>CM053581.1:356854213-356883697 GCA_028627135.1 Pseudochirops cupreus | reverse complement strand
GACTCTCTTTTCATGATTTTCCTGCAATGTTCTTATTTCTCTTCCCAATTTTTCTTCCACTTCCCTTATTTGGTTTTGAAAATCCTTTTTCAGCTCATCTCTAGCTTTAAGGCATTCTTCATGTTTATTGGAGGCCCCTGGTGGGGGTGCTCTGGCTGCGCTCTCCTCCTCCCTCTCTCTTCCATGATCTTTCTTTTCCCCAAAGAAGGAATCAAGGGTTTGGGAGCTGTTCTTACTTTGCTTCTTATGCTTATTCTTACTCATGGTTCTTCAGACCATGATTTTTTTTTTAAAATCTCTGTGGGGCTCTGCTTCCAGAAGGGAAAGCTCTGTCCCAAATCGCTGGGGTCCTCCCAGCTGCCATAGCTCTCAGGAAGATGCTGGGAGTCTTCCTAAATACTTCTGGCTAACTGGACAATAAGGACTCCAAGGTGGAGGCCCAAGACGGCAATCCGGATCCAGCCGCTCAACGCGAGAGCACTGGCCTGAAAACAATTGCTAAGTCCCCCTGCTGTTTGCAGGCCGCGGGCGGGAAACTACAAAGCAGAGGTGGGTGCAAAACCTCTGCCTTTTGCTTTTCCTGCTCTGGAGGCCTTTTGCCGGACTGCTTATCTCCCCCTTTTGCAGTTCCCACTGGCAGCTGCTGCTAATCTGCTCACCTGAGAGGCTCCTCCACTCCTCCCATCCACCCGCCTCCGGGGCACAGCTGCGGCTTCAGGGCAGGCTGGTTTTGGTTGCAGTGCTGATGTGGTTCCTCGTAGCTGAGCTGACTTTAGTGGGAAGTATCTTTGTGTGCGTTTTGGAGTTCTAGGATTGGTTTAGAGTCCTGTTTTATGGGTATTTTGGGGTGGCTATGTGAGAGCTGCGATATGTTGCTGCTGCTATGCCGCCATCTTGGCTCTGCTCCCCCCTCCCTTTTTTTAGAAGGAAAAATACTAGTGTTAAAACTGAGGCATCCTAATTCCATATGAAAATACTGAACTTCAGATGCAAAACAGAACAGAACAAAATAACTACAACAAGACTGTGCACTTACTCTCCCATCTCAACTTGTTAAACAAGTGAGATCCCCAGAGTTGGAATGCCTGTATTTCTGCCACGTTCTGGGGAAACCCAAAGGAATTACCTGTTTTTTTTTTTTTTTGTTTTTTGTTATGTTGCTAGTACCTTAAGTCCCCTTTCCAATATCAATAGGCCAATCTGATGATATTTCCTAGTGATTATCATCCCTCTATCAAATTGTTTGCATGATTTTTTCCCAAAAATAAAAATGAAATCTACATCTCTTCAATTTTTGTTAATATTTTAAAAATTATTTAAATGTTTTTTTTTGCGTGTGTGTGTTGCCCAGATTTTCTCCTCTCCGCCTCTTCCTCCCAGAGAACCATCTAACATTGCATTTTTTTTTCTTTTTGGAGGGGAGAAGGCAGGGCAGTTGGGGGGTAAGTGACTTGCCCAAGGTCACGTGGCTAGTAAGTGTTAAGTGTGTGAGGCCAGATTTGAACT
Organism: Pseudochirops cupreus; assembly: GCA_028627135.1. Taxonomy (NCBI): domain Eukaryota; kingdom Metazoa; phylum Chordata; class Mammalia; order Diprotodontia; family Pseudocheiridae; genus Pseudochirops; species Pseudochirops cupreus. The sequence goes on along the minus strand of CM053581.1, from coordinate 356,882,191 downwards.
CAGGTGCTCCTGTCTCTAGGACCAGTGCTCTATTCACTATGCCACCTAGCCACTCTGACATTGCATTTTTTAAAGGAAAAAGAAAACAGATTTCTCTTTAGTTAACACCTGTTGTGCTTAGTGCTAGCTTATGTGGCTATAATGCATTGCTCTATGACAGCTTTCTAAAGAGAAAAGGAGATTAAGAAAAGTATATAGATTTGAATGAGTGAATAAAAAAAATATATTAAACACTTACGATATAATAGGCACTATCCAAAACACTGGAGGAGTAGAAACAAAAATTAAACAGTTCCCTTTTAGTATCTTATATTGTGCTATAAAGATGGAGCCCATAAAGCCAGGGAAATGATTTTTGTTCAGTGCAGTTGCAGAAATAGTGATTTGATCCACAGGACAGACAAGTGACATGTCATTTCCAGAGGTAAGGGTAGTATTGATTTCATTACTGGCTTAGATAGTTGATGGAATAAAAACTTTGGAAAGTAAACATTCCTCTGGAGTGGGAAAGGTGTGTCAGCCACTAGTAGTTGAGAATTTATTTGAAACTATAATAGGCTTTTCATCTGTTGAGGCTGTCCTTTTAAAAATGTGACCCTGTGGTCTTGACCAGTCCCCTTCAAAATAGACAGCTGGATGATGCAGTCGATAGAGTGCCTGGTTTAGAGTCATGGAGACTCGTGTTCGAATGCAGCTTCAGACACTACCTATGTGACCCTAGGCAAGTCATTTAACCTTTGTCAGTTTTAATTTCCTCAGCCATAAAATGTGGATAATAAGGAGTATCTACCTTACAGAGAGAGTAGACTCTTAATAAATTATTTTCCGGCTCCCCTCCCTCATTAACTGGAAATCTAAGTAAGACTGCCTGTCTACATGTACAAATCAATTTACCAGACTTTTTTTTTGGGGGCGGGGAGGGCAGGGCATAAAACCTAAACATTTGAATTTAGTGAATGAATAAGGTTGAATATGTTTTTTTTTCCTCTTCCCTCTCCTCCTCTTCCCTCTTCTCTCCTTCCCTTCCCTCCCTTCCCTTACTTTTATTCTTTTTCATCCTTCTCTATCTCCTTCTTCTTCCCTCCTTCCTTCCTTCCTTCCTTCCTTCCCTCCCTCCCTCCTTCCTTCTTTGCTTCCTTCCTTCCTTCCTTCTTTCCTTCAACTTCCTTCCTTCCCTCTCTCCCTCCCTCCCTCCCTCCTTCCTTCCTTCCCTCCTTCTTGCCTTCCTTCTCTCCTTCCTTCCTTCTTTCCTTCCCTCCTTCCTTCTCCTCTTCCTTCTTCATCTTCATCTTCCTCTTCTCCTTCTCTTTTCATCTCTTCAGAAATGACTTATGCCTACTACTGGACTGGCAGATCAATAGAACACAGATAACTAGCCCTAATTAATTGTGGGATAACATAAGTTTCTTTCCTTCCCTGGAGTCTAATTTCCTTTTCTATAAAAATGAAAGCATTGGATGGGCTCATCTTTAAGTTTTCTCTTTTGGCTCTAATATGATCAGAAAGTAAATTTCTGAGTGCCCTTTTATAATGTAGGTTCCCATTGTATTTTAATTCTGATCTGTAATTTAATATGCATTAATTTTTAAATTGATCTTTTTAATCCAAAATAAATATTAAGCTGATACAACTGCCTACTTGGTTTTATGTACAGAGGAAATCTAAGAGACCAACAAATTGAATTTTATTTGCTATTAAATACAGGTCATAGCTTTTGGTTGCATTTATATCAATCAACTAAATTTTTTAAACAACTAAATTGAACTGACTTATTTTTTTACCCCTAGTTTTATATATAATGGCATGGAAAAGTTTTGGTTCATAGTCCAAGCTGAAGAGTAATTCCCTATGGATAATGAAGTTCTTGTTTGTGGATATCAAACCTGAAACATTGAAAAATCTCTTAAGTGAGCTTAATAACTCTTCAGAAGAGTTTAGCCAAATTATCTATACAGAAATTCCAAATAGATGAGGAATGTTGATGATTCAGACTATGATTCACATTTGGATGGACCATATACAGAGTTCATCCATATGTGTGTGTGTGTGTGTGTGTGTGTGTGTGTGTGTGTGTGTGTGTGCATGTGTATTTGTGTATGCATGTGTGTTATGAACACATATACACATATATATGTATATGTATTATACAGGTACAGGGCGATCTTGCAAATGAACAATATACTTGGCCTTGAATTAAATTAGAAAAACTGAGTGAATGGTATCATCTTGGGAAATTGCTCAGCACTTTGCATGAACTCAAGAATCCCTGAAATACAGACCTATATTTTAACATGCTATTCCAGTGAGAGGAAGCATGCAATACTGCAGATGGAATTGACCTAAGTGTTAGGAAGATCTGAGTTCTTCTCACCTCTGAAACTTGTTGACTGTGAGATTCTATAAGCTCACTTTACTTTTCAGTGCCAATTGACCCCTCTCTAAGACAATAAGTGGTAGATTTGCATGGGTGGAAGGAAGTTCCTCCCAGATAACTCCCTAATTTGAAGTAAGCTAAGAGTTGGAAAACAAAACAAGCAGAACAAATAATCAAAATCACAATAATCACAATCATCATTGAAACTTAAAATCTTGTTTGTGTGCTGTGAGTCCTAGAATCCTATCATTTCCATAAAATGAAAATTGCTGGCCAACTCATGGACAGTAGAGAACATCATGATATACAAGACTATAATACACCACAAATGAAGAATTATGCAGCAGTAGCATTGTAAAAGATGTCCTCAAAACAATGTCAGACTAGAAGAAAAAATGCCTAGTCAAGTAAGAAGAGTTAGGGATGGCTAAAAAGTAGCCATCGTGCTCCCTTACCTCCACATAATTCCAACACAACGGCTTTTCTAATTGCCCCTTGGGGTAGTACATGTCCTGACCTTAAATTATATTATATTCATCCCATAATACGCTTTGTATTTACATATACGTATGTCTATTGTTCCTTCCATTAGACTGTTTGAGCATAGAAGCTCTTCAATTTTTATCTTTGTCTGGAAGATGCTTAATAAATGCTTATTGAATGAATAAATGAATGAATGAATGTGTTTCAAGAAAATCCAATGGAACTTACCAGGATATTGGGTAAATATTCTATGTGGGAGTATTTAGACAATAGTCACTTAGGAGAAGCAGGTAAGGGTGGGTTATTTTTGTTGTTGTTTGTCCTTTGCAAAGGGGACCAATGACATTGGGAGGGGGATGCCTTGATTTGCAAGTGAATTGGATTTAAGTGAGGCACAGTAGTGCAGAGTTATCCGTCTCACTCTTTTCTCCACAATCCTCAGAGTGTAGGGGCAAGACATGTCAGGATGATGGGCAATGGCCCCCAGTGGGTTACGATATCCATTATTGAATGAAGTACCCATATCAATGAGATAACAGAATGACTGGTATATCAGAACAATTTGATGTTTTAATATTGCTAACACACCATCTTTTAGTACTAACTCACAGTTGTCTCTGCAATGTATATGAGTTATAAACAAAGGATATGACTAGTAAATTGGAACCCAAAGTCAAAAAGTCTTCTTTGCCCTCCCCTATGAAATTTCCTTTTAAATCATTCCTGAGATTCTAAAATTTTTCCAGCTTAGATGACCCAAGCTTTCTTCCGCTTAGGTGACCCAATTTCCCAACGTGTTTGGGTAGCTGTTCATATGGGTGAAGTGCCCTAAATCCCCAAACAATATAGCCAGAATGATGGAAAATCCTAGAGGGATGTGTTTGTATTATTTTTCATTTCTTTTATCTTATATTCTTGCTCCAGCTGAAGAGATTTAAAATTGATCTTCTTCATTTCCATATATGCTCTCCTCCAGAGATGAAGTTTGCTACACATATCTTTGTCTAAGTCTATCTATCCCTTCAAACTGAAAGTATAAGGCAAAGAATGAATCCAGTTTAGAATATTTTAGAGAATCTTGGAATTGAATAATTCGAAGGGATCACAGGGGCCATCTAGTCCAACTATCAATAAAAACAGTAACTCTCTCTACAAAATCCCTGACAATTACTAATTAATTCTCTACTTGAAGAAATAATGAGGAACTCACTATTTCCCATGGCAGCTCACTCTATTTCTGTACAACTCTAATAATTAGGAGGTTTTTCTCTATCATAGCGTATGGTTTAGAAATCATCCAGGTCAATACCTTCATTTTATAGGTGAGAAAAGTGAGGTCAGATGGTTGGAATCAATTGGCCTAGGTGAAGTTGCAGAGACAGGATTTGAACCCACCTCCTCTATTTCAGTACCCATTCCCCTTTCAATTGAACCACATCCTATTGAGCTGAAATGTAATTTCCACTTATTCATTGGTCCTGGTTCTGCACCCTGGTGCTAAACAAAGCAAATCTAATCTCTGTCTCTGTCTCTGTCTCTCTTTCTGTCACACACACTAAGCATTCCCTTAAATATTTAAAGATAGCTATCACATTTCACAATGGGCATATAGCTGCCATGGTGGATAGATCACTGGATCTCAAGTCAGGAAGACATTAGTTCAAATCTGGCCTCAGATACTTACTAGCTGTTTTACTCTGGGCAAATCACTTAACTCTGTTTGCCTCAGTTTCCTCATCTGTAAAACAAACTGGAGAAAGAAATAGTGAACCACTCCTGTGTCTTTGCCAAGAAAACCCACAGTGGGGTCACAGAGAGTCAGACATGACTGAAATGACTGAACAAGGAGTAGGAAATCACATTCTATTCCAATTCCCCAAACCCCAAGGATTTTCTTCCGCAAGCTAAACACCTCTGTCTCCTTCCATAGATGCTCATATGGCATGGTTTTGAGTCCCTGTTCCCTATTGTTTTGTTTTGTTTTTAAACCTTTTTTTTCACAGCAGGAAAAAAACATGCCAGATATATTTCCAATAAAAAAAGGATAAAACACCAATTGTAGTTGTTTACACATATTCTCACCTTGTGATTACCATTTGTAATGTGGATTACCATATGTTAAAAGAAAGGGAAGCATCAAAACACTAATAAGTTACTATCAACTTTGTCCTTTGCATTGGCCCCGTTGCCTTCCTTGTATAGCCATAGTTGTTCTATATACCTACCACCATTGGCTACTGTTACTCTGTATCATCTTATACTTATCTTCCTGTATTTTTAAAAATTCATCATAATCATGAATTCTTATAGCATAGTACTTTTCCATTACTTCATATGCTCTAATTCTATCAGGTATTCTTCATTTGCCTGGCACAGAATTTGTTTCTACCTTTTTTGCAAGCATTTTTGAAAGTTTTCCCCTTATCTTACTAATTCTGGATTGATGACAGACAATACCCCCCCGACATCTCTAAGAGATACATCCTACGTTCTGGTCTCTTCCTTGGCCTTCCCCTATCAGATCTCAGACTTCTCTCCTTGGCACTCTGGACTCTGATTAGTGAATATTCCTCTTATCTTACTACAGAATTGAATCTATAGAATGTATCTTGCTCCACTGAAATTATAAGAAGATTGAAAATCAAAAGGTATGTTGGTTTACTGTAGGAGATTCATCTACCTGTTTCTATGTCCATGATATGTCAATGAGGTTGGAATCATATATCACAATGTAGTGAGATAAGTTGTTGATTATGCTGAAATGAACTGTCACTTTTTGCTTGTGTGACTATGCTGATTTCTAGCATTTATCTTTCAATAAAGTTAATTTTTTTCTTTCTGTATTTTTAAATCTTTTAATTTATCTTTCAATAAATATTTCTAGCCTTATAACCTTAAGTCCTTCTGGTAAAAGAACATTGTCTAAAGAGTTAGAGGATAAGGGTTCAAATACTTCAGCTGATTCTTACTACCTTTGTGACCTTGGACAAATAACTTTATCTTCATGACCATCAGTTTCCTCTGCAAAGTGAGGGGCTTCAACAAAATGGTCTCTGAGCTCCCCCTTTCAGCTCTCAAATCATGAGCTGATAATGCTGCAGTGACTGTCAGCATTTTCTGCAATTTATAATTTAGCACTAATAATGATTTTCTGGTCCATTCAAGTGAAGGAAATAGTTGCAGAAATTCAATGCTATGACTGAGTTCATGAGTTATTGGGCAGTAGCAGGGAAGGTCTAGAGTAAGGGAAACACAGAGATGAGGGGAATTGCTATATCATCCCTGTTATCAGCCTGCAGTTGATGGGCTGTGGGGAAAAGGTATATGAGAGAATGAAAGGAAACAAGACCAGTGGAGTGGATTGGCATCTCTTCAAAGTTTTGATAGCTTAATTTTCAGAAATTATCAGCAGAAACATGTGACTTTTTGTCAAATAAAGTGAACCAAGTGAAGAAATTAATTATGAAGATTTGGAGAGAAGAAAAAAATTAATCCCTTCTCCCTTTCAGGGAAAGTTATAGAAAGGGGGAAAAATAGAAGATCTTACTTGCAAAGATAGAGAATAGATCCATGGTTTCACTGGTTTAGGGAATTACCAGATGAAGAACCATTAGTATTTAGAGGGACCAGTAGAGGCCTAGGCATGAGGGTCAGCAGGCAAAAAAGCCCATAGTCAGGAGATGGGAGTATCTGGTTTGAGGAACAGGAAAGAGGTCATTGTCACTGGATTGTACAGCATGGGAAGGGACATAAAGTGAAAAAGAAAGGTAGAAAGGGGCCAGGTTGTGGTTGTGCAGCAAAGGGCTGAGCCTAGAGTCAGGAAAACACAAATTAAAAAATGGCCTCAGACACGAACTGTGTCTTAGCTTAACCATGATCTAGCTCAGTTTTCTCAACTCTAAAATGAGACTAACAATAACACCTCCCTTATGGGGTTGTTGTTAGAATCATATAAGCAGGTATTTATAACAGAAGTTAGTACAGTGACAGACACATAGAAGGAACTTAGCAAATGGTTATTACCTTCCCCATTTCCCTTGTGAAGGGCTTTAAAAGTCAAACAGAAGATTTTACATTTGGTACTAGAGATAATAAGGAGCCATTGGAGTTATTGAGTCAAGAAGTTGAAATAATCAATAGGAAAATCACTTCAGCAATTGGTTGAATGCATGAATAGAGTGAGGTGAGATTTGATGTGCAGAGACCAACCACAATATTATTGGGATAGTTCAAGTGTGGGGAAATGGAGGACTAACCTGGAGAAAGAGATGTTATGAAGTTAGAAGGACAAGGCTTGACAACAAATTAGACATAGGTGTGAATGAGAGCGAGAAGTCAAAGATGGCACATAGCTTTCATGCCTAGATGACTGGGGAGATGGTTATACCCTCAAAAGTAATGGGGAAGTTCAGAAGAGGGGAGAAGTTAAGGGGGAAATAGTGAGTTCTTGTCTGGGCTTGTTGAGTTTAATGTCTATGCAACAACAAATTTGAGGTGTCTAATAGGCAATTGGAGATGTTAAGACTAGAGATCAAAATAGGGGTTAGGGTTAGATAAATAGATCTAAGAATAATTTGCATGTAGATAGTGATTGAATTTATGAGGCTAATGAGATCACTAACTGAAATAGCATTGGAGGAGAAGAGAAGAAGATCCAGGACAAAACCCTGAGGATCACCCACAGTTAAGGGCATGATCTGCATGAATATCCAGCAAAGGAGATAAGAGAGGTGGGAGGAGAACCAGAAAAGATTAGTGTCATGAAAAAGTAAAGAGAAGAGGGTATCAAGAGGAAGGTTATCTACAGTGTTAGATGCTAAAGACAGGTCAAGATGGATGAGGACTGAGAAAATGTCATTTGAATTCCAAGTAACTTGGAAGAGAGAAATTTGAGTTGAATGATGAGATTGAAAACTACAAAACAGAAAATTTAGAAGACAGTAAAAAGAAAACCAGTAGAAGCATCAATTATGAAATGATCTCTTAAGGAATGTAGCCCCCAAAAGGAAGAGAGATGGGATAATAGCTACCAGAAATGACTAACTCAATTGAATTTAATTTTTATGATAGGGGAAACAAGTATTAATTTGGTTTGGAGATGCCAGTAAAGCAGCTAATAGAGAGGGAAATAATGAAATTCATGAGAGAGTAGGCATGGTAGATGGAGCAATCTGCTGAAGATAGGAGGGAATGGAATTGTGAGTATCTGTCTAGCTAGGCGGCATCTGGTTCCTGTATCTTTATATCTCTTATGAATTATTGATAGTAATTCTTCCTATGTAGGAGGGATTGTGGGATGGTGGAAAGAGCAGTCCAGTCTACCCTGGGAACTTGAGAAAGTCAATGAACTTCCCTGTGCCTCAGTTTCTTTCACTTTAAAATAAGAATGGTAGATTATATAGCTTTTAATATCCTTTCCTACTCTAAATCTGTGATCCAGTTATCCTTCTGTCCTTTGTAATCACATATGGCTTACCCCCTGTATTTTGGTATTTTCTTCTCTGTCTTCAATTCTGAAGCCTCTTATCACATCAGCTGATCTCTGGGAAAATACATTTTTCCTGGCCCTCAACAGAGACACTCCAACCCTGATTTAGATCCTGTTATTCCTTCATATTTTGCCATAGTCCATAAAGTTATATTCTATTTTCTAACATTATTTTGTAAGCCAGATGATCACTTTATATATCTTCCTTTCTCATCTAAAAGTGCCTACATTCAGTGCACAGAGGTGATTAAAATACCATCTGTATCCATAAGTCCTTCAGTTTCCTGCCCAGGTCTTTTTAATCCCTAGACATTCTTTCCAGTTCCTTCTGGCAGTTTAATTTGTACCCACATGAATCACAAGATGTGGGTAGCAGTTCTCAGGTTTGATAAGTCCCATGTGTTTTGCTTACACATGTTCCAAGAGTCTTGTTAATTTAGAATCTTTTGACTTTGGCAATCATTCTTCCTGGCAGATTATACCCAACAGCTCATACTCCAATAGTTTCTTTTAAAAAGAAGAAGAAGTGTATATATTTTGAGCATAACATATTAAAATATACATTGATCACCTGGGAGAAATCTTAGCTCACAGCTAGATATACAATCATTACTAATCAAAAATGAGACTTAGCTACATGGGGGGATTGAGTCTAATAACTTCTGACTAAAACTCATGCCTCAAAGTCATACAGCAACATACCAACCCAGAAGGGATGAATGAAGCTAAATAGTAGAAGGATATTCAAGGACACATTTAAAAATAAGGACAGAAGAAGAAACTCATGGAGAAAATCAGTTACTGGGAGGGGTTCTCCCTCTTCACTTCCATTTCATAGAATCTCTGGCTTTATTCATGACTCAAGTCAAATAGCCTCTTCTGCAGTATGTCTTTAGTTACTGAATGGGCATTGCATCACTCAAATGAGAATCCTGAAAGACCTTAGCTTAAAAAGGCCAAGGTCTCCCACTACATCTGAGCCATCTCCAGTCTTCCTGATCTATATCTGGCCCCGGGGACTCAGATGACTCTGGAGGAGAAAGTGAGGCTGGTGACTTTGCACAGCTCTGCCTCACTTAAATACAATTCAATTGCAAGTCATGTCATCATCTCCCTGATGTCATGATCCTCTTCTAGAATGAAGAACAAACTACAACCACAACCCCACCAGCTACTAGTGACTTTTCCCCTAAGGTTAACTTAATAGCTATCATCACACATGTTGCTTCCCCTTTACAATGCAAATTCCTTAAGGAGAGAGATTGTTTTTGCTTGTTTTCATTGTATTTCCAGAGCCTAGTGCAGTACACAGCACACAGCAAATGCTTAATAAGTTGTGATTGATTGATTGGATAAGTCAGATCTTTCCTGGTGGTGGTCATGTTGAAAGTCTTGTTGATATGGGAGGGTGAAAGGAATGAGGGAGAGAGAGAGAAGAGAAAGGAGAGAGAACAAAGAGAAAGAGAGGTAGAGAGAGGGAGCCCATCTGAAGTCACTAGAGATCAAAAAAGACAAAGAGACCTTAGCCTTTAGGGACAGTAAGCCATTTCTGAGGCATCTACAAACCAGTCTTTTCTACTTCAATTGTGCAGTTTTATAATATGCAAAATAGCTCCTGGTTTCCTTAGACTAGAATATTTTTTAATTTGATTTATTTAGTCTTAAATTTATGGAATAAAACGAGCATTTCTGTAACATAGTAGAATAAGAGATGATTGCAAATGAAGGTGAAATCTATTATGTACAACTTGCTATTCTTTTTAAATATATAGTAAAATTGTCATGTAAATTTTTCTTTTTTCTTCTTTTTCCCCTCCCACCTTAGAGATGGCTACCATTAGATACAAATGTGTGTAAAATGATTTTAAACATACTTCTTTTTGTCAGTTCTCTGGATGCAGAGAACGTGTTTCTTCATATGTTCTTTATTATTAATTCACATATTTATAATAGTTAAAATGCCTTGTTCAAATATTTTTACCTTTTTTTTTGTTTGCTTACAGAGTTTTTAGAAATACCTGTCCAGTAATTTAGCCTTGCTGTTACTCTGTATTTTCCTTCCAGTTTACTGTTTGATAAACTAGAGACTCTCTATTTGGTTTCTAATATGAAATCTATAGGAGAAAGCTGTTAAATTCTCAAGGGTAAAGTCACATCATGGATGAAGGAAAAGGATAGTTATGGCTATAATCTTCTAGATTCTGGACTGTAAATTAGGGATTAACTTAATCCAGTTTGGCTGAACCTGATTAATTCTGTGACAATTTGTTGCTGTTGTTGTCGTTTTTAGTAAAGGCATGGCTTTGTTGTAAGCATCATTTCAATGACTCAGGGTTATGCATTACGTTTGCCTTAATGCTTAACAACGTAATACCAGAGCAATAGCAAAACATTGTGCTCATCACCCTGTGTGAGATGTAGAAGGATCAACACTTCTAAATCAAAAATGAGGAAGATGATTGATATTCATAGAACACATAATAAGTGGGAAAAAATTCTACAGAAATACTTTTGGGAATAATCAGAGATCACTTCACTGAGCAGGTACATTCCTGTTAGATTTCTTCAATTTCACTAAAAGACTTATTTCTACAAGGAAATGACTAAGAACTGAGTGGAATCAAAAGACTCTCTAGGGACAACATCTACATGAAATCAACCCAAAAAGTGCGAAAAAGAAATCTGAGTCATGCAGGTGACTGAGTTATAGAGATTTATTTGTAGAAAGAGAAGGGTTCATGATGATGATGAAGGACCAGTTGATTATCACCAGAAATGGCTTACAACAAAGTTTATCATTATTCTCTTCAGAATTAGTGATTATTAAAGAGTTTATACTGTAGACCATTCAAGAAAATGATGAAGACTGAAATACATCATTGTAGGATATAAAAGTTAATACATACCAAATACCTCACACTTCATGATCTAGAATTTATCAAAAGAATACTATCTTTCATAATTTGACAGGTGAGAAATTTCCATGCTACAACATAGACCTAATGGAGAAACCAACTAAAAAAGAATGTATATGTGTGTGTGTGTGTATATATATATATATATATATGTATGTATGTATGTATTTGTGTGCATGTGTGTGTATATACACACACACACATGTATATGTATGTATGTATGTATGTATGAATATACTGGAGTGGCTCCAGTAACTAGAGACCATACTATTGCCCATGATCACCCACAATCACAACATTGATTCATTAAAAATGAACAACAGGAAAAGAAAAAAAAATCATAGAATTCTCCTTTCCCAAATAATCATATTTTCCCAGTTACATAGAATGAAAAATTTTCAGTGTAAAGAGTAGTGGAAAAGGAGATTGGATATCATGTGGAAAAGGAGATTGGGTACATTTCATTCCTGATGTCCTGTCTGCTATTGGAGTTGTACCAAAACCCTTATAATGAACCAACATTACAAAACTACTATGAGTCTAAGAAATAGGACACCAGAGAATTGTAGGCTGGTCTCGATAGAAATTATTGTGCTGACCAGCATTGGAAACCAGTGGAACAAGTTGTATTCCTTCAAGTTCTGGTAGCACAAGAAAGTAAGATTCACCAGAACACATCATATATGTTAGTACCCTACTGGATAGAAGAGTTTCAGCACCAATGGCCCTGCCAACTAAAGTGAGCAATTGACAGTATGCATGAATTGGAGTGAAGATCTGAATATGTTCGTTAGGTGCCAGTATCGAAAGAAAATTGGAAACACATTTCACTGGTTATAGGTAAGGATTTTATACTGTTCTTCATCAATGGTACACTCAGCTCCAAGTCTCATAAAATCACACAGTTGATTAGTACAGGGTGATCTCAAGAAATAATTTAATTCCTAAACCTAGATTAGAAGACATAAAACCAAGGAGCTAAAAAAATCTGGAGAGGGAAAATTTGAAGATTCCAAGGTCATTGAAAATCTTTTCTTAATGTAACTACCCAAAATTATGCCTTATAATGCATTATAGCAAAAATAGAACCCATATCTCAAATTATTTTTAAAAGAGATTATTTGTAATCCTAAAAAAACAAATTTAAAAAAATTTGACATCATGAATTCATGGAACAAATCAATTATACTAAAATAAGGAATTTTTAAAAATACTTACTATAATCAAAATAAAAGAAAGCATCCTCTCATAGTTTTGAAAGAAAATATAAAAATATTTCAGAATGGCACAAAGCAATATATGAAACAGATTTTTACCAAAGTAAGAACCATTGGAGAAAAGGTAGCGCTATCAAAGAATGCCTTTAAGGAAAATGGGCAACCACCAACACTGTAGAATTGACTTGGGAGAGCTATTTCAGGTATGAAGAAAGATAGCTAAAGATTAAATCAATATATAATTCATAGTTGCAGTAGGAAACTTGAATGATATGTTGCTCAGTTAAAGGCAATTTTTTAAAAAGACAGAAAGGAATCCAGAAAACAGTAAAAAAAAATCCAAGGGGTAAAATTAGTCAAAACAACACAAAGAACACAAAACAACACAAAATAAACTATTCAACAAGAGTCAAATATGATGTCACAGAGGCTCAAGATATAACAAAACCATAAGCCAGAGAATCTCCCCAAAGAAAGAAGATATAGAAAACTTCTGGTCATTTATTGCACAGTGTCTTGCACGTAGTAGGCACTTAAGAAATGTTTATTGATTAATTAATTGAAATGTGGTCCCAAGAAGTCCAAACCCAGCAAAAATGCAAATTAGAATAAGTACAAAATAGAAAGTTTGAGGACTATTAGTATAATGAACAACAGAACAGTTATGTCAAGGGAGGGGACTGGACCTCTAGTTTTTTTTTTTTTGGTGGTAAAACTTGAAAGTGATGAGGCCAGAACAGATCCATAGCTTCTGGCTACAAAATTTCACTATGGCTCATAGCAAAGCACTTTATCAACGTCCTCTCAGATGCAAACCAGAGCTCACCCTCCTTAACAGAAGAAAACAAATGTCTTGGAACAAAGGATGAGAACACTTAGTGATCCCTGCAAATGAAGGCCAATTGCTTGGTTATGCAATTTTTTAAATAAAACATTCATAGCTTGTAACACTAAAATACATAATCGCATACACACATGCATGTATGTACATATATGTATATATACACATGTATGTATGTGTATATGCATGCGTGCATGTATATATGTGACTCTTGCATAGTATCTGAGAACCAGGCCTGCTAAACCTGCCAATTTACATTTATAGAATACCTGGAGGGACAGGAGTATCTTTTCTCTTATACCATTGACTCAAGTCTCTATTGACTCTGCTCCCTGAATTGTTAAAGGGCTGGGACCATAGTGGAAAAGTTGTATTATTAAAGCTAGCTGATGGTTCCTGTACAAGTGCTGGTTATAGAAGCAAACAGGATATTAACTGAGGAACATAAAAAGGATATTCCAGAAAGTCCTAAGGCTATAAAGAATAGCTTCCTCAAAAAGCTTGTTAAAAGTATCATGACTTTTATATTGTTTATCATAGCTTTTGACTCAGTTCCACACTCATGACTTATTTATATACAACAAATTTATAGAATAGATCAAAGTATATTAAGAACGCTAGAACTTTTCAAGTGCATGTGAAAAACAGTTTTCAATTTAAAATATGCCACCATCGAAATAATGATAAAAACAGTAGCATTTTACAAGAAGACAGCCTAAGCTAATTTTCATTTCTCCTTTAAAATTAGCTTATGCTAATTTTGGTTCTGTTTAGCCTTAAATTCATCATCATCTCTCCTAAACAGAACTAAATATGGCTTCCAAATTATATAGGCACAATATTAATTTATATAGTTCCACCAAAAAATACCTTAGTCTAATCCTTCATCTTTATACGAGATGGTAATTGACATTGATATATAAATGTCATTTGGGTTTGATAAGTAGAAAATTTGTATGTTTTCTAGAGAATGATAGATAAGGGTGAGAGGAAGTATTTATTAAATACTATGTGCAGGTACTGTTTAAAGTGCTTTATTAATAGCATTTCATTTGATCCTCACAAGAACCCTGTTAGTTAAGTACTATTATTATAACTATTTTATAATTGAGGAAGCTGAAGCAGACAAAGAGTAAGTGATTTACTCAGGATCAGACACATAGTAAATATCTGAAACTATGTTTGAACTCAGCTCTTCTTGACTCCTGACCTAGCACTTGATCCACTGTGCCACCAAGCTGCCTTTGGATAAACAGCAGAAACTTGAATCTAGAAGTCACAATGAACCAAATGACTGAAGATAATCTTAAGGAATACCTTGGTTTCCTCTGGGCAAGACAAAGTTAGCATAAAAATATTAAAAAGAAGGCTGTGGCTAAATATTATTGTTGTAACCTAACAATCCCCATCCCCCATCTTGCCTAGCAAGAGTAAAGCCTGCCAACAAAGCAAAGCCCACCAAGTAAATCTACCCAAACCTGTCACCTGGAACCCATAGCCCCACCCTTATTGTGTGGTTCTTGAAATAGACTTGGGAACTTTCCAGTTAGGCAATAAACTGATTGCTGGGCAATGATCATTAGGCAACAAACTGATTGCTACCTTTTGGCTTTTGTATTTTCCCTGCTTGATCCCCTTGGTAACAGTTGTGTTGTGACTTTGGTCTATATAAGCCCTGAGAATATGCATCTTGGGGCTGCTTGATTTGTGTAGTGTTCACCCCTTGCAGTCGCCAGCTTATTAAACTCCACTTAAAATGATTGATGGTCTCACTTGCTGATTTCTCCATATAACATTATAAGACATGTAGGAATCCTGAAATAAAAGATGAATGGGAGGAACAGATTAAAGCAATGGATACCTACATAATACCACTTTTATTGTATACTTCCAAAACTTAAACAAAATGGATAATCTTTGATTTAGAAAACTTTCTCACATCATGTAATATTAATGCATAGAATCCTATCACCCTCAAGTAGTCATGGAAAGATGAATAATTTTTTGCCAAAAGGAAACAAAAGGTTAATGATTTTTCTTAGAGCATTTGAAAGGTCAAAAATAGGACAAACATGTATGTCACCAACCAATAATAGTCAGCTGATAATAAGTAAGTGGCACAAGGGATTCCAAAGCACAGGGGAATGGTATAAGGTATGTATCACCTCCATTCATCTATGTGTCCAGTAATTGCCTTGGAGATTCTTTCAGTGAGTTCACATCCCATACTTTCATTCAAGTTCAGAAAACACTCATTTTACTCTTGTGAAAAAGAATTTTAAGAATATTAGACTTAAATGGATAATAGTAAGATAGCAGCTTGTCTTTAAATGGTTTCTATATGAACTTCATCAAGGAAAAGAGAATAAGATGAATAACAGTATAGTAAGTACTAAAATTTATAGAGCACGTTGAAGTTTGCAAAATGTATTATATAGATTATCTCATTGAGTCTCACAAGATTCCTATCAGTTAAGTTCTACAGAAATCATGATCCCTATTTAACATATGGAGGAGCTGATGTTCAGAGGGCTTAATAGTCAAATTTTGATTAACTGGGTAGGCGCTACCTCTTTTTAAAGAGGGAAATGCATGAGGTCTTTAGATAAATCCTACCACAAGCTTTATGAGGTTGCTTTTCCAGACTTACCTATTGTTTTATGCTCTCCAGGTGTGTGCATTGTGGAGCCTGCACTATAAATTAGTAGGTGGAAAGAGGTTTACTTTAGTAGGTGTGCTGTAAAAATAACCTTCTGTACCTAACATCCAGGAGCATAAACAATAACAAGTCTCAAGGTCTAAAGCTAGAAATTCATGAACATACTAGATGCAGAAAAATAGGCCCAAGGGATATGAGCAATAGTGTGGGTGCTGGCAGTAAGTTTTCACAAAGGAAGGACAGAAAACATGGCAGAGAGACATTTTGCGGCATCTATTGCTAGATATTGGTTTTATTCATAGAATCAGTATAAGTTGGAGTCCTTTTAGAGTTATATCAGCTATATTCCCTACTCACTCAGCTAAAGGCAATATACCATTGGCACTGGACTCTTTCCCTCTACTCCTAAATCTTTCTAGAGTGTGTTTGAAATTATGACTTGGTGTTTTTTAAATATTCTACAGATTTTGAGGCTTTAATTTTATGAGAGTTGACATATCTTTACCTCATTCCCATCCTCTTTAGTCTACTAGATATAAGAGATAGTCCCATGATGGTCAATTCTAGCATATGTGGATACTATGTCTTTCCTTTGCCCATCAATGATTAATTGGGGTGGGTGTATGAATCTGAATGGACAAGCCAATACATACTCAGATTTGATTTAAGATGTACAAGAAGTAACTACATGAGCTACATAGAATAAAACACAATTTATTAGATTATAAGAGTATAGATTTAGAATTGAAAGGTATGGTTCATATCGTTGAGACACTCCCATCATTTTACAGACAGCAACCATGAAGGTTAACTGACTTAACCAAGGTCAAGCAGATTATATGTGGCAATATTTGAACCTAGCTTCTTTAATGCCTAATCTACCATTCTTTCCACTATGCCACATTGTCCCCATATTAGGATATACCAAAACAGGAATCATTTATCATCATCTTGTAAAAGTGCATGTAACTTCCACGTAGATTGGCATTTCGATTAACTATATGGCTTCTTGGACCTGAAGTTCCTTCTTAACTGGGATGTAGGGAGTCCCATCAATAATACTGACAGTGGCCTAGTGTTATCCTCCCTGGACAGTTTTGCACAGAGTCACTCAATAAGTGTTTGAAAGAGGGATGTTAACCCCTGGTAAACAGAAACTAAAAAATAAAAGAAAAAACTTGAAGTATAGATGTGACTATCAGGCAGGTGGTCAAGGGGATAAGCCTAACAATATGACTACTGTCTCCCAGAGGGACAATGATTCATCAAATGAAATGAAAGCTTAAGGTAGGTAAATCACAACATGAACTTAAAGAAATTTACATACATTGAGAAAGGAACATAGGATCACAGATTTAGAGGGGAAAGGAACCTGAGTGGTCTCTGAATCTACCGCCCTCACATTATAGATGAGAAGAGTAAAGTCGAAAGAACATAAGTTACTTGACCAGTTGTATATGTTAATTTCTGAGGCAGGAAAACCAACTTTTCCCGATTAAAAGTCAAGCCCTCTTTCTAATTCTTCCCTTACTTGTAAAATCACAGATTTAGCATGGGAAGCTAATTTAGTGGTTATTACTCCAATCATCTAGTTTTATAGATTAAAAAAACAACAACAAAAAACAACTTATGTACAGAAGGTTTGAATGACTTGTCCAAGGTCATCTCCGTTAGATTGTAAGATCCTTGAGGGCAGAGATTATCTTTTGTCTCTTTTGGCATACAGTAGACACTTAATAAATATTTATTGAACTGAATTGACATAGGGTATGTATTAGATAAGATCTGAACCCAGATCATTTGGTTTCACAGTCAATGTTCATTCCAATGTGCAGCTTTCAGGCAGCGGGTCACAAGGCTTTTGATTGGGCAGGGACTTATCATCTATTCTGCCCTTTTCCTGGAAGATATGTCAGTGTGTAGGTTTCAGGTGACCAGTTAGCATGGTCTCTTATGTAAGGGCATCTTGGGGGTGCAATGACTGTCCGCTTCCCATTTATATATACTGCCTTGACTGCTTTATAGGGTATGTTGTCCATCAGATTCAGCAGTCTTCAATTCCCCTAGGTAATTATCAGTGTTTTGAAATGTGATGCATGGCATAAGTATTAAGAAGAATGTAGAAATCATAGTGTGTATAAATGTGATTGACTTTGTGGATAGCGGACAGCATCATTAGGACAGAGTTCCACTTTGGACAATAAAACTAACTGGTAATCTAGGTGATATGATATGTAGCATCTGAGATATGTTTGGAAAGTATAATTTATGTGTTATCCATCAGTTGGATTGGGTGTGATATGCTATGGAGAGATTAATTTTTTAACTGTAGTTTGTCTCTGTCATATTTCACAAAATCATCAAGTCTAAGTGTACAGGGGACCTTGAAGGACATATAGTCCAAGCTGTACCTGAACAGGAATTTTCTTTAAAGAAATCTCTGATAAGTTGAAGACCTCTAGTGAGAGACAGATGACATTTACCTGCTCCTGCAATGCTCTTGGCAAAGAGTACAACACCTTTCCTTGTGTCCTCATATTCTTTACAATGTGTAAATTATGGATGGCCAGTCAATGAACTGTTATTATAATTGGTAAGAAAGGAGAGTTGATTATAGCCTGGTTGAGGCTTTCACTACGCCTCCCACTTTAGTTCACAGAACCTTGGTTTTGTGGCTTATTATTATTGATGTCGTTACTGAATAACTGATCGAAACCTTCTCACAAGTGGCCAAAATTGTTAAAAAAAAAATTTCTCTATCAGATTAACTTCCAACCTAAAGTAAATTGGCTCTTAGTTATGTGGCCATGGACAATCAGTCAAAAACATTTATTGTTAACTGTGTTAATCTTCATGAGATGATAACCCTTTCCAAGGTTAGAATCTGAGATAACCTTAGAAAGAATACGCAAAGAAAAGGCAAAAAAAAAAACCACAACAAAACAAAAAACCCAACCCATCAAGGAGCTTACATTTTAGTGGGGATATGTGAATTAAAAGGTATGTATGAGATACATACAGGGGAGATAGGTAGAAACCTCAGATTGTGTCTGAATTCTGTGTTCTACAATATTTCATCTTCCTGTTGATGATGCATTAGCTTTGAGAATAGGCACCAGTGTCCCTGACTCAGTGAGAGAGAGACAGAGTGGGCTTACTGCATTCATTTTACAGATGTGTCGTCAAATTGTTCAGAATCACAGAGCAAGTTGCTGGGTAAAGTTCAGATTATAGTATTATTGATATAGAGCTGGCCCGGATGTTAGAGGTCCAACCAACTCATATTACAAATTAGGAATTGAGATCTAGAGAAGTTAAGTGATTTGACCAAGGTCACAGAGATAGTAAATGACAGCGAATGGATTTGAATCTAGATCTCTGGATTCCAAACCTAGCGTTCATATTGAACTATGAAAAGGCAGAGTTTTGGATTTCAGGGTAGACTCTGCACTAAAGTCTCTACAGGAAGATAAAGATGAAATAAGGAAATAGAGGAGAAGAAATAGATTTTGTGGGTTTTTTCTTTCTTTTATTTTGTCTCAAAGAGAAAAGAAGAACCTGATTGATGGGAGCAAGAAGTACCTTTTCACATGTGTACAGACAAAAATAAACAATCATATTGTGAAAGTATAACGGAGAGAGGTCCCCTGACCTTTAAGAAGATACTAGTATTTGAAGAAAGAGCTTGAGTTACTAACCAGTGAAGACCAATTGAATTCAGTCAGAAGTGTTATGGTAAGCAGATACTGACAGAAGTTAGGGGTGTGGGCATATGGGGGCTATCATTTTCCAGAGATTCTTCTTTACTTTGGGGATGGGGGCATGAAGTAGGATGTACCAAAGAGCCTTACTTGACCTGTGATAACCAAAAGGGCAATGGGGTGACTTTCCCCAGGGGAATGAGTACAACTTTTGGGTGGGTGAGAACAATTTATTCTAATGGTCATAAAGACAGCTGAAGTGGGTATTACAGAACACGTAGAGCTTGCTCAGGCCTCAAAGAGACACCAAGGTCATCCACTGCATCCTGGACCACTGCAGTTATCTTGACTTTTGTCTTGACACTGGACTTTTGACCTACATATACATATAGAGGGGCAACAAGGAGGTCCAATGGATAGAGTGCTTGACCAGGAATCAGGAAGATCTGAGTCCAAATTTGACCACAATCACTGTGTGAGCTGGCACAAGTCACATAACCTCAGACTACTTCAGTTTCCTAATCTGTAAAATGGGATAATAATAGTACTACCTCTCAGTGTTCAGGTGAGGATAAAATAATATACCTGTAAAGCACTTAGCACACATATGCCTTGCACATAGTGAACACCATACAAATATTATCTCCTATATATTTTACATACATTATATATATATATGTGTGTGCATGCGTATGTATATATGTACATATATTACGTTAAATAAATTCAAGGTAAATCGGAGGGGGAAAGACAGTTGTTGTAGTTGAGAGGATGATGAATAATGGCTGAGAATGTGGTGAGGTCCATATTTAATTATTTGGCTCCAGTTATCAGCATGCCTTTAGGCAAACCATCCCAAAGCACTGGGATAAGAATAATGAAAGTGAGTCGGGTGAAACTGAATATACCCATTCTTTCCCACCCCTTGCTCTCAGTTTTGCTTTCTGGAGTCAAGCAGAACAATTCTAGCTCATGCCAACATTTCAAACATTTGAAGAAAACTGTTAAAGCCTATTTCCTCTCATCATTCTCCCTTATCTTTTTAATTCAGGATAATACTGTGATTTGCCTCAACCAATCCTTATATGCCCTGAACCTGACGCCATTCACAAATTTGCCATGTTCCAGATGTCATCCAAATGGAGCAGAATACAAAAGTTTTGATGCTTCCTTAGTCTTGGACACCATGATGTTCTTTAGATGGCATTGGTTTTCGTGGCTGCCACAACTCATTGCTTCCATTAAATCCTCATACATATTTGACACAAACTTCTCTCTAGTCACATCTTCCTCAACTTATACTAGGTAAGTTAGTTTTTGAATCCAGGAATAAGACTTTACATTTATCCTTATTAAGTTTCATCTCATTGGATAACTGTTCTACCCATGTCACAGGCTTGTAAATTGAGGTGATATCATTGAAGGAGTTTTGAAAAATATAAAGTGTTCTAGGCAAGTATTCTGGTAATGTTATTACTATCTCTATTTTTCATATCTGAGTATTAGCAAGCTGTTGCTGCTGATCTGCTGGAGGCTGGTGTCGGCAGGTATTGCATTTTTATCTGTGTAATGACATTTGATAAACACAATCTAGAGCCAGAAAGGAAAAGGCAAGATAACCTTTGAAATATGTCAGAGATACATAAGTACTCTTGACTACTAAATATTTTATACAAGTATTTTTTAATTAAAAAAAAATGACTTGATAACCACAGTACTAGAGAAACTAGGTGATGCTGTGGATAGAATGCCAGCCCTGAATGAGGAGGACCTGAGTTTGAATCCAACCTCAGACACTTACTAACTGTGTGACCCTGGGCAAGTCACTTAACCCTGTTTGCCTCAGTTCCTCATCTATGAAATGAACTAGAGAAGGAAATGGCAAACCACTCTAGTATCTTTGCTAAGAAAACACTAAATCAGTGGTTCTCAACCTTCCTAATGCCGTGATCTTTTAATATTTGTATGTGGGCGTATCTGCATGTGGGTGGACCTGCCTAGAGACAGATAGAGGAGCACAGTGTCTCTGTTCCTAAGACCATTGGTAATATGTGTTTTCAGATGATCTTAGGTCATCCCTTTTGACCCCCAAAGGGGCCACGACCCACAGGTTGAGAACCACTGCCCTAAATGGAGTCACAGAGAGTAGGAACCCTACTGAAACAACTCAACAACAACAAAAACCATGGCACCAAAATCTCAATAGTTTCCTTTTAACATAACGTGTTTCAAAGTATATTGTATTGAAAATGTTTGATTAGGCAGCAACACCACCTTTACCCCACTAAAGACTAAACGAAAATGAATTTTAAACCAACTATTCTGAGAGGAAAGTTAAGTGAGTTCACATGTCTGCAGCCAGCTTTTACAGTCATGGACTCATCTGTGTCATACTTTATCTTCTTATGTTGTTCAAGTATTGCAGTAATGCTCTGCTCTTGGTTGGTGTTTCTTTGATTATTAATCCTACTCGCTAGGAGTCTTTCTTTTAGTATTTTATAACCTAGTATGTCAATATCATTTTAACACCCCCTCCATGACAGGCAATCGGTATGTTTGTGCAAGATTCCAGGAGAGTTTATGATGCTTCTCTGAGGCAAGTTTATGAGGGAAATGAAGTTCAAAGCAAGTCTGGCAAGATGATGGGGGAAATTTAAATTCTGCCAGTTGTTTTGTAGGCATAAACCAGGGATCAATTTTTTATCATTATTATTATTTTTCTATTTCGCTGAAGGGCTAATTCGTGAGAAGCAAAGCTGTTCCAGCCTCTGCTATATGACTTTTTTTTTTGTGCAAGTGTTCTGGAAAAATTAGAAGTGTTCTAGACAGATGAGGGAGAGTCACACATAATAAGCTTTGCTCTGTCCCATGTAGAATAGGATTTATTAAACCAGGAGATGAGCAGGAAAGGGATGAATATTTATACTCTTCCCCCTTTTAAAAAGGGCATTTCAATTCCTTTCTCTATTTGTAATTAGAACTACCCAGGGCTCAAACATACATCATCTCTCAGACAGAAAAGCATTCTTCACTATTTATCTTCCAGTCAATGCCCTCCAATGAGGAGTGTAGCCGACGTAAGCTGGAGATTCTCTAAGATATAAATAGGATGGCTCCTTCATTTTATTGCATTTTGAATCCTTTAAAAATACTTTTCATTGACTTTTCTTCTTCCTAGAGTGTCATTTCTCAAGTAGTCAGGTGCTATATAGGAAAACATTTGCCTACTAAATATTCATTAAGATAATCCACTGGGTTTTGCCTTGTTACCACTCTGCTGGGTCCTGATGCTATTAGCATGCTGCTGGACTCTCCTATGGAGAAAAAGATTCTTGATAAGAAATACTTTTTCCCCCTTCCAAGAAAATTAATCATCATTTCAGGGCCTTGAGACTGATCTGTATGAGTCAGAAAATTTCATTTCTATTTCTAGCTATGCTGCTGGTTTGCTGTTTGACCTTGAAAAAAATTGCTTAACTTCTCTGGTCCCCAGATTCCTAATTTGTGAAATAACTAGATTTGGATTACATCAGTTCCCAAATTCAGTGCTACAGAACCGTGGGGGGAGAACAGCAACTCAGCATTGATGTAAGAGGACTGTGAATTTTGGAGGGCAACAAGAACTGATCTTTACTTAGTATCAAGAAAATAAAAGTCACAACAACATATGGAATACATAAATATCCCTTCTTTACATGGATTTAGTAATGGTTTGTTCATATAAGTAAACTTTTTCACAAACATAAACATATGTATGTATGTATGTATGTATGAATATCTTTCATGTATTTCCCCATGTATTCATGGTCTAGTGGGAAGAATTTGGATCCAGAGAATCTGAGTTCAACTGGGTTTTTGAAACAATCTGTTCATGATTTTGAAAAAAGTCGTTTAACCTATTTTGTCTTTGGTTTCCTTATCTGTATGGTCAAGGGAGTTGAACTAGATGACCTCTGAAGTCCAAATCTATGACCTTGTCAAAATAAAAGTTCATGGATAACATTCATTTAATTCACAAATACTAACCTTTTTCTTCCCTCTGACTATAAGTTCCTTCCCTCTGAAAGTATTGTGTTTTGATATTCATTTGCATATATGCTGATATGTTTGCATGTTGTCTGTCCTGAGAGATCATAAATTCTTAGATATTGGTTTTTTTTATCTTCAGTACTTATGACATGCCTGATTCATAATAATAATTCAGTAAATACTCGGTGGTGTAACCAGGCAATGCAGTGGATGGAGTGCTAGGTCTGAAGTCAAGAAGACTCCTCTTCCTGACTTCAATCTAGGTTCAGACATTTACTAACTGTGTGATCCTGGGCAAGTCACTTAAACCTTTTTGCCTCAGTTTCCTCATCTGGAAAATGTAGTGGAGAAAGAACTGGTGAACTACTCTAATACCTTTGCCAGAAAAAACCCTAAATGGGATGATGAAGATTTGTATATAACTGAAAATGACTGAACAACAAAAAAAAATAGTTGGTGAAAAATAATAACTTTTTAATGTATTCTCTCATTGAATAGGCACTTAATGTGAAGTTATGTAAGATTTTTTTAGTATTGAAATGTGTCTATATACTTGAAAAGACTGGTAACCATGGGACTGACTGATTTCTGGGTTTTCTTTTATGACTGTCAGCATTCTGTCAATTCCTGATTTGCATCTACTTGGTCAGTTAGTCACATCTTGCCCTTATCCTTGAGTGTTATACTTTCTTTTGCTCTGATCATCCTCCATCTGAACACAATCTCCTATTTATTCTCTACTCTTCCTGTGCCTTACCCTGCTGAAACCTATGATTTGCCCTCATCAAGCCACTAATTCTTCCTCAATACTTTCTCAGACCATTACCCTTGATCTGACTTCACTTTTCTCTTCTCCATTCTCATCCCAATAGTGTGCCATTTCAATTCTACACTGTCCTCTGTTTTAGAATGTTATGATTATTATTTTCATTTTTAAATGACAAGATTTCAATCTGAAGGTATTCCAGGATCATAGATTAAGATTAGAAGGGACTTCAAAAAAACATCAAGTCCAAACCTCTAATTTTACAGATGAGTAGACTGAGGGTCAGGGATATTGCATGACTTGTTCAAAGTTAAGCAGAAATTACAAAAGGAGATGGGTAGTCCTCCCTAGAGACTCCTCAATTTGGAATTATAAATCAATATAAGTATTAAAAATTATTTGAGATTGACAACTTAAAAACCTTTTTCACCAACTATTTTGCTTCATTTGGTTCAAATTCCTCTTCCTAATAACAATTATTATAAAGTGCTCTTATGTTAAAGATTTTAGACTGGGTTGTTGAGACTCTGGTTTAAAAGACTATGAACAAAGCCATCTTTTTAACATTAAGCGAGTGGTTCAAACTATGAATAGGAGACTGAACAGACGCTGTTCACTGAGACATCAGTGGAATGTTAAAGGGATGATTAATTGACATTCCAGTAGGAAGCAACAGGGCCTAGTGTCATTCATCAAAATGATTTGATATGAGGGATGTGGGACATGAAGGTTAGACAAGGTGAGGTGAGAATTGAATGGAAGCCATGTTGCTTTTTCCTTCTCTTTTATGAATGCAGAGCATCAGCCCATAATTGTATTAAGAAAAGACATAGATTATGTAGAGAAGTCCTTGCCGGGGCAATAGGTTGTGCTCTTTGATGGCAAAGGTATTCTTTGTTGTGCTCTTCCAGAATCGTTCAGTATTATCTCATGTAGAAAAGCAATTTTAACTTTAAAACAGACAATCACATCAATAATTAGCATGTGTCTTTCTTTAGAACAAATGGCTGGGCAAAAAGGACAAAAATATAAAATATATTAGTAAAACAGCTGTTCAATTTAGCAAGATGAAACTGAAATATGCTGAAGATGACTATTTTCAAGTCTCCTCTTTGGACTATGCCCCAGCAATCATTCCTTCTGTCTCTAGGCCAGGAATTCTTAATCAAGTTTGTGTCATGGACCTCTTTAGCTATCAGGGGAAGCCTTTAGACCTCTTCTGTGACTAATGTTTTAAAATGAATGGAATAGGTATGTAGAAATACAAAGGAAACCAATTATATTGAAATCAAGATATATATATATATATATACATATATGTGTGTGTATGTATATATATACAGATGTGTATACATATGTGTATATATACATACATTCATATATGTATGTATATATGTATATGTGTGTATACATACATACATATGTATATGTATGTGTGTATATATATGTATATATGTGTATATATATACGTAATTTTCTTTTTCAAATTTGAGTAATTGAATCCTCTGAGATCTCACCACAGACACCCTGGATGTCCATGGATTCCAGTTTAGGAATGCCCCCACCATATCAAGCTGTCTCTTTCCCTCTGAATCCTTTCCCACCTGCTTACAAAAATACTCAGGTCTTCTAGGTGGCTCAGTTGGTAGGGTACTGGACCTGGAGTCAGGAAGACCTGTGCTCAAATCTAACCTCAGACACTCACTTGGTCTATAATCCTGGTCAAATCACTTAATCTGCATTTGCCTTCTTTTTCAATTTTTAAAATGGGAAAAATACTAGTACCTAATTCATATAGTTTTTATGAGGATCAAATAGATAATATTTATAAAGTGCTTAGCACAGTGTCTGGTGCCTAGTAGGCACTATATAAAGTTTTATTCCCTTCCCCCAATCTAAAATGGAAACATTCCTTTGTTAGAATTCTCCATCTATGTTTCCATTTCTCTTCTCTCCATCACTGCTACTATCATTGAAAAAAGTTGTCTATACACAATGCTCTCATTTATTTAATCAATTATATGAATTTATTGTGTACCTACTATGGGTCAAGTACTGGGCTAGCACTGAAGATACAGAGACAAAATCAAATAGATTTCTTGATTTCAAAGACCTTTCATTTTATCTGCGATGACAACATGTATGGATGTATGTGCATGCATAGTTTAGAGAGGGAGGAAATTAGCAATTTTGAGGGATCAGTAAGAGTATTGTGTAGGAAGGCACATTGAGCTTCGTCTCAAATAAAATAAGGGATTCCAGGTGGAGGTGAACAAAGAGAACAATGTAGGCATGGAAGATGGTTGGTGCAAATGGGAGATGATTAGTGAGATATTAAATAAGGACTGGATATGTGGAACATCAAGGAAACTGGTTTGGTGAGTTCATTTTGAATAGAGATTGCTCATTCTTTTTAATTGTATAGTTATTGCTTAGCATGGTGACATAAGCACATTACGAATGCTTAGTAAATAAATGGTGATTAGCTGATTGATTGGACATAGAATATAGGGAAGTGAGTAATGTCTAATGAGGCTAAAAATGGGAATTGGGCTCAAATTAGTCAAGGATTTAAAAGTCACACAAAAGACTTTATATTTTATCCTAGAGGCAATAGGAAATCATTAGAGTTTATTAAAAAGTGGAGTGACATGGTTAGAGCTAGGCTTAGGGAAAATAATTTTGTAAGCTTTGTGGAAGATGAATTAAAGTTGGAAAATTCTTATAATCATAGGTGTAGAGATCAAAAGGATATCTGAATACATATAGTTCAATTCTCCTTTTACAGATGAGGAAACCGGGTCTCAGGGACATTAGATGACTTGCTGCTGGCCACACAGATATTAATCCTCTGAGGTGGGATATAATTCAATTTTCTCTGATTCTAGAAATAGGACTTTTCCCTTTGAACCACTTGTTGCAGGGAGACCTATTAGAAGTCCATTGCTATAGTTAAGGCAAGAGGTGATGATAACCTGAGCTAGGGTACTGGTTTGATGAGCAATGAGTAGGTGATGAATGGGAAAGGTTTGTGCAGATATAAATGATGAGATTCAGGCAATAATTGGGTTTATGGGGTATTAGGGAGTGAGAAATCAAGGTCGTACATTTAAGAGACCAGCAAGATGGTGGTGCCATTGGCAAAAATAGAGAATTTTGGAAGGGACGTGGATTTTGGGAGAAAGATAACTTCCATTTGGGACATAATGATTTTGATAAAGTTGTAGAATATTCAATTTGAAACAGACAGTAGGTAATGAAGGCCTGGAGCTCAGCAAAGAGACTTGGATTAGATAGATAGCTAGATAGCTAGATAGCTAGATAGCTGGATAGCTAGATAGCTAGATAGACAGATAGATAGACAGACAGACAGATAGATAGATAGACAGACAGATAGATAGATGCATAGATAGATAGACAAATAGATAGACAGACAGATAGAAAGATAGATAGACAGACAGATAGACAGATAGACAGACAGATATATAGATAGATGCATAGATAG
>CM053581.1:356838349-356853713 GCA_028627135.1 Pseudochirops cupreus | reverse complement strand
AGCTCCCCTGTGGCCTCTATCCAGTTCATAGTTTTCTTGAAAGCTTTTGGTGTGGGAGTTCTGACTGTGTTGTCTTCCTCTTGTTCCATGCTTTGGTCCTTTTTGTCCCCAAAAAAGGAATCTAAGGTTTGATTGCTGGGCTTGCTTGCTTTGCTTCCTTTGCTTGCTCATGTTGCCAGTCAGTTATTTGGCTTTTGGCCTCAGTAGTAAAATTCTGCTTTCAGAGGGGAGAGCTCTGTTTCAAGTTGCTGGGGTTTTCACAGCTGCTGGAGCTGTTAGGAGGCTGCCATTTTTTGCAGTCCCCACCAGCCTTGGCTCATTGAAAACACGCCTCAGGACCAGCACCCAAGACCATGATCAGATCCAGGCAGCTCAAGAAAAAAACACTTAGCCTCTGAATGATCACTTGGCCCCCCTGCAATCTGCAGGCTGGGAGCTTCTGAAGCAGTCATGTGGAGGCAGCTGCAAGGCTGTTGCTTCAGACTGCTACTAGACCTGGAGGCAGTTTGGACAGACCATCTCCCCCAAATTTAGTCAAGTTCCACTGATCTTTTCCCTTTGTCCTTGGCTCTTGTGTGTTGGTGATTCTGGAAATCACCACAGCTGCTTATGATCCATTCTCCTGAATGCTACAGCCATGGCTTCTCCTGGATGCCCTAGGGCTGAAACCACATGGGGCTGGGCTCTGCTTCCAGTATGCTGCAATGACCACCTGCCGGGCTGCCTTCAGTGGGAGTTTTGTTACTCAGTCATTTTTGTGGAGTCTGGAGCTCTAAAATTTGTTTAGAGTCATATTTTATAGGTATTTGAGGTAGTATTCGGGGGAGCTTGCAGATTTCTCCTGTTTTGATGCCACCATCTTGATTATGACCCTCAAACTTTCCCAGATGCTTAAGGAAATAGTATTTTATCTGGCAGAATTGGTAATGGAGCCCATGTGATTTTAGATAAATAATTTAATTTTCCTGGGCCTTGATTATGTTTTCTGTAAAATTAGGAGGTTAGAATAGATGACCAGTGAGGTCCTTTGTAGCTCAAGTTCTAAGATCCTATGAAATTATCCAATGCAGAGCTGAAGAGAATCCTGTTATATCTTGTAATAACACCACTAAGTCATTCAAACTTCAGTTGAAGATCTTTAGTTATGGGGAACTCACTACTTTTTTAAGCAACCCATTTCCCTTTTGAACATTTCTAATCCTTATGATTGTTTTCTTTGTATTACAGATGAAACTTGCCTTTCTATTTAGCAAGCTTAATGTTGACCTCTGATTCTAAGCAGAGTCTAATTTTTCCCTCACATGATAGCTTTAAAAAAAACTTAAAGAAACCTCTTATAACTTTCTTGGGCAGCTAGATGGTGCAGTGAATAGAGTGCCAGACCTAGAGTCAAGAAGACCTGAGTTCAAATATAACCTCAGACATTAGCAATGTGATTCATGGCAAGTCACAACTCTCTTTGCCTCAGTTTCTCATCTATAAAACAAACTTGAGAAGGAAATGGAAAACCACTCGAGTATCTCTTCCAAAAAAGCCCCCAAAATGGGTCATAAAGAGTCAGGGGAAACTGAAACAATTGAATAGCAACATTATATGCTTAAGTTTTCTCTTTCCCATGTTAAACATTCTTGTTTCCTTCAACATATCTATATGTGGCTAATATTAAAGTTCTTCCTGTAGCTATTCTTTCTTTTCTGAATGTATTTGTCAATAGCCTTCCTAAAATAGAATTCAAATTCCCTAAGAATGTATGCTCTTTGACAGTAGAGAGTGTTTCATTTTATCCTTATTACCCCAATAGCTAGTACTGTGCCCATCACTGGCACTTAAATGCACATTGAACTTTATTGAATTAAATTGAACAGAAATTCAGAAGTAAATATTAAATTCTGTAAGTAGTCTGGCCAGGACTTATTACTTTGTTTTCACTTATAACATTTTGCCTTGTAACAGATTTTTGAATATATCTTTTCCCCTCCACTAGATTTCCCTTCTACTAGAAATTCTTTAAGAAAGAAATTTTGTTTAAATTTTCTTTGCATTTTTCTTTTTGTCTATCCCTGTGTTCTAAATCAGAGGTTCTTAAAACTGGAGTTCATTACCATTTTTGTTGTTGCTTTGTAGTTCTTGTTAGTTTTAAAATATTTTGATAAATATTTCAATATATTTCATCTCTAATCTAATGCGAGTTATTTTATGAATTTGAAAAATATTACTCTAAGAAGGGGTCCATTGTTTTCACTAGATTTCCAAAAGGGTCCATGACACAAAAAAAAAAGAGTCAGAAGTCTTGCTATAAATGGCCAATGGCCAAAAAATATTGAATGGAATTAGGAAGCCAAGTTTCCCATGTAATTTTGCGTACTTTTAAAGGGGCAAGTCATGCTATCACAAAAAAGCACAAGATAACTTTCTTAGAGAATAAAGCCCCAAAACCCACTCTTATTGATCAGTTTGGAGTAACTATGAGAGATACATAGAAATTGTTTCTGAGAGCCATGATTGCTCGGTGGACTAAGTAGTTGCGTTGAGGTCTAAACATTGTTATTTCCAAGCCTAGTTGCTTCCATGATTTCTTCTGTGACTTGAGTGAATCAATAAACTTTTTAATTTGTTTCCTCATCTAGAAAACCAAGAAACTCTATTGACCTGCTTCACTAGGGCTTGAGGGAATGAAAAGCAGGGAGCCAAAGGTTTGAACTCTTCCCAATTTTGCATCAGTTAAAAATCAGAAGCAGACTTTCAAATTCAGTTCATGTAAGATGGAGCAAAGGTTCCAATTCACATAAAGTTTCTAAACTGTGCATCCTTCTAAACCCTCAAGTCAACAAATACTTATCAATCAGTGAGCACATTAAAGTTTTAATACATGCCAAGCATTTTGCTCCTGAAACCCTGGAATTAAGACTTTGGTCTGGATCAACAGAAAGATCATCGATCCAGAATTATTAAGGAACTCGGAAGTCTTATAGTTTAACCTCATCACTTTACAGGTGACAAAATGGGGAAAACTAAAGGAGGTTAAGTAAATTGCCCAAGGACACAGCTACAGAGGCAAACTTTAAACTCTGGTTTTATTGTTTTTTTCTGACTCCAGTACCAGAGCAGTTTCCATTGCGATATCTTGATTCATTTCTCTTTATTTTGCTCTAAATTGTAGGTTTCTCCAGAGAAAGAAAATTTCTTTTTGTTTGGTTTGGTTTTCATTTTTGTTCTACTCAATGGTATTTTTTTCAAATTACATGTAAAGGTAGTTATCAACATTCATTTTTCTAAGATTTTGAGTTCCAAATTTTTCTCTCTTCATCCTTCCCATCTCCCCTTCCCACAACAGCAAGAAATTTGATATAGGTTATACATATATAATCATGTTAAATATATTTCCATACTAGTCATGTTGTGAAAGAAGAATAAGAACAAAAGGGAAAGACCACAAGTAAGAAATCAAAAAACAAAGAAAAAAAAACCAATGATTGTGTGTTTCAGTCTGCATTCAAATTCCATAGTTCTTTCTCTGGATGTGAATAGCATTTTCCACCATGAGTCCTTTATAATTATCTTGTATCATTGTATAAACAAAGGACTTTCTGTCAACATACAGCCAATTAACACCTATATGCGTGTATCTACATATATACGCGTACATAAATACACACACACATATTTACAGAGAGAGAGAGTTAGAGTTCTATGCTGTGCTCTACTATGTGATGATACAAAAATTAATGTCTTTTTGTCACTGCTAAAAATATTTAAAAACCAGCAGGGGAAGTTACATGTATAAATAAATAAAATTTTAAAAAGCAAATGCATGTTAAGTGTCATTAAGAGTGATAAATATAAGTAGTTAGAGATTGCAAAGAAAGAAGAGTTGGAGTGACCAAAGAGATAACATTTATTTTTAGATTCTGGAGGATGAATAGGATTTTACCAGGAAGAAACTGAGGAATCATGAGCATTTCAGGTGGATAGAATGACATGAATAAAAGTATAACGGTAGGAAACTGCAAGAATTAATAAACAGTCCAGTTTGGTAGGAATTGTGCGTGCATGCATGCTTATGTGTGTATGTGTGTTTTGTCTGGACTTGTGATTCCATATGCATAAGAAACTACCAGTACATGTGGACTTCCAACAACCATGAATGCCAACATGCAACTCAATAATTTCAGAGAACTAACTAGGTCACTAAAAATAAGTGCCATAGCAATAAAGTGCTAGATTTGTAGGCATGAAGACTTGACTTTCAATTCTATTTCACAAATTTATTTGCTGTGTGACCATGGGGCAAGTCATATAATCTTTATTTCCTCAGTGTCCTCATCTTTCAAATGACGGAGTTAGATTCAATAACCACTAATGTCCCATCAAACAAGTAATACAGTTTGTCCCAAAAGTTTTAGTGCAGTTGAGACACTGTACAGGGTTCTGTAAGTGATTGTTCATAGTGGTCACACAGTCATCACATTTGAGAAGCAGAACTCGGACCCGGATGTTCCTGAGTCTAAGGTCAATCCTATATTTAATATAATACCCTGATTTCCTGGTATGATATCAGGATACATGTCATAAGAGGTACAAGATAAGGATACACTGTGAAGAGCTTTGAATCACAGGGTAAGGGGTCTTGATACCACAAACAATGAGAAAATATTGGATGTGTGTAAGCAAAGGACAGGTAAAATCAAAGAAGTGGTATTGTACAGGCTATATTATAAGATCGATAATCAACCAGTAATCAATAAACATTAATTAAGCACCTATTAAGTACCAGAAAAAAGACACTCCCTGCCTTCAAGGAGCTTACAATATAATGCAGGAGCTAATAATCTAATGGAGAACTATACCTGGAAGAACCTTCTGAGCTCATCAGCAGTCTCTTCATTTTTAAAAATTTATTTTATTTATTTAATTTTTAATTTAGGAAAAAAACCTCAAACATTTCCATACTATGGTATAATATTTTCAAAAAGATAACTGCATATGAAACTGAAAATCTATTATGTAAGACTTGCTATTCCTTTTAAATCTATAATAAAGTTATCATGTAAATTTCTTTTCTTTTTTCCCCTCTTCACACCCTAGAAATGGCTGCCATTTCACATCATATGTGTGTGTGTTTGTAAAATCACTCCATACATATTTCTATTTATCATTTCTTACTCTGGATACAAATAGCATCTTCCTTTATGTGCCCTTTGTAGTTAATTTGGATATTTATAATAGTCAAAATTACTTCTTTGCTCAAAGTTGTTAGGACAATATTGCTGTTATGATACAAAATGTTCTTTTGGTTCTGCTCATTTCACTCTACATTATTTCATGCAAGTCTTTCCATGTTTTTTTTTTTTCCCTAAGATCATCAGGTTCATCATTTTTTTATAGCACAATAGCATTCCATCACATTCATATACCACAACTTGTTCAGCCATTCCCCAATTGACAGTCATCCCCATGATTTCTAGTTGTTTGCAGCTACAAAGAGAAATGCTATTAATATTTTAGAACATAAAAATTATTTTCCTTTTTCCTTGTTCATCTCTTGAAATAGACCTCATGGTAATAATACTACTGGAATAAAGGGTATAGGTAATTTAATAAGTCTTTGGGTATAATTCCAGATTTCTCTCCAAAATGGTTAGATCAGTTCACAATTCCACCAAAAATAAATTAGTTCCCAACTTTTCCATACCCCCTCCAACATCTGTTCCTTTTCACTTTAATTATTCTAATCAATCTGATAGCTATAAAATAATGTCTCAATGTTGTTTTATTTTGTATTTCTCTAATCAATGATGGTTTAGAGCCTTTTTCATGTGATTATAAATTGTTTTGATTTCTTCTATGGAAAACTGCCTGTTCATATCTTTTGAATATTTATCAATCAGTATATGACTCATATTCTTATAAATTTTACAAAGCTCTTTATATATTTCAGATATAAGACCTTTATCTAAAAAACCATATATAACCTCCCCAACACACACACACACACACACACACACACACACACACACACACACACACTTTTCTGCTTTCCTTCTGATCTTGGCTACATTTGTATTATCTGTATTTTTTTTTAATTTAATGTAATTAGAATTATCCATTTTACACTCTCTCTCTCTCATTTATTTTTAGAGATTATTCACCTATCCAGAAGTCTGATAAGAAATACGTTTCATGTTCTTCAGATTTTCTTGTAATATCTCTCTTTATGTTTAGGTCATATACCTATTTTGAACTTATCTTGGTAAATGGTGTAAGATACTGGTCTATGCCCAATTTCTGCCACACATATTTCCAATTTGTTTAACAATTTTTACAAAACAAAGAATTCTCATTCTTAAATCTTAAGTCTTTACATTTGTCAAATGCAGCATTTATCAGAATCCAGAACAGAGGCTCCCCAAGGAAAAGGGACAGAGATAATGTGTCAGTAATAGCATTCAAATTTGATTTCCCTGTTTTAGTCAGTGCTCTTGAAGAAAAAGAACTCTTAAGGTTGGAGTTATTAACTTCTTGTATGTAAGCTTGAGGACTCTTCTCAGAATTATGTTTCAAATTTGTAGAGTAAAATGTATGGGTTTACAAAGGAAAATCTGTCAACATACCTGTGTGTACACACACACACACACACACACACACACACACACACGCACACACACACACACACACACACACACACATATGCACACACACACAAATATATATGTACATATTGAATTCATGGACCACAGGTTAAAAAAAAAACTATTCACTTAAGTGGATATTATAATAGTCCAAATATATATATGCCTTCCCTTCTTTTTTGCATAAAAAAGTATGTTCCACTGATGTAGTTGAACAAAGAACGCTTATTTTTTAATTGTGTTAGTTGTTAACATACTTTGAGATTTACTATTTTCTGAAATTACCTTCTCTTTAAGATTCAATACTAGGTTCATTCTTGTTCTTAAATTAAGGATTTTCTGTCTTAGATAAACTCAAAAATTGATGTGATTAGGGTTTTTGGTTTTGGTGTTGTTTTTAGAAAAGCTCATTTTCATTGTTTATTGTTATTTATTTATGGACTCCCTGATATTACTGGGGATTTGTGTGTTTGATTAAGAGCTGTCTCTGTCCTTAGCAGACCAGAGAAGTTATTTTCCTTTTCCCAGATCATGCAATAAAATTATAATCCACTGTTTAAGACATCTTAGTCTGTTTCCATGGAAATCATAGCTGTTTTGCATATTTAGCTCTGTGGACTTGATCCAGACAAAAATATTTTCAAAAGTTGGAATTCTACAAGTTGTACAAGTCCATGGGTGGCCAGATGCACAATAATGCTGCCTCCTTTGTCTTGGTAGTGTCTTTAGAGAAATTTTTCAGTTTTCTGTGAAAGTCAAGTAAGGACTCAAGATGATTACACAATATGAAAAAGCTATAAATCCCCTCCCACAATATCCAATTTGGTTAGTCTCAAACTATTATGATGGATAACCAATTCAATTCCATTCAACAAACATATACATATTAAGAAACTGCTCCAACTGATTTTTCCCACTATAATTCAACCCTCCATCCTCTTTTCTAATCTTCAGCCTCTATCTATGTACTGGCTCCTTCCCTCCTACCCACAAATACCCAAGTTTCCCCATTATTGAGAATCCTTATTTAATCCTACTTTCTTTGCCAGTGATCATGCTATAACTATTCTTCTTTTCTCAGCTAAACTCTTTTAAAAAGCTGTGTACACATCTCATTCCATTTATCTTCTCACTCTCTTCTTAATATCCATTGCAATCTGGCTTCATATATTTTCATTCAGATGAAACTGCTCTTTCCAAAATCAAGATGTTTCACTTTTTTCTATATTTGGCACATAACACAGTATGTATATACATATATACATATATACATATATACATATATATATATCCTAGTAGTGCTTTCTAATTAAATGATTAATTATCCATTTGAAAGATATTATAGTACACAGTATTAGATATTCATTTGAACCTATTTTCCACCGAGTAGAATTACAGTTTTCCCAGTAATATTTTCTCCTTGAAAGAAAAAAAAATTTTTCTACTCCAGTAGTTTGTGTTCTTGCATTTGTTAAATAAGAAATTGCTTAGTAAATAATAATTAGTTGTAATTATTATGGTTTTCTACTGATCTACTTTCATATATTTTATCTAAGGGAAACTATACATATATACATACAAAATGGAGAGAGAGAGAGAGAGAGAGAGAGAGAGAGAGAGAGAGAGAGAGAGAGAGAGAAAGGGAAGGAGGGAAAGGGTGGAAGGAGAAGAAAAGGGGAGGAGATGGAGAAAGGAGAGAGGGGAAGATAGAAAGGGAGAGGGGGGAGAGAAGGAGAGGGAGGTGGAGGGGAAGACAGAGAGAGAGAGAAAAATGGAGAAAAAAGAAAGAGAACGCACCATGGAAAAACAATTTGGTATCTGATGAGACCAATTGTTTTTCCTTTCCACTTTATTTTGTTTTCATCTGTAATCTTTATTTTTTTTATTTCTCTATGTGAATTTCATCATTATTTTCTCTAATTCTATAAAATACTCTCTTGGCAATTTGATTGGAATAGAAATCTATAGTATTATCTTATTGCTTTAGCTATCAGATATTTAATTCATTTTGATGTCGTATGAAATTGAAATTATCTTCCTATCTCTGCTTCTCAAATTTGAATGATTTGAGAGTTAGGCTAAATTGCTATAATCCTTATGCTAATATTTCATTTCATAGTTTGCATCAATGTTCTTAGTAAAATTGGTCTATAATTATCTTTTTGTCCACTTCATCTATCTGATTTTACTACAAGGTCAATATTTGTCTCACAAACAGATTTTTATTATGTTTCTTTTTCTATTTCTTAGAATAACTATTTGTAAATATATGTGTGTATATATATATATATATATATATATAATGGGAATGTTGCATATATATGTGTGTGTATATGTATATGCACAAACACAAACACATTTATGGGTGTGTACATGATATCATTTATTGATGAATCCATCTTAACCAGAAATTTTCTTCCTTGGATGTTAATTTATAGCTAATCCAATTTTTCTTTATGAGACTAGATCTTTCATACTATCTTTTTAAAAATTGGTTGTCCTCCAAAAGACTCATGTTCAAAAGAGACATCCACATCCAGAGAAAGAGATGTGGAGTCTGAATGCAGAATGAAACAAACTACTTGCTGTGTTTCTTTTTCTTGTTTCCTCTTTCCCACTGATCATTATATCAGTTATAATCCTTCTTTACAAACTAATGATTAATGTGAAGATATTTGTAGATCCTATACTTGATTGCAAGCCACCATGGGGATGAGGGAGGAAAGGGAGGGGGAGAAATCTTGAAACTCAAGGGATAGTGGAACTGAATGTTGTAAACTAAAAGTGAATAAACCAATTTAATTAATGAAAAAATTTAAAAATAAACACAAATTTAAAAAATTGTCTTGTGCTTTTATTTTTTGTCTTATACTTTTATAAATAAAACTTCTAATAAGTTTTGTCATTCACTATCCAACTATTGACACTTTCTTATTTTTGGATTTAGTAATTTGGTTTTCATTTCCCCTGTTTTTTTTTCTTTCAAAAAAAAAATAATAGTTTGGCAATTTCCTTTCATGTGTTTATGTTCAGGAATCATTGGATCAAAACTCTTGAACTAGAAGCGATATTGGAAATCACTAATCCCATTCCTTTTACTAATGAGAAAACTGGGGCTTAAAGAAGTTAATATTGTTGCCCCAGGTTATAAAGGAGGTAATTAATAGAACTAGACTTGGAACGCATTTCTTGTGACTTCAAGATTAAGAATATTTCCTTTTCTCATACTTCACCACTTCCCAGTATTAATTTTTTTTTATTTATTTCTCTAATGAAACTTAGAGAAGTTGGGAGTTTTAAAAAACTGGAGGGGGAATCCTTACCTTGTGATTGCAGTATATTAACACTCAGTCATTACCTGGTCTTTTCACTCTTTATGGACTTACTTTTGTCATTTTTTTAGGCTAAACGTGTCTTTTTTGTAAATCTGCTTATGGTTGGCTTTCTTATGAGTAATGAAAAGAATGCCTTATTTTGTCAAAAGTTCATCTTTTTTGATGAAAGTATATGTTCAATTTTTTAGGCTGTTACCCTTGTGCGCATGCAACTTTTAATTCTGTTGAATCAGTAGAGCATATTCCAGGATTTGTTAATTACATTTTTCATCATCATTGAGTAGTCCTAGATGATTTGAACTTGCATTCCTTCATATGTGAATTTCTGCTTCCTTCCAGCTTGTAAGAATATCATTATGATCCTAAAGGGCAGGAACTCAGTTTAAACATGACCACAAACTTGACCAGCTTGCTGGAAGTCCCTCGATGTCATGTGCATACTAATAAATATAGTGATGTCACCATTTATCTGAGTGCATTGTATTTGAATGTATTTTAGAATTTTTGTAGTTCTGTGACTTAGTGTGAGTACTCCATCCACTAATGTAAATCACTAACATTCTAACTCTCTTCATCCTAGGTAATTCTTGTTTATGTTTGCCCATTAATCTACAAGAGAGGTAGATTAATCTGATATAATATGACCTTTCCCTATCCCTTCAATCATGTCAATAGGCTTTATATCTGTTGTTCTCATTTTCAATGTGGTGAGCCCACCCCCTTTTCTGCTTTTAATTGTCCTTGAAAATGGCTTTTGAACCATTTTTCATATGTAAGTCATCACTGGTAAACTGTTGTTGTCAGTTTACATAGGCATGTATGTAAATATCATAAAAATCTTTTTTTCATTTCTATCTTTCAATTTCCCTTTGACTTAACAGTTTAGTTCTTCTAATATCTTGAAACTCCATAGATCCACAGCTACATGACATCAGCATAAGAACATAAAAACAAGGTCACCCTTGGTTCAAGAGTGAGCACTTTGGAAATTAATTTCAATGCAAGATTTTCCAAGTGTTATTCAGCTGATCTAATTCCAAGGTTTGTGCATTATCTATCTGCCTTACAAGTCCAAGAGACACACGTTGTTGGAGCAATTTGGCTGGTAATCCATCCAGTGAAATGTCATAAATTAGACAAGATATCTACTTTGGTTTTCCACTGTGATTGTTAGACCCATCCCTTCCATACTGTGGTTTATGTAAATGAAGTGCTTATGTAGTCAGTCATTGGTTCATTTGAAATGTCCATAAACAGGAACATTTAGAGATCCTCAATGTTAATAGGAAACCCTTCTTTATTTGAGGCCTCATGCAGAACACGTTCTATGACACTGGGGAATATTACTTGTATCCACTGAGTAAAATACTATCTGTAGTTGTATCTGTCATGGTATTTCTTATTTTGATACACACCTGGAAGCCACCTGGTCTGAGGAGAGCTTTCAAGGCTATATTTTTCTTTTTTGAATAAAGTACCTTCTTTAAATTGATGGAAATAAAATGGTTCAATCTTAAATTAACTATAGCTCTAAGTTTAATATGTAAACATACAGATATTGTTTGCTTTAGAAAATTGTCTATGAAAACCTGACAGTTTGTATTTCTTATTTTCATTAAGTTTACTCTTGACTCAGAAAACCATAACACATCCATGCCCGCTTTCTTATCTTTGAGGATTGCTTACATAGATTTTTTTTCATTCTCTCTATGTTAAGGAAATTGATTTGTTCTTGTTTTAAACTCTATTTTGACAAAACTGGAATGTGCCAGTGTGCTTCCTCAATTTGTCTTGTTCCAAAAGGGATGTGTCATGCACATGGCATCAGTTACTACCTAAAGTCTTCTTACATATTTGTAATGAGACATCCATTATTTCCATGGTATATTCTGTTTGAGATGTTGATGCTTGAGATGACCTATTTTAATTGAACTTTATATAACATTACGGGTTATAGAGAATTTGATGAACTTAGGACCACTGAATTTGCAGAAAGAAAACTGAATGGCTGATATTTACAAAAAATCTTTGGTGAGTACGTTATATTTATTATCTCATTTGATATAACAACCCTGAAAAGTAGATACTTTAAGTGTTACTATTCCCATTTTATGAATGCAGAAGTAGAGGTGCAAAAATGGTTGTCCATATTTAGTAAGCATTGGAGTCAAGATTTGAACCTAGGAATTTCAAGTCCTTTGCCAGTTCCACTACACTATTCTTCTTATGGATGGGTAACATTAACTCAAGTGGCTAAATGCAAAGTACATACTAAGTAATGGAAAGTAATGTCAAGTGGAGAGAGAAAAATAACTGGGGAAATGAGACAGACATGTCTGGAAGACAATATCCAAACTACTTTCAGAAATGATCCAGAATCTGCTTCTTAGAAGAAAGTCTAATTGTACCTTTGGTTTCTAGATCAAGTTATTTATCAAGAGATTATGAGATCAGTGGTACCATAAACTACAGAAACATATTGCTCCAAAACCTCATTTCTTCCTTTAGTAAATTACACCAAATAGTATTCAAATGGGGTATTATGTAAATGTGTATTATAAGGGAGAAAAGAAGAATGATGTTGTTGGAAGAATTTAGGTTCTCTTGGTGAAGATCTACACCAAATAAACAGATCTAAAGCTAAGTTATTTTTCACAGCACAAAATTTGAAAATATAAGATGTGTTCTTTCTTCTTAAGATAATTTACTTTAATAAAGACTGGATTATTACAATATCTTAAATTAAAATATAAAGATGAGATCCTTCTAAATGTGAAATGTTAAAAGATTTTTTTAATGATCCGTTGACATAATTTCGAAACCAAAGAATTTGTATAAATAAATGTATGTGTATAAGTAAACGCATAAATAAATAATGAATTTGTATAAATAAAATGTAAATGAAATATAAAATCTGTACTAATGCAGCCATAAAACCCAATGAGGTATGTCTTAAAGCTTTATAAGTAAATCTGACTTTTAAAATATGTAATGTGAGTAAAAGATCAAAGTTCTAATAGTTGTTTTTTTCTCTTTTTGTGAAAAGACTAGTGTGCCAGACTTAGACTAAAGCAATCCACCATTCATAAGTAAATCACACATTTAGGCAAGTAATTAATCATCATTCCACTGTTTTATTATTCATGTCAATGCTATGAGAACACAGAAGCCACAAGGCCACATGTGGCCTTCTAGGTCCTTGGATGCAGCCTTTTGACTGGGTTCAAGTTTTACAGAACAAATCCTTTTATTAAGGGGATTTGTTCTGTGAAGTTTGAATTCAGTCAAAGGGCTGCACTTGAGGACCTAGAGGGCTACATATGACCTCCAGGCTGCATGACCCCCATCCCTGGTATAGTAAATAGAGTTCTAAGATTATAAGCAGGAGTACCTGGTTTCAAATATGCCCTTTGAACATTCTAGCTTTGTATCTTGGACAAGGCCTTGAATATCTATGTCAATAAATCAACTAACATTTATTAAATTCCTACTATGTGTCATGGAAAGAAAAAAGGCAGACCCTAATTTAAAGGAACTCAATCTAATTGGGGAAAACAACATGGAGACAACTAATTATAAGTCAGCGGTTGATATCTGTTTTAGTAGAATGAGTTACCACACTGGAAATTTCGCACCATAAGGAAATCACAGATTCTTTACTTTTTCATGTTGTCAAGTCTAAAGTAAATGAGAAAGTTGATTTTTAAAAATATTATGGCATTCTTTAGTTAGATGTATTGAATGTGTAGAGAACAAAATGCATGATGTACTTGAGATAGAGTCCATCAGTTACTGGCTTTCTATTATTCCTTAAAAAAAAGAGTTTTTCATGTGTATAGCTGATTATTCACTCGAAAAGGAAACTTCTGGCATAAGTAGCCTGCAATTGCTGAGAAATAAAAACTAATGTTGACTTGGCTTTGAGAAGCATTGGGTGAGATCAACATACATATTTGGTAGCAGATGTGTTTTCCCTCATTATGTTTTACATAGGCTAATATAATAATTGAGATTCAATATGGCAAAGTGAATAGATTGCTGAGCCTGGAGTCAGGATCCAAATCCTCCTTCTGACAGAGATTGAGTCTTATTGCCATTACCACGTTAATTGATTTCTCAGGGTTCCAGTCCTTTCACTAGGACCACAAATTGCAGAAAACTTTTTGATCCATATCAGTAGAAAATTCAATGGATCATAGACTTTCTGAAGAAAGGACCTCAGAGACCACCTCCTCCAACTTCCTCATTTTATATGTGAGGAAACTGGACCTCATGGTGCTTAATTGACTTCTCATGGTCACACAGAGAATAAATGACACAGCCAAGATTCAATCTAACATCCTCTGTCTCCATCCTCTGAGGAATTCACAACTGAAAGTCACTTATACAGATGTTCTATGACATGCTATGCATAATACATACATGGTTACAGAAACACACACATGGGGGTGCATATTTACCAATATGTTTGTGTGTTGTTTAGTTGTTTTCAGTCGTGTCTAACTCTTCAGAGTTTTCTTGGCAAAGATACTGGAGTGGTTTGTCATTTCTTTCTACAGCTCATTTTACAGATGAGGAAACTTAAGCAAACAGGCTTAAGTGACTTACCTAAATCACATGGTTAGTAAATGACTGAGGGTGAAATTGAACTGGGGTCTTCCTGACTCCAGGCTGAGAACTCTAGTCATTGTGCCACCTTGCTAGCCTTGGCATATCTATATCTAGATGTCTGTATCTTTATATTTATACACACACACACACACACACACACACACACACAAATATACTTGTGTGTGTTCATATTGTCAATTACAAAGCAAATATTAAGTTGATCTAAAATAGCATAGTATTTTTAATTAGATATGGTGCATGAGTAGAATATGAAATATATCCTTTAACAAGCATGTATCAGCTATCTGCCTGTTAATACTTCCAAAACCATGTTTTTTCAAGTATATAGATGATTATTCACTCAAAAGGGGGGCCTCCTGATATAAGTGATACTAAATACACATGAAAACAACAAATGGAATCATCAAGAGTCAAACAAGACTGAAATGACTGAACAACAACAATGGAGCTAGAGTAGAGAACGGCAATGGGGAAGAATTACGTTCATCTGGTCAGATTCTGCATGGATCAAATATATACTAACCAATAACAAAAATAATTCCCATATAATTTTAAGAGGTCAGGATCTTGTAAACCACTATTCACTCCCCTTCTTTTGGCCTCACAATATACCATCATGTAGAAAAGGAAGGAGTAGAGTACCTTCAATGTCTCCAAGGTCAAAGGAGCTACTAGTAATAGGGAAGTTTTTTCAGCTCTCCTAAGCCTTTGATTTCTTCTCCTTGACTGAATATTTACCTTTCCAATGTCCTTGTATCACTTACATCT
>CM053581.1:356826803-356834303 GCA_028627135.1 Pseudochirops cupreus | reverse complement strand
TGATGTGAAATTTAAAAAAAAATATTTTTTTTCTTTTTAGTTGAAAAAAAAGGAAAAAAAGGCAATGTCATATGTTAACATATCAAGTTGGTATCTCATACCATTTCATAAGGAAATCAAAGCTGAGACCACAA
Organism: Pseudochirops cupreus; assembly: GCA_028627135.1. Taxonomy (NCBI): domain Eukaryota; kingdom Metazoa; phylum Chordata; class Mammalia; order Diprotodontia; family Pseudocheiridae; genus Pseudochirops; species Pseudochirops cupreus. The sequence continues at coordinate 356,834,169 of CM053581.1, read as the reverse complement.
TTCTAAAAAATAATGATGTGTTTTCTGTAGTAATAAATGTTTTTAAAAAGTCATGTCAGCAGCTTTTTTTTGGTAGTGTTTGAGAACTGAAAATCAAAGGGATGCCCATCAATTAGGGAATGTCTCAACAAGCTGTGGTACATGATTGTCATGGAATATTATTGTCTTTTAAGAAATGATAAGCAAAATGATTTCAGAAAAAACCTGGAAAGACTTACATGAACTGATGCACAGTGAAGTGAACAGAACCAGAACATTGTACACTGTAACAACAATATTGTTCAATAAAGAATGTGAATGACTTAGCTATTCTCAGTGATACAATGAACCAAGACAATTCCAAAGGACTAATAAGGAAGCATGCTATCCACCTCTGTAGAAAGAACTGATATTATTTGAATACATACTGAAGCATGAAATTTTTACCTTCATTTTTTCTGTTATTTGAGTCTTTTTGTACAAAATGACTAATATGGAAATGTTTTACATAATTGCATATGTATGATCTACATCTGATTTTTTATCATTATAGGGAGGGGGAGGGTAGGGAGGGATACAGGGGAGGAGGGATAGAATTTGGAACTAAAAACTTTATATAAAAATGTTAAAATAAAAAAAATTATGTCAAACTTCTACTTTGTGAGTGAGAGCAGTTTATTAGCAATTATTAGATGATTTAAAATGTTACCTTTTAAGCATCATAAGCTATAAAGTAATATGCAATGTGGATAGTAATTTATAAAGACCCAGAGGGAATAAATAATGTAATAGAGTCATGGAGAGATCACTAGGTTTAGGGTAAGAGCATACGTAGAACCCACGTTCTATGCTAGTTACACAAGATACACCATAGTAATGCATCATCAATAACCCCTTCTCTTAAAGAAATTCAAAGGGCAGAAGATATCCTGGCACACATTACCCATGCTCTGTCTTCCTGGAACTAACAAAACCTATGTTAGAATCTGTTCTTACTACTCTCTATCACTCTATAATAAAGAATCAGCAAACTATATCTTATAGGCATGATCTCACTAAACTTTAGGCTTGGAAAATGGCAGACACAGTTGTTCTTGTTGGATATAAATGACTGAACTTTATCTTAGAAGGCGAAGCCTGAAATGTAAACATGCCACCATAAATATCGAAACAAATTTAACTAACCATGGGAAATAGTCTAGTAATAGGGAATCAACAAGAAATTGTACACCTTGTACAATTGCGACAAGCCTAGATAAATATAGTTCAGTGGTATAATAAAGAGAGTGCTAGGCTTAGAGTCAGGAAGATCTGAATTCAAATCCAGCTTCAGACACTAAGGGGATGGTGTTAACCTTAACCTTAATTGTGTTAAATTTTAACCTCTCTGTGGCTCAATTTCCTACCTTCCAGAGTTATTGTGAAGATAATATGAGATTTTACATGCGAAGTGCTTTGTAAAGCCAAGTATTATATATCTATATCTATATCTATATCTATCTATATATATATACACATATACATATATATAAAACACATATATATGCATCTATGTATGTATATATGTATGTGTATATTCTGGTTATTATTATTATTATCATCATTGTTGCTGTTTGAGGAAGCTAAGTGGTGCAATGGATAGAATGTTGGACCTGAAGTTGGGAAGACTCATTCCCCTGAGTTAAAATTGGTCCTCAAACACACCAGCTCTATGATCCTGGGCAAGTCACTTAATCCTGTTTCTGTTTGCCTCAGTTTCTCATCTGTAAAATGAACTGGAGAAGGAAGTAGCAAACCACTCCAGTAATTTTGCTAAGACCCCAAATGGAGTCATGAAGAGTTGGACATGCCAGAAAAATGACTGAACAACAACAGAAATTACTGTGGTGGTTGTAGTTATTAACCAGAACACAAAATTATTTAAATAGCTCTGGAAGGCAAACTAGTCTTTTACAAATCATTTTACTCCCTAGGCCCCAGTCTCTTTATCTATAAAATTAAAATATTGCTCTCATTCAACTTTGAAGTAGCCCATGAAACAGCCAGTGCTCAGATACTCAAATGGATTGGGGTTTCATCAATCCGACAGTTCCAATCAATGATGTAGATTACAATCTATCCACTCCCTCCAAACCAGTATGGTTCTCATTGATATTCTACCCCAAAAGTTCCACCTGGAGTGCTAATGTCATTTAAAAATTTTCTTCTGACGTCATAACAGTACCAGTAGAACACTGCCTACCTGTCATTCTTTGGTTTTGCCATCCGACCAGCCCATCTCCTCTTCCTGTCATACAATTCTTTTGGTGACATCAGTTTTTCTTGAGAGTTCTTATCATACTTTGTACCTGCCTCCTCATACCATTGGCCTCTCCATGGTCTTCTTTTAACACTCTTTAATTATTTAGATACAAAAGTGTCATACATAATGATGCCATATAATAACATCAGTTAAAAGTTAGTATAGAAAAGACGCTTTTGTGGGAAATCTGGTGTCAGTAAAAGAGCTTTGTTATTTCTTAAAAGCAGTCCCATCCAGTTACTCTCCTCCTTTTCTAATCTCGATCTAGCTTTTTGTCTGTCTGAAGCATCTTTCCCGTACATCCATACTGCTGAACTAGCTTTATTAAATGTCTACCTAAAGGCCTATTGAAATCTAGATAATAGATATTCTTCATCCATTTGGTTTTTTCCTATGTGAATGGACAAGACAAAGATAGACTTACTTGAGCAGTTACGTGTCTTCTGCATTTACCACACCAAGTTGAACCTTTTACTCTAATTTTTGGAATCTATTTCTTTGTTTCCTGTTAAATTATGAATTCTTTATAAATTGAAGTAGGAACTGTGCCACATATTCCCTTCAAATTCATACTATCTTTAAACTTTTCCATTATTTCAATGTTGTGTCACTATTTGGGTTGTTGGGTAGGAGAAAGAATAGATTTCAGATTTCTGTTTATTGCCAGGAAAATTTTCTGAAAAATTTCAGTGATCTAAATGTAAATTAAGCTGCTGGGGAAGTGGTCCCCCCTCCTCCCTCTACCCTCCTACTACTTACTGGAGGACTTTGAGCAAAACCAGTTTACTGTGTGTTAAGTATATTATATATGGGATTCTTATTGAATTTCTGGTAGTACCAAGTATCAACTGTTGTATCTTTTAGCTCTAAAGGTTGTATTTCAGAAATGTATTTCACTGGTGTGAGTAACCATTTTTTAACCATAAAAGTCACAGCTGTTTTGTAACTTAAAATGTTTTGTGAGAATGTCAATTCCCAGTAGAGTATAAGCTCCTTGAGGTCAGGGCCATTCCTTTCTGCCTTTGAATCTTCGGCACCTAAAAGACAGTTACTGGCACAGGATAGATACTTAATAAGGGGTATCACATGAAATTGAATTGAATGAGATACCTCAGTAGATTTGGGCATATGAGGACATCTGTACCATGGCATATATTTATCTACCTATCTACATATCTATATCTACATATATAGGAGATAATTACTGAATGATTACTGATTTGACACAATGAATAATTAATAAATAATAATGTTTTACTGATTATGGTTAAATTAACTTGAATTTGGACTATTGCAAGTCATCAATTTAAAATAAATCATATGTGTTCTCCCCATCTAATTGTGGACAGATTTGATTAATTCTCCTATGCGGGTAGCCCATCTCTATGCTAAATAAGCCTAGAATTAAATAAAATATCATTGAGGACTTCTCATCCCTCAATGTCAGGAAAGCAACCCAACAACAACTTGGGGACAAAAAGAGAACTTTTGTTACTTCAGGGGAAGATACTGGGGACTGATTCCATAAGACTTCAGTATTCCTAATGAACCATTTCACATAAGCATCAACTGAAAAGTAAAAACAGGATACTTTCCAGAGTTTTGTTGATTCTAGGAAGAACCTTCCATTTTTCTTCTACTGTAATTCTATCCTCTCTTGTTGGAATAATTGTTCTCCAGTGTGCAAGGTGTCTGGTTGATTGTGTGGTAAATATTCAGTATTGATGAATAAGATTTTCATTTGTAAAGTCCTAGAGGATCAGTGAGTATTTCCCACAACACATACTAGATAGGCTTTACCTGGGGGAATGGGTCCTGATTGTCAATTTTTCACAAAGTCAGACTGTATCTGGGAAACTGGTTGGAAGAGTATTTTAATGGGAAAAGATTTAGAGAATCAACATGCATTTAAGTTCTTTTTAGAAATAATTTTTGCATATTTAATAGGATTTCTTCTTTCCTTAGTAATTATTAATCAGTTCAAGTGCATAAAAATGCTATCTTTGCCTGCTGAAGTTCATGTATTACTAAGTGCCTGTAATTCAGATATCAATAAATTTGATGCTGAGGAAATTTTACTAAAAGCATATTATTTTGACAAATATTGTGGCTTTAGATGCAAATTGATTCTTAGGAACAAAGATTTCTTTTAATAAACATATGTGTGCATGTGTGCATGCATGTTCATGCACTTGGACAATAGAGTGATTCAGTGCAAAGAATGATAGATTTAGAACAGTGATTCTCAACCTTCCTAATGCTGTGACCCTATAATACTCGTATGTGGGTGTATCTGCATGTGGGCGTATCTGCATGTAGGTGGACCTGCCTGGAGACTGATAGAAGAGCAGTGTTTCTATTCCTAAGACCGTAGGGAATATGTGTTTTCCGATGGTCTTAGGCGACCCCTGTAATCCCTGTGAAAGGGTCATTTGACCTCCAAAGGGGTCATGACCCACAGGTTGAGAACCCCTGATTTAGAGTAAGAGAACCTGAGTAAATCTGAGCTCTTACTCCTATGAATCCTTCAATATCCTAGGCTGATTATGTCATCTGTAAAATGAGGTGGTTGGCTTAGATAATCTCTAAAGTCATTTTAAAATCTATTATCTCTGATTTTTTTTAAAGATTTGGATTTTCCATTGTGGAAACTCACTCAACCATTGCAGATTACAACCTTTCTATGAATTAGTAGATAATACCTAGGGATTTGTATGTGGATGAGAATAGTTACATGAATTTTCCAGAGACACAAAGAGAGTAAGTGGGAATGGCAGGTTTTGAACCCAGTTATTTGTGATCCCCAAAACATCCCTGACTTTATTCCTTAATTTTTTTGTACAATTCTCTTTGTGAAAGTTCTCTAAGCATTACAATAAGAAATTCTCAACAATCAGATCTGCTCTCAAATGTGATCGTGGTTTGTACTTCCTTCTTGAAGAGGACCATGACATCAGGAAGATGATGCCATGACTTGGTAGGAAATTGTGTTTTATTGAGGGAGGACTGTGCAAAGTCATCAGCCTCACTTTCTCCTCCAGAGCTATCTGGATCCAGTGGCCATATATAGATCAGGACAACCAGAGATGATCCAGGATGCAGTACTCTGAAATGGAAGAGAACAAAAGTTAGGAATGGAAAGAATCAATGAACTTAAATGACCACCTGTTAGGGAATAGCAAAAGGGGAGTCATGCTTCAGTTGAGGAGTAGATTAGATAGTCTTTAAGGTCACTTAGAACCCTGGGATTCAATGATCCTATGGAACATTAAATTTTAATGACACTTTACTCAAATTCCCACATGTGCTACCAAAGCTTGGAATAAAATTGGATACAGCTTTACTGAAGGTCAAATATATGGATCCTATCTTTTATAGCAGCTGGTCAGATTTTAAAAGACATGACTGTATTTACTCATATTTTTTTAAAAAGACAAATAATTCTAGAGAAGGTATTCTGTAAATTCTCTCTTAAATAACCTTAAAATAATGACCAGTTATATTTCTGTAAAAGATGATTCTAATAAAATTTCTCTTTTAAAGAACATTTGATATATGCGTACTGAGTGCCCTTGGTTTTCCTCCCCCTCCCTCATCCAAGTTTATGCATATGCACTAAATGTCATGAATGATCAAACTCTGATAAGGGATAGGGGAAGGACTCTAATTTGCACTTTGACAATATTTTAAAATTTTAGAAAGCAAAACAAGTTGATGAACTGTGATTTGTGAGGAGGTTGTCATACAATTGAAAAAGAACAATTACAAATGACGGGAATGTGCATTTGTCCATATGACTTTCTAACCGCTTAAATTGGTCTCCATGTCTGAGTCAAAACAAGTCATAAAATCCAAAAGTTCTCTTAGACCAGACAACTGATTTTGCTTGTGCTGTGCAGAAGTGAAAGACAGGATTCTTCCTGACAATGTTAGGTTCATCCAAAAGTCTTCTTTTAGAACATCAGCTCAGAAAGAAATGTGAAACCAGGTGAGTTTAATGTACACTCCAGTTTTTTTTTTATCCCCCAAAAGCCATTTACTAAATGCTAACCCACCAAAGAGCAAATATGCCAACTCTTGATTTGGTTGAAGTACAATCCTTGGAAGATTTAATGGAAAGGTCTTAAATACTCATTTTTTACATAGCCATCAGCTCCAGTGTTCCTGTCTGTTAAGCAAGGCCCATAGGACCAGAGTTAGAACCTTCAGCTTTGGAACAGGTAGAAGTAATGGGATTTAATTCATCTGTTTCTATATCTGATCTTCACTGGCATTTCCTCTCTAGGGGAAAAATGATCTGTCTGTAAAGTTGCTGTTAGCTTAAAAAACAGAAACATCTGGTAGCAGCAGGAGATTCTGAGTATCTTTTTAGGCAAATTCAGCAAAACTGAAGCAGGTAAATGAATTTCTTCTTTGCTCAAGTATATCTTCTGAATTCCAGTACTTGTACTATTCCCATTCCTGGAATGCTCTCCTTCCTTATCTCCATCTCCTGGTTTTCTTGGCTTCTTTTAGATCCTAGATAAAATCCTACCTTCTTGTGGCAGTCTTTCCTAGGCACCTTTAACTCTGTTGCCTATCCTCTGTTCTTTCATTCTGATTTGGCCTGTGTATAGTTATTTGCACGTTGTTTTGTCTATTAACCTGCAATGTTCTTAAGCTTTTGCCTGTCTTTGTAACCCCAGTGCTTAGCATAGTGTCTGACACATAATAAATCTTAATGAATGTTTATTGACTGACTAACTCATCTGTAAAATACGGGGAAGAGGGTACAGTTAAATTGCCTCTTGGGACTGTTCTACCTCTAATTCTATGCTCCCTTGATCTACGACCTGTATCTATTAGCTATAGGGTTTCATCCAGCCCTAAGTCTGCTCTATGATGTAAGGGGGAGAAAATCATACACATAAGTATCAGATAGTGGAGGCATGGTTTGACAAGAGGGTTTTATTTTTTTTTATCCTTGAAAAGAACTTGGAGCTTTTAGTCAATTACCAACTCAATCAGTGTAAGCATTATAATGGAGCAGCCTAAAAAGATGATAGGAACTTGGTCTATGTCAAAAGAGAAATAGGATCCAAGGAT
>CM053581.1:356813261-356826703 GCA_028627135.1 Pseudochirops cupreus | reverse complement strand
CACTCATCAAAAGATAAGCAGAATGATATTGATTATACAAGTGAAATCATGAAAAACATTTCCATGTTACCCATATTGGAAAAAAAAAGGGAAGAAAAAAAAAGAAACCAAAAAAGCTGTGCTTGAGTTTGCACTCAGAGATATATCATTTCTCTCTCTAGAAGTGGATACCTTTTTTCATCATGAATTCCTTGGAATTTTCTTGGATCACGACATTGACCAGAGTAGCAGTCTTTTAGAGTTAATCACCATCACATCATTGCTCTTACTATAGACAATGATCACCCAGTTCTTCTCATTTTACTCTCTGTCATTTCATGTAAGACTTGCCATGTTTGTTTGTCTTTTTCCTACAACTACCACTCTGGTAATTTCTTATAGCAAAATAGTAATCCATTACAATCATATGCCACAACTTGTTCAGCCATTCCCCGATTGAAGAATATCCTTTTAATTCCTAATTCTTTACCACCGTAAAAAGAGCTGTTATAAAAATCCTTGTATACATCAATCCTTTCCATTTTTTTTCTTTGATCTCTTTAGGGTACAGACCTAACAGTGTTATTGCTACATTAAAAGGGAAGCACATATGATTGTATGTAACTTTGATTTCTTCTTGTGAAAACTGTTTGTTTATAATCCTAGACCATTCATCAATTGGAGAATCGTTCTCATTTTTATAAATTAGACCCAGTTCTTTATATATTTGATAAAAAAATCCTTTATCATAAAAGCTGTAATTATATATTTATACACACACACACACACACACACACACACACACATATATATGAGAGTGTGTGCATATGTGTATATATATGTATATATGTGGGTGCATATGTATGTATATATATATATATAAAAATATATAAATATAAAAATATAAATAAATAAATGTGTGTGTGTGTATAAATGTATGTGTGTATACTTCAGTGTCCATGGTGCCTTTAGCAAAATAGTTTCCCTCATTATCTCTTTTAATTAGGTCTATTTTTGCCTTTGCTTTGTCTAAGATCATAATTGCTACGCTTGACTTTTTTTTTTTTACTTCAGTTGAGCTATAATAGATCCTGTTCGAGTCACTTATTTTAATTCTGTGTGTAGCTTTCTGTTTAAGGCTTCTCACCTGTAAATAACACACTTGGCTTCTGTACTGCTGAATTCTGGACTGTTGGATTCTGGATTTTAATCCATTCTCCTTCCATTTTATGGGTGAGCTCATCACATTCACAGTCATGATTATTAACTGTATATTTTCCTCTGTTTCTCTCTCTCTCTCCCTCTCCCTCTTTTTCTTTATCCTGTCTATACTCATGTTTTCTTTTTTGTTTCTGAGCTCCACCTTTCTTGATCTGCTTACCTTTTTAAAATTCCCCTTCTCCAAATGCATTTATTCCCTTGCCCTACCATTTTCCTATTGGGTAATACAGATATCTATATCTAGCTGAGTATGTGTACACACACACACACACACACACACACACACACAATGTATATTCTTCCCTCTTTGAACCAATTCTGATCAGAACGATCATGTTCATTGTCCCTTACCCCTCCATTTTCCCTTTAGTATGAAACTCTTCTTTGTAAGCCTCTTTCATGTGAGCTAATTTTCCCCTTTTCTTTCTCTCCTTTCATCCTTCTCTTAGCACATTTCTTTTTCTCACCTCATTTTCAGGAATATTTTATTTATTTTTCTCAATTACGTGTAAAAACAATTTTTCACTCTCATTTAAAAAATCCTTAATTTTTGATGAAATAATTCCTTCTCAACTTTCTCTATGCCTTCCTCTAGAAAGCAAACACTTTAATATAGATTATACATGTGCAGTCATGCAAAACATTTCTATTATTCTCTCTTTGATCTCTCTTTCTCACCCCTTCATTTTTTGAAGATCATTCCAAGATAATCAACTCCAACAACATTGCCCTCTTTCTATGTAATATCCTTCTAATTGTCCTGATAATGATAAAATTCCTAGGAGATACAAGTATCCTCTTCCCAAATAGGAACATAAACAGTTTAATCTTATTGAATCCCTCATGATTTTTCTTTCATGTCTACCTTTTTATGCTTTTCTTGAGCCTTGTGTTTGAAAGTCAAATTTTCTATTCAGCTCTGTTTTATTATTCAGGAATGTTTAAAAGTCCTCTATTTCATTGAATATCCATTTTAGCCCTAGAAATATTACATTTAGTTTTTCTTCTGCATAGGTTATTTTGGGTTGTAATCGTAGATCCTTTTCCTTCTGGAATATAAAATTCCAAATGTTTCACTCCTTTAGCATAGAAGCTGATAAATCTTGTGTGATCCTGATTGTGACTTTATGATATTTGAATGGTTTCTTCCAAGCTGTTTGTAAGATTCTCTCCTTGACTTGGGAACTGTGGAATTTGAGATTTCATTTTGGGGTGTCTTGCAGGAGGTGAATGTTGAATTTGTTTAATTTGTATTTTACCCTCTGGGACTAGGATATTAGAGGAGTTTTTCTCTTATTATTTCTTTAAATACAATGTCCAAACTGTGTTTTGTTTTATTGTGGCTTTCAGGTAATCAAATGATTCTTAAATTATTCTCTTCAGTCTATTCCTAACCAGTTGTTCTTATAAGATATTTCATATTCTCTTCTTTTTTTTATTATTTTGAGTTTATTTTATTGTTCATTGATATCTCATGGAGTCATTAGCTTCCACTTACCTAATTCTAATTTTTAAAGGAATTATTCACCAATTATTTTGTGAACATTAGTCCCTCTTTTTCCATTTGGTCAATGGTGCTTTTTAAGGAGTCAGATTCTTTAGTGATTTTTTGTGTCATATTTGCATTTGGACAATTCTGTTTTTTACAGTGTTTTTTCCTTCGGTATTTTTTTCTATGACTCTAAGAGTTAACAAAACTTTTAATTCTCTTCTCATTATTTTCTTGCCTCAATCTTATTTTTCCCCCCAATTTTTCTTCTGCCACTCTTAGCTCTTTAACTCTTCCAGGGATTTTGGTTGGGCTTGGATGTAACTAGCATTTTTCTTTGAGACTTTTCTTGTAGCTGTTTCTACATTGTTGTCTTCTTCTGAGATAATGTCTTGGTCTTCCATGACACTGTAGTAGCTTTTCATATTTGAGTTCTTTTGCTTGCGTGTATGTTTGCTTCTTTTCCCAATCAATTTCTTGACAGTGAACTTTATGTTAAAGTAGGGCTCTGCTAACCTGGTGATGTAGCAGCATTGTCCCACACTTCAAACTTTTTCATGCTGCTGTTTTCCTGAGTGAATTTTGGAAGTCTGCAAGTTTTTGGTGCTTCCAAGTTTGTATTATCTCAGGAGATGTGTGGTCATTGCTCTCCTGCTCTGCCCTTTGGTCTTTATTCAGGAAGGGTCCCTTACTCCCCTGCAGATGCAAACTATAATGCTCCTCTCTGGCTTGGAATGTAACCAGGGCCCCTGCTTCCTTGTGACCAACCACAAGCTCTCCTCTCTGCCTTAGAACTGTGACTCAGATTTGCTTATGTACAAAAGAGTTGCCCATCAGCACCAGCTGCAACCAGCGCCAGCAAAGTATCCCTTTCAATCTCATTCTGACCAGTTATCTGACCTCCTTAATGTCTCTGGGAGGAAACCTCTCAAAGCTGCTGCCACTATCTAGTTTTTTTCCAAGGCTTGTTGCTTGTGCTGCTGTTGTACTCCAAACCAGCCCCCCATTCCAGTATCCCAGACCTCTCCTACTTATTTCTTAATTTGTCATTGGTTGGAAAACTATCTCACTCTGACCTTTTATTAACTGTTGTTGTGAACTTTGACTTGAGGAGTTATTTTAAAGTTTTTTTGGAGGTGACTGCTAGGAGAATTCAGCTGGGTTCCTACCTGTACTCCACTCTGCCCCCCATTTCATTGTCTTTGTAGCTTCCCTGTACATTCAGTAATTTCATCAAGTGGGTTGGAGGGACTTAATTGATCAGAGATTCAATAATCGATCCTATCCCTTATACATTTAATTTTGTGTAGTTATTATACATACATACATACATATATATATATGTATACACACAAACATATATACCTACCTATGCACATACATACTTACATGCATATATTCATACATATATATCCATTCATATACATATATGTATTGTATATGTGAGGGACTGTTTCATTTCTGTCTTTATATTCACATTGCATATAGAAAAATTCTTATCGATTGAAAAATTTAAGTAACTCATTTAGGCACATACCTCACACCTAGAAAATGATTGGAGACACATTAGATAATGTGAATTTAGTCTATTTCCTTATAGTTTGCATCACTGAACCCTTTAATATTGTAGTATGGAACTATTTTCCTGCATGTTATAGGATAAAAATACCAATTCATAGAGAATTTTAAGATTTAAAAATATTTTTTTTCACAGTATTCTTTTATGGGCAAAATGAGAATTATTATACCATTCCAGAGTGATGGAAATAAGAGGGGTTAAGTGAGTTGTTTAAGTTACTGAGATGTTAGATGATGGAGCCCGTACATTTTACTTCAAATCCAAATGTCCTTTCCCTACAATACACCAATTCTAATACCCCGGGATAACTTTAAGAAGCCTTTTCCTCCTTGGGCTTGTGACAACCTCAGTGTCATCAGTTGGGAAATGAGACTGATAAGTCCTGATTCCATAGTGAAAAAGGAAAATAATACTCTCAGAGGGCAGAGTGAATTGAGGAAAAGGAGTCATTTGGATTCCATTTGGTGAATTATTTTAAGGGGCAATTTGCATCTCTTGGACTAACATTCAATACTTTTTTATTCTCACAGGGAATATTCTACTTCTTTGGGTTCATGACAGCAACTGGATAATTTACCAAATCTTATACTGACCTATTGTACTTATTTTAAGCAAAGACTCTGTCCTATCATTTAATAAGTAAACTGAGGCACAAATGTTAAATAATTAATTACAGTTTATATTGTTGGATGAGAGTTCTATTCAGAAACAAACAAACAAAAAAAACCCCTCTCCTTGGAGTGGATCATTTTCCATCTAATATGATTTTAACAGAGACCATTTAGAGTAACATAAAAAAAAATCTGAATATTGTTGTTATACTGGAACATAGTTCCCTAGTGTTTTGCATGGAATGAGAATTATGAATTCCAATTTTCAGCTGCCTGTAAAAATTATTGGATGCAATTTGAATGTTCAGGTGGTCCATCTGTAAGCCTTAATACCAGTTATTTGGATGGCTCACCTCCAGATCCAAGAATGCATGTTCACTGTATACGAGATACTTTATAACACTTTAAAGCAAATCATTGTTGGTAATATGCTACAGCCTGCTTATGCCCATCACATATCTTTTCATTGCCCTTTATTTCGCTTTGAACTGCAATTCTTCTAAGATCCATTATCCATAGCCAGATATAATCACTAGAACAGTACATTAAGTCCCAGTGATTTTTTAGGGGTGCAAAACTTAGTTTGTTAATAACATCTGCCTATGAATGTTGCAACTCCTCTATAGTTTTAATAGGTTGTCTGAGACCTGATGTGGTTAAATGATTTTTTTTTTGTGGTCACTCACTTGTCAAAGGTAGAATTTGAACATATTTTTTTCCCCTAACTGCAATCCAGTGCTCTGAAATATTCTGCCTTTTTTCATATTTTTCCATAGAGAATATTTGTATTATTCAGGTGAACTTCTGTGGCATCAAGCAGTTTGATATCATTGAAATAATCACACAGGTTCTCAAAACTAATCCAATCTCTTTCTTCTCTTAAATTATGTTCTCAGTTTATAGCCCAACCTCTGCAAACTGTTTTAGATCTCTGTTGTGATGAATATATTCAGAGTATTAACTACCTGCATGTCGTAATCTGTACAATATGATTTCCCCCCTCAACTTTGTTTTTATTGTATGAATTCCTGAGCCAATTTATTTTGATTAAATATAAACACCATTTAAAACCTCTATAACCTTTTAGGGGTATGTCATCATCCACCTAATGTCATTCAAAAATGATGTCCATTGTAGAACCCCCTTCTCTGTCAATAGCAAATTTTGTGTTTATATTTTCATTAAGACATGGATGCTAGTGTAGAGAAAGCTGTAGGGATAAAATCTGAAATTCTAATTCACAATGACAGGTTGGACACTCAGGTTTGGTAGCTACTTATTTTCTCCTCAAAGTTCAAGAGAAAATCCTAAGAAATTGGGGGCAGTAATTTTCTGATATTATGGCGAAGATACTTCGCAATCAATTATCACTTATTATCAATTAGTCAACCATATTTTATTAGATTTCACTTAAGGATCTTTTCTAAGTTGTTATAATAAGAACAGTTAGTATAAAACTACCCTCCCCCCAAATCCAGGACAGTCTCTCCCCTAACTACACATAAAAGTCAAGGGGGGATTTGACTCAAGCTTAATTGCTTATATAGCAAAGCAATAACTAATAGTTCCTAGTTACCGCATGATATTTCCTCTGTTTGGGGAAGGTCAATGAAGTTGCCTTGAGGGGTGTAATAGCTTTTGGCTGGATTCATTGTAGAGGTATGAAGCTGCAATTCCTTTATATGTCTAGTTTGTCTTCAGTTCTTGATATAGAAACTTCCATCAGTCACTGTGGTTCTTGTGACACTACCAAGATAGTTATGAAGAGCCCAGAATCTTTCAACCTTTCAAAATTTACAAATTTCTTTTATTTAAAGTAGGGGGAAGAAGAAAAAAAGGTTCTTCACTCAAATCTCAAGAAATTTCTTTTTATCAATTTGACTGGAAATACTATGATAACTGATTTCACCCATTACTCCAGGGCTCTGGTTCTGACTTGATTTCATATTTCATAGAAACTTCCCAGAAATAACTGAGTGTCTTTAGCCAAGAAAACCCATTTACTGTATAGCATCATTTCATTTCATTTACTTGATTTCACACCTTAAATTAAAATAGATTAAAATGTTTTGTACCTATTTTAGTGCCTTTGATTAGTTGATTCTTGCAATTGATGTCTTTTCACCTGATAAAAGCCTAGAATATCTTATTAGCTAATTTGTTTGGGGGCAAGTGTGATTGTTTCAGCTAACCTCTACCCTTTCAAAAGAATCATAGGGTAAGAGGTAACAGAAATTTTCGAATTCCTGGAGTAATATATTTGCTGGTAGAGGGGATTTTAGAGACCATTTCCTGCAACTTTATTTTTACAGAAGTCCACAGAACTCATCCAAGTTCATAGAGGTATTAAACAGCATAACTAGATTTAAAACACAGGCCCTCTGATTCTGTTAGGAAGGCTCAGACGTCATAGAATTAGAGCTTTTAAGGTACTTCAGAAGTCAACTAATTCCCTTCTCCCATTTTACAGATTCAAACAACAACAAGCAAACTGAGGCCTAGAGAGGTGAAGCAATTTGTCCAGTGCATTTTAGTATGTTGAAGATCAAGGACTTTAAAACAAGATGGGAAAATGATTTCTCCAGTGACATATTAATGACATCTATGAAAGCCAGGATTTGAATGATAGTCTCCTGATTCTAAATAAAGTGCAATCTTCCCAAGTCAGAGCTGCTTATGGGGATGAAAAATTCAAAAACCTCTGGTAAGCATATATTATCTTATTTAATGCCTTACCCGGGGTTGCTGACCAATGTTATATCCATAATTGCATCTGTTGTAAAATCTTCCATAATTTTCACATATGCATGGGAGAAATCTTGCCTGAGAAGTGACTTTAAAATTGCATTTTCTTGTTACAAATATTTTCTTTCCCTTCTGTTTCTTTCTTTCCTTCTTCCTTTCCTTTCTTGGCTTTATCCTTTCAATCTTCCTTTCCTTCTATGAACCAATTCTAATGAAAGATAGGTTCAATTTTCCTCAGTATTTTTTTTTGCCTCTTTTACTGAGTTAAGTCTCTTTTAATAATTTTCTTGCATTACTTTCATTTCTTTTCCTAATTTTTCCTCTACCACTATTCTCTCTTTATTTCTTTTGGGATTTATTGTTGGACTCGTTTTCAATTCACATATATTTTTCTTTGAGGCTTTGCTTTTAGCCATTTTCACATCGTTGTCTTCTGTGTTTCTGTCTTAATCTTCCCTAATATTATAGTAGCCTTTTTGTGGTCAGGTTGTCTTTGTTTTTCTTGTTTGCTCATTTTTCTAACCTATTTCTTGACTTTGACCTTTGTGTTAAAGTTGGCCTCTGCTCATCTGGGGTTGGGGAGGCACTATTCCATACTTAAGATTTTTTTTTTTGGTGTTGCTGTTTTCAGAGCTAGTTTTGGTTAGCTGCAAATTTCTGGTGTGTCCAAGGTGGCGTTTTCCTGAGAGACGTGTGGTCATTGCTCTCCTGGTCTGTGCTCTGGTCTTTACCCAGTGAGGTCACTGTTCTCCTGCAGCCTCAAGCACTAGTGCTCCTCTTTGCTATGGAACTGTAATCAGGGCCCCTGTTTTTTTTTTTTTTTTCTGTAAGACCACAAGCACTCCTCTCTACCCTGGAACTATGACCTATAATTGCATATGGGAATTGCCAGAAAGCACCTGGTCCTATCACTAGTGTCAACTCATGATCCCCATAATCTCTTGCTGACCAGTTGTCTGATCCCCTTACCATCTCTGAGCTGAGAGCTCTTGAAGCTGCTGCTGCTGATAATATTGTAGCCTCAAAGGTCCACTGCTGGTACTACCATTGCCTATGTCCCAGGCAGGGCCCAACCTGGTGTCTCAGACATCTTTTTCTGACCTCCTAATTTGTCTTGAGCTGGAAAAATGTCCCATGCTGATCTATTGTTGATTTTGTCACTCCAGAATTTCCTTTGTGATGTTATCTTAAAGTTGTTTGGAGGGGATTGTTGGGAAAATTTGTCTGGATTGGTCCTTTCATTCTTCCATATTGGCCCTGCCTTTATGATATATTTTTCAGTTTGATCTGCACCATAAGCGTTTCCCTAAGGCTTTCTTAAGTATGGATAATCAACAAAACAGGCAATAGAACTCTATTTTGTAATATTTGCCTATTTCAGAGGTGTAAATATGCTGAAAATTTAACCTGACCTTTTCATGAAGCAATTGGAGCTGGTTTTAGCATGTCTGTGAATGGATGAATTACAATCTGTACTCCCATAGATATTATATGTATTGATAAAGTCAGAGATCTACTCGCCTTTTGGAATAAGAGAAAAAATTCTATCAATTGAGAAAATATAAAAATAATTAGACACAGAGTTGTTGCCTTAATTATATCATTATAGAAAGGGTTTTACAAGACAGAAAGACCTATGATGCAGCAAGCAGTATGCTAAGCAATGAGAATATAAAGAAAGAAGCAAACAGTCTCTATTTTCAAGGAGATTCTGAGCTAATGGACAGAACAACATGCTCTTTAAGTAGATACAAAACATTTGCAAAATAAATTTATGTGGTAAGTCAGAATTTGGACAGTATAAACTCCTGGAATGTCTCGGGAAAGGTCATAAATGCAAAATATGAGCTATATTAAGTATACTGTAACTATAGATTTTCTGCCAGTAAGAACACAGGTTTTTCTTTTTCTTTTTTTTAAAATTTGTTTACTTTTAGTTTACAACATTCAGTTCCACAAGCTTTTGAGTTTCAAATTTTTCCCCCCTCACTCTCTTCCACTCTCTCTACCTTTGTATCTAGACTGTGAACCCCTTTAGACTTTATTTTGGTGTATGGCATAAGATAATGGTCTATGCCTAGTTTCTGCCATACTATTTTTCTAGTTTTCCCAGCAGTTTTTGTCAAATAGTGAGTTCCTATCACAGAAATTGGAGTCTTTGGGTTTATCAAACAATAAATTACTACAGTCATTGACTACTGTGTCTTGTGTACCTAATCTATTCCATTGATCCACTACTCTATTTCTCAGCCAGTACCTAGTAGTTTTGAGGATTGCTGCTTTATAATAGAGTTTAAAATCTGATATGGGTAGGCCACCTTCCCTAAAGATTTTTTTTTTCATTAATTCCCTTGATATTCTGAACCTTTTCTCTTTCCAGATAAATTTTTTTTTACCATTTTTTCTAGCTCTATAAAATAATTTTTTGGTAGATGATTCGTATGGCACTAAATAGGCAAATTAATTTGGGTAAAATTGTCCTTTTTATTGTATTAGCTTGACCTAACCACGAGCAACTGATGTTTTTTCTATTATTTAGATCTGACTTTATTTGGGTAAAAAGTGTTTTGTAATTGTGTTCATATAGTTCCTGGTTTTGTTTTGGCAGGTAGACTCCCAAATATTTTATAATGTCTACGGCAATTTTAAATGGAATTTTTCTTTCTATTTCTTGCTGTTGGGCTTCATTAGAAATATATAGGAATTCTGAGGATTTATGTGGGTTTATTTTATATCCTGCAACTTTGCCAAATTTATTTATTATCAAGTAGTTTTTTTTTTCACTTGATTCTCTAGGGTTTTCTAAGTGTAACATCATATCATTTGCAAGGAGTGATAGCTTAGTCTCTTCTTTGCCTAATCTAATTCCTTTGATTTCTCTTCCTTCTCTTATTGCTACTGCCAGTATTTCTAGTACCAAATTGAATAAGAGGGGCGACACTGGACATCCTCGTTTCATCCCTGATCTTATTGGAAATGCTTCTAGTTATACCCATTACATGTAATATTTGCTGATGGTTTTAGACAGATGCTACTTATTATTTTAAAGGAAGACTCCATTTATTCCTATGCTTTCTAGTGTTTTTAATAGGAATGGATGTTATATTTTGTCAAAAACTTTTTCTGCCTCTATCGAGATAATCATATGGTTTCTACTAGTTTTGTTGTTGATATGATCAATTATACTGATAGTTTTCCTAATATTGAACCAGCCTTGCATTCCTGGAATAAATCCTACCTCATCAAAGTGTATTATTCTTGTGATAAGTTCTTGTAATCATTTTTGCTAATATCTTATTTAAAATTTTCACATCAATATTTATTAGAGAAATTGTTCTATAATTTTCTTTCTCTGTTTTGGCTTTTCCCGATTGAGGTATCAGTACCATATTTGTATCATAAAAAGAATTTGGTAGGACTCCTTCTTCTCCAATTTTCCCAAATATTGTATGAAGTATTGGAATTAATTGTTCTTTAAATGCTTGATAGAATTCACTAGTAAATCCATCTGGCCCTGGAGATATTTTCCTAGAGAGCTCATTGATTGCTCGTTCAATTTCTTTTTCTGAGATGGGGTTATTTAAGAACTTTACTTCCTCTTCAGTTAATCTGGGCAACTTATATTTTTGTAAATATCCATTTCACTAAGACTGTCAAATTTATGTGCATACAATTGGGCAAAAATAATTCCCAATTATTGTTTTAATTTCCTCTTTATTGGAGATAATTTCTCCCTTTTCTTTTTTGATACTGTTAATTTGATTTCTTCTTTCTTTTTTTAAAATTGTGTTGACTAGAGATTTATCTATTGTTTTCTCCCCCCATAAAACCAGCTCTTAGTTTTATTTATTAGTCCAATAATTTTCTTAATTTTGATTTTCTTAATTTATCCTTTAGTTTTCAGTATTTCTAATGTAGTATTTAAATGGAGATTTTCAATTTGTTCTTTTTCTAACTTTTTCGGTTGTCATGCCCAATTAATTGATCTTCCTTTTCTCTATTTTATTCATGTAAGCATTCAAAGATATTAAACTTTTCCTATGGACTACTTTCACTGCATCCCATAAGTTTTGGTATGTTGTCTCATTATTGTGATTCTCTTGATTGAAGTTACTGTTTCTATGATTTGTTGTTTTACCCACTCGTTCTTTAGCATTAGATTATTTAGTTTCCAATTAGTTTTTACTCTATCTTTCCATAGCCCTATATAATTTTTATTGCATCATGATCTGAAAAGGATGCACTTAATATTTCTGCCTTTCTGCTCTGAATTGTGAAATTTTTATTCCCTATACATGGTAAATTTTTGTGTATGTGACATGTACCACTGAGAAGGGGGTATATTCCTTTTTATCCCCATTCAATTTTCTCCAGAGGTCTATCATATCTATCTTCTCTAAAATTCTATTCACTTCCTTAATTTCTTTCTTGATTATTTTGATGTTAGATTTATCAAGTGCAGAGAGGGTGAGTTTGAGGTTCCCTCCCCCAGTATACCTTTGCTCTCTATTTCTTCCTCTAACTCCATTAACTTCTCCTCTAAGATTATGAATGCTATGCTACTTGGTGCATATATATATTTAGTGATGATATTGCCTTGTTATCAATGGTGCCTTTTAGCAGGATTTAGTTTCCTTCCTTATCTCTTTTAATTAGATCTATTTTTACTTTTGCTTTGTCTGAGATTAGGATTGCTACCTCTATTTTTTTTTTTTACTTTAACTGGAGCATATTATATTCTACCCCAGGCTTTTAACTTAACCCTGTGTATATCCCCCTGTTTCAAATGGGTTTCTTGTAAGCAGCATATTGTAGGTTTTTAATCCATTCTGCTATCCACCTCCATTTTATGGGAAAGTTCTTCCCATTTGCATTCACAGTTAAGATTACTATCTGTGTCTGTAAGTCACTCAACCTCTCAATGCCCCAGAAAATTCTTTAAGGCTCTACATTGCAGAGCAGATACTGATTCGAATCAATAGAATAATTCTTTCTTGGGAGTTCCCTTCATCCCTGACTCACAGGTATAATATGAATGAATGAATGAATAAATGAATGAATGAATGAATGAAGAAGGAAGGAAGGAAAGATCTATCTAATTCCTTCCATGACTCCTTGAAGCACCATGATACACTAGTAAGACACTTTGGAATAATTCATAAGTATTCTACTTCCCTCATTTCTTGTTGCCATGGTGTGTTGTTGTTAAGTCATTTCACTCATGTCTGACTCTTTGCAACCCCATATGGGGTTCTCTTGGCAAAAACACCAGGGTGGTTTGCCATTTCCCTCAACAGCTCATTTTACAGATGAACAAACTGACACAAAGAGAATTAAGTGACTTGCCCAGGTTCACATAGTTAGTATGTGTCTGAGGCCAGATCTGAATTCAGACTAGTCTTCCTGACTCCAGGCCTGACACTATGCACTGCATCACTTACCTGTCATACTGTATTTTCCAATATATTTATTACTGTGTTCCTCTAATTATTTTCCAATTGAAGTGAATAAATATCAAGGTAATTGTTGATGCAATTTGGAAAATCTTTGCAGATTCTTAATAGAATGCTTCTTATCTTCTACAATTGATGTTGGTACCTTATACAGCTAGGTAACGTGGTATGGTGAAACAAAAAAAAAGGCACTGAGTTGGTAGTCAGAAGGCAAGGTTCTTTCATTAATTCTCTGTGTTACTCTAAATAAGCCTTATGGCCTCCAGTGCCTAATTTTCCTCTTCTGTAAAATAAGGAGGTTGAACAATATGGAAATATCTATCTATAAAACTATGGATATACGTATATGTATGTATATATATATA
>CM053581.1:356793652-356812761 GCA_028627135.1 Pseudochirops cupreus | reverse complement strand
GACATGGAAATAATTGTGTATATTTTTTAACGGGTTGACCTTTGTTAAGGAACATATTAGAGACATTTCACTTCAAATTACCTTTTGACTGAAATATGTTAGAGGTCTTTCATGATAAAATAGTTAATTGAATACAGTGCCCAAGATCTCATTGACAAGCTAGGTTTAGAAAAATCATTAGAATCAAGTGGCATCTACCTCAGTTTTGAAAGAACTCAAGGGTGAAATTGTGAAACTATTGGCTTCAACATGAAACCTGTCGTTACAAATGTCTACTTTGCCAGGGGATTGGAAGATTGCCAAAATCCTCCCATGAGGAAATATAGTTTCAGGAGAGGCTTTTAGAACTACAAATCAATAAGATTTTCTTAAGTACTTGGAAAAATAATAGAATGTATAAAAATAGAGATTTTAACACTTAAACAAATGTTACCAAATGAAGCAAAGACAATATAGTTTCACAGGTGATTTTTCTTTAGGTATGAGTTGTACTTGATGGCCTCCATGATTCTTTCCAATTCTATGATTATATATTATGCAGATTCTTTAGTCTAATTATCATGAAAACCTGGATGAATATTTAGATATCAAAGTTCATTTGAATAGACTCCACACCAAAGGTTTGTTTTTTAATGTTAGTTTAAGTCACCATTTCATTAGAGGAAATTTTGTCATGACTAGACAATAAATAGACTTCGAAAGAGAAAACAAAAGGCAAAAATGAATAAATGTTTCCCCAGATGAACAAAAGACACATGGAGTCCCAAATTGATAATGAAACCCAAATTTTTATTTTCAATTTTATGTATTTCCTGATTTCAAAATGTCTTCCTTTTTATCTCAAGTGTTTTGTCTTTCATTTTATGTTTAGTTCGTTAAGTATTTTATTTTCTGTTCTGTTAATTAGATATAAATTTTTCTCTGAGCATTGCTTCAGCATCATCTCATAAATTTCAGTATACTTTGTCATTTCTCAAAATCTATTTTAAGATATTCATTTACTATTGTTGTGATTTTTTTTCTTGGCCCATTCATAATTTAGGAAGTGTTATTAATCTTTCTTTCTTTCTTTCTTTCTTTCTTTCTTTCTTTCTTTCTTTCTCTTTCTTTCTTTCTTTCTTTCTTTCTTTCTTTCTTTCTTTCTTTCTTTCTGTCTTTCTTTTCTTCTTTCTTTCTTTCTTTCTTTCTTTCTTTCTTTCTTTCTTTCTACTTTTTGGAGGGGGGAAGGCAGGACAATTAGAGTTAAGTGACTTGCCCAAGGTCACACGGCTAGTAAATGTTAAGTGTCTCAGGCCACATTTGAACTCAGGTCCTCCTGATTCCAGGGCCGGTGCTGTATTCAACTGCGCCACCTAGCCACTCCTTAGTCTTTTTTTTTTTTAAATTAAATTCTGCATCAGAGTATAGGTTCCTTGTAAATAGGTATTACTTCATTCATTGTAATTTTGTCCTCAGAGCCTAGAAATATGTCTGGCACATAGGAGGTGATTGATAAATGTTAGTTTCTTGATGATTAATATGCATATCTATTATTTACTCTTATTGCATTATGGTTTGAAAGGACAGCCTTTACATTTCTGATATTTTATGTTTATTTGTAATTTAGTTATTCTTCAGGATACAATCAATTTTTATAAATATACTCTTACCTACTTATCAATATGTATGTTCTTTAATATTCCAAACAGAAAAGGCCGTGAGTTTCTCAAATCTATCTTTCCAACAGCATTATTAATTCTCTACTTCCTTCTTGTCTATCAGTAGCACGTGTATTACCAGTTGTCAGATATTGTTTTCTTATTCATTCTTCCATTCTTCTTCATGTAAATGAAGAATTTCATCCATTCACATTTAGGTTTATGATTAGTAAGTTTTTGTTAGCCTTTAATAAATAATAAGGAAAAGAGAATATGAAAGGAATTCCATTTTGGATATAATGTTAATATCTACTTGGTAAGGGGCAGCTAGGTGCTTCAGTGAATAGAGCACTGGGCCTGGATTCAGGAAGATTGAGTTCAAATGTGGCATTGGACACTTACTAGCTGTGTGACCCTGGGCAAGTCATTTTACTCTGTTTCCCTCAGTTCCTCATTTGAAGAATGAGCCAGAGAAGGAAACTGTGAACTACTCCAGTGTCTCTGCCAAATGGGGTCACGAAGAGTCAGATACAACTGAAAAGTGACTAAACCAATATCAACATTATATAGGTAGTATAGATTAATATTAACAAAAGCAAAAACATTATATCTGACTTAAAGGACAATGGATGGTTTCCAGGTGGTGGTAAACATGTTACAACATATTGTGATTGATGAATTGTACCTAATAATTAGTGTAAGGAATATCATGTAGGAAATGTACAATTAGGATAGGAAGTTGATTGGCTTTATAGCCAGAATGAGGCATAACAGTCATTTTGCCTCACTGTTTATCATGAATTTTTTAAAAAAAGAAACTTAAGAGTATTGGGCTGATTTTCCATTAAGATTTTTCAATGAACTAGTGGTAGGACATAGAAACCCACAAAGAATGATTAAAGCAGAAATGGTCTAGTATCTTCATTGCAATAAGAGAGTAATCATGTTGATAATATATGAGACTGATTGAAATATGGAAATGTAGAAGGCATCTTACAATACTACAATGCAGGTGCAAAGTGAATAGCTTCTTTTTTTCAAAATTGAAAAAAAAATTACTGGGGTGGCTAGGTGGCTCAGTTAATAGAGCACTGGCCTTAGGGTCAGGAGGACATGAGTTCAAATCTGAACTCAGACTCTTGACACGTACTAGCTGTGTGACCTTAGGCAAGTCACTTAACCCCAATTGCCCTGCTTTCCCACTTCCAAAAAAAAAAAGCAAAAAAATTACTCATGGGAAATTTTTTATCCAGAGGATATATTTGTATGTGCATATACGGAAATATATACTTAGCTCACTGTCTATAAGTGGCAAAACAAACCAAAAAATGTCCAAGAAAACTTGTGTAAACAGTATCATCTGAGAAATACGTGACTGGAAAATAACGTGGGCTTTCCATGTAGCAGTTGTGAGGATGGCTTTTAGATCACCAGTGGTTTCCTCTAGTTCTTGCTCAATACCAAGATAACTTGAAGAAAGGCCCTCAGTGCACTTGATTGATTCTCCTTGGAGGATTTCTAGGAGGACACAGACAAGGTTCACACAAGATGGGCAGGTGTGCATGAAAAGAATGATCTATATGATCTGATAAAGTACTTATGGCAGCAAATTCATAGACACACCAAAGGATGGAAATTTAGTTTAAATGTGGACTGGCTTATGTATCCCTGGGCTGCTTCACTCATCCTTTCTGCATGTATCTTAGCAGGTCAGGGTTCCCAGAGGTAATAGTCATTATTGCAACTTGCTCTCTCAGGATCCTAGGGGTAACCCTTTTAGGAGAAATATATTCCTTCAACGGCATGGGAAGAGTTATGATAGAACATAGATAGAAATCACAAAGGAAGATTAAATGTGAATTGATGAGAGTTAACCTGTCTCCTATAGTTATACTTATCACCTATCACTGTGCTTTTATTAATCAAATCAGTCAAGATGAACTCCACTTACCTCTGAAAAGCTAATAGAAAGCAATGAGTTACACTAATATCCTACTCTATTGGTTCTCTATAAACCTAGCACACATTCTCATGGAAAGAGAAGGCAAAAAATTTAATAGCAAAACCAAAGCAGAGAGGTATGCACAAAGGGAATACACATGTCTAGGACAGCTCACCATTCTGTATTGGAGGCTTTCCTTTACTTTGTTCAGGAATATCCTGTAAAACAGTGCACTCACTACCAGGCAGAATCACTCTTTGCTGATTGCTCAGTGCCTGCCATCTCCGGTAGTATCTGTACTCTGATTATGTGGGGTACTCTGAGTAGATTCCTCTTCCATCGAATTGCTGTCATAGTGTTATGCTTTTTCAGTGAAATCAGAAATCCTAAGTCTGAGTCCTGCAGAAATTTTCTAGATCTGTTACCTTGCCTAAGCTCTAAGGCATTTCCATTTCTTATACAGTAGATACCAGTGCAAGGAAAAGTAGTCTTTTAGTCCTTTCTTCCAAGCAGCTGCTGTTAGTGCAAGCTCTGAGGTCTTAAAGGTCTCTCTAGATATAGCAAGATATCATCTGAGCTCTTCCTGAAATGGTATTGCTCCTTCAAAGCACTATCTCCTCAATGCTATAACTCTCTTCTATCTCATAAAAATAATTGAAATCTGTATTTCTCTCAGCTATGTCCTGAGCAGGCAAAACAAAACTTCGTCAGTCACCAAATGGTCCTATAACCCATGATTTTGCAACTTTTAATTTGAACGTCTTCTTGTCAGTCATGCAAATTACATGGTTGGTAGTAGGACAAGTCTTTACCCTGAACAATTTTTTGAAAAGGTGTTAATGATACAGAATTTCTTTCATAACTGCCCTTGTAGTAGCAAACTGTACATATAAGAAATGGGCACAATCTCTTATAGGCATAGAGAGCTAAAGTGAAAAGGAAAACTGAGTATTTTGTGAAATAGGTTGTTGTAAACAGTCAATAGAGGATATAGGCCTTTGGGGACAGGAATGAAAGGGCTTGAAAAACTTAAAAATAATATATTTTTATACTTATATCCTCTTTGTCTACGTAGACATGCTTTAAAAACAATTAGTTTGGTAAATTCCAAAACTTCTTTCTTTGAAATCTTACAACCATCATCTATTCATGCACAGAGTTCTCCTATGCCCTTTTTATGATAATAAATTTAACACCATGCTGTAATGAAATATAGAACATTAAAAATGTGGAAATGGTTAGCTTTTGAATTAAGAAGATTTGGGTTGCTTAGTCATTCTTTTTCCTTCTCCAGATATAAGGGGTGAGCCCTAAGGCTCACTATTTAAAATTAAGATATGGATTTTTTTCATGATACTCCTCACCCTTTTGACTCTTTTTACTTATTCTTCCTCTGTTTTAGGTGAAGGAGGTTAGAGGTGCAACCTTTTGAATTCCGAAAGATAAAAACAGTGAGTCACATGAGTATGGGTGTACAGTTCATTCTGGGGTTTGTAGTCAGGCAGCCCAGCATTGAGACCTCTAATGCATACTAATTATGTGACTCTGGGAGGTAATGTCACCTTTAAAGTGCTCAATATTATTCTCCAAGGCCGTTAGAAAGCAGATGGAAGACCAAAATTGTACAGCATGTTTGCATCAAGAACCTACATAAATTTGAATCAATTGATGTACTTTTTTGATTATGCTTTCCTGTGAAGCCTAGATACTAAGGCATCTTCATTTTAGTAGTCTGTTGTATCTTTAGACCCTTTCCCAGAAAAATATTTTTCAAAGCACAAAATAAAAATATGCAGGAATACAAAGGAGACCAATTATTTTGAAGTACAGTTTAAAAATATTTTTAAAAATCCACAGACTTCAGATTAGGGACCCCTCTTCCTGTACTAATGGTAGAATAGTTGCAATCTGTATTTGTGTGAAAGTTACTCAAATTGCTTTCACTGACTAATGTGACTTCCAACACAGTACAATAGATTCACATTAAATCCATTGGAACATTAGAACTAATGGAACCCTGAATACAAATTGTGTTTGACCTGGTACTTTTAATCATATAGACATGTCTTTTGTTTGTCAATTTTATAACAATCATGTAACATTATTCTCAATATAATTTCTGATATAAATATTATTCTTGTTTTCTGGGAGCTGTGCTATTCTAACTTTACTTTTTCAAGAATAATAATCTTTCTGTGTATTTTTGAATACATTTTGATTTTTTCCTGCTGTTTGGAAACTTTTGACCTCTGATTCTCTGGGATCATTGCAGAAAGAATTGTTCAAATCTCTCATCTGCTAAGGGTAGATGTTCCAAGAAAAAGAAAACATACACAAGTTGTAAGAAAAATAAATTCACAATCAGTGTTTTTGCCACACTTATGAAAAATTCCTAGAGGGTATATTTAGGTATACTATACGGAAGAAAAATATTGTGTTGAGAGAAGGCTATGACTTCATGAGGGACTTACTGTGGTATGTTAACTTGAATAACATCCATTCTAATTGGAAAAAGGCACGCTGAACTTTATACAATACATAAGAATATATGTGTTAGGTAAATATTGATCAGTAACAACCAAGCATTTTAAATATATCTATAAAACTATGTGTATTTTTCCCTCTCTTTTTTTCTAATAGGGTACAAAACCAGCCTTTGACCTACAAAGGCATAATTGCTATGGAAAGTATAAAGAATTTAACCTGTGTACTCCAGGATAAAACTTATTAGCATTGTATTATTTATGAAATTGTATGCTCTTGGAGCTGTAATGATAAGACAAAGAATCATAGATGTAGAGGAAGAACGACCTTCCAGGCTCTGTCTTTGGTGAAGTCATGGAGATCTGGGTTCATAGAATGTCTCTGATGAATACTAGCCACTAAACCTCTTATTGCTGAACATCTTTCATGCTTTATGTTATAGGGTAGGAGCCAGTTTACATAAGCGAAAGATTATTTTCAATACTAAGCACCCTCGATTCTGATGAAACACAAGTCCAATATCCCCAGTATGAGAATGTAGGTGGGGCTGTGGGGAGAGGGGGAGAACAGAAACAGCGATAGAGAGACAAAGAAGTCACAAAAACATAGAGACACAGGCAGAGAAAAGTAGGGAGAGAGAGACAAAGATAGCAACAGAAATAGATAGCTATCTGACAGAAATTACTCTGAAAAACAGAAAAAAAAATACTCTATCAAACTCATTTTAGGAGCCAAGAATTATCCTAATACCTAAAGTAGGAGGGATAAAATATTTTTAAAAGAGGAATTTTAAACCAGTATCAGTTATGAAAATTGATTGACAGGTTTTATCCATGATCCTAGCAAGACATTTTAGTAATTTATCCCTTTAAATTAACTCTGATAATGGGGGATTATACCAAAGATGCAAGTGTGGTATGACAAGTGGAAAACAACCTGTCTGAGATACTTTTGTTTTGAGCAGAGATCAGAGCTCTTGCCACATATAATCCCTTAAATCCAACTGGAAAGGTGACTCCTTACCTTTTTTACCTTTCACAATAAACAGTGACCTTATTTATAATTTATTTGTAGAAATGCAAGGACAGGAATACAAAATGAAATTAATTTTATTTCACCTTACACACATTAAGCACATCCCAAATAGAAGACGGTGCTAGATTCTGGAGACACAATGGTGAAAAATAATCCAGTCCTTAACCTCAAGAAATGTACAACATATTAGAGAGTCTATGGTATTTACACAAGTATTATGCAAGGGAAAATGAAAATATAACAAAACTGTGGTCTAGAAAAACTGTCCTAAGACAATTTGTGAAAGTGAGGTCACTTTCATCTGGTACAGGATTTCTTCATATTTTTTGGCACCCAGTTAAGACTATGGAGCTCTTCTCATAATACTGTTTTTAAATGGATAAAATAAAATATATAGAACGAAGATTCTCATGTAATCCAGAAACTCCCTGGGGGTCCCTGAGATTCTTTTGGGGGTTTCTGAGGTAAAAAAAAAAGTTCATAATAATAAGTATTTTAATTTTTATATGATAACTACCAATATACTAATATCCATATATATCTATATCTATATCTAGCTACCCATCTCTTTACGTACATCTATATACTTATTTATCTCTGTCACTATACATACATATTTATCTCTCCATCTATACATCTATATCTGTCTACACACATATCTCTATCTATTTATCTCTATCCCTATCTTCATATCTATCTGTCTAGAATTCATGTAAACAAAAGTTTTTTGTGGAGCCGTCATCAGTAATCTTTAAGAGTGCAAAGAATTGATCTCTATAAGCTTGTTAGAAGCCCTGTGGAAGACCCTTTCTCCCAAGATGGTGCCAAAGGTGAAGAAGGAAGATGCTTTCCTGAAGGGTGTCCATAGCCACAAAAAGAAGATCCAAACATCCCCCACCTTCTGGTGACCCAAGACACTATGATTTCAAAAGCAGCCCAAATACCCTCAGAAAAATGCCCCTCAGAGAAACAAGCTTGATCACTATGACATCACTAAGTTTCCCTTGACCACTGAGTCTCCTGTGAAGAAGATTGAGGACAATAACACCCTAGTCTTCATTGTGAACATGAAGGCCAACAGACATCAGATCAAGAAGGTCATAAAGAAGCTGTAAGACATCGACATGGCCAAGGTCAACACACTGATCTGGCTTACTCCAGACTGTTATGCTTTAGATGTTGCCAACAAAATTGGAATCATCTAACCTGTGTTCAGCTACCCCATTCCACCTATGATAAAAAGTTTTCCAATTTAAAAAGAAAGTACAAAAGATTCTTATGAGCAAAAAGTTTCAGATTTGTTGAGATAGTGACAAAAAAAACAAATTATGTTGAAATATAAACATTAAAATAAGGAAATCATAGATTCCAAGTTAAAATAATGAGAAGGAAAGGGTGAGGTTTTAAATAAGAGTTTGTCATGGCTTCAAAGAAGAGAAATATTTCAGATGATGGATATGTAGCAGTATGGTATTCCAGGCAGAGGAAGGATTGTGTCAACATGAAGAAATGAAAGCATTCTGGGTGAAATTGTAGGTCAGTTAGTGGTTGATTTTGGCTACAGAGAACATTATAAGAAACAATATGAAATAATGAAGAAATGATAAGTTAAAGCCATAATACAATGAACCTTAAATGCCAGGATAAACATTTTGTCCTATAGGTAATAGTAAATCATCAAAACCAGGGAATGAAAAGATCCAACGTTTGAATTTAAGAAGATTAATTTGGCAGTTATATGCAGAATTGATTAGAAAAGGGCAATACTAAAGCCAAGGAGGTTATGACAAAATCAAAGCAAGAGGTGACAGCAAACTGAATTGGGATGTTGTCTGTGTGCAAAGAGAAGTTGGGATGGATGAGATATGCAGTGTATTAATATAGTTGACATGATTTGTCAGTGTCTTGGCATTTTCCCTGACTGTCTCCCATATTTAGAATGCTCTTCCTCCTCATGTCTCTCTACTCCCCTTGGCTTCCTTGACTTTATTTCTTTATCTGGTATTTTTGTATATCGTCTCCACCCACATATTGTCAGCTCTTCAAAGGCAGGGACTGTCTTTTGCCTTCCTTAACATCCCCAGCATTTTGGACAGTGACTTGCACATAGTAGGCAATGAATGATTTTCAGCTAGTGAGGGGAACAAGAGAAAGGGGCAAGTCAAAGACACTTCTGCATCTCTGAGCCTGGGAGAATAGGATCATGAGAGTGCCATCAACAAAAATAGAGAAGTAGGCAGCAAAGTTGTGAGAATAACATCATCATCACATTTCAGAGATGAAATGGATCCTAAAGAAAATCTTGAGTAGTATGTCCCTTTTTATAGAGGAGGAATCTAGGGTACAGACAGGTTATGAGACTAACTCAAAATCAAATCCATCCCAGTAGCTTCTGGGTAGGGAATCTGGCAGTGAATGCATTTGCAAAGATTATAACACTTTTGTAATATAACTGTATTTTTATGTTATGAATAACAGAATCATAGAATCACAGGTTAGAAAGGGTCTCAGAGACCAAGTAAAACTTGTACCTGAATAGTAGTGCCTTCTATAATACCCCCTACACAAGGTTAGACACTTGAAATCTCTCAATCATGGGAAACTCAAAAATTGCAAGACTGCTTATTCTCTTTCAGATGCCTTTAAATATTAGGAAAATCTTCCATGCATCAAGGCAAAAATCTGTTTCTCTGTCACTTTGATCCATTGCTCCTAATTCTTCCCTCTGGGGACAATTAGACTGTCTAAAGCCTCTTTTGCTTGACAGCACTTCAAATATTTGAGACAGCTATCATGCCTTCCTGAAATCTTCTCTTCTCCATGCTAAACATTTTCAGTTGAAGACGAAGGCCTTTAGTCCTCTGAGCATCCTCATCCATTGCCTCTGGATATATTTATTTATTTTTGTCTATTGTTTAAAAGACATCTTTTTAAAAAATCTTTCCCATTACAGTTCCCCATCTCCATCAATCATAATAATTAAAAACAGTGCACACGAATACCTGTGTTCTTATGGTGTTGAATTTTGAACAAGATCTTTGTTTGATTTTAAATGTCTCTCTTCATATAAAGTAGACAATTCAGAAATTAGGCAAATAACTCAGTCAATAAGTATTTATTAGTGCCTGTGGTGTACCAGGCTCAGCGCTAAATGTAGACGATCACTCCTTCCCTGCCAAAAAAAAAAAAAAGACAAAATACTGTCTACATCCAGATAGCTTAGAGTCTAAGAAGGAAACACCATGAAAATAATTATGTATAAGATATAGATACAGGAGAAATTAGGGATAATCAATAGCATTTAGTTATTGCTTTAGGCTCTACTAAGACTACACATGTGCACATGTTTGTGTGTTTGTGTGTGTGTGTGTGTGTGTGTGTGTGTGTGAGTGTGAGTGTGAATGTGATCAGTCCTCAACTTTTGAGGGATAATTGCCTAGAAAATATCATGAAAGTTAAAACCACAAAAGTTGATGCATTAAATGTATGGAAAGTAAGAGGTTAAATTCCTGCAACCCATCTTTTGCTGAGCATACACTTTTCTGCATACAATCCTTTATAAAAAAAATTAATTTTGATAATATGCACTTTTCCTAACACTGTAACCATGAAATAACAATGCAGAGGAGATGAGATGTAGGACAGGGCAGTGATGTCAGAAGAACCCCTTGGCTAAGGAAAAAAAAAAGGGAAAGGGGCAAACTGCTATGTCTAATCTCCCCTTTGCTCAGCAGTTGAATTGTTCCCTGAATAAAAGCATATGCCTTGAGGTGAATCCCACTTCTAAGCCTGGAATTCTGACCCTGGTAGGCTCTGCTGCCCAGAGCTCTTGTAGCAGGGGAGGGGACACGTGCTTGGAAGCTGCAAGCTCATGTGTAAGAATGGAGAGTGGGCTGGGTTGGGTTGGGTGGTGCTGACCACCATCTCATTTACTCACTTACTCCCCCTCCCCTTCCCACTTTAAAAATTCCTTCATTGAGCATTTGAAATGTTACTTTAGCCCTTTCTGGGGCCTATTCTGAACACTTTGAAAAATACTTTCTTCTTTTTTGCAGATGTAACAAAGTTGATTCATTAACACTAAACGAGTGTGGGATAGAAGCTGCAGACATTCCTGCCTGAAGATCATGGAACATCTTTATTTTCTCAGTAAGCTCCATTGCTGACTTTGCACTCTTGGACTTAGAGCCCAAATAACTTGCACTATGCTTTGGGGGTAAAATTATAACACAAAACTTGAGTTTTACCAGCAAACAGTGAAAATATGCAAAGAATGCAGTAGGGGCTCTTTACATTGGTAGGGTGAACAAGGCCAGTAAATCACCTACTAAGATACTAGCTCCTCTTTTGCATACATGCTGACTCTTATTTTTTTCCCTGCTGTGCATAGCTGGGAACTTCTGAGGTTGCCAACACAAAAGTGAAAACGAGTTACTAATAAAGTCATGCTAATGCTTGAATTTGGGAAAGTTAATTCCACAGATATTGAGGGTGGACTATGTACATGTGTGTATATATTTTTATA
This sequence comes from Pseudochirops cupreus, assembly GCA_028627135.1. NCBI lineage: Eukaryota > Metazoa > Chordata > Mammalia > Diprotodontia > Pseudocheiridae > Pseudochirops > Pseudochirops cupreus. The sequence goes on along the minus strand of CM053581.1, from coordinate 356,801,138 downwards.
TATTCACGTGTGTTTATACATACAAATATGCACAGCCACACATACATGCACACACATGTATATGTATATATAGCAATGTACATATGTGTTTATATACATGTACATATACATGTATATATATATATATCTATACACACACACACATAGGTATTTTAATATATATTCATTTGACTTTCACAATATTCTCTTTACTTAGGTGCTTTCATCAGGCCTATTTTATTGATGAGGAAACTGAGACAAAGATAGTTATTGAACTTTCCAGGGTTGATGCAGCTATAAATTGACACAGGACCTGTCCTTAAATCTTCCTGACTTCAAGGCCAGCATTCTGTCCACTATTCCTTAGACTATATGAATAGTGGAAGCTCATGCGTATGGTTGACTTGAAATATTTAGATAATTGACTCAAGTCTTTTTACTTTGCTTATATAGATCTTCCAAATTGTTAGGCAATACATACCCTAATACTCTGATGAAGTTATGACTACAGATACTTCATATGACCAAGAACTTGAGCCCAGACTTGAACAGGAGAAAGAGAAGACAAAGAAATGGAGAAGACTTGGGTAAATTCCTTTCAGGATATTAGAAAGTTCTTTTAGTGACCCTAAGCTTCTTCTTGAAACAAAGGGCCATTTTTAAAAACACTAACATACTTGAACAACATTGTATGTTTGAAAGTGTTGGAATACTATAGAACAATACTATAGAACTCTAGAACATTTTTTTCTTTTACTCTCCTGTATGCCTTTTGGCAAACTGGTCAACCCTATTATAATGCTTCTTAGAATGATGTTTTTAAATATGTGTAACAGTATAGATAGTACTACAGAGGAAAACTATTATGTGGAAAATACAATTGTGAAAAGACACGAAAAAGCTCATTCATGGACCCCAGATTAGAAATACTTTCTTACTGCCTCCAAAGAGTTAAACTTGAAAGTCATCCAAAGGACAGGAGAGAGATACACTTTGGACATAAAACATTAAACTTCTAAAACATTAAAGAAAAGCAATTACACAGGAGAAGTGGAATGAATGATGACATTAACTAAATGTACAAAACAACAGCAACAACAAAGTTTTTCCAGTCAATGAGAGTTTTTTAAATGCATGTCATGTGTCAGACTTGATGTTAAACACTGGAGGTACAAAGAAAGGATCCTTCGCTAATGTTCATTTATTCTAATGAGGAAATCAATGTATAAATAAATAGTCACATAACAAGGGTTGATAATGGACACTTGTTTGCTCCACTGGGTCCAAGTATTGTCAGGAGAACTTCAAAGCCCTCAGAATGTTGGTTAAACCTCTCTGAAATGAATTTATGAGAGACATGGGTGAAAGTTACACAGGATGGACAGACATGGCTTGATAAGAGATATTTGCTATTCAGACCTGAAACAAGAAATGGGATATTGGGCTAATTCAGGCATTTGTTCTGGAAGAAAGAAAACATTCAAATTGTAAAGAGAATTCTGACAAGGCAGAAAATGGTAACACTCCCATTTCCACCAGTCTCTGTGGTTTTCTGACCAATCCTTCTCTGGTAATAATTTGGTGAATTTCATTTCTGCCCCCCAGAATTCATCATAAAGATTATTTTCTTCTCCATGTAAATCTAATAAACAGATGTGACCAATAGAGGTTCATGTTAGTAATTATAATAATTAGTAATTATCATTAGTAGTGGTCATTTAAAACAAAGAATAAGGAAAACTCTCCCCACCACCGTGAATGTATTTTTGAAGAAAATAGCAGATGTATGTATATATGTAGGTATATGTGTATATATATGTATATATCAACACACAAACACACAACACACACATACATGCTTATATGCACACATGTACACACATAATATTTATAAATACACACATACGTGTGTGTGTGAGAGTGTGTGTGTGTGTGTGTGTGTGTGTGTGTGTGTGTGTGTGTGTGTGTAATATAATGACAATTCTAAGAGGAGGTCCCCTGGAAATGGTACAAAGACTTAGAATCAAATTCTGGTCATAAGACCAAATTATCTTGTTTGGGTCACTGCTTTTAGAATTCACTACTTATAAAGAGGTTCTCCCTCACAATCTCCTCACAGTTATTACAGTTAGGTAGATGGATGACATTTATAGCTTGCTAGTTTAAGATGTTAAGAACCATGAAGCTTTTAGGAGACTTTGGTGAGTCAAAAAATGATTTATAAGAAATAATAACACCACCTCAGCTATAAAACAATTCTGGACAGTTTCCCCACTGGTGAAGTGGTAAGGCAGTGGAGAAAGCCATGTATATTGCTCATTTCTTGGGTTTAAATATTTTTTTTAGAGATTGCTTTACTCTAAACTGCTTTCTAAGGTCACAGAATCATATTTCTATAACATCTTTAATTATGATGAAGTCTCAGCTTAAAAAAATAATAAAAAAAAAGTTTGGTCGAAACTTCTTTATTGGCAAAGGAATATTTAACCAAAGAGCCAGTTTTCAAATGTATTGTTTGTTGTCTTTATTTGGACTGTGGGAAGAAGACCATGGAGACATACAAAACTTGATATGGGAGTACAAAGACTGGTAATATGGAAATTTACAAAAAGCATCCAGTCAGAGTAAAGCATTCTGAATAAACCCCTTACATAACTTGAAGAAAATACATCATTGAGTGGGTTTGGTCAGTGGAATGAATAATAAATATCAGACATAGAATGCAACATAATAGAGGGATAACAATTATGGGTGTAGATCCAAAGACTTGGGTTCTAATCCAGGTTTTGCTGTTCACCACCTGTTGTTTCTATGGATAAGTCCAATCACCTCTTCAGACCATTTCCCTGATGTGTGAAATGAGAGCATTGGATTAGATGACTTCTGAGGCCCTTTCCAGCTTGAAATGCTCTGTATAGGAAAAAGAAGAGGAAAACAATGATATTCGAGATGGAAAATACTATCATTTCATAAAGCAAGATACAATTACTAAATCTGATAGTTTTGTTGTGAGACTCACTCCTCTTAGCATTTTAACACACAGCATTATTGTCATGTGGAAATAGTTTCCTCCTTAATCTTAAAACTAGGAAATTAGTATTTTAAGCTATGTGCTCCAAGTGAACAGTATTTGGGAAAAGGGAACTACTTTCCTCCTGCTTTGTTCCAAAAAAATATTGTGACTATTTTAATATGTAAACTGTTAGGCTACAGGTGAGGGGGGAGACATATAGATACAGAAAATGTGGATAAGGTATCTCAGAATAGGAAATACATTTAATAGAAGAAAGACCCCAGACTTCTTTCTATTTTTTGAGCTTTGTACTAAAAAGACACTAAAACTAGTCTTTCAAATACCTTTGATGAGAATACAGATTTTAGTCGGACTTGTTATTACTTCTTTTTATGATTCAAGATGCTGCAAACCCTTTGGAGCTCTGTCTCCTATTTTAAAAAATCTTGAAGGAGAGCCTTTCTTTTTAATGTCCCCCCTTTTCCTCAAGAAAGGATGATTCATTGCATACTGTTTTAATCTTCAAGAGTGACCTAGAAAAGTCTCAAATTTGATCCTAATGACATTGGTGCTCCAATTTCCCAGCCTATCCAACAGAATCAGGCTGGGGATTTTCAGGTCCCTAGCACTTTGGTGAAGGTACGTTTATTGCTTTCCTTGTTTTCTCACATTATTCATAAAGTATGGGCTAGCATGTCTGACAGATTCATCACCGAATTTAAAATGTAGGTTGCTTTTTGTCTTCCACTATAATTGCATATTGTTAATGGTTGTGTATTGGTTTCTTGCCAGCTACATATGAAAAGTCACAAGGTGTTCATTAATTCCATTAGGAAACTCAGATAATTTATTTATGAGCCTCTTCTTGATAGGAAGAAAAAAAAAATCACAGCAGAGTTAGTATGCCAATGCCCATTTACATTCCCAGAGATTTTTGCCTCCTGCTTTCTTGAGTAGTTTTTTTTTTTGTTATCCCTCTTCCCTATAGTGGTGCAGTGAATGACTTGTCTCCAGAGATGACTGCCACAATGCCATATTAATGTATACTATTAGAATTGAAAAGTAAAAGGCCAGAGTCTATCATTTATTAGTCATGTAATTTGTTCTATTTTATTTTTAGTACCTAACAAACAAAAATCACAGTTGAGAACTTATGTTCGTTTTACCTTTCAGTCATCAAACATTCAAAGAAAAAGACTTTATACTGTAGCCACTATGTGACAAGCAGAGGGGGTATAGTGAGTAGAAAGGCGATCTTTGAGGTAGGAGCAAAACCCAGGTCATCTTGATTCCAAGATCAGCTCTCTATTTTTATGTCTAAGATTATAACTCACCAAAGAGATATGTCTATGCGTTAAGAGAGTGAATTTCCTCAATGAAATTTTACTCTCCCAATGAAATTGTATGTTAAGAAAGAAAGAGAGAAAAAGAGGGAGAAAGGAGAAAAAGGAGGGAAGGTAAGAAGAAAGGATGGAGAAAGGGAAGGAAGGAAGAGAGAAAGAAAGAAAAAGAAAGAGAAAGAAAAAGAGGAGGGAGGGAAGGAAAGAATAGAAGGAAGAAAAAGAAAGAAGGGAGAGAGGAAAAGAGAGAGAGAGAGAGAGAGAGAGAAAGAGAGAGAGAGAGAAAGAGAGATGAAGGAAGGAAGAAGGGAAAAAAGGAAAAGATTTCAAGGAATTTTACACCACACTAAGATACAAAGCCAAAAACAAACCTCTCCTTGACCTCAAGGCAGACAATATATACGTATTTGCATATATTCAAAATAAGTGCAAGGTAATTTGGTGGTAGAGGCATTGGAAAGTGTGGGGAGTCAGGAAAAGTGTCATATGGTAGGTGGTATGTAAACTGAATTGAAGGTAACTAGGAATTCTAAGAAGTAGAAGTAAAGAGGAAGAGCAATCTGGGAATGGAGGGCAGCCTATGCAAAGACAAAGACAGAAAACAGAAGGTCGTGTGTGAGAACAGTCAGATCAGTTTGTTTTGATTGTATCACATAAGGGGAGCAATGTACATAACACCACCAGAAAGATAGATTGAATATACATATATACATACATACAGGCATGCATCCATACTTATAAACATACACATATATTTGCATGTGTTGTGTTGTCTCTATGAATAAAATATTATGAGCTTTAGATACCAAAGAGAGAAGTTTATCTTTGATCCTTGAGATAACAGTGAGACCTTGGAATTTATTTAGCAGAGGAGAGTTGTATTTTAGTGATGGCTGTTTGATAGCTGTGTGGAGTGTGCAATAGACAACAAGACCAATGAAGAAGCTGTTGTAATAATCCAGGTAAGAAGTATGATGGCTTCAATTAGCATGGTGTAAGTGGAGAGAAGGAGATGGTTGGGAGAGGTGTTGAGACTAAATCAATAGACTCTGCTACTGTAGTGTAATGATGTGGCCTGTTGTTAAAAATCAACTGTAAAAACCTGTTGCCTTTTCATATTTTCACCACGGATACCCTCAATATGTTTTTTCTTAAGATTTTCTTATAAAGATTTTATAAAGATGAGAAAAGAGGCATGTGGTCAGATGTGAGGTTCAGAAAATATGTGCAAGATTGCAAGGAGTTGTGTCATGGCACAATGAAGTGTTTGAGGCCCAGGAATTAGTTGGGTCATGTGGAGGTCAGAGTATATTGCACTGTCTCTGGTGAGGTGATACTGCATTGCTCAAGATTCTCTTGCATTCTCTTGCAACAGGTTACCTACTGTTTCTGATTGGCGTCTCCATACCCTGGGGCCTTCATACCCTTGTGATTGCACTCCCCCTCTCACAATTCTGTTCAGCTGGGCTCTGTCACATGTGGTATGTGGATCTGGGGTATATATAAGACCTAGGCCTTGGAGGTATCTTGGAAGCCTGTCTTCGGATATAGAGACACCTTAATAAACCTTTTCTGTTTGGACCTCAGAGCCATAACTCTTCTGTTCTAAAAGGTATGCTAGCATCAATTAGTAGGGTGAGTAACCAGTTGCCCCTGCTGGCAAGTTAGGGTACTCTGAAAGAGAACCCTGACAGTCAGATACAGCCTCAATCACTTTTTTTTTGTTTTTGGTTATTGATATAATTTATCATTATTAGTACCACTTTGGGAGAATGTAAGATCTTTGAAGACAATGACCATTTGTTTTGATCTCTGTACCCCCAGTGCTAAACGTAGTGCCTTTCATATATTATAGTTGTAGACTCATGATTAATACTTGTAAGTAAACATAGAATAGTGCAAATATGTATATACATATGAATTTATGCATACAAATATATTTCTATTTGTCTATTTCTATATAGCCATTACTATATCATCTGTCTAATGCTATAACAAAGCATTTGATTTGGTAAAAGTGAAGGCTTAAAGTTTCTCCATTGAATTGAAATTTGTCAGGCAAATATATTGTAAAAGATTTCTCAATACATGTGAATTTATTATTCAATGACCTTTTATTAGCATCAAGAAAAGAGTTACAAACTATGGTTTTGGAGGCACTGCTGACATAACTGAAAAATCAATCCATGCTCTTTATTTCTGTAGTTCACTCCCTCCTCACTTTCATCTTTGGAATCCCACTTCCTAATCAACTCTCTGGATGATTTCACTTCTTTAGCAGCCTTTCTAAAAGGCATTAGGAGGACTCTTTCCTCAAACCGGCTCTCAAAATTTTGGAGATCCTGGTAGGGGGATGATCATTTTTTGAGTGATCCCAGTCATCCTCATTGCAATATCGCTCTTTGTTTTATATTTCCCTTAGGGACAGCTCCTTGTGAATAAGGGACATCTTATTTTCTTGTATTTATATTGCCAGAATTTAGCACAATGCCTGATACATAGTGAGGACATAATAAATACTTAATCATCTCTCTCTCTCTCTTTCTTTCTTTCTCTCTTTCTCTTTCTCTCTCTTTATATATATATTTACATATATATATATATGTATATATGTATATATATATACACACACACACACACACACATACACATATACGAATATGTGTATATAAACATATAGTTATACCTCTATCTATCTCTGGTACATAACGGGACATATTTTTGGAAATGTCAAATGTAGAAATTTGTTTTTCTTGATGTTATGGGAACCTGAAGATCTTCCCTGCCCCAGGCCCTTTGCTAAAGTGGCTACATGACTCTGAGAACCTTCCCAGATTTGAAAGTATACTCTGTTCCCTAATAGGCTGAATGTGGTCACGTGGAGCCTATGGCACGGTAATGCCCGTGCCTTGTAGCTTTGTGATTGGGCAGTGGGTCAAGAGGGCTGTGACATTCTCCAAGCCAGGAGAAGGCTATATATATGCCCTGATGTGAGGTTTTGGTTTGGGGCTCACTTTGAGAAGAGTTGTGTGATTTGGCAAGACAAGACTCTGGGAAGCCGTTGAGCCCCCCGGCTGTGAAAAGCCCAGATGTTGGTGCTTCCCTCTCTGGTAACTGAATAGGTAACTGATGTAATGGTCAGACGCTGGAAGCC
>CM053581.1:356762855-356793152 GCA_028627135.1 Pseudochirops cupreus | reverse complement strand
TTGTCATTCCCCAGTTCTCACACTGTGCCTTATAAAAAAAAGTTGCTTAATATATATTTTTACTTTGATATTAATATTTATTAATACTAATGTAACATGGTAATCTGAGATCATTTTGAATTAGCATATTAATGACTGCTAAATGACTCAAGTTCCAGGAGAGACTGGGTAATATTTATTTTACTGCCCGTTTACAGGCAAGATATTCTCTATCTTGTCAGGAAAATAGCCCACAGTTAGAAGACCTTTTCTGTTCTTGGCAATTGTTTCCAAGAAAGATTGTGAGGCAATAGCCTCTGATTTGTTCTCTTGTCTCCAAGCTCTCCATCTGCCAATTCTTCATCTATAAGCTGCCAGACAATTTTCCTAAAGCACAGTTAATAGGACCATAATTCATCGAATCATAGATACAGAAACAGAACTGTCCTTAGGAGCAATAGAGACCTGTCCTTCAGTTTTACAAATGAGGATACTGAGTTACAAAGCATTAATTGCCTTACTTGCCCAAAGTCAGACAAGTAGCAAGTGGTAAAGCCAAAATGTGAACCCAGAGTATCTGACTCCAAAACAAATATACTTTCTATGATATCACACTGCCTCACTAGTTCTGACCTTATCACTCCCTGACTCAAAAAAAAAAAAAATCAGGGATTCTCCACTGTCTCTAGAATGGGCGTTTTCCACCTTGTTATTTCATGAACCTTTCCGGATGTCTGGTGATGGTTATGGACCTCTTCTCAGAATCATGTTTTTAAATGCATAATATACATGGGATTTTAAAGGAAGCTATTTTCTTTAAAGTATAATTGTCAAAATATTTTAACAAACTAAGTCATGGACCCTTCCTCACAAATAAATTGCAAATTCCTGTTTGACATTTAAAACCCTGCATAATATGACTCCATTCTGGCTTTCCCAAATCTTTTCTCCTCATGCATTCTAGATTCAATTTAAACTGGACTACATGCTGATTCCCAAAGTAATATGAATAATAACCCTAATGACATAATAAAATAATCATAGTTTCTAACATTTTTATACATTTTAAGAACTAATTGCAAGCTTGACTATCTTATCTCACTGTCTATCAGCATTCTTTTCACAGGCTATCCCTCTTGCATGGAATGCTGACCCTTTTCTCTCTGAATTCCTGTCTCCCTTCAGGGATCAGATGCTCCAGTGCCACCTACTGTGTGTGTGAAAACTTTCCTAGTAAACCCAGTTGTTGGAACTCTCCCTGAGCCCATGATCACTTTGTAGCTTTTGTGTACAAGACTTATATTTACTTACATCAGATAATCTGTTGGATCCCCAAATAGACGTAAGCTTCTTACTGGTAGGAGTTGTATTTATTCTCTTTGTATTTTCAGTGACTAGCATGGTATTAGTAACCAACTACATGCTCATTGAGTTAAAATGAATTAAATAGCATGAAGTCTAACTTAAAAAATAAAAGCCGAGTCTTTGTGAGCTCACCAAAGTCCAGCCAGTTTAAGAAAATTCTAAGTGGGTTCTATGCGTGTCTCAGGTTCTGGGAATTTCGCCTTTCACCTTTGTCCTTCCCAGGTGCTAGATATTCAGAACATCATTGTACCACGTCAAAGCCTTGTAAGAACACATCGGGACTCTGTTCCCTGTTAAATGTATGTGTTTTTCCTTCCTTGACTTTGAACTTTTCACATTGTTGCCTCTATTTATTTTTCACTTCTCTAATGATGTGGCATCTAATATAAGAAGGAAAAAATAACACCTTTCAATGACCAATCACTCAAAGTTACTGTGAGGGTTAACTGACAAATTATTTAGAATGCTCAGAAAATATGCAAAACTGTCATTTTTTTTTTTGCCAATACAGTATAGGCAGAAACGACAGTTTTTCCTTAATGTTCGTTTGACAGCTCCTTAAACACATTGTCTCATACAAACCTCTTAACCCGAAAAAGCAAAACAAAAACAACAACAACAAAAAAAACCCCCAGGAAAACCTCTCTAAGACCTTTCCAGTTCAAAATGAATAATCAAGCTATAGTTAGAGACTGACTGATTTAGGGAGTGTTGCCCTGTCAAGATTTGAAAGATTTTTTTTGTCTTTGATGATGTGAGACATCCAGAAAATGCAGATTGGATGGTTAGTAATTTTGAACGCAACATGACTGATTGACACTTAATTATAATCTTGTAATCCTAAAACAGATGCACATTTGCTAATACTAATCATTTCAACTGTGCTATATTTTATAAGCAGGGAGGTGAGGAAATGGAGAGAGCACCGGGCCTGGAGTCAGGAAACCTAAGCTCAGATTCAGCCTCAGACACTTACTAGCTGTATGACCTTGGGCAAGTCACTTAACCCTATTTGCCTCAATTTCTTCATCAGTAAAACACTCTGGAGAAAGAAATGACAAGTCACTTTTGTCTCTGCCAAGACCCCCAAATGGTGTCACAGAGAGTTGGACGTGACTGAACAACAAAAAAAGCTTTTACAATCTATTTCTCTGACTCTTACTCTTTGTATCTATCTCCGTCTCACTCGGTCTTTCTCTCTGTCAATATCTCTTTTTTTTTGTTCTCTCCTCTCTTTCTAATGGTCATTAAGTGCTTATTGCAGATAGACTTTATTTTTGAAAGAAGGGCATAATGATTTAATATTTAAGGGAGATTCTCTGCTGAAGATTTATTCTAATTTCTCCTCATGTTCTGGTGGTAACTCTGAATTCTGGAACAGGACAAAACCTCTCCACTCCTAAAACGTTTGAAAAGCTTTGATTGCAAAAACAATGACAGCTTATGATCCGAGGATATCCCTAGCTATGATTTCAAGGCTCATTGCACAATTTGCTTGAAATGACCAAATTCTCAATCGTTCCCTTCCCTTCCATTCTATTCCAATCAAAAAGCATTTATTAGGCTCCTATAATATGCTGAGTTGTGTGCCAGGGGATGCAAAGACAACATAAGGAGTTTTAACCTTTGAGGAACTTATATTCTTGGCGAGGGGTGGGCTGTGGGAGGACATTCAACATACAGATAAATTTTTTAAAAAGTAAATAAAAAGTAATTTTAGGGTGATCCTAATGTTGTTTAGTTTCCAACTCTTTGTGACCCATGGGGTTTTCTTGGGAAAGATACTTGAGTGCCTTGTCATTTCTCTCTTCAGCTCATTTTACAGATGAGGAAACTGAGGAAATAGGGTTAAGTGACTGTCCTAGGATCACATAGCTAGTGTCTGGGGCTGGATTTGAACTGAGGTCTTCTTGACTCCAGGCCTGTTACTCAATCCACACTGTGCCGCCTAGCGGCCTAATAGGAAATTAACAAAAAGCTCTTATAGGAAGTGAGGCAATTTGAGCCTTTTGTAGAATCAGGGATTTGAATAAACAAAGTTGAGCAGAGAGAGGACCTTCTAAGTGTTTGGGACAGTCTATACAAAGGCAACAAGGCAGAAATATGAATGAAAAAGTCAGCCTTGAAAATGAACAACTATTTCAGGTAGTGCCAGGTAGATTACATTTCACTTTGCTTCTAAGTTTTTCCAGTATGCATAAGGAGGATTAGGTATATTAAGTCTCTGCCATTGATTTCAGCCCCAACAGATTGCCTTCTCAATTATACAGGTCACTGTCCCTCATTTCCATTTAAACACTTAACAGTTGGATTATCTTTTACAAAGGAATATTTACTTCAAAGATAAAGCTAAAATAAAAATACACACATAAAATCCACTCCACCTCCCCCACCTCAGTCATTGGAGAGGGGAAAGGGATTGTGTTTACAATTTTGCTCAGTTCCCTTATAGCATAGTCCCAAATTCCATGTCCAAAGCACCTGTTGGTCTGGAATCCACCCCCTGATATCTCAAAGCTTCTCTGCAGGGGTGCACTATCAAGCCTAGAATCCCGGCTCCAAGCTCAGCATGGCTCAATTATGGATTTTGTGCTAGAAGTGAAGCTGATCAAAACAAAAAAATAAAAATCCCCAAATTCCAAGGCCCATTCCTCAGGGCCATAAGGCAAAGGAAGAGAGAAAGGGAAAGGTAGCCTTTACCTTCTCTACCGTTTAAGTTCATGATGGGTGAACTTACATTTTCACTCTCTCTGAATGCCATAGAAAGGGCTGAAAGTGATTCTGTCTTGAAGTTTTTGTTGGTTTGGTTTTTAGACAATCAGTATTGGCTTGGCAGTCAGTCAAATAAGGCTACTCATGTCCAAGGGTTGGTGAGAACACAGCATGTCTTCTCCCAGAGGAAGGGTGCCTCCATGTTAGGCTATCACAGGAAGCAAAACCCCTCATTGCTTATTAAGGGGGCATGATCTCCATCTATGTTGTGAAATCACAGGTTATGGAAGTATCATTGTATTAAAGTCAGCAGTCAACTTGAAGAAACCTTGAAATGAATCTCTTGTAATGTTGTGTTTTTTGTTTTTGCTATTTTTTTTCTAAAACAATTAGAGATTTGTTCATTTGCAAGTACAGGCAGATTGAAAGTTCATACCACTAATATCTAAAAGCGATGTCAAGGGAATAGGGGACGCCTTTCTCAGCAATCAGATGGACCTATTGTAGATGATTTATCAAAGAAAATGACAGAAGTCACATAGGATAAATGAGTGTAGCTAGGGTTGAAATCAGCACCATTAGAGGGAAGTAATATGACTAACATAACAAAGAGCCGTTGTAAAATTGAGAAGTAAATACAGATTTCTCTTTAAGAGGTTTTATCAAATTGATGTAACACAGTGCTTCTCAACCTGTGGGTTATTTTCAATTTGTAGCAATGAAAATACATCCTGTGCATCAGATATTTACATTACAATTCATAACAGTAGCAACAATACAGTTATGAAGTAGTAACGAAAATAATTTTATGATTGGGGGTCAACACGACATGAGGAACTATACTAAAGGGTCATGGCATTAGGAAGGTTGAGAACCACTGGTAACATATAATAGGAAGCTGAATCTTAGAATCAAAGAATTTCGGAATAGGAATGTACCTGGATAGTCTTAAACAAACAAACAAAAAAAGATCCTGGATGACAAACTGCTTGCTATTCAAATATTTTGTCTTAAAGAAATTCAGTGAGGAATGGTCCACCACCTTCCAATGGATCTTATTCCACTGTTGGACTGTTCTAGATGTTTAAAACTTGTTTTTTTTTCTTGATATCAAACTCAAATTTTCCTCTTTGCCATGTTCACACATTCCCGAATGTTTTCTTAAAGCCAGAAAATAATAATACTTCACATATCAAAGAGCATGTATTCTTTAGATGCAATTTAAACTCACCAAAATCATGTACTGATTCATCTTCATAAAGCCAGTGCCTGACACATACTGCTCAATAAAGTTTTGTTGATTAATTAATATTATGAAAAATGCAGTTTGTGTAGCCTGCAGGTGTGAGAGAATAGAAATAGTCATATGTTTTACACAGAAGAAGGGAGAATAAGAAGTCACTGATTGGTTAAAGATAGGGAAAAAAATATGCCTGAGGCTATTGAAATCTCAGAATCTTTTCAGTAGGAAGGATAGAAAAGGCCTCAAAGACTGTGAATCACTTAAATATTAGGCCAACTCGTTCTGATTTGAGATTGTGGCAAGAACTTCTTGCACATCAATGGAAACTCATCTTTTGACAAAATTCAATTGTCTTGGGTTTCCTGGGCCAATTTGATTCAATTTGGCGTATAGCTATTTATTGAAATGGAGGAACAGAGATGATAGGCAAGAGAAGGCTATTTTGTCTTTTTAAAGAGAGAAAACACACCAGGCCTTTGTTGTGTTTGCAGATATTTATTATCCATTTCAAGGCCTTATCACAGTGGTGCCACTTTTGCACAGCCTTCAGAACAGCAGGATAATGAGTCTCCTCTCTTTGTTCTTCTGGAGCTCTGGTAAGATTTCTTTAACAAAAGACAAAGTGAAGCTGCTCAATAAAAGTGAATGTTAAAAAAAAAAGATTAAATGTGTGTGTGTATGTTTGTGTGTTCATGTATATATGCACAAACACAAATACACACACACATATTTTCTGAGATTTTACATATCCTTCTCTCTCTTGTTTTCCATATTCCAGAAGCATATCATTTCATGAATGCACTTCTGCATATTACAGGAAAACATGAATTACTATTATCATTGTTGCTTTGCATTTATATAGCACATTTCCTCTGAGATGAAATACACATGTATATTTACAACGGCTAATACTACTACTATATATATGTATTGTCTAAATGATACAGGGTGAGTGCCCCAAGAAAAAAATCTGAGCTTTCTAAATTTACCTGGCAATCTTCAAGATTATCTTCTCAAATTGTGTATATAATGTCTTTTTTACTAAAACCAGCTTCTTTCTAGTACAAAAAAAAAAGACAGCCTGGGAATTCAAAAATATGACATTTCTTTCTTGCTCTCACACTGAATACCTGTGTGTCTTTGAACAAGTAATTTAATTTCTTTTAGTCTTTGTTTCTTCTATTGTAAAATGAAGACCTGGGGAAGATTATGTCTGAAGTCTATTCCAGTTCTTACATTTCTCCCTTACCCGAAATCCTGAATTCATGACACCCTTCTCCTGATATTCCCCAGCTGCCCAGCCCTCTTCCCAATCAGATGCCCACCATGGTAGGACAAATAAGAATATACACAGAGTCAAAGACCTATCAGATCTATTATGACCACTGATTTGAATGGAGGTAGAGGACTTGGGTTTGATTGCTGGCTTGGTTATTGGGCAGGTACATCATTTTCCTCATATGTCAATGAAATTGCTAGATTGATGATGTTAAAGTATCCTTTTAGAAATATTAATTTAGAAAATGTTGTCGTAAATAGAACTTACTGAATTTTAAAGGATTCATTTAAGATATGTGTGTCACATATATCTGTATTCTGTACACATTCACATATACATGCCAACATATAAGAAGATATACATAATAGAATACATGTCGATGCTTTAAAAATGAATATTTTGATCTGTTTTAATCAACATAAGGAAATCTCAGTGAAAACCTTCCCCCTCATGATGACTTCTCTATAGTTTATAGGCCAATATTAGACATTTTTTCTGGGGAAGTGAGACTTTGAGTGTCTTACCTGGGATCACACACACAGTTCAGTTTTGAGAAAGGACTTGAACTTGGGCCATCTTGACTCCAAGACATAATTGTGTGTGTACATGTAACTGTGGAAATATACACAGCACACATGTACACAAAGCATGTGTGTGTATTAGTCATGTGCACATATATAACATATACTCATATGCGCACATGTTTGAGCCATACATGTATGTGTATGATTATACAATCAAATATATATATAAATATATGCAGTATATGTACACAGTCAAGTTGATATGATATATGTATCTGCAGAGAGATAATGCCTGTGCACGCGGTATAACACACACATATATTCAAATGTTTATATCCATACATGACTTTATAGTTGCTTTCATGTATATAGTTAATATAGCATATTATATGAAAGCAACTGTAACAGCAGTAGCAAGAAAAATAATAATATTTATATCTATTCTTACTATGTGCCAAGCACTGCATAAAGTGTTTTACAAATAGGTATATATATATATATATATATATATATATATATATATATATACACACACACACACACACACACACACACACACACATATGTATATATACATATATATATACACACACACATATATATACATATGTATATATATATATATATGTACACACACATATACATGCCTATACAACACCCATATACACCTATATACCTACACATACCCACACATACACACACACATGAAAAAAAAATTCATTTGATCTTCACAAAAACCCTGGGGGATAGGTGCTATTGCTAATACCCATTTTACAGATTAGGAAACTGAAGTAAAGAGACATAAAATGATTGTCCTAATCAATGAATGGCTGGGCCTGCATTTGAATTCAGAATCCTGGACCACAGGCCTTTTGCTCTCCCTACTATGCACCTAGCTCAGCTAGTTGGTGGAGTCATGATTTTTTTCCAGTGGTGAGAGGGAGTTGCTCTTGCTGATGAGAAGTAAATTGTTCTCCATTTCCCCATTCCACTCCTACCTTTTACTACCACCATTGACAAGTTGGCAATCATGGAAATGACTCAAGATCTAAAGATCTGGAGCTCCCATCAGAGTCAGATGAAATGTGCCTGGTGGAACTCCATGTATCTTCTCTGATTATGCCTCACTAGTATTTCATTACAAGTTTGAGTCTGTTCCCCTCATGGATTTTATGCGTGTAAGGTGTGCGTGCGTGTGTGTGTACACACACGCACGTGTTTCAGAATGGGGTGAGGGAGAGAACTGCTTCTTTAACAACTTTTCTTACTATCACAACATAATAAATATCCTTTCTAAAACCTAAGTACAATATACAAATAAACAAAATAAGAAATAGATAATTTAAGCAAGGTGATTTCAAGGAAAAAATTGAATAAAGTATGAGTGAACTTTAGGAAAAAACAAACAAAACAAAGTCCCAATGACCAGATAAATTCACAAGTGAAGTCTAGCAATTATTTGTTTAAAGGACAATTAATTCAAACATTATATAAATTAGTTGTAAAAATAGCAAAAGGAGAAATCTTACAAAACTGCATTTCTAGCACAAATTTGGTGGTGATATACACACCTTGGAGAGTTAAACAGAAAAAAGAAACTATAGATCCATGTCCCTAACTATCATTGATACAAAACTATTTAAATTAAATACTAGCAAAAACCTAAAGAAATATGTCACACAGATTAAACATCACAACCAGCTTGAGTTTATAGGAGGGATACAACATGATCTGATATTAGAAGAACAGTAAGCTTTGAGTCTGTTCTAGCAATGCTATATAATTCTAACAAAGCTTGAGTCTGTTCTAACATTTAACTATGTTAAAACAAAATGACTATATAAATATGTCAGTATAAGATTACATTAGATCATATGATTATACCACTAGATCAGCGGTTCTCAACCTTTAATACTTGTATGTGGGCGTATCTGCATGTGGGCGGACCCGCCTGTAGACTGATGGAGGAGCAGTGTTTCCGTTCCTAAGACCATCGGAAATATGTGTTTTCCAATGGTCTTAGGCGACCCCTGTGACCCCTGTGACCCCTGTGAAAGGGTCGTTTGACCCCCCAAAGGGGTCACGACCCACAGGTTGAGAACTGCTGCACTAGATACAGGAAAAAAAGAGATTTTGACAAAACCCTCACCAATTTTTGTAAAAAATTCACTAGAAAAAACCCAGGATAAATGATTGCTTCCTAAAGATGATAAATTGTATATATTTAAAACCATTCTATCCTTATTTTTAATAAACTAGAAGTCTTTCCAATAAAATCAACAAGTACGTTCATTTTCTCCATTTTGTTTTGACATGGTGCTAGAAATATTACCTATGGTAATTTGACAAGAAAAAGAAATTGAGAGAATAAATCTAGGTAAATAAGAAGCAAAATTATAGCTTTGTTGAAGATGATACAATGGTGTAATTAAAGCATCACCTAACATTTTAATTGAAATAACAAATTTCAATTTCTAAGGGTGCTTCCAATTCTATTGTTATTGTTCATCATTCATTTTCAAAGAGGACCAATAACATCACAATGTTGGGATCAGGTTATAATGTGCTTGAATACAGCTGATTAGTCTAATTCTGTACTTTAGGCACCACCAGGGACTGTTTAGAGACAGAATTTATTTTCTTACCATTGGCTGTTGGAGGCCCTTATCAATTCTTCCTTTGGTAAATATGGTGGCTCTTTGGTCGACAAAGTTATAGAAATATGAATGTCTTCTCTGTAGTTAATACAGAAGTTGGGATTTAGCCCATAGTGTTTCTTTGCTGAAGTGAGTCTGTGGTTAGACCAAACCCAGCTGCTCAGGCTTACTCCTTTCTAGAAGTGGAGCAGGGCCATGGCACCAATTTGGGAACAGATGTGATAGCATTGATTTGGAGGGAAGAAATCACAAATCCAGAAGGATCCTGTCAGGAAGCTTAAGTGGTCCTCAGTCTATAGATATTGCTTGATAACTCAGACAGGATCTTGAGGTACTTCTATACAAACTGCCTAACCCTTTGGGAAGGTTGCTAAAATCATCTTGGAACTGACTGACCAGAGTAGCCTCATTCCAGCCTAGAGTATGAATGTGCAAAAGGAATGCCCTGGTAGAGTTAAAGTCTACCTTCCCTTTTAAAACCACCACATCTAGGAAGAGATAGCTTCTTTATATTTTTCCGTAGGGATCATTTATTTCACTAACATTTTAAAATGATCATTATTGTTTTTATTTCCCATTCTTTTTTCTCTTAAAATTCAATTCTATTTTATTTTTCACTTCTGAATTCTCTCTCACTCCCCCTTGTCCCCAAACCCAATACAAACATGTCAAGCAATGAAAATTCCCACATTAGCCATATACAGAAGGAAGGAAGGAAGGAAAGAAAGAAGGAAGGAAGGAAGCAAGGAAGAAGAAAGAAAGAAAGAGAAAGAAAGAAAGAAGGAAGGGAGAGAGGGAAGGAGGGAGGGAGGAAGGAAGGAAGGGAGGCAGAGAGGGAGAAAGAAAGGAAGGGAGGGACGGAGGGAGGAAGGAAGACAGGATAGGAGGAAGGCAGACAGGATGGGAAGGAAGAAGAAAGGAAGGAGGGGGAACAGGAAGGAGGAGTAAGAGGAGGAAGAGGAAGAGAAAGAAAAACATGCTTCAAATGAGTCCATCAGCTCTCTATTTGCAGATGGATCCCATGACCCAGCAAGCTCTCCATTGTACTAATTGGTTAGTAGACAAGAGAAAAAGAGTGATTTAGCAAAACCCACCAACATGTCAATGCTTTCTGATGGAATATACATACTCCTAATGTCCTACTTCAACAAAGAATAAAGGGAAGTGTATTTTCCCCCCAAATCTGCTCCAAGGCCAAGCTGAAGGCCCTGTGACTATTTAACATTCAATTTGGTTTTATTCTTTTTATTTACATTTTCTAATTGTTGTGTATACTGTTTTCTCGGTTGTGCTTAGTTCACTTTGCAATACTTAAAGTGTTCTCACACTTCTTTCAGTTCATTTTACTCATTTCTAGCTCTACTATAATGTTATATTTCCATCATCGATCACTATTTGCTTCACCATTTCTTATTCTTTGGCCATCTACTCTTTCCAGTTCTTTCTTTCCCTGAAAAGCATTGTTATGATCCTAAAACAGTTATTAAGCACCCACATCTTTGCAAGGAGTTTTGTTGGGGCTTAGGGCTGTAGAATTAACAAATGTAATAGTCCATATTCTCAAATAAATTACCCTGAGCCTGCAAAGGAAACCCCTACAAGTAGTCAAGCACATAAGACTTTGTACAGAAACTATCTTGGTCGTTTTGCAGGTTGATTAGAAAGTACACCCTTCTACCCACAATTCAGAATTTTCTATGTTGTAGCAAAAGGAATTTTTGGATTTAGTCAGAGGATCTGAGTTTAAATCTTCGTAGATCTAGTTCCTAGCACACCATCTGGCATTTAACAAATGCCCTTTAATTGAGTGCATATGCAAACACATCTATAAAAGCACCTAAGCATACCTGCAAGGGGGCCAGTGTGTACATATGTGTACACATGACAGAAGGGCCTAAGATATGGTTAGGTTTCTTATCCTTAGACTTTTAGTGGATGCCTCATACTTTTTGAAATTTATTTCCTAATGGCATTGAGAATTGCTTTTGGATCCAGTAATCACACAGGCTGGTAGCTATGGGATGCCAATTCTCTCTTGGAACTAGAGTAAGGGAAATACATTTGTTTCAAATCTATCAGCTAAATAAATTCTGGTTTTGGGGGCAATTAAGGCGAGCCCTACCATGCAGGCAAAGCAAAATGGAAACATAGGTTATGGCTGATTCCACACCATAGCTTCAAAATAGCTCCCTAAGAAAAATTTCAAAACACAAGCAATGGAGTAAGTGCTTAGGGGACATTTAAACCCTCTAAATGTTCAGAACAAAATCTGTTGACTTTAGTCCCTTTGCATGCTAAAAAATGAAGATGTCAGTTGTGGGATGGCCCAAATGATCTGACCTCCTGATTGATGTTTGTGACAACAGGTGCCAGGAAAACATTTTTAAACAAGCCAGTGAGCCTGATGGCAGACTCTGTGTCTGCATGTGGGGAAAAAAATGGTGTTAGGACAAACATGGTCTGCATGGTTTCCTGCTGCCAGGCTTAAAGGCTGATATGTATCCCGGAGGCGGCTATGCTCATCCAGTGATCTGTATAATTTCTGAAGTATGGTAGCAGTGAATCATTTCTGGGCTGAAGTCCATTTTACTGGCCAAGTGTAGACATAGCCACAATCTTAGAATCCAATTTGTTTTGTTTTGGTATATTTTTCAAACATTTCCACTAAGATAATGAGATTGTAATTTGAAATGTCCGTTGAAAAAAGCCACTTTCTTGATTCGTTTAAAAAATCATATGCTCTGTTAAAACTGGATCTCAGTTTCTCCATCTGTAAAATGAGGGAATTGGACTAGGTTACCTCTAAGTTCACTTCCATCTCTAAATGTATGACTCTTTGATGCTAAATAAGTTTTAAAAATAATGATATGTTTGAGGTTTCTCATCTATGATTCCAAGCCTTTTTAACAGAAAGAGGGATCTTTTCTGACACTGAGTTAGAAATGATTGCTTAAGGGAACAAGATATACAGTCCAAGACCAGGAAGGAAGACAAACAGGGAGGTAGCAAAGGAGATCTATTTTCTTCTTTTTTGGTAAAGATGTCCATCAGATAATCAAGATGTCTCATGGCTATAACATCATTCTCTCTATTTTGTCCTGAGGCGATGAATGATACCTCAGAACAACAGGAGTCATCAGATGACCTTTAACTTTTTTTAAATTTGAAATTAGGAATGATCATTCTCACAACAACTTGACTGTAGGGGTTAAAAATAATCAGCAAGATCTAGGTTCCAAACTGCCTTTGATACCAACTGATTGTGTAATTTGGGGAATGCATTTAACTTTTCAGTTTCATTGGAAACTCTTAAAACTGTAATTTTCAGAGAATCTATAGATTTTTATAGGTATTGGGAAATCCTCAATAGGAATTCCCAACATCAGTAAAATTACAAATCTCAAACAAAACAAAATGAAGAACAAATAAACAAAAACCTTGCCCCACTTCTTCATAGGAAGTTGTTAGGGAAAGCACTTTATAAGCTTTATAGGCCATAGAAATTCTCCCTTATTTGGTCTCTCTGTCTCTAATCTCTCCAATCTCTAATAGCAGCAATGTCAGTATTTTAAAGCTCAATTCTGACCATGTTTTTCCACTACTAAAAAGCTCCAGTGGCTGTCTTTTACTATGAGGACAAAACAAAATCATTTCCCTTGGCATTTACATATCTTCACAATCTGGTTCCACTCTATAATTCCAGAATTATACATAATTCCTCATATATTTTGAGACCTAAATGATCTAGTTTCTTTTCCCTATATGCTCTAATTAATTGGAGAAGAGCAAAAATAATTAGTTTATTGATACATGATGTACCTCATAATTTTGTATGTCTTAAAAAAAGATTAATTTGTAATATATCCTTTGCTACAATCCCTTGATTTTCAAGTTTTTTGGCATTGAATTAATACATTCATTTCTGTAAGTTTTAATTTTCTTACCTTCTCCCCCCCTCCCCAAGACAGCATACAATCTGTTATAGGTTCTACATATACATTCCTGTTAAACATATTTATACATTCCTATTAAACATATTTTCACGTTAGTCATGTTGTAGAGAAGAATTAGAATGAATGGGAGGTACCATGAGAAAGAAAAACAAAACAAAAAAAGAAAATAATCTTCTTCATTTTGCATTCCAACTCCATAGGTCTTTCTCTGGATATGGATGACATTTTCCATCAAGAGTGCTTTGGAATTGTTTTAGATCCTTGAATTGCTGAGAAGGGCTAAGTCTCTCAAAGTCAGTCATCACACACTGTAACTGTTACTGTGTACAATGTTCTTCTGGTTCTGCTTACTTCCCTCAGCATCAGTTCATATAAGTCTTTCCAGGTTTTTCTGAATTCTGACTGTTTAGCATTTTTTATAGCACAAAAGTATTCCATTACATTCACGTACCAGAACTTGTTCAAGCATTCCCCAATTGATGGGTTGATGCCTATTTTTTAATTCTTTATCAGAAAAACAGACATTACATTGAATAACAGGAGTGGTTTTGCCAGTTCATTTTTGCCTAATCTACCCATTATAGCCCAGAGGCCTTTAAGTTCCCAGGCTACTAAAACAGGTTTACCACTTTCACTTAAATGGGTTATTAACATTTTTGCAATCTGTGGTATTGCATAAGGCTATGTTAGAAGGAAAAAATGAGGAAACAAATGTTTATTAGGTACCTACTATGTGTAACACACTTCACTAAATGTTTTACAAATATTATCTCACTGAATCCTCACAACAGCTATACGAGAAAGGTGCTTTCATTGTCCCTATTTTATAGTATAGGAAAGAGTAGCAGAGAGTTAAGTGAATTTTGCACCCTTGCTTTTCTCACCTGAACAGCCCTCCCAATAACACTAGTAGTCTCTAATACGTGCTCTTTAAAATATTTGAACATTTCCTTGGAATAATATACATTCCAAAAAAACATAGCATTAAAAATACAGCAAAAGAAAGCAGTGAGATGCATGTGTTTTAGCATGATATCCCAAACTTAAATGACAGATAATTAACTAAAGGAGGCAGAAATTATTGTCTTCCATTTTTATCTGGTCAAAATGTCATTAAAATTACACAGGCATGACCGTCAGTTTCACAAATAAAACCCTATCCAAAGTATTATTTATTTTCCATCATTCCTTTCCACTGTGCATGCCATCTCATACCTCTGTGCCTTTGCATTGGCAGTATCCCATTCCAGGATCTCTAGCTCCATTAAAAGCTCAGTTCAAATGCCATCTCTCATATGAAGCTTTTCCCAATCGCCCATTCACATACAACTTGTAAATACTTCTTTTCTGCTCTTCACAGAAATTAATTTTCAATTACTTTGTATTTATTTATTTCTTATGTATCTATCAGGGTCCATGTTCTCTTTCATAATAAAATGGAAAGTCCTTGAGGGCATGGCTCTTTTTGTTTCAGAAAAACTTTATTTCTCCACCAATGAGCACAATGCCTATCAGATGAATTGAATTGAATAGGCACTCTATGGTTGTTGCGACCGTAAAGGAATTATTGTCCATGTGGTGACATCTTCTTTTAATTATAAACAAATGACTTCGAAAGCCTTTATTCTTTAAAATATTAATCATTTATTTTGTAAAAAATTCCTGAGAAGTTAGGTTTTTAAAATTATTTAAAATTTAATCTGGTGACAAAATTTGTAATAGAAAAAAATTGTTTTCTATCAAGCTCACTTAACCGCACTATGAATTAAAGAAAAACTCATTGGTTCCCAACCTTTCTTTCTTTAAGCATGCATTATTTTACATCAGAAGAAATTTCAAAGAAAGGAAGACATGAAAGAGAAAAAAAGAATGAGAAGAAAATAGTGGTGCACTGGTATTTCCACTGTTTTGAATGAAGTTTGGTAAACATATCTCAAGGAAATGTAGGTGCTAAACGGATAGCTATGCACTCTCATAGTAAAAGCAGTTCAGGTAAATGAAGTAAAGACTGGAAATAGATAGTGTTTAGGACACTCTGTTAACTTCTTTACAACCCTTTGATAGAATTATGGCTATCAATCTGAGAAATATTGGTTTGGTGGTACAGAAAGGCATTTTATTTAACTCTATGGTCTGCAAAAGCAGGGAGATGGAGAGAGAATGACAGTGAAAAAGACAAAGACAAGACAGCAAAGGACGGGGGAGAGAGAGGGAGAGAGAAAGAGAGAGAGAAAGAGAGAGAGACAGAGAGACAGAGAGAGACAGAGACAGACAGAGACAGAGAGATACAGACAGAGAGAGAGAATAAAAATCATTATATAAATTCTCATTTTAGAAGATTGCCATAGCCTTTTCCGATCATTTCTTTATTCATGGTTACTATTATTGAATAAAACTTGAGGTTTCCATTTTTAAAACCTTTTATTTGGAAACTGTGTTAATTAAATGGACAGAGGCAGTCAGAGGGACATGGAGAAGAAAAGGAAGATCAGATTAGATAACACCTTCACTAAGAGAAAGAAAAGCCAAACTCTTGATTACTCATACATTGACATAGAATTCCTGAGTAAAATTGGCTTAGATAAAGAATTGTCACTCTTAATTTTTTTGGCCAGTCTACTAAAAGGCTTGTAAGGTGGTAATTGCCTTATGTCTATTGTTGTGGGTTCTTTGGTCATTCTGGAAATATGAAAATTGAATACTTTTGAATTACAAGGTAAAAATTTATTTGATAGATACAAGTGTTTAGAATACCTAATTTATTAAGCAATACCAATAAGTGAATTGAAAATTGGATGAAGAACTAAGAAATGAATATTTTTCCAGGTCTAACATTGGTGTATTTGGGGGACACGGATCATACTTTGTATATTATTTTTGTTGTTCAATAAATAAATACATTTCTGATTTATTTTTTACTTTATCTCTGCGGAGGAAAAAAAAAAAAACCCGAGTCATTGGAATGTCACTTGAATTAGGGCCATAATATATTAGAAGAACCAATGATAAAATTTAGGTTATCCATAAAGAATATTACTGCATGTAATTTAAAAAATATCCTAGGGGTTATTTCTTTCTCTCTGTAATTTTTTTCTTCAATAACTACAAAAAGGTGAATGGAAGATTGATACTAATATACAAATGGATTTTTCAGCATTCTTTAGTCTTTATAGCTCCCCCCACCAAAAAAAAAAGAGAAAAAAATGAAAAAATAAAAAAACCCTATGATTACAGATGACTATTTCAGATATTGATTTTCTTTATTGCATTTATATGTTTTTTTTCTTCTGAAGAGAACTTATTCTGTATCTACTGCAATGTGAAGTATTGAACTGATAAAATTACCTCATCTTCTATTTGAATATTATTCAGTGCTTTGAAAACAGAATTATGACTCACTGCCTTGTCTGCACTTACTAAGATAGGCTGTAGACATAATATTTTTGAACTACTATATTGAACCTAAGGAGCTTGGAATAGTTCTGCTAAGTGCTGTGAAATGGGGAAGTGGTGACAGGCTATCTGGAAAATTCAAATCCCAGATCCCTCTTTTTTCTTAATAGCAGGTTTTATTTTTGAAGGGAAGAATGATTAGTCCGAAATTTTTCTCAACTCTCCACTTGACTTGGTCCTATTTAGGCAAAACCTTGATGTCACAGCATCTGTACATTTCAGTAAAAAAAAAAAAAGTAGATTCCATTGAACAATGCATAAATCCAATAATCAAGGATTATGAACATTATTATCACTAAGTATTGCCACATGTCTAAAACTGCCCCATAGCAGTGTTTCAAGTATGGGAATCTTCAATAGAACTTGCCAACATTTTAAACTTAAAAAACAGCTTGAGGAATTATTGTAGAAGGGCATTGGAAGATTTTTGTTTTTCTTTTGCTGTGTGGGCTATTGTATAATTAAGCTAGTTTCTCTTTTCCCAAACCCACAGAAACAGATGTTTGGAAAGAAAGGTAGCAATCATGTTGAGAAACAATAATGACAACAACGAAGTCAACCACAATGAAGCTATTTGGGGTTACACTTTCAGTTATTCCTGATTGTGAGTTTTCCCCAATATAGACCATTTCATTTCAGGTTCTGTTTCTCCCCACCTTTGTAGTTTTCTAAATCCATTTACAAAACTGAAAATTTGTTTTCTTTCAGAATTATCCATAATAACTCTCTAACATGAATAAGATATTTACTTTATATATTTGCAAAAACAAATGCATAGAGATATCACTGAGACAAAAAAGGACAATAATTGATGACTGATGATTTAGTGACCCATTAGTAGTATATATATGTGTACATACATACATGTATACAGACACAGACACAGACACAGACACAGACACAGACACACACACACACACACACACACACACACACACATATATAGGGCTCTGCTTTTTCCCCCTCGGGAATCACAGATAAAATCAAAAGCTTTGTCTAACTTCAAAGAACTTATATTCTACTTGTATAAATTAAGTGTATTAGCTACATTAACAAAATTACCTATATAACAGTGTGAATAGAACTTTCCACAGTCTTGTCAAATTTATAGGACCAGTCTTAGTTTCAGGTTCCAATGTTTGTCTCTAAATGATCCATTTCGACTCTATAGCCAACTTTAATTAAGCAAATATTTTACAATTCTTCACTGCAATCTATATTTGTATGTGTAATTCCTCATCAATTTGAAGAAATTCCCAGGAAACCTGATAAGCTTACAGAGCATGTCTCTTAGCCTATAGGTACCTGAGAGGTACCTTAACATTTATAGTAGGCGTATTTTACTGGTATTTTGCTGTGAGGACAGAGGGAACTTCTTTAAGGTATACCCTGTTACTGGGTTTCCCTCCAAGATGATTGATATTTGAGAGTTAGGACAATGGACGCTTATAAGAGAAACTACCTTTCCTTTCATGGTAAATTCAAATGACCATGAATTCATAAATATTTAATTTAATAAATAAAATTACCTCTCTCTTTAGGACTCTCTTGGTATTTGCCCTAATGCCTTCTGTTGTTTTTCTTTCATTCCTCTGTGTCTGATTCTTTGCCACCTCATGGACCATAGGAAACTGGTTCTTCTGTCCTCCACTATCTCCCAAATTTGTCCAAACATGTTTATGAAACTATACATCTTATGCAGTAAGGAATGGGAAGGCAATTTCTTTCCATTCCTAGAGTGTTTTGTCATTTCTTTCTCCAACTCATTTTATAGATAAGAAAGCTGGGGCAAACAGAGTGAAATGACTTGCCCAGAGAGACACAGCTAGTACATGTTGGAGGCCAGATTTGATATAAGTATGAGTACTTTGACTCCAAGTCTGACCTTCTGTGTAATATGGCACCACCTAGCTGCCCCAGTGACAACTCAAAGTAGAAGCACATGACTAATTGCTATGGGTTTTCCCAGATGATCTGATGGAAGAGTTCAGGGTGATTTGATAGGGGAGATCTTCAGTATCTGGACCTTCTGTATATTTAATTCCTCTTCTTGGCACAGATGAGAAACTAACATTCCTAATAATGGGCTCCCTTTCCATAATATGTGGCAGTAGCAGAAGTACTGCTAGAACTCATACCCAAGCACAAGACCAATGCCATAAATGTGTTTCCCTACAGCCTGAAAAGGAATTGTTTGAGAACTGTGTTAGCCTTAGAAGTTACCCCTGGGTAATTTGTCTGAAAATTTGGGGACAGAACTCCTAAAGGAAGAAGATCACCTCACTTGTATGCTTCTGGAAGGGAAGAAAATTACTCCTTTGGCACTTGAATTTGGAAGAACAGCGTCATGTAATGCTAGAAAAGGAGTTCTGGAGCTTTCTATGCTTTTCTGCTTTTGTCACAAGATGCACATACAATATGGGACCCATTTAAAGAAAATTGCTTACCCTATAACTTCTAGAGTATGCTTGTTTTCCAGGGAGAGGCTAATGAGTTTTGTGTGCATTAAAGAAAAAAAAAAACACTTTCTGAATCTCTTCATGTGTTTCTGTGAGGCTTGGAGTCGTATGGATTTCCTTCAAAGTGATAAAAAGACTATCCTGAGCTGATAACCTTGAGTAGATTTTGTAGAATTGGATTCTTTCTTACCCAAATTTTCAACACAGATACAATCTATATCATATCATAAGTGTATTATAGATTTTCTTGGAGTACACGAGGTTGGAGCAAGGAACTAAAGAGAGAATTGCTCTCCCTGGTGTTAACCTCTAGTACTGTACTCAAATCACATGAGCCTAGAAATTTGGGGGTGGGTTCTTGGCCACAAAATAGATGAGTATAATTGAAACATAGCCCTGTAAGGTTAGAGACACTTCACATGTATTTTTCCAAGACAACTTTGGAAAACAGTTCATGTAAATATCATTATTTCTTTTTATTTTCCTTTTTTTTTTTAAACTGGAAAACTTTTTATTGTAGAGGGAGTAGGATAGCTGGACACAGCTGGGGTGGGGAACCGGTGGCCTTGAGGGCACACATAGCCCTCAAGGTTTTCACATATGACTCTTTGAATCAAACTTCACAGAACAAATCCCCTTAATAAAAGGTTTTGTTTTATAAAACTTCAACTCAGTCAAAAGGCCATATCCAAGGATCTAGAAGGCCACATGGGGCCTCAATGATGCAGGTTCTCCACCTCTCAATGATTCCAATTTTGTTGGCAACATCCAAAGCATCATAGTCTGCAACAAGTCAGGCATAGTCCTTCTTCTCTCCATCAGGTCAGATCACTGTGTTGATCTTGGCCATGTCTATGTCATGCAGCTTCTTTACTGCCTGCTTGAGCTGATGTTTGTTGGCTTTGACATCCACAAAGAAGATGAGAGTGTTGTTGCCCTCAGCCTTCTTCACAGCAACTCAGTGGTATAACAGTAATGAAATTTGAAGATCCCTTTGTATTAGCAAGCTAATGAGTACTTAGCACCTAATTTCAAATTAATTATATCAAGCCTCTATTAAGAAACAGAAGGTATGAATCCCCGTTTCTAGCATAACAGGAAGAGGCTGAACAGGGAGGAACTAATACCATATATATGGAAAATCTCCAGCTAAGAGAGTCAGAACTTCTTGGGACAAGCATTGTGAAAGCAGAACAGCTACTGCCACAGAGAGAGAAAGAAAAAGAGAGAGAGAGAGAGAGAGAGAGAGAGAGACAGACAGACAGACAGACAGAATTTCTCTCAGTAAGCATCTGGAGGCTGGGCTGGTACTGCTGGACTGAAGACTGAACTTAGAATTGAGAAGAACTGAGAATAGAAATCAGAATTGAGAACTGAGAGAATTTTGTGAAGAAAGCTGCGTGGAGGCTGGAGAAAGTGAGTTTTGATCTTGTGAACAGAGCTTCTATTGAGACTTTTCTTCTGGGAACCAGGTTGAGGGTCTACCAACTTCTTCTGGGAGCTGCTGAAGACTTCCAAGGGCCAGCCAGAGATACCAAAGACTGAGGGAACATGACTGTGGTGCCAGTACTTTGTATTAATGTTGTTGTGGCTTTGTTAGTGTGGAAGAATGTTATTGTGGATTTGTTAAGCTTTGTCTTCCCAGGAACAGAGACTGTGAGAGATTTCAGGTGGACTAGACATTGTGAGCTTCAATGTGGAGCAGGAACTGCAGAGAGAGCTGGACAAGGAACTGCAAGCTGTCTGCCTTTGAACTCCAGTGTCAGTTGGTTAGATTTGGGCAGTAGCTGGGACCATGGAAGAGGAACCGTGGAAGCTGACAGCCTGCTTTCAGTCAAGATGAAAAGACCTCTCTGTGGGTACTGGGTAGTGACTGATGAAATTGTAACTTCCTTGTGACCTAGGGGTGGATGGTCTTTGTACTTTCCACTCCCCCTTAAGAGAGTACTGAGTAGTGACTCATGATATTGTAATTTAATTGCACCCCATGGGTGGAGGACTGTGATTTTTGTACTTTGTTATCAAATTGAGGACTTTGGGATTGACTAAATGAATGTGCTTTGCTTAAAACTATGTGGCCACTTTGGTGAAAACTATGTGGCTATTTTAGTGATAAGTTATATGACATTGTGAATGCTATACCTTGATTTCTGTGAATGCTTTGCTCTGATTTGTTACTGAATAGAGTTTGCTATACTGTGTAATCAGTACCTTGAAAGCTGTTTACAGCAGCAGTCCAGTCCTCTGGAAAGCTGATCATGCTTGGTTTTGCATTATGGCATAGTAGGCAGGATTACAAAGTATAGTGCTTCTATTTTTTCCAGGATCCATGGCCATTTAGGTTGAGATTGTAAGGCCAAGGATCCTGGAGGGGTGGAAGGGAAGAGAAAACTTAACAGGGCCACAACAATATATACACACCTCAAGCTTAGCAGAATTACAACAATATTCCCACACATGGTCAGCACTGTTATCAAAATCACTTTCTGCCTGTGAAATCAACATAGACTCAATAAAGACAAAGTACCAACACCACAGTCATGCTTCCTTGGCAGTTTTGGCTGGCCCTTGGAAGTCTTTGGCAGCTCTGGTTGGTTCTCAGAAGCTCTCAGCAGAAGTGTTGGTTGGCTTTCAGAAGAAGCCCTGCTACCACCATGAAAAAGCCTGCTGTTAATATTTTTGCACATGGAGGTATTTTTCCCTTTTTTGTGATATTTTTGGGACACAGAGTTAGTTGTAGTATTGCTAAACCAAAGGTCATGTACAGTTTTATAACCCTTTGTTCATAATTCCAAATTGCTCTCCAGAATGGTTAAAACTATTCACAATCCCACCAACAATGCATTAGTGTCCCAATTTCCCCAAATCCTCCCTAGCATTTATAATTTTCCTTTTTTTTTTTTGCCATATTAGCCAGTCTGATAGATGTGATGTAGCCCCCAGAGTTGTTTTTTATTTGCATTTCTCTAATCAAAAATGATTTACGGAACTTCTTATGCCTGTAGATAGCTTTGATTTCTTCATCTGAAAACTGCTTGTACATATCCTTTGGCCATTTAACAATTGGATAATGGCTTGCATTCTTGTAACAGTTTGGCTCAATATATTTGAGAAATGAGGCTTTTAATTGAGACACTTTGTATAAAGATTGTTTCACAGTTTTCTGTTTTCTTTCTAATCTTGGTTGCATTGGTTTCATTTGTGCAAACACTTTTTAATTTAATAAAAATAATCTGTTTTATATTTCATATTACTTTCTATCTCTTGTTTGGTCATGAACCTGTAACTCGCTTAACTTCTTTAAGAATTTGGTTGCTATACCACTCGGTACATGTATGTTTAGCCTTGATATTACTTCATTGTCTATTGTACTTTTTAGCAAGATGAAATTTCCTTTTTTATCTCATTTAATGAGGTCTATTTTTGCTTTTGTTTTGTCAAGATCAGAATTGCTATGCCTGCTTCTTTTTTTCTTCAGCTGACACATAATAGATTCTGCTTTTAGCTTTTACTCTGTGTGTATGTGCCTGCTTCAAGTATGTTTGTTGTAAACAATATATTGTAAGATTCTGATATTTGATCTGCTCTGCTATCACCTTCCATTTTATGGAACAGTTCATTCCTACTCACATTCACAGTTATGCTTACTGTGTATTTTCTTCCATCCTATTTTTCTTCCTGTTTGTCTTCTCCCTCTCTTCATACTTTCCCTCCTCCCCAGTGTTTTCCTTCTGTCTACCACCTCCCCGAGTCTGATCTCTCTTCTGAGAATTCCACCTCCTCCCTTCCTTTACTTAATATGCTTCCATCCTACTTTCCTGTCTGATAAGGTAGAGTTCTATATTCAACTATTATTATTCCCTTATTATTGTGCAACTATATTATTCCCTCTTTGAGTCATAGTGATGAGAATAAAGTTCAAGTGGTGACCATCACTAACCTTCCCATCTTCCCCTTCACTGTAATACTTCTTTCACAGGTTTTCATGTGAAATAATTTGCCACATTCTACCTCTCCCTTTCTTCTGCACTCAGTGTACTCTATTTTTTCTCCTTCCTTAATCTTTTTTTTTTTGTCATTTCTTCAAATTCTCCTTATATTAGTGCTTTCTGTTTATGTATATTCCTTCTAGCTGTACTATTAGCGGTACAAGTTTTAAGAATTACAGTATCATCTTCCTGTATAAGGAAGTAAAGAGTTGAGCTCCTTTGAATTTCTTATATTTTCTTTCCCCTTTTTCCCTTTTTAAGTTTATCTTGTGTCTTGATATTGGAGATCATTTTTTTTATTCAGTTCTGGTCTTCTCTTTATGAAAGCTTGAAATCCTTCTATTTCATTGAATGAACTTTTTCTTCCTTGGAGTATTATGCTCATTTTTGTTGGATAAGTGATTCTCGATTGCAGCCCTAGCTCCTTTGCCCTCTGAAATAACAAGTTCTGTGACCTCTAATCCTTTCAGTTTGTAGCTGATAAGTCCTGTGTAATCCTGATTGTGACTCCACAACATTTTGTTTTTTTTCTTTCTGATCACTTGAAGTATTTTTTCTCTTGAACCCATGGATTAGTAATTTGCGATAATGTTCCTTGGAGTTTTTATTTTGCGATCTCTTTCCTGAGGAGATAGGTTGATTCTTTCAATGCTTATTTTGCCTTCTCATTCTAGGACATCAGGGCAGCTTTCCTTGAAAATTTCTTGAAAGATGGCACCCACATCCTCCTTTTGATTATGGCTTTCAGGTAGTCCAATGATTCTGACAATCTGCCTCCTGGATCTATTTTTCTTGGTCAGCTATTTTTCCAATGGGGATATTTTACATTTTCTTCTATTATTTTAATTCTTTTGAATTTGTTTGATTGATTCTTGATGTCTTATAGAGTCATTAGGTTCCACTTGCCCAATTCTAACTTTTAAGGAATTGTTTTCTCCAGTTAGTTTTTGTATTTCCTTTTCCATTTGACCAGTTGTACATTTTAGGGAGCTGCTTTTGTCAGTAGGTTTTTGCATCTTCTTTTCTAGTCGGTCAATTCTATTTTTAAGCAATTGTTTTCTTTTTTGAAGTTGTTGACTCTTTTTTCATATTTTTTTGTATCACTCTCATTTCTTTTCCTCATTTTTCTACTTCTCTTAAGTGATTTTTAAGCTCCTTTTTGAGCTCTTCCATGAGTTTTTTCTGGGTTTGAGACCACTGCCCATTTTTTTTTAGGGTTTTGCCCATAGGTATTTTGACACTGTTGTTGTCTTTTGAGTTTGAGTCTTGGTCTTCCTTGTCACTATAACTTTCTATGGTTAGATTCTTTTTTTTGTCATTTTTTTTGCTCAATTTTTTTTTTTGCCTTTTGCCTTTCTTTTAAATTTGATCTTTCTTCTCCCAGGGTTGAAGGCACTCTATCTCAGGTCGCAGGTTCTGTCTGTTTACCTGGTGTTATGCTGATGTTTCCCTGATGCCCACAGGGGACTCTCATGTCTGATGCTGCACTGAGGGTATGGGGTGTGGGTTAGATGGTGCTGTTGGAGTCCATAGGGGTCTTGAAGCTTACCTGGTACTGAAATGGGCTCCTAGTGCTGATGCCTGGCATGTGTCAGTGCTAGTGGAGTGTTTCTGCATTTCTCTGGAGCTATACTGAAGCAAGGTGGGGTTTTGGTTCTGGTGGTTGCCTGTTTACTTAATTGCCCCTGTAGTTGGCATCTACCTGTTTGCCTGGGGCTGTGCTGAATGAAGCATGTGGAGCTCAGGTCATACTGCCTGTTTGCCCAGGGCTACACTGAAGCATGTTGTGGTTCTTGGAGCTGGAGTGTGCCCATTTCCCTGGTTATGCTGAGGCTGTACTCACCTTGTCAACATGTTCTGGTGCTGGCATCTGCCTGGCCCATCAAACTGGGGCTTAGAGTTTCCCACTTGTTTCCTGAGTCAGGGTTTGCTGCTGCCTTGTTAAATTGCTTCCTGTCCTGGATTGCACTTCCCTTTTACCCAAATCGGGGAGACCTTTCTTGCCAATATTCCAAGTTTCTTGGGCTCAAAGATTGTTTTGCCCCATCTTTTTGCTGATTCTGCTGTTCTAGACTATGTTCTGGGGTTCTATTTTCTGGTTGTTCAGAGGTGAATATGGGGGAATTACAGAGATTTGCTGCTTACTCCTCCATCTTGGCTCCCCCAAATCCTCATTATTATTTACTTTTTAGAGATGGATGAATGAGGTTAGGGATTTGCTCGAAGTCTCAAATTTAAGTAAATTTCAGATTTCTAGTCCCTTACCAATGGCTCCATTAGAACAAATGCACTGTCAGACAAACCCTCAGATGAGGGTCACTAAGGAATATATACCATTTAGCTTTACCTTCTTAGGAGAGCTTTCTCCATTTTGAGGAAGTAGTTTTTGATTGATGGTGGGTTTTTAAAGGAGTTTGTCCCATCAGAATTCCAGAGAGCAGGAAGGAAGCATTCTCCATAAAAAGAAAGTTATAAAAATATGGGATATAAGTTATAACTGATTTCTAAGCCTTGGAAGGTGAATATAGGCCTATTGACTACAGCAACACACTCTCTCTCTAATCACAGCATCTGTAGACCTTCCTTTCCATAATACTGAACAATGGAAAGTTGAACTTGTCAGGTTCATTAGAATGCAAAGGTACTTTGCAGCTTCTGAGTTCAACAAATCTAGGAAAACACAATACAAGCAAATAGTGATTACTTGCAAGTACAATTTTTCCTTGCTCCTGGGTGAAGCTCTCTAGAGAGAAACTATGAAAGTAAATTGCTTTTAAATGCACCCTTCTAAATGTAAATCTAGGTAGAGAAAATGCATGTCAGAGGCAGGAGATAACAATAGTCATTCCCACCTTACCTCCCCCCCTTGGTGAATTATTTTTCTTTCTTTCTTTTTCTTACTGGGCTTTCCATGTGGGCTAACATTATCCTAAATATATCCATTTATGAAGCAACAAATCACACATTCATAAGTCCCTATATTCCAAACTGCCAAAGAAATTAATGTTGCTATTTATAAATAACCAAGATAACATTAGCATAATACCTGCAATCACAGTTTTACTTCTAAAAACTCAAATAGTGCAATGTGCCTAACAAGATAGGAACATATTTTGGTACTCAAGGGAAAATATAACAACTTTTCTAGCTTCTTTTAAGGGCCACTAATACTGTTTCTAAGGACACTCCAAACTGTATATTCATGGTAAAAAGTCCAAATTAGATATACTCTTTTTTTTGGGGAGCAGAGGGGAGAGAAGACAAGGCAATTGGGATTAAGTGACTTGCTCAAGGTCATACAGCTAGTAAGTGTGCCAAGTCTCTGAGGCTGAATTTGAATTCGGGTCCTCCTGTCTCCAGGGTCAGTGCCATCCTGTGCCACCTAGCTACCCCTAGATATACTCCCAAAGGGAACCAAAACTAGTCTTTTGATTTACCTGGCCACTAACAAAATTATCTATCTATCTATCTAACATCTTGAAAGCAATATTTGTCTTTTCTTGTTCTAGTTTTTACTCCACTAGAATTTTGTTTGTTTGTTCGTTTCCCCTGAGATGTTTGGGATGGGGAGAAGGACAGAATAAGTTCAGTTTTGGTGAAGGTGGTCATGGAGAAGATAGCCCAGCTGTGGTGCTAGCCATGTTGAGATGAAACGCAGCCTAACTTTTACAGGTTTTGGGATTAGAAAGGAAGATAATCCAGGAAATGATGGTATTACATTTGGACTGGGTGAGGAAACAAACAAGATGTTTCTTAAATTATGGAAGAAGAATATCACAGTAGACATTGCCACTCTGGGACAAAGGTCTATGTACCCCAAATTAATTATTGCTATAATTATGAGTAGAGACATTCTACTAATTTCCTGTCTTTTCCTAAGGCAACAAGTTTTCTTTGTCAAAAACCCATTTTGATTTAAATTATTCGTTAGTATTCTCTTATGTTTTGAACTTTAACTCTTTGTGGTTTCAGAATGAAACCAATTCAACCAGAAAGAATCAAAGTCAAAATATCAACAGCAAAGGGAAAAAAATTAAACTGAATTTAGAGCCATGGAACAGAAGGTAGGGTTTCTTGGTTATCTATCAGGCTCTTATTTTCTGTACTCACCTTGTCAGACTTAGGGAAGTTCCCCTAAAAGCTCTTTCTCCAACTTCCTCTTTTCCTGTCTGTCCAATAACAGTACCTTAGCACAATCTGTTCACTCTTTTGCCTAAATGTTTCTTTTATAATTATTTTTTATGCCTCAAATATGAGACAGCCAGAAATTATTCAAAAATAAATAGAATTTTAAATTAAACTGAGAGCTAGACTTCTGAGTGTTAAGAACTTTCCAAACTGAGAGCTCTGAGCTTTTATGATTACTTTAATATTTTTATATAATATAAACTCTATGTAGATCTGGGGGTAATTGCTTTGCATATACCCTAAATAAGACTCTGGAGAAAAGGTGGTTCAAGAGAAAAGAACAGATCATACCATAAATAACTCCAAGGGAAAAGATAGGAAAAGTTTTTTGAAGGATTCAATTCCCCACTATCCAGCAAGGAGGATGGAGCAAAAAGATGGAATGTTAGTCAGCTAATTTAACACTAACCAGCAATGTCCAATTGAATTAGTGGAGTTTCTTCTAAAATTATTTCATACGCTTTTCTTAATACATAGTATTTCTTCTGTAAATGGAGATTTTTTTATTTGGTTATTTACTTATATCTTCATTCTCAATACTTATATTGGGGATTGGTGCTAGGGCCAGGTTGTATCACGTGAGTAGGTCTTATATGGTCCTTTCCCTTATTCACTGAGGATTTCTGCTGCAATTCTAGGTGGGGTTGTTGGGACAATTTCCTACTCTGCTGAAATCCCTGACATTTGACTTCATGTTCTGGTGGCCCAGTTTGGGTGCTGGTCTTGGCTTCATCTCCATCTCTCCATCTCACTTGTCTTTTATGTTGGTTAACCAGGATTGGGCTTAGTCCCCTGTTTTGTCTCTCATGGGTGCTGAATAGATACTGGATATCAGTGTGTTCTCTGGCTTTCTGGAGAGCTCCTGGCATGAGATGACCAAGAAATGTCATCTTCCAAGAGTCAATCTTGACTTTTTTTAAAAGTTAGTTTATTTATTTTTAGTTTTCAACATTCACTTCCATAAGTTTTAAATTTTCTCCCCCTCCCTCCTCTTCTCCTTCCCCAAGACGGCATTCAATCTGATAAAGGCTCACATATACATTCCTATTAAAAGTATTTTCACATTAGTCATGTTATATAGAATTAGAAGGAATGGGAGGAACCATGAGAAAGAAAACTCAAACAAAAAAAAAGAAAGTAATCTGCCTTGTCCTACATTCAGACTCCATAGTTCTTTCTCTGGATGTGGATGGCATTTTCCATCCTGAGTTCTTTGGCAGTCTTGATTTTGATTAGACTCCCATGTAAACTCTGGCTTGGGGTTTCATGAAGGTCCCCTAGGCGTACATATACTACCTGATCTGTTGTTCTTATACAGTGGTGTATAGGGGATGGGTTGTGTCTACCACTCATGCCCTGACCAGGATTGCCCAGATTGGAAGGTTAAACTGGATTTGGGATTTCTGGTGTACCCTTTTCCCACCAGGGCAATGCACTGAACTTTTCTTAGGCTCTTGTTCTGCTGACTCATGAATAACAAGCCTCTTAGATGGTTTCTCAAAAATATATTCACTGTTTTCCTTATCTTGCACTGTAGGCAGAAGCTCAGTAATGTGCCAGAGTTGCTTCCAAAATAACAGAGTTGGTATTCAAGAGGTCTGGTAGATATTCTACTACTTCATACCCTACTTACCAGGAGGCCTGGATTCTAGCACATACCTCCCTCATCCCCATCACCCCAAACTCAGGGTATGAACAGACTCAGACTTTTTGTTGAGTGTGTATTTGTGCTGTCCTCGACTAATTGAAAGATGTTATTAATATTTCCCATAAATTGATAACAATCTACTCTCACCTTCTTATACCCTGAGAATCTTGTCCATAACCCCTATCAGTTTTTGTTAGATATATTTATAAAATTTCCTGGGTTCTTCCTGGGATCAGTATTTTGTGGGGATCAGTATTTCACACAGGTTGTCTATCCCTAGATCTCGTGACATAAATAACCATTCTTTTCTAGATACACATTTGTAAAATTTTTTTTTTTAGAAGAGGCTTGGTTTTCTATAACAGACAAAAAGACAAAGACAAAAAGAAATTTGGTCCGCTAAACTATACTTAACAATACTTGTGGGCAGCATGTTGACTTAGAAAACCACATACTGTGATTATCTATGTTTCATTATATTTTGTTTATTTTGTTAATTATTTCCCAATTACATCTTAATCTGCTTTGAGGAGGCCCTCAGGAATGTTGTGGGCTGCATGTGGCTTGTGATATCTTTCTTCTATAGAATTCAGAAATTTTTAAAATTGTTATTCTCTAAGGACAACATTGTCTCTAAGTTATTTAAATGACAAAATACTTTAGAAACACCTTTTTCAGTTTTCCTTAAGATTATTATAAATTCTTTTACTATTATCATTTAACTGAATTTTTTCCTAGCATATGGGATCAATTCAGGAGAAAAACAAAGTATCAACAGGACTCATGGTAATAGTGTAAATGATGATATATTTAATGGAAATTTCTGATCAGAATTTTAGGGTGAATTT
>CM053581.1:356747313-356762355 GCA_028627135.1 Pseudochirops cupreus | reverse complement strand
GATTAGGTGGACTCTGAGGTCACTTCCAGCTGAAAATCTATGTTCCCTTATGTGGAGAAATGACAGCGTGCTAGGTTGAGTTTCAAGCTAATGGGAATCCTGAGAGGGATTAGTTTGGTGAACCAGAGAAATGATTTATTTCATGTGTATTCTTCTATTCTTGTAGCAAGGAACAAAATCCATCCCTTATTTTTCTTCTTTCCTTTTTTTAAGGAACTTTTAACCTGTGTGTGTTGGGGAAGGGGGGGGTGGGAATGGAATAGGGTGGGTCAGGGCCTTCTCTAAGTGCATAAAATCACATAGAAGAAAGGAAGACATTATAAGAGATACTTGTGCCTGCTTCCCTACAGGTAGAAAATTTAAAAAAAAAATATATATATATATATTTCTTAATTCTATTCATAAATATATAAGGATAAGAATAAATATAAGGATAGAGATATATCTAAGATTGTTGAATAACTGTCTAAATGTAGATAACTTGCCTCTATGTGTGGTGTAGAGAGATATCTGATTTGAGGTTTGGACCATCTTGATCAAACTCAGTGCACAAATGAATGAGCATTTATTAAGCAATTATTATTTGTCATGGGCGACTAGGTGGTGCAGCAGATAGAATGCCAGGCCTGGAGGCAAAAAGACTCATCTTTGTAAGTTCAAATCTGGTGTCAGATACTTACTAGCTGTGTGATCCTGAGAAAGTCACTTAACTCTGTTTATCTCAGTTTTCTCATCTGTAAAATGATCTGGAGAAAGAAATGACTAACCACTCCAATATCTTGGCCAAGAAAACTCCAAATAAAGTCACAAGCAATTGGATATGACTGAAAAATGGCTGAAAAACATTTGTCAGTCACTGTACTTAATTCTATAGAAGTAAAGAAGGCAAAAATGATCACTATTCTGATGGACTTCACATTGTAATGGAGTGGGGAGCAACATGCACACAAATATGTATGTATAAGATGTACAACAAACACACACACACACACACACACACACACACTCACACACATGAGAAGTTGGAGATAATGCCAGAAGGAAGACACTTGAATTAAGAGAGGGAGGAGGTTTTATTCAGAGGTAGGATTTGAACTGACTCAAGATGGAAGCCTGGGAATCTAGGAAGTAAATCCAAGGAGGGAAAATATTCCAGGCTGGGGGGACAACTGGTGACAAGGCATGAAATAGGGAAATGGATTGTTATGGGAGAGTAGGAAGTCCATTGTCATTGGATCATAGAATAAATGGATGGGAACAAAGTATAAAAAGACTTGAAAAATAAGAGGCTGGGTTATGAAATGTTTTAAAAACCAAACAATGGATTTTATTGTTAATCCTGAAAGTAATAGGGAGCCACTGGAATTTGTTGACTATAGAGCATGAACTAGATTGGAGAGAGACCAAAGGCTATTGCAATAGTAATTGGCTTCATGGGAAATGCTTATCATACAAAAGATCTTTATGAATGATTAGGCTTCTTTACCAAAGTAAGCAGTAGTTAGAAATCAGAGAAGGTGGACAGATCAGAAAAGTTCCAACAATCTCCTAGGGGAAAAAGAAAGGAGTTCTTAGACTAGAAAAGAGAGAAGAACTTAGCTTAACAAGGAGAGAAAATAATATCCTTTCTTAGCTGTCCTTAGGATTGTAAGTGATGGAAGTCAGAGGGAAGGTTGGAGCTAGCAGCTTCTTCTGCATGTCTGTAGTTCTGAATAATCCTCAGATTGTTTTATGACTGCTTCCCTTGAAGTCCTTTCATCTTAAGAAATCCCTTCTTCTCTCAAAGTATTGATCAAGAAAGGGAGGCCCTTCTGGGGAAAAGGAGGACCTTCCAGGCTTCGATTTACAGCTGGATGAGAAATGGAAAAGGCAAGAAAAGGAAGAAACAAATACAATGAATATTTCAATGTGATTGTGAATTACACTTTTCCTAATCTCATACACATATGAGTGTATCTGTACATACATACATGTATATGATAGATAATAATAGACAGATAATCTACAGGACCTTAAGGATCATTTACCATAAGCCCCACATCTTACTGATGTGGAAGAAGGGTTTCAGAAAAGTTAAGGGGCCTGAATGAAGATCACACATATAATAAGTGGTAAAGCTGGAATAAAATCTTGGATCTTCTGATTTCATATCCAGTATTATTTATGCTGTGCCCCAAGATGAAGGGAATATCAGATATAAAGGATCAGAGGCAGGAAAATACATAAACATGGGTGGGAAATGAGAAATAGTTTATTTGGGGTTCAGAATACAAGGAGCAACAGAAGCCAGAGTAAATAATAATAATGAAGATTGTGATGGTAATGATGATGAGGACTAACACTTATATAGTACTTTAAAATTTACAAAACTGTGCACATATATTGCCTCCTTTGATTCTCACAACAGCCATGTGAAGTAGATGACTACTATTATCTCCATTTTACAGATGATAAAACTGAGGTTAGTAACTGAGAGAGGTTAAGTGGCTTGTGCAGAGTAACACAGCTAATAAGTGCCCGAGATAGGATTAGAATTCAGGTCTTTCTGATGTTAGATACAGTACTTTTAACCACTCTGCCAACTAATTTCTGTGTGAGTGTGTGTGTGTGTGTGTGTGTGTGTGTGTGTGTCCAGGTAGGTAAATGGCATAGTGAATAGAGTATTTATCGTACCTGGATTCTGGAAATGTTAGGTTCAATAGTCTCAGATATTTTCCAGCTCTGTGGCCTTGGCCAAGTCACTTAACCTTTCTGTGTCTCAGATTCTTCCTCTCCAAAATGGTAATCATGATGATAAAATAAGCTAATATTACAAAGTGTATTGTGAACCTTAAAGCATCATATAAATGCTAGCTGTTATATTTTTCAAAGAAATAGCACAATACTTCTCATTCATTGTGTGCAAATGATATATATATATATATATATTTAACATACATAGTTGTATGTATACTTACATACTAGAAATTCCAATTTATTTTTATCATAAGAAAGTGACTCTCCTGCAGTTAGCAGCTTCTCTGAATTATAAAATTGTCTCTCTCTGATAGGAAATTGTGAATATTTATAGGATCTGTTGAATACCACTTAGTTGGGCATAATTCAATGTCATTATATTCCTCAGGGATTTTAGTGGAATAATGAAGGAAATTTTCTTTAGGAATTAATTGATAGCAATGCAATCATTTCTTTGTCCAGCTCTCTGTAATGTACATCAACGATGGAGAAGAATGGTGATGGTAGAGAGACCAGATAGATAACGGAAGACAGTCGATAATCGTACTTATTTTGTCCTTCCTTGACACCCGTTTTGGATTCCATTCATAAATGCTAATCCAGTAGAATTTGTTGTCTGATGAATCAGTTTGCTTTATAAACGACATTTCTGAACCCTTGGATCTCACACCCCCAGCCTGGTCAATTATTTACTCTCTCATCATTCGTCACATCTCCAT
This sequence comes from Pseudochirops cupreus, assembly GCA_028627135.1. Classification (NCBI taxonomy): domain Eukaryota; kingdom Metazoa; phylum Chordata; class Mammalia; order Diprotodontia; family Pseudocheiridae; genus Pseudochirops; species Pseudochirops cupreus. The sequence goes on along the minus strand of CM053581.1, from coordinate 356,758,900 downwards.
TGTCCCATGGACAGGGGTTAACTTTGGCTTACTTGCCTTTTCAATAATGATCTGTCTCATCTGTCTCATAAAATGCATCTTCACAACCACTGTGCTTGGGAAAAATAAATAGTCTTAGTTCTTGGAAAAGACTCTAAATACAAAACAAAACAAAAAACCAAAGCCAATTAAAGAGAGGACATAAGAATTTCCCTTGCCCTGACTGCACACAGCAATTATATTACTACATAGAAGAGAAGCAATATGGACAGATTTTTAATTTTAACAGCTTTTCCAAGCTATTAGCTCATCTTTATAATATAATGAGGTAATTATAAGTTGTAGACGGTAACCTTTTCACTCTTCTCTTTCCCCACACCCTCTTTTACTCTCTGTTTGTCACATCCATTCTTTTGATTCTCAGTAATTGGGGAATAGATGGCAAACAGTGGCCTCATCCAATCACCTTAACCAGAGTTGGTAACTATCACCTGAAAACCTTGGCTCACGAGATGCACAGAAGGTCACTTGATTAGCAGAGTTGCATGCTACACTTATGTGACACCTACGAACTTCTGGATTGATTATCATTTTTTTTCCAGCCACATTTCAAACTGTTGATATCCATTGCTTGAGGTCTATGTCACCATAAGAAGACCTATGTGGAGCAGAGGTCACTAACTCAATGAAATCAGCTGCAATCAATATTTCAGTTTGGGAAGGTAAGAAATAGAATGGATTTATTTACAGCATAGCTTACTGTTTTTCTAAAATTTCATAGCCATGAAAACATCTAAAGGTAGGCAGTTGGTACAATGGATTGAATTATGGACATGGAATTGGGAAGACTGGGTTTAAATCCATCTTCAGACACTGACCAGCTAGGTGTATAGGGTATTCAAGAGGCACTACCACTTTTAGCAAGATGGCAGTCACACCCCAATAAAACTGTATTGGCAGATGGACTAAACCAGCTTGAGGAAAACTGACAGGCCTCAAACCCAGCAGCGAGTTGGCGGGATGTTTCCAATCATGTGAGATTTTCCCCAGTAGAATAGTCAGATGAGAACAACTTGTTCCAGTGGCCATGAAGCTGGCAGAAGTAGACTCTGTGGAGTGCCCAGCTTAGTCAGACATTGAAGCCTCTGACGTCATCCATTGTATCCTGGGCTATCACCAGTCATCTTGACTTTTGTCTTCCCACTGGACTTTGATGACTCTGGAAGAAAGAGTGAGGCCGACAATTTTGTACAACTGTCCCTCACTTAAATCCAATTCATGTGCAAGTCAAGATATCCCCATGACATCATTGATCCTCTTAGAAAATTAAGGATAAAAAAACAACACTAGTTAGGCCACCCTGGGAAAGTCATTTTAACTCTATTTGCCTTAGTTTCCTCAATGTAAAAAGAGTATAATAATAGCGCCTACTTTCCAAAGTTGTTATGAGGGTCACACAAGATAATATTTGTTTGTGTGATGTGTATGTGTATGTATATGTGTATGTGTATGCGTATGCGTATGCGTATGTGTATGTGTATGTGTGTGTATGTGTATGTGTATGTATATGTATGTGTATGTGTATGTGTATGTATATGTGTATGTGTATGTGTATGCGTATGTGTATGTGTATGTGTATGTATGTGTATGTGTATGTGTATGTATGCGTATGTGTATGTAGACATCTACATATATGTATATGAATGTGCATGTGTATATGAGTGTATAGTGCTTTGCAAACCTTAAAGCCCTATATAAATACTAGTTATGATGATGATGATGATGATGATTATGTATTTTTCTAATTATTTAGATATCACAGGATACTGTCTTTGATGGAGAACAAAATGCTTGTTAAAGGCTTAAAATTACATTTTAAGAGACTCTGCTAAAGGGAATGGCAATCATTTTCATCATTCCATAAAGTGAGGGGAGTAGTGGGACTCAGGAGCCCTGGATGTGAATTTACTTAATTTTTAAGCCTATTTTCCCTTTCCATGAATTGAGAATAATACTGTTTGTACAGTCTAACCTACACAATGTGTTTGTTGTTGTTTTGCCGGGGAAGAAGTGCTTTGTTAAGTGTCCAGTTGATAACACAAAGGAGAGTTATTGCTGCTACTGCTGAGCTGGATACTCTTATTCATTTCAATAGAATGTAATAATTCAATGCAAATTTACTTCCATTCAATAAACATTCATTAAGAAAATTGTGCTATGCAATAGTAATAAAATGATAAAAACCCAATATTCTCTGCCCTCAGGAAACTTTACTCAGGGAGTTAAAAAACATAACGAGCATTAAAAATCACAAGCAGTACATTATAATGATTAATATATTGGACATAGCTATATTAGTTGCAAAAATGATAGTTTCTTAGACCAATATTTATACTACATATATGTTTGATGAAAGAAGAGAACAAAGAAAGAAAAGTCATATGAATGTGCATTACAGGAATGCCAGTTCCTACTATTTAATAAAAGTACATCTTTAGCCATGCTGGAAGAAAGTTGATAGGTTTTCTTGAAAAGGCTATGACTAATCATTGTTTTCTCTCTCCTAATAGGGTATGTACACTGAAACATCAATGGAAAATTTTGGGGATGGAAAATGTTGCTCACATAAAAAAAAGACTTTGTTCTGTTAGTGATGAGTTGTAGAATATTGTGAGAATTTGGAGCTTGAGTGTGAGCATCTAGAAAAGAAGGCTGAATATACATAGCATGAAATTCAAAGGAATCCTTCAGAATGACATAAATAATTTAGGGGCTTTTCCCCCTTCCTTCTCCTTCTTCTAAATAATGATCTAGTGATCTTGGCAACCAAGCGTCATGCTATTCAAAAATAGATCCAACTAAAAAGAATAGAAAATTATGTTGTTCTAAGTTTTCAAAGAAATTAAGCCTTGGAGGAACATTTCATATTGCTAGTTACTTCTTAAACACACACACACACACACACACACACACACACACACACACACACACACGTTGGGGAGGAAGGAAGGATTTGAATTCAAGTTATCCACAAATTAAGCACTGCCCTTTATCTATTGTACCACTCTGTCTGTTGGTCACTCCTCCTACCAGATGCCTACTTTTAATGCAGACCCCTTCATAGGACACAGAGGTTCTTTGCTAATTCCTCTCTATTTTAAAATACTGTCTTCTATTCCTCCTACCACAGGGAAATTGATTAACATTTATAATATGTAAACTTTGAATTTACTTCTTTATATAATAGTCTTATAGAAGCTTCTAAAGGTCAGGCACTGTCATGTTTTTTGTCTTTCTATTCTAAGCACCTTCCATAGTATCTAATACAGACAAAGTACTTAATATATCTGTCTTGTTTTTGCAATTATTTACACTAGAAGACTGTACTTTTCCTAGATTCACAGCCACATGGTATTATCATTAGAATACTGATGTTGGATGGTTTTTGATGTCAATGAGCAGAACTGCAATTATTTGAAAGCACTATACTACTATGCATATTCTTTCAACAATAACAAAGGAGGAATTCAGAAAAATTCTGATTATTTCCCCCCAGAGGATGTCATTGATGAATAAATGTATGAAGGTAGCTACCCTGTATCTGGGTAGACCCTGTATCTGGCAACTATTATTTTTAATCCAACTTATGGGTAGTTAGAACCTTCAGGAGGTATGATAAAAATATCCCTTGATTGGACAGCTTATGAGCATGAAATTCCTTTTTTTGAATTGTTAGGTGGAATAAATACCAGAATTTAAATATTCATGGTCAATGATAATTCAGAACTCTGAGAATGTTTTTTTTTAATTCTTTGATTACCAGAATATACCCATTAATATTTCTTTTCCACATCCCTAATATTATGGACTTGAAATGAGAAAGGACTAGGTTCAAGCCCTTTCCTTGACATTTGTTAGTTGTGTGACTTTGGGTAAGTCACTTAAACTCTTAGAATATTAAATAGTTTTCTAAGACTCCATGGTGGGAACATGATGACATTGAAAGAGAAGATCTGGAATCAGAACCTCCTGGCTTTGCTATTTACTACCTGTGGTCGCTATTTGAGGACAGCTAAATGGTACAGCATAGAGTGTGAGGCCTAGAGTCTAGAAGACTCGTTCCTGAGTTCAAACATGCCCTCAGACACTTCCTAGCTGTGTGAGCCCAGGGCAAGTCATTTAGTTCAGTTTGCCTCAGTTTCTTCATCTGTATAATGAGGTAGAGAAAGTAATGGCAGTATCTCCAGTATCTTTGTCAAGAAAACCCCAAATGGGGTTATGGAAAGTCAGACGTGACTCAAAGACATTCAACACCAGCAACCTGTGTGGTCTTGTACAACTCAATTTCTTTCTGTTTTTTTTTCTCTGTAAAATTAGTGTGTTGCAATAGAAGTCCTCTGAAGGCCCTTTTGCTATATAATTAGAATTCTATAATCCCAAGACTTTGTCATTTAAAAAGCTACGTTGCCTTGGAGTGTCACTTCAAAAGTGCTAAATCTACGATGCTTTGTTACAAACAAATTCATGACCTCTATCAGTCAAAAGATCTTCCTTGTATTGGCAGCTCCATATAATGGTGAAATCATAGACTTGGATACCTCCCCCAAACACACACCCACAGTGTATAAGATAGTAAAAAAAATGAAAGGGATTAGAAAGACTTTCTGTATCCCATGAAGGGGGACTGTCTTAAAGTAGGCAGCTAGGGATTCCCTGTAGTACTGTGATACCATAGATAGAGTACAGTATCTTTGCCAAGAAAACCCCAGAGAAGATGATAAAGAGTTGGACCTGATTGAAATGACTCAACAACACAAGGTACATATGCCCCCCCTACACACACATGCACACATATATACAGACATACCTACAAACATATGTGGATGCATCTATACCTGCATATATTCATGCACACATTCATGACAGCACACATATACATACACGTATACGTGAATATATACATACATACACATAGCTATATACGTACACACATATATGCATATACACATACCTATATACATACATGTACACATGTATCTATACACATAGGCATATAGACACATATGTACATTTATTTGTATATATGGATATACACACCTACTTTATCTATCTAAAACTATTCTTCGTTTATGGTTAACAAATAATAATTATATATGTATAACTAGTATAAGGAAATAAAATTGTATAACAAATGAATACTAAGAAAAAGAAGTAGGAAGTTTATGTAGCTAAATTGAAAAATAATGGAAATACAACCAGAATACTAAACGGATACATGGTCGATTTTAAATGATCTATAAGTTACTGGATGGTTATTTTGGAGTTGATTTAGGAGGGGACACAGGCAAAGCTGACAAAGGATCAGACTTTTGATCTGTGATGTTGAAAGGAGTAAACTTATTGATTAGTTCACAGGTCCAATGATATATTGATGCAGGTTAGACTGGTTCAACTAATGCTTTTTCTCCTGGGGGAGGAGGATGGCTGTGCAGACAGGAAGAGCTGGAATGATTGATGTATTCATAGGTGCAACCCTGACTCCAGAGGAATTCTCTTAATGGCCTCCTCATGATTGATATGTCAGGGATTCTGTTTGACCTGAATTTCTCCATGTATAAAAAATTATAGTACCCTTTGTCTTAATTTAAAATGTTAATCATATTAATAAGTTATTTAAATTTTATTTTATTTTTTTAAGAAAGAAGTTCTTGCCATAACTTTGCTGTGCCACTTAGAATCAGCCTATGATTTTTTCAATGGGACTAGTATACTGGTTTATGCCTTTGCATGTAGCTTCATTTTTTTTCAAGATAAGAGCAAGGTTGAGAAAGGTGGTGAATAGTGGAATACATCATTTCTTTGTATCTTTTACCCTTATAAAATTCCTCTTTGTATCTCTAGACAGAGGCAGAGAACTACAATATAACCTTAAGATTATGTCTAGGGCTGTTGGTCTAGAGCAGTGGTTCTCAACCTTCCTAATGCCACAACCCTTTAATACATGTATGTGGGCGTATCTGCATGTGGGCGGACCCTCCTGGAGACGGATAGAGGAGCAGTGTCTTGGTTCCTAAGACCATTGGAAATGCATGTTTTCTGATGGCCTTAGGCGGCCCCTGTGAAAGGGTTGTTCAACTCCTAAAGGGGTAGCAACCCACAGGTCGAGAGCCGTTTGTCTAGAGGTTCCCATTTGTTCTTCCCCATAGTGTGGTCCACTCATTTATAGAAAACTCTGAGAATGGAATAAAAATCAGCTTTATTTGGAGAAAATACTATTATAAAAGTACAGACAGGAAATAAACAAGATATAAAGAGAACAGAAAAGTTGTGAGGGTAATTAATGTCTCTTTGATGGTGAATAAGAGAAGAAAGAGAAAATGAAGAGAAAAAATCCCTTGGTCACAGAGTGACAGCAAATTCTACCTAGGAACATTTTTTTTTCATTTTCTGGATGAACCAGACAAGGCTCTAAATGCTCATGTTCACACTGAGAGTAGCAATACCCTACCCTTGAACGTAACTAACTTCTTACCTGGGAAATATTCCCAACATAGAGTTCCATAGTTTGGGGGCCTTCCCTGTCTAGCACTTGGGCTCCTCCCTCCCATTATCCTTCAGTCTCTCTTTCCATCTGGGAAAAAATATACTTCCTATTGGATCCTGTGCTGATTAAGGGCTACAGTCATGTACTATTTATAAATCCCATGAGAGGCAACATGACATAATGGAGAGTTTTGAAGTCAAAAGAATCTGAAAGGGTTTTTTTTTTTTTGTGTGTGTGTGTGTGTTTTTAATATAATTATGTTAACTTTCCTAATTTTGACTAATGTTTGAATTCCTGATATAAATCTAACTTGAACATAGTGATTATTATTTCTTTTTTTGGTATCAAATCAACTTTCTAAGACAAATTTAGTTGAGGAGGAGTGATTACATATCTCAAGACATGTTAGAAGAGAACATGGGATGTCACAGTATATGTGCCATAGAGGCTCAAGAATACTCAGTGCCAGAGACCATAGCACAATCCAAGGCCGCTAGCTAGGGAAGTTTTTATAGGATGAAATAGTAGCGTTGTCTCATCCTAGATGAAGAGATTGGCACCTTAGAAACCATCTACTTCAATCCTTCATGTCTTATTGCCTAAAGTCAGAACAAAAGTTTGAATAAAAGCTAATATTTTCATTATATAACTGTGATGAAAACCAATAGGCTTGGAGTGGGGTGAGGTTAGGAGACATAGTTCCTGACTAAATTATTAACTATTCAAGTGACCTTAGGAAATTTAATCAATTAAGCACACAGTACCAGACACTGTGGTAAATGCTGGGGATACAAAAAAAAGGCAAAAGCTTGTCCTTGCCCTCAATGAGTGTACACTCTAATTAACCTCTCTGAAACTCAGTTTACTCATCTGTAGAGTCTGAGAGCGGGATTAGATCATTACTTAGGACTCTTGTTGTAAGGTCTATGATTCATGCTGTCATTCTTACTGCACTTCATTCAAACTCAACTGGCAGACATCATATAAATTGAGATGAATAAAATGTCAGAATTCAGCACACTCAAAACCCTTCAAACAAAATCACATTTGCGTATTTTGCTTTATTTCTGACTCTACCCTGTAGCATGTCTGCCGTGGCAGACAGCTGGAGAATATCACCTTGAAACCCCATCTTTCCACTGTTACTATTTAGCATGGCACTTTTTAGTTTTCAGAACACACTGAAGAAAAATGTGTTTTTTCCACATGACATATTTCTTGTTCCTTTTGTGATGCTTATTTTTCAAGTAGATTGTTTTCTTCTACACACAATCTATTCTTCCTTTGCTTTGCTTTTTCTTCCAAACAAATAACACAGCTTTGGTAAAGTATTTTATTTTATTTTATTCTTTAAGTGCAGATGTCCTTGAGGGTGTAGAGGGGCACAGTTAAATAGTGGATTATGTGCTGGGATAGTGGGTAGGAGGGCCTAGATTCACCTCCTGCCTCTGATATTTTCTTGCTGTGTGATGCTGTGTTGCTTAGTGTTGCTTAACCTTTGTTCCTCTGCTCTCTGGGAATTAGTTATTAAAGTTCGCAATATGCTTTGGTGTAGAAAGTTGTTACATCCAGAGTACCCCATAGGTCCATTTACTATTTGGGATTAAAGGGTACCCCTGGCTACATCCTTCTTGTTGGATGTTTCAAAATGACTTATGTATATTTTCCTTTGCATATCTTCCAATGTTATGAGGAAAACTTTCACTCCAATCAACTAGATGACAGGAATTTGTCAGTCTATTAATACAGAAGGGAATTTTAACATAAAAGATAGGTTCTTTGAAGAAATGAGAGACAGACAGACAGAGAAATAGAGAGACAGACACTAAGACACAGACAGAGAGAGGGAAACAGACAGATATAAAGACACAGAAAGAGACAGAGAGAGGCAGAGACAGTGACACACAAAATATCTAATCTGATTCACTCTCCAGTAGAGAGTTATATAATTAACATATGTAATTATGTATATATATATATATATAATTATAATTATATAATACATATAATATGTAATTAATCCAAATAATTCTGGTAGTCGACTACCCAATAAAAATTAGTAAAAAGTCTATCATCACTAAAACTCCATATGAGGACTTCAAACCATAGGATGTCTATTGATCATCTTTTAAAGACTCTAACCCATGCAAAGAACTGCCTAAGGATACCGAAATATACAAGCCGTCTACCATAGTGCATCATCATTCTTCTGGACATTGCATTGATCAGAGTTCTTGAATATTTTGAAGTTCTTTTCCTTGACAATATTATGGTCATTATATACATTGTTCTAGTTATGCTTTTGTCATTTTGTGTCGGTTTATATTAGCACTCCCAGGCTCCTCTGAAACTGTCCCTTTTTGTCATTTCTACTGGGCTCAATAACATTCTATTACCTCTATAAACCCTAATCTATTCAGCCATTTCCAAATTTATGGGCATCTATTCAGTTGACAATTCTTTTACACAATAAAAATACTGTTAGCAATATTTCAAGACGTGTGTTCTTTACCTCTCTCTTTGATCTTTCTAGGGTATACGCCCAGTAGTTTCACTGTTGGGTCAAAATCATGGAGTTTGTGGATTAGAATTGTTATAATACCAAGACAAAAAGAACCCAAGGGAAAAAAGACAAAAAACAACACATTTTAATAGAATGAGTATTGGCTCACATTTCTGATAACAGTGAGAAGCCACTGAAGATCTTCTACAGAACAGAAAACTGTAGGCAAAATCTTCTGGCCTCATGAACTATATGGAGAGAAGTTTCCTTGCATTTGAAGCAGGCAGTGGGCATCATCTTACTGGAGTATACATTAGTCATCCAGGGCTGCACCAACACACAACTATTTTCAAATAAATGTTTATTAGTATGCATAATTCAGTGGCTTATTGAGGATACTTCAAATTGCTTTAAAAATAATTACATAAATGTGCCGCATTTGGAGCATCCATGAGCTTCTGGCGCATTTGTTGCATCTCCTGCTGGCTTCCATCCCCAGTACCCAACCCCGTGGTGTGGATGTCAACATGCACAGGCTTCATATTATCCTATTATGATATGACTGAATAGAGCACCTTACTGTAGTTACTGTTTCGTCTCCCTAATCATTGCTCAGTCAGTCAGTCAATAAGCATCTGTTACATACCTACTATGTGCTAGACATTGTTCTAACTGCTGAGGAAACAAAGAAAGGCAGAAGATATCCCTGCTCTTGAGGAAGTCACAGTATAATGGAGAAGACTGTCTAAGTCTAATTGGGGAATCCAATTATCATCAGTCATTCATTCTAGTGTTTTTCAAATCTCTTTTTTGGGAGAGTTGGGCACCTCTACAAGTAATCATGTCTACACTGTAAGTATAGTTTTTTTTTCCTGAAAATATGCATCCTGAAATGAAAAAATGAGGTCAGAATGCATTCTGTCCCTGAGGATGACTGGCAGAATGAGCCCAAGTGGGAAATAAAAGATGAAATATCGTTTACAGCTTAATGTTCAGTTTGTCTGGAATGCTAAGTACTAAAGGAAGAAGAAGGTAACAAAGGCCACAAGAGGAGAGTTTTGTGTATGAAGACCTAAGAGGACAAATGAAGGAGTTCGTTTTTATGTCACAGGAAGATGGGAGCAGTTTGCTCTCATTTTGTGAAACCCGTCTGTAAAGGACTGTTTGTATTTATTTTCCTAGAGAAAAACAGAATTAGTGGGGAAGGAAATGGCCAGTATGGCTTGATTTTTTTTTAATGTATCATAAAGTCAGGAGAAATTTTATGAAGTATGGCCTATCTTCTCTTCAGAAAGGTCTACCTCTAAAACAATCAGTCAAATGTCATTTTAGTCTATTAAAAATTCTCTAGAAAAAGTGATTCCACAATGCCTTTGTAATAAAAAATGAGGTTTAACAGCTCTCACTGTCAGGATAATGTTTCATTTGACTAAGACCCTGGTTACACAGACTAATCATCATTTATCTTTTTTGGGTCTTAGTAGTATCAGAGAACAACCATTTTCCAATCCCTGACCCTGATAAATTTTAAAATAAATTTATTCCAAATTCTTTTCATAATATTTGACCATTTAGCATAGGCTCATTGCCTAGTGGCAGCCCCGACCAGCAGTGGCTGGAGAGGACTTCAGGAGAGTGGATCACCAGTAACTCTGGTGGTTTCCAGAAATATCAACCCATAAATGCTAAAGACAAAGTAAAAGGTTGGTGTGGAACTCTGTTGGAACGGGGGTGGGGGGGTGGGGGAATGGAGCATGGTCCAGCCTCTGTCCCTGGAACAAGAAGTGGTAGAGGCACTGTGACTGTGCAGCTTCTTCCATGTGGCTGCTTAAGAGGTCTTAGCCTGCAGATCATGGGGGGTGGTGGAGAAGCCGACCATTCAGAGGCTAAGTGCTCTTGCTTTAACCTGCCTGGATTTGGATCGCATTCTTGTGTGGTGGCCCTGAGCTGTAGGACCAGTGATCCAAAGCTTATGGGGGCAGCACAGGGGGCGCCTAACTAATATCTCTGGTAGCTGTGAAAACCCCAGTGAATTGCGACAAAGCTCTCATCTCTGGAAGCAGAGTTCTACTCTGGCAAAGACCTCAAAAGTCAAATAATTGAGTGGCAACATGAGCAAGCAAAGGAAGCACAGCAGTCAAACCTTAGATTCATTTTTTGGGCCAAAAAGGATAATGGGAGGAAGACAACACAGTCACAACTCCTGCACCAAAAGCTTCCAAGAAAAATATGAATTGGTTACATAGGTCATGGAGGAGCTCAAGAAGGATTTGGAAAATCAAATAAGAGAAGTGGAAGAAAAATTGGGAAGAGAAATGAGAATGATTCAAGAAAATCACGAAAAGAAAGTCAACAACCTGACTGAAGAAAATAATACCTTAAAAAACAGATTAACTCAAATGGCAAAAGAGGCCCAAAAAGCCAATGAGGAGAAGAATGCCTTACAAAGCCAAATTTACCAGATGGAAAAAGAATTTCAAAAGCTCACTGAAGAGAATTATTCCTTCAGAATTAGATTGGAGCAAATGGAAGCTAATGACTTTATGAGAAATCAAGATATT
>CM053581.1:356721831-356737037 GCA_028627135.1 Pseudochirops cupreus | reverse complement strand
AGACAGACAGAGACAGAGACAGAGAGAGACGGAGACAGAGAGAGAAAGAGAGAGATAGAGAGATGGATCTAGATAGATCTTATAGGCTTTCTATGAAGATCAAGTGAAATAATATATGTATCATGCATTGCCAACATCAAAACACTGCAGAAATTGCCATTTATTATGATGACTCTAAATATTCACTCACAATAAATCCTATGATTGCTTGATGTCTTAACAATATGATTCTGTGCCACTGGACCCAGATGGCTCTGGAGGAGAAAGTGAGGCTGGTGACTTTGCACAGCCCTCTCTCACTTAAATCCAATTTATTTTGAAGAACTGGAATCATCTTTCTGATGTCATGGTCCTCTTTGAGAATGAAGGACAAACCACAACCTATTTCTTCTAGCCCCAAGGATGTAGAATTTTCCTACGATTGTCCTATTATTAATACGAGTATTTAAAGAATCCAAATCTATTTATCCTTTCTGAATATTTAGGCATAAGTTATATATTAAGGCTAGAACAGATTTTTTTAATGGTGAAATTTGCCCATAGGTAGTTTAATAGGTGTCTTTCAATATAAATCCTACTGACTTCTGTGCTAAAACTGATAAATAACTCGAGGAATTCAAATTAACCCTAAGTAGCAAAATACATGTTAAGGAAATAAACTAGTTCCTGTGGTGTTTGGTATACATGAGAATTATTCAGATATATGGCCTAAGATTATGTAAATATGAGAATCATATTTCATTCATTTATTCATTAAATGCAGAACTTGTGAGAAGGCAATGTTAGGACTGAAAAATTAAATACACAAATGTTAAAAATTAAAATCACATTCCTCTAACAATGCTTCAGTCTACAGAGCAGAATATGAGAGCTTATTTATTCTGTATCAACTAAAGTTACTTTGTACAGTTTCCCAAATACTCAGTGCTCCTGGATAGAGAAAGCTGAATAATCCAGTAGCAATATAAGTCCTTATAATATTTTCTAAGTATAAAAATGAGTTCCTGACCAGGCAGGCACATAGAATGCTTAATGTAAAATCATGAGTGGCAAGAGAAAACAAAAGTAGTTGAACTAGAAAATATGGCATTGTCTTGCTCTTTTGCATAAATAAAAATATTACATTTAAAATGCTATACTGTGTCCATAGAGGCATAACAGTGTAACAATTCAAAACTTCAAATATTGAAATTGTTTTGTTAGTGTGAATTCACTGAACACAATTCAACTCTGTCTTTGTCCTTTCCCCTGAGTGGAGCACAGTTTTTCTTTTGCAATGTTTTGAATTTCCATTAAGGACTGAGTACAATATGGAGTATGAAAAGCAAATTCTAATGCAGTATTTATTGTGGTCTTGAAATGGTACTATCACATTCTTATCATATCTAGAGGTCATGATTGGTCAGAGCCATCCTAGCCTTATATCACAGGATCATTCCAATCATCTTCAAAGTTGAGATTGGACCAAGACAATCATGGTGTACCCATCTGCTATTATACTAAAACTATTCAATCAACCAGACATTCTTTTGTTCAATATACTGCCAAACAATCTGCATGTTGCAGTTTCTCAGTGAATTAACTCTATTCCCCCACAGCTTTGATCTTATGCATTAACAGATTAGGACATAGTCAATGAGTGATGCGCTGCAGTTTGGATCAATGTATATACACACACATACACATGCACATGTGTATGCATATACACACATATACACATACATGTACATATGCTTATACATATATACACATATGTATATGCATGCATGCATGCATGTTATGTATGAATAGCTTCTGAAATAAACTAGTTCCTTGAGTATGACTATTGGAGTTTAGCTAAAACATAGAAGAGGAAGAGGGAAGATGAAGACAAAATAGAAGGAGGAGAAGGACGTGGAAGAGGAAGAGGAGGAGAAGTTTGCCATAACATGCTATTGCTTGACTGAGATGGAGTGTTGTTTTGGGACAGAGACAGAAAACAAGGGATGGAATTAAAAGAGTCCAGGGAAATAGGTAAAAATGAATAGCATGACAGCTTTTACTTGGAGAACTTAGAAAATCTTATCCTTGGGCTGGTAGGACACAAATGGAAGGAGAAGATTGCTAAATGCAATGATCAATAGTTTTTTATTGTCACTGTTCATGCTGACCATTCAAAGACTGAAAAAAGTACCAAAACTCTGAAAAATTCATCTGCAAGGCCTATGTTCAAATTATTATAGCTAAATTAGACCAGTACTAATTTTCATTAGTAAGATTATTTTGGATGTAGTGTTTGCTGGATTGGGAGGTAGGGACAGAAGGGAGTTAGTGAGATAAACACTTTTACAATGAGTTCACAGAAGCCCTGAGAAGGTCTGAATTATTATGATAGAAAGAGTGGAGAGGAGTAAATAGATATGAAAAATAGAAAGTTAGCTCTTTGAAATTAAGGGATTTTTAAAATTTTAGTCTTTATATGTCCAATGCTTCACATATTAACTTCCACATAGTAGGTAGCTAATAAATCAATAAATAATAAAGTATTATTAAGCATTTGCTACATTCCAGGCTCATAGCCAGTCTTGGAGATGTGGAGAAAAATGTGAAATCAGTCTTTGCTTTGAAAGAACCCATTGCTTCCACTGAGCTTATCACCTTATATAGTCCATCTCCTCCTCCCCCCTAATTCTTTTTGGCTTATTTCTTATCTATGGCACTGTCCCTACTGCTCTATCCCAATCTTCTGAATAATGGAATTCATTTTCAGAGAGTCGTTCTGAATTAACAAACTTGGACAGGATCACTCTGAGGTCCTGTTTTCTAAGGTCAGAGGAAAGAACATTGAATCATCCTTTGAGGAGTCAAGTGTTACTCAGGTTATAGAGGCAGATACTGAATGGAAAGGGGCCAGGAAAAAGAGTTATTATGTATGGAAATGGAAATGTTTCATCCTTAATGTGTTTGAAGTCCCAGATTCCTCATATGTAAAAAGAAGAGGAAATTAGACTATTTCTAGCCCAAATGAAAAATTGCTAAAAGCCCTTCCATTTCAAAGTTCAATGACCCTATGGTGGTATGCTCTCTCTGAAAGCATGTCAGCTTTGTTAGGACAAATAAATTATTATAAGTAGAACTCAACTGAACCTGCTCCATCTGCTTTAAGAACCATTATAGGTGAACCATACAAAATTTTCATATTTTTGTGCATAGTTTACCTCTCTGTGTATACACTATTCATCCCCCCCCCCAACTCCTCCTTCTAATAGAATATGTACCTACATATGCATGTATGGTGAAGGAAGGAATATAAAGCAACTCCTTCTACCAGCATCCAATGCAGATTAGTAGAAATTCTGTTACTTAGTTTTAAAGAATTACTTGTGACAAATGAGAGTTTAAATGACTCGCCTCCTATTACACAGTTAGAAGCAGGTTTTGAACTCCAGTTGCCCTGACTCCATAGTCAACTCCCTATCTACTATGTCATTCTTTTAAATTAAATTTAATTGTTGAATTATATATGTTTTCATTGCTCTCAACCCCTAGCACAGAAAGTTCAGAAGCATGTACCCTCATAGTTTCCCCCATATGTTGTGAAAGAACGTTAGAAAGTTAAAAAGAAAGTGAAAGAAAATAAATTGTGCCTCCACAAGTATGGCATTCTGTTTAGAAACTCTGCATGTAAGAGTGACATTGATTGAATTCTTTATAAATTAGCAAGCTATTTGGAATTGCAATTTTGAAAAGTAAAATTCCCTGGAGGGTAGGAAGAGGGAAAGAAGGCACTCTTAGGAGAGGAAGGAAGAAAAGTCTCAGTTATGGCCGTGAACTTGGTACTACCCAGTTGCCTACACACAACATTGAGTAGAGAATGAACTTGTGTAGATGGAAGGATTTCTTCATCCCATCAATGTTCTATCAATGTCCCAGTGATACCCATGGATCAGCCGGTAGTACGGTCAATATCTGGAGATGAGAACATACTGGATGTAGATTCATAATTTCACAATGATTCAATAAAGAAATCACATTATGCCTAAAGGGAACTTCTTTAGCATCATAAGAATGGGAGAAAAACAAACAAACAAACAACAAATACTTCCAGCAACCAAGAGCTTTGGATTGTTTCTTTGCCACATCTGCTCTATAAGTTTGAGGCCTTTTTCTCTAAATTATGTATGTATTTATAGAATGGTGTATCATACTTTTTTCCCCTTGGGGGGATGTTTTGTATCAACATTTTTAAATATGTAACCTTAGTAAATATATTTTCAAAATGCTATTTAAGACCAGCTGACCAAAATGTTTCACAACTTATCATTTAGAGGCAAATCACAGTGGCAGGGGCATGAAACAATTAAATTAGAAGGAAAAAAGCTATCCCCAGCCCCTTAGCTGTGCACTAGAAGATGGAAGGGGGAAATGTCAACTTGCTCTCGGATCTGACACATATCTGGGAGAGTAGTACAGATCTTCAGAGCTTATATGGGCTACATGCAGAAATTGTATAATTGGATTAGAAATTAGAAGGAAATACAAGTGAGAAAAGGAAAGATGGAGTTGACAGGTAAATTGGACCTTTCTTTTCCATGTAGTTCCTCCTTGAAGCAAATGAAAGTGTTTTGCTTACAGCTATTCTAGCGAAATGAAAGGGGGAGAAAGTATTTATTGATGCCTATCTTTCCATTTTTAGCAGAAGCAAAAGCATACTATGACTGCTGACATAAATTCAATTATGCTGACCGGACAGTTCTACACCAGGAAAAGAATTCTGCAACACTCACTAATTGATTAGTGGCAGGACTTAGCAAAGGTGTTCTATAAGCATTTCTTCAGGAAGCATGCATGTAACAAGGGTAAAGAAATAAATACCAAGGATGTATGCTTTCAAATCCCTTCAGAATACTCATCGTGCAGTGGACATACTGAATAGTCAATAAGTCAATGTACTGATTTACATACCATATGCTGAGTAGAAAAGATGCTTACCTGGTCATTTTGTGTCCATTGTTAATGCCTAAGTGACTACATTTTTTTCAAATCAAAGACTCATTTTTTTCTTATTTTAATTTTGATAAGTTTAAGTTCTGTCTATTACATAGTATTAACTTATTTGTATGCCTATTAATATGTCAGGTCAAGCCAATAAGCATGTGTTATGTGTTATCTATGCTCCAAACTCTTTAGCAAATGGTGAGAATACAGCAAAAGGCAACATACTCTCACTCTAATGTGGGAGCCTACACATGTAGCTAGCTAAATATAGATAGACACCTAAGATCATATACATGTATATATGTCTATGTATGCATATGCGACCTTAGGCAGTATACGCACATGTATGTATGTATCTTCATATCTGTACATTTGTATGTGTATATATATACATGCATATATAAACATACACATGCACATGTATCAAATAATACATATATACATATGTATATATACACATATGATAAGTCTTTATACCTAGAGTAATGTTGAATAGGAATTGTACTCCAACCGGTTGAGTAAACTTAATCATGACCTAGGGATCCTTTATAAATTATTGTTAGTTGCATTTGAAGTTATCAAAGAAGTTGGAAGAAACTTGAATGTTGATGTTCTTGTAAAACTTCCTATTGGGAAAAGTAGAGACAAGAGGAACTCTTATAGGGGAAGGGAAGAAAAGTTTCAGTATGGCCCTGGCCTTGGTCATTGCCTTCATATAGCATTGGCTAGGAAATAAACTTATGAATTTTGAAGGGCTCAGTGCATCATGACGTATATTGCTGATTTTCAGTCATTTTCAATCACATCAGACACTTCGTGATCCCATTTGGAGTTTTCTTGGCAAAGATACTGGAGTGGTTTGCCATTTCCTTTTTCAGCTCACTTTAGAGAGGAGGAAAGTAAGGCAAATGGAGTTAAGTGACTTGCCCAGGGTCATACGACTAGTAAGCATCTGAGACTGGATTTAAACTTAAATCTTCTTGACTCCACTTTCATAACTCTACTGTACCACCTAACTTTCTGTTGGAATATGTGTGCATTTATATGAATATACTTATGTGTATGTACATGCATTTATGCATGTTTATATGGATGTATATACATGTGTATGTATAAACACTCCCATGCATACATATCCATAGATATGCATGTGTGTCTGTGCATACTTACATGCATCCATGTGTGTGTATGTGTGTGTGTGTGTGTGTGTGTGTGTGTGTGTGTGTGTATTCATACAAGATATATATGCAGCATGAATGGGAAGTAATTTTCGAGGGTAGTTGAAGAGAGGAGGAAGGGAAAGAAAGTCCTCCAAAAGAAAGTGGAATTTCAGCTGAGTCTTGAAGGTAACCAAAGAGACTAAAAAGAAGAGAGGCAGAGGAAGGAATACATTCCAGGAACTGGGGAGCACCAGTGCCACGACCCAGAGATGGGAAGTGGGAGGGAGTGTGTGGGACACAGCAAGTAAGCTACTGTAGGTGAATCAGAGATTGAATAGAAGGGAGTAGAGTATATGAAATCTATAAAGGTAAGAAGAGAGGAGATTATAAAAAGTTTTTAATGACAGAAAGCAGTTTTCACCTTTGATCCAGAAAGTAATGAAGAGCCACTGGAGTTTATTGTGGAGGACACTTAATATATGTAGAAAAATCAGTGTGCCTGCCAAGTGGAGAATGGATTTGAATGGAGAGATTTGAATGAGAGAAAACATGTAAAAGGCGATTGTAATACTCCAAAAGAAAGGTGAGGAGGCCTGAAACAAGAGTGCCATCCCCTTCTGTGTATCTTTCTTATCTTTGTTCACCAGAAGAGTAGATTGATTTTTTAAAATAAAGTTTTATTCAGTAAATGAAAAATCACCTTAAAGCTGATTTATGATAATATGTTTCTGGGAAGATAATAGGATTAATAATGCTAGAAGTCTTTCTTTCACATGTAGGGCACAACACAAACTAAATGTTTATTATCTGGGGCTAACTTAGTTCAAAGTAAGAGTAAATACAGAGCATATACATAGTGATGCGAAGCAGTCTAGATCAATTTCAGTCTAATTTTAGCCTAATATAACAAGGTGAGAAAAGTCAACAGTTGACAGTAATAGAGAGAGGAGAAAGGAGAGAGAGAGAGACATAGAGACAGAGACAGAGAGACAGAGAGAGAGACAGAGAGAGAGACATAGAGACAGAGACAGAGAGACAGAGAGAGAGACAGTGAGACAGGGACAGAGAGACAGAGAGAGAGACAGAGACAGAGAGTGATTGAGATTGAGATTCTTCCAATATCTGTTTTCCAAGTTTAAAGTTTGCCCAAAGAGTGAGGACATTTTCTAACCATACAAATGCTCTAGAAGGCCACATACCATATTTTTGGGAAGATTATAACTTTCCTTTATGAATAAAGATTCATACTGATAATGATAAAACCTTGATGTTGAGTTGAAAGTGCTTTGGAGAGCTCTAATTACTCTAAACCTTTGATTCAGTATTACTGCTATTATTTATCGCATTACTTGGTAGTTTAATATTAATGTTCTTTAAAACATAATGATATTTAAAAACAAATAAAAATTATAAAACATATAGGAGGTTTTTTTAAAAAAAGTAAATTATAAAATCCACATAAATCATTAATGTTTCTATAAATTGCCAACAAAATGTAACAACAAGAGATAGAAAGAGAAATTTCATTTAGAATAACTGAAATCAATATAAAATGCTTGGGAATCTACCTGCTAAGATAAGTCCAGGAATTCTATGAACATAATTATTAAACACTTTTCACACAAATAAGTCAGACACAATTGGAGAAATAGCAATTGCTCATGGGTGGGATGAGCTAATATAATACAAAGAACAAATCTACCTAAATTAGTGTACTTATTCAGTGTCATACCAAACAAACTGCCAAAAAATATTTTAGAGAACTAGAAAAAATGATAACAAAATTGATATGGAAGAAAAAAAAGTCAGGAATATCAAGGGAATCAATATAAAAATGTAACAGAAGGCAGGCAAGTAATAGCATTAAAATACTGGTACTTGTTAAAAAAAATTAAAGGGGGGATCATTAGAATAGACTAAGTACACAATATATAGTATGAAATGACTATAGCAATGTAGTATTCAATAAATCCAAAGATTTGAACTTTTTGGAGAAGAGGTCACTTTTTGACAAAATTGCTCAGAAAACTGGAAAACAATTTGGTGGAAACCGGGTATAGAAAGCTCTCACACTGCATAAAAATGTAAATTCAAAATAAGTACATGATTAGGCATACAGGATGATATTGTAAGTAAATTATGGAAGCATGGCAAAAAATTTCCTGTCAGATCTTTGAATAAGTGAATAGTTTATGACTAAACAAGAGATATAGGGCATTATAGGATATAAAATGTATTAATTTGGATTATATTAAATTAAAAAGTTTTGCCAAAACAAAACCAATGTAGTTGAAATTAAAAGGAAAGCAGGAAACTGGAAAAACATATCTACAGCAAATTTCTTTAACAAAGGCCTCATTTCTTAAATATATAAAGAATAGAATTAAATTTATAAGAATATAGGCCATTTCCCAATTTATAAATGGTCAAAGAATGTGAACAGATAGGCAGTTTTTAGAGGAAGAAATCGAAGCTATCTATAATCAAATGAAAAAAAAATAGCCCCAAATCACTAACGATTACAGAAATTCAAATTAAAAAATTTTTGAGGTACCATTTCACACCTTTCTTATTGGCTAATAAAACAGAAGGAAAATAGTTAATGCTGGTGAGAGTGCAGAAAAATTGAGATAGTAATACACTCTTGATGAAGTTGCAAAATGATCCCACCATTCTGGAGAATAATTTGGAACTCTGTCCAAAGCTCCATAAGTCTGTGTATATCCTTTGACCTGGCAATAGCACTACTAGGTCTGTATTCCAAAAATGTCAGTGAAAAAGGAAAAAAAAAAGGTGCTATATGTTCAAAAATATTTATTGCTGCACTATTTATGGTAGCAAAGAATTGGGAATTGTTGGAATACTCATCAATTAGGGAATGACTAAACAAGTTGTGGCATGATTTTGATGGAGTACTATTATGCTGTAAGAAATGATCATGGGCATGTTTAAGAAAAACAACAACAACAACATCGCAAGGCTACATGAATTGGTGCAAAGAGAAGTGAGAAGAACCAGAAAATCATTCTACATGGTAACAGCAATATTAATGATCAACTGTGAATAATTTAGCTATTCTGATCTAAGACGATTCCAAAAGACTTATGCTGCAAATTGTCATCTACTTTCAGAGGAAAAAAATTGATGACATTTGAATACAGATTGAGGCATATACTTTTTACTTTCTTTTTTTGGGGGGAGGGGTCTTTGTTGTCTTGTGCAACATATTTGAAATAGAAATCTGTTTAGTATGACTTTACATGTATAACCTATATAAAATTACCTTCTCATGGAGAAGTTATGGGTGAAAGGGAGAGAATTTGTAACTCAAAATTTGAAAATAATTACTTTTTACATATAATTGAGAAATATTTAATAAAATTTAAAAAAAAATTGTTGTTGTTCAGTGGTTTCAATCACGTCTGACTCTTTGTGACCCCACTTGGGGTTTTCTTGGGAAAGATAGTAAAGTAGCTTGCCATTTCCTTCTCCAGCTCATTTAAAAGATGAAGAGACTGAGGCAAACAGGATTAAGTGACTTGCCCAGGGTCACAAGCTAGTAGGTATCTGAGGCTGGACTTGAATTCAAATTTTCTTGAATCCAGGCTTGGTGCTCTATCCATTGTACTTCTTACCTGTCCAACAATTCATTGGGAAAACTAAAACAAACAAACAAAACAAGTAAATTACACCTTTGACTTCCAGAAAGAGACATCTTGTTGTATTGAAATTCCCTTCATCAATGAACATTGGGAAATTATTGCTTTTTGGAGGGCAATTGGGATCAAATGACTTGCCCAAGGTCACATGGCTAATAACTGTTAAGTGTCTGAGGCCGGATTTGAACTCAGGTCCTCCTGACTCCACGGCTGGTGGTCTATTCACTGTGCCACCTATCCTTCCCAGGAAATTATTTGTATTTGATTATTTTAGTTTCCTGCATATGTGAAATATCTATGTTCACACAACCAGTGGTTCATATATTATTTGATTCACAATCCTCAAAACAACTTTGTGGGGAAGGTGTTTCTATCAGAGCCAGGAAGCCAATGTTGAGGGTTTTCAAGTGATTTGCTTAGGGTTATTCACCTAATGTCTGGGAAGAGATTTGAGTCTGTTTCTTCCTGGCGCAAAGACCAACATTTTATCTAATATGTAGCATGAATGTCTTGATGTTTCATCCAATTTTTTCAATTCCAGCATCTATTAATAAATTTGAATCAATAAATGAATTCATGTATAAGCATTTGTTGAATATTTTCTATATACCTGGCATAGGCTGATATGTTAGGAATTCCAAGACTAAAAAAAAAAAAAGAAGCAATCTATGCCCTCAGTTAACTTGCTATATTTTCTTTATGACTGGGATATGGTTTTATCATCTTATGTAAGGGTGAGAAACCTGTGGCCTCAAGCCCACGTGTGGCCCTCTAGGTCCTCAAGTGTGGCCCTTTGACTGAATCCAAACTTCATAGAACAAAGGATTTGGATTCAGTTAGAGCATTACACTTGAGGATCTAGAGGGTCACATGTGGCCTTGAGGTTGCAGGTTCCCCACTATTGATTGCAATCATTACAGTTTTAGGATCTATTCATTTGACACACATCAGTTGACTCAAAAATACCAAGTTAATTTGCTTAATTGGTTATTGATGTTACTAAGACATCATACTACCCCAGCTTTTACCTACTGGAAGACACTATTTCTTTCTTCTTAAATTCTTACATTTTCTCTCTTTGTACTTGACATTATTTTGAATGCCAGAGGATACTTCTTTCCAACAAAGATAAAGACAGTGTATTCATTAAGGAATCCCTCAGGAGCCTGCTTTATTTTCACACCCACATCCTTGCTTCCTATAGTTACTTTAAAAATCTTGAGTTTTCATCAAGAAGTCTCTGACAGGGCACTTCACAACCTCCTTCAGCTCCCCTCCCATTTATTTCCCTGTAGTTTCCCTCTAGTGACTCTTTCA
The DNA here is from genome assembly GCA_028627135.1 of Pseudochirops cupreus. NCBI lineage: Eukaryota > Metazoa > Chordata > Mammalia > Diprotodontia > Pseudocheiridae > Pseudochirops > Pseudochirops cupreus. The sequence goes on along the minus strand of CM053581.1, from coordinate 356,725,924 downwards.
GTGCCTTATATCCGGCCTGGACCTTTAATGGTTCTTATTACAGTGGAATATATTCCCCCTTTGAATAGAGACGTCTATAAACAAAACTAATTGTTAGAGAGAGAATATGATCCAGGTTGTTTTTAAACTGAAGCCTAGAAAATTTGTTTTGTCAGACACGAAATATTTTTGGTGGGAACTTCTGTAGGCAAATTTATCAAATCACCATTTATTTTAAATATCTATTATTTCTCATTGTGGTTGGGATATTGCTTCATCTTATAATCGATACATTTTTAGGGCTGTAAATTTAATTGTGATTTTGCACTTCTACAGATGAAACCCTGAATTGTCCTAATGTGGAAATGAGTTATTACGATCACACGACTAATAAGGGTCTATAAAAATGCAAATAATTTCCCAATGAATATTAAATTTTATTTTTCCCCATTTAGCTTTTATAAAAATTAATTTCATTAATAGTTTTAAAAAATAAATTACTTCTCCCACTGATTCATTTAAATCCCCCTCCCAGAGAGACATCCACTGTAATAAAGAATTTTTTAAAAGGTGCTGCAATGAAAAAAAAAATTAACAAAAATAACCCCAAAGTCTCATGTTATATCCAGCATTATATATTCATGTTCCTTCAGATCTTCAGAAAAACAGTGTAAGTGCCTTTCATACTTTTTTGGAAAAAAACAACAACAACATTTGATCATCTTAATTTCTCAGTATTAAGTTTCTCCTATTTTGTTTCTGTTGTTCTTTGCATTTACATTTTGTAGTAATTTAAACTATTGTTTTCTTGATTCTGCTTACTTTACTTTAAAAAGTTCATGTAATTAATTGAATGCCTCTCTATAGTCATAATTTTCATATTTTCTTATACTATAGTAATAGTCCATTACAAAGAATTATATCATAGATTTAAATTGGAAAATACCATAGAGGTCACCAAGTCCAATCACCTCATCACCTCATACAGATAAGGGGAAAATGAGGTTCAGAGTAGTTAAATTACTTGCCCAGGGCACATCTATATGCCATATTTTGTTTAGCCTTCCTCAATGAAAGATCATCTACTTTTTTCTAGCTAAAAAATCAACTCAAAACAACTTTCACCCAATGCTTTGCTCATAGCGAAGTCTTAATAAAGACTTTCATTCGTCCATTCCCCCAAGTTAGGAAAGATGGGAATTATCAATGTTGGAAGGTTTATAGAAAGATGAGTACATGAAGTCATTTTGGCAGAGCTGTGAATTTGCCCAATGATTTTAAAAATAATTTAGTATTCAAGGAGAAGAGTGACAAAAATGTTCTTAAAGGGAAGCCTCTCCTGTAGTCTTTGTTGAGAAAACCCCAAAAGGGTTTAGAAAGACTCAGACATGACTGTAAATGACTAAACAACAGTAACATTCTTATTCAATTCAATTCAGATTGGATAGGATAGTTGTATTTTGGTGTTGGGTGGGGCTTAACTATGACATAGTTCAGCTCCTTGTTGTTGTTGTTCATTCTTCCTTCTTGAAAGAGGACCATGACGTCAGGGAGATGATACCATGACATGTAAGTGATTTGGAGTTTTGAGGGAGGGCTGTGCAAAGTCACCAACCTCACTGTCTCCTCTGGAGTCATCTGGGTCCAGTGGCAAGATATAGTTCAGGATGGCTGGAGATGGCCCTGCAGTGGGAGATGGCTTTTTTAAGCAAAGGTCTTTAACAGGTCTCAGTTTGACTGAAGTAATGCCAATTCAGTGATTAAAGCTAGGTAAAAAATGAGACAAAGAATGGCCTCTAGTTAAAAAAAAATCAATCTGGGAGGGCAAGACTCACAGAGTTTCTGGCCAAAAACAGAATCCCTATTTACATTCACTCTGAGACAGTCAAGATTGGGGTTCAATGACTCAGGGTCATGAGGACAATTCGTGATAGCGTTAATATTAGAGGCAGTACTGAACAGATGATAGGATAAGAGTTGGAAGGACTGGAGCTTGAATCCTGCCTCAATGTAAGAGTTAAGTGATGCTGGGCAAATTACTTAATTTCTCTGATCCACAGTTTTCTCAACTGTAAAGTGGGGAAGGGATCATAATAGTCCCTGCATCATCAGGTTTTTAGGAGAACTAAATTAGATGCTACTTTGCAAACCTTAATATGCTATATAAATGTTAGTTGATAATATTATTGTTAATATTTTTGGAACAGAACTATTCTGAATCATAATTTTCATTTAAATAGATGCAATAAACTAGCTCCATACTCACAAATCACATGGTAACCCAGTCTAGAGACCATGACCTGGAAATTTTAACCCTTTTATCCTTGGAACTTCCACCTTGGGCCACAGTTCTGAATGAGGGATACCCTCACTTCCATCTACTTTTTCAATCAAACTCCAGTAATTTCAGTCAGTCAGTCCACATTTTATTTTTTTTAAATAAAAAAGCATTTGTTCCTATGCCAATTACTATTTCAAGCAATGAAGATGGAAATAAAGACAAAAACAATTTTATTATCCTCAAGAAGCTCACATTCTAGTGATAGAGAAAACTTGCAAATTGCTATCTCTATATGAAGTATTTGCAGTATAAATGGAAATGAATTTCAGAAGGAAGACACTAATTTGAGAATAGGGAGACCTCTTATAAATATATAATTTCAGTTGAGATTTGAAGGACTACAGAGAAACATAAATACATAAATACATACATACATACATGGCCCAAACAATCCTTTTGCATCTGAGTGGAGGTTAGATTGGAATGTGGAAAGACTGGAAGCAAGGGAGTCAACTAGAAGTGTGTTGTAATAGTCTATCAGTGATATGGTGAGGACCTGTACTTGGACGGGGACTATATGGATTTAGAAGAAATGAGTTGTATGGGAGATATTAGGAAGGCAGAAAAGATAAGACTTGATAAGATAATGAGATAAATGAGAGTAAGGAATTGAGAATGAAATTGAAATTTCAACCTTGAATGTTTGGGAGGTTATGGTACCCTCAGAAGTAATTGGAAAATTGTGTAGAGAGGAGGACTTGAGTGGAAAGATTATCAGTTCTGTTAAATATAATGAATGTAAAGTAATTATGAGATATCTAATTCAAAATATCTAAGAGAAGCTAATGTTATAGGGCTAAGGTTCAAGAGAGAGATTAGAGCTAGATATATAGATCTTGGTACAACTGAATGAAGATAATATTGGAATGCATGGGACCTGATAAAATCATCAAGAGATAGAATAAAGAAGAAGAGATGGTTAACTAGAGGCTTGAGAGTCACCCATTGTTGGTAGAGTGACCTGGGTGAAGATCCAGCCAAGGAAACAGAAGGAGTAGGAGATTCAGAAGAGAACAGTGTCGTAAAATTTGAGATCTTATGTGTTACAATATTCCAGGGAAGAGGGTAATCAAAAGTGTCAAAGGCTATAGAGAGATCATGAAGGATGAACATTGAGAAAAGGCAATTCTATTTTACAATTCAAGAAATCATTGTTAACACAGGAGAAAGATATTTCATCTGAATAATGAAGCTGGAAATCAGACTTTCGAGGCCTTAAAATTGAGTGAGACAAGAGGATGTAGAGCCAACTAGTGTAGTCTGTTTTCTTAAGGAATAATTACGATTATAACGAGTGGGGATAGTCATACAACATTTTTTTTAAAGGATGGAGGTGACAAGTGTATTTGAAGGCACCAAAGAAGGAGCCAATGGATATGGAGAGATTGAATTCGGTTTACTCCCTACTCCCTGGCCATCTTTTCCTCTCTTTCCTTGCCACTTGGTGTGTACCCCCCCTCCCCTGTTTCCAGACTCTTCTTCCCTGTTTCCATTATGTATCTGCATCAAATCAACTCTGCTGTTGCTTTTCGCAGGTGTATGCAAATCTACTTCCTTATGACTTGCTCATCATCCAGGTAATTTTTGAGAGAAAAAGCCTGTCCCTAACCACTATCTCCCAGCAGGCAGGTAACATCAAGGGGAGGCATAATCTTTGCTTTTGTCTTTGTAACATCATAGAGTAGAAAAGCATTTCACTCAGAAAGTACAGCACAATAAAAACTATTACAAGGATTCATACTTCATTTACTTCCTCCATTCAATCCATTCATC
>CM053581.1:356705335-356721331 GCA_028627135.1 Pseudochirops cupreus | reverse complement strand
AAGATACTATCAAACAGATCCAAAACAAATGAAAAAATAGAAGGCAATGTGAAATAATCTCCTTGAAAAACCCATTGACCTGGAAAACAGATCCAGGAGAGACAATTTAAAAATTATTGGACTACCTGAAAGCCATGATCAAAAAAAAGAACTTAGAAAGCAACTTTCAAGAAATTTTCAAGGAAAATTGCCCAGATATTTTAGAACCAGAGGGCAAAATAGAACTTGAAAGGATTCACTGATCACCTCTTGAAAAAGATTCCCCCCCTCAAAAAAAAGGTGGGGAGGGGGGAGAATTTAGTCCAGTCTGAGCTATTTTTGAAGAATCTATATTTGCTCTGTGTAATCACTACTTCCTTTTACAGGCATTCATTAACCATCTTTTTAATGACCTGTTCTAGAATTTTCCCAGGATTTGAAGTTGATGACTGGCTTATTGTTTGGAAAGTCTGTCCTCTCCCTCTGCCTTTTTCTTTCTTAATCAGGACATTTGCTTTCATATGTCCTGTGGTACTTTTCCATGAAATTTCTTTCTTTTTAAATTTATTGTTGATTTATTTATGACATTTTTAAAGTTGAGTTCCAAGTTCTCTCTCTGTCCCACCCCTCCCCCTTCCAGTGAGAAGACAAAACAAGATATCAATCACACATGTAAAATCATGCAAGATATATTTCCACATTGGCCGTATCACAAAAAAAACAAAACAGACAATGAGAGCACAAAATTGTCATTCAATTTGCACTCAGAATTTATCAGTTCTTCCTCTAGAAATAGATCGCATTTTTTCATCATGGGTCCATTGGAAATGTCTTGGATTTCTGTATTGATCAAAGTTGCCAAACTTTCCATAGTTGTTTATCAATACAACATTGTTGTTGTAGTGCACAAAGATGTTCTGCTTCATTTAACTTCACTTTGCATCAATTCATATAAGTCTTGTGATTTTTTTTCTTATAACACAACAATACTCTGTCAATCATCTGCCATACTTTCTTCAGGCATTCCCCAAATGATTAGTATCCCATCAGTTTCCAATTCTTTGCCACCACAAAAGGAGTTATTAAACATATTTTTTGTACACTTGGTCCTTCCTTTCTCTTTGATTTCTTTGATTTACAGGTCTAATAGTGGTATTGCCAGTCAAAGAGTATGTCCAATTTTATAAGCCTTTGGGAATAGCTCTAAAATATTCTCCAGAATAGTTGAACTAGTTAACAACTTCATAACAGTGCATTAATGTCCAACTTTTCTCCTTCCCCTTCCCCATATGTCATTTCTGATAGATTTGAAGTGGCACATTGCAGTTATTTTAATTTGCATTTCTCTAATCAACGTTGATTTAGAGCATTTTTTTTCATAAGACCATATAAATACCTTTGATTACTTCTTTTGAAAACTGCTTGTTTATATCCCTTGATCATTTATCAATTGTGGAATGACTATTATCTTTATGAATTTGGCACTGTTCTTCATATATTTGAGAAATGAGGCCTTTATCAAAGAAACTTGCTAAAATTTTTTATATTACTTCATTGTCTATGTATCTTTTAGCAAAATGTAGTTTTCATGATTATCTCTTTTAATTAGGTCTATTTTTTTTTGTTTTTGCATTATCTGAGATCATTACTATAACCCCTGCCCTTTTTACTTTCACTGAAGGATAATAGATTCCCTTACAAGACTTTATTTTGTCTTTGTGTATGGCTTTCTCTTACGAGTTTGTCTGTTGTACACAATATATTGGTAGATGGTTTCTAATCCGTTCTTTTGTCTCCTTACATTTTACGGATGAGATCATTCCAATCACATTAACAGTTGTAATAACTGTCTGTTATGAACCTCTATCTTATTTTATTCTGTTTCATCTTCTTTCTCTCTCTCTCTTTTGACCCTGTTCCTCCTCAAAAAATTGTTTTGCTTCTGACCATTTCTCCCTCATTCTGTCCTCTTTTTATCACCCCTTCATCTCCTACCCCCTTCCCTATTTCCCTATTGGTTGAGAGAGATATCTATACCCCACTGAGTATGTGTGCATATATATGTATATATATATACATAGAGAGAGAGAGAGAGAGAGAGAGAGATGTAGATGTATGCATATATACATACATACATATACATATATACATACATCTATACCTATATCTATATATCTTCTTCCCTCTTTGAACAAATTCCAGTGAGTGAAATTCAAGCATTTCCTACCATACCCACATTTTCTCCTCTACTGTAAAGGTTCTTCCTTGTGTGCCTCTTTTAGGTGAGAAAATTCTCCCCATTTTACCTCTCCCTTCCCCTTCTCCTAGTTCATACTTCTTTCTCACTGCTTTAATCTCTCTTTTTGTTTTTGGTTTATTGGAAATCAACATAATTGACTTACATGCATGCCCTTTTTTATATAGACTCTTTCTAACTGCTCAAATAATGATAAAGTTGTTAGGAATTACATGTATCATCTTCCCACATAGGATTGCAAACATTTTAATTTTATGGTGACTTTTAGGATTATTTTTTTTCATATTCACCTTTTTATACTTCTCTGGAGTCTTATGTTTGAAAGTCAGATTTTCTATTTACTTCTGGTCTTTTCATCAGGAATGCTTAAAAGTCCTCTATTTCATTAAATATCTATTTTCCACTGAAATACTATCCTCAGTTTTCCTGAGAAAATTATTCTCAAATGATAGCTCCTTTGCCTTCTGGAATATCATATTTCTAACCCTCTGCTCCTTTCATGGGATGACTGCTAAATTATTCATGATTCTGACAGAGGTTCCATGATATTTGGATTGTTTCTTCTGACTGCTTGAAAGATTTTCTTCTTGACCTTGGAGCTCTGGAATTTGGCTATAATATTTCTGGGAGTTTTCATTTTGGGATCTCTTTCAGGAGGTAATTGGTGGATTCTTCCAATTTCTATTTTATCCTCTGATTCTAGAACCACCTTTCCTTGTTAATTTCTTGTCTAGGCTCTTTTTTTAAATCATGACTTTCAGGTAGTCCAGTATTTCTTAAATTATCTCTCATTAATCTCTCTTTCAAGGCAGTTGCTTTTTCAATGAGAAATTTCACATTTTCTTCTATTTTCATTATATTTACTTTGTTTTATAATTTCTTGATTTTTCACAGAGACATTATTTTCCACTTGTCCAATTCTAATTTTTAAGTAATTATTTTCCTCAGTGAGTTTTTGTACTTTTTTTTTCATTTGGCCTATTCTGCTTTTTAAGCAGTACTTTTCTTCAGTAAATTTTTGTTCCCCATTTTACCATTATGCCAATTCTGTCTTTTTTAAAGTGTTATTTTCTTTGGTATTTTTGTGCCTCTTTTACCAAGTTTTCGTAATTTTCCTTTTTCATTCTCATTTCTTTCCCAGTTTTTCTTCTACCACTTGCATCTCTCTCTCTTTTTAAACTATTCTATGAATTTTTGTTGAGCTTGTGTCTAGTAAGCATTTTTAAGGCTTTGTTTTTACCTGTTTTCATATTATTATCTTCTTGTGATTTTATGTCTTGGACATTCCTGTCATAGTAGTAGCATTTTATGGTCGATTTCTTTATTGTTGTTTCTTTTTGATCATTTTGCCATTTTGGTTTTGGACTTTATATTGAATCTGACATCTGCTCACCTGGGATTGGGGATGCACCATCCCAAGATTCAGGAGTGTGTGTGTGTGTGTGTGTGTGTGGGTGTGTGGGTGTGGGTGTGGGTGTGTGTGGGTGTGGGTGTGTGTGGGTGTGTGTGGGTGTGGGTGTGGGTGGGTGTGGGTGTGGGTGTGGGTGTGTTTGTGCTACTGCTTTGAGAGCTAGTTCAGAGGTTCTGCAACTTTTCAATGCTTCTATGATGGCATGATCCATAGAGAAGTGTGGTCACTGCTTTCTTGGTCTTATGTTCTAGTCTTTACCAAGAAAGTGTTCTGCCCCCCAGATGCAACTGTTAATGTTACTTTGGGCCCTAGAACTATTACCTGGTCCCTTGCCCTATTGAAGTACCATCAGAGTACAAAAATACATGGTTTTATAAAGGAAATTAACATTAATATTAAAGTATTCAAGGATGATGATAAGGAATTAGATGAACATAAAAACTGTGAGCTAGTGACTGAAGTGGAGAAGAGCTTACTAGAAGTTCTTAGCTGACAGCTGCAAATATCAGGTCTGGGAAATATAATAGGAAGATATAAATCCAAAGAAGAAGAAATTTTTAAGCGATAATAAGGAAGAAAATATCAGGATATTGCATTATCCACTAGCAAAGATTTTGTCAAATTGAAGGCAATTTGTGTTACAAGGAACCATAGAGATCCTTTAATTGAATTTATAATCCATTAAAGGAATTGTATATGAAAATAATGATCAGGCAGCTCTTGCTTGAATATTTTCAATGCTTGGAAACTCACCACTTTATGAGACCACAAATTTTAATGTTGGTCAGCTCTAGTTGTTACAAAGTTCTTTGAAATTTCAGTAAAAAATTGTCAATCCTAATAAATCCTTATCAAATCCAAACTCTATCAATCCATGATGTGGTTATACTTCTTTCACCACCCCTTCTACCTCCTATCCCTTTGTAGCAGCATCATCATATTTTCATTTCAGGGAAGACTTTTCCATTTTTTTCCCTGGTAAAATTACTATTCCCCAAGTGAAAAATAAACCTAGACAAATTTTCTTCTGGGCACAGTCTTTCATTTATCCCCACTTAAGAGTGCATTTTTTATTTTGATTCATATTCTTTGGTATAGGTCCAAGTGTAAAGTTTCTTATATAAATTTCCTAAGAAAAAAAATTGTTCCTTGGCTGTTAAGTATGTTTCATGTATTTCCATACTGAATTGGCCTTTCAATCCATCCAAGATTTCAGGAAAACATTTTACAAATATAACCTTTCTTTGAGGGAAAACATAATTGTAAGTATGATATAATATGCTTGTATTGAAGGATCAAAGTACTGTAAAACATTCATGAGTTGAACTGATCGTACGATGAGGTCTTAAAAATATTTCTAATTATCATAACTAGTCCTATGTTTGGGCAGAACAGATAATTGTCCATATGGTATAATTTAATCTATCCTTTCATTGACCAATCAAATTCCGATGATCTTTCCTTTCTAATTGGAAATATTTGGTAAGTCATTTTTACAGGTCAAACAAAGCAGAATTATTTTTGTTTTGATGACAATCTCATAATATACATTAAAAGAGAAGGCCCTCTCTCATTACCACAAACTATATTCTTATTTGGATTAAACCAAAAAAACTTTGTGAAACATAGATATCTTGACTACAAGGAGGTAATAGAGAATTAGTAACCATAAGTGAAGAAGGAAACATTGTGGTAAGAAGTCTTAGGAATGTGATGTGAATTAGAGGAAGGGTAAGGTTAGCAACTGACAAAGGTTAGCCCACATAGAAATACCCAGCAATGGGTTATTGACACTATAAGAAGGGAAATAAAAATTTTAAAAATGATGTCTAGACAATGTTGTAATTAAAGGATTTTGTGACCAATGAGGAAATGAAAGATGGCATCAATGTGGCTAAAACATTGAAGGAAGACTTTCAGAAGAACTTAAGATTCTGACATAACTTTGCCCATAGACAGTTCCATCTTTCAGACAGTTATTTAAGAGTGTTTTCCATTTTAAAAAAATTAGCTCAGTTTGAAATAATCATTATTTGTAATCTTCCAGCAATTTGTCATACTATCTTTGCTGCAATCTTGCTAGATAGGGACAATAAAAGAGAATACGAACCTCACTGCTGATGTTCTATGAAATACTGTGCTGTAAACTAGCAGCCATCCATGTATCTTAATTTAACGGTATTCTTTTTAGTGTTAACTGTCAAGGTGTGGTATCCCAGAAATAAATTCTCTTTTAACTTGTAATAACAACTTGGCATTCCGTTTTTGTAGACTATGATCTTTATGTCTCAGACAGTAAGAAAAGGCATTAAGTGTAGAAACAGTGTGTACATACTGAATGTAAGCTACAATTTAAACTTCAGTGGGTCAGGCTAAGTGGAGAAAGTATAGTTAGGGAAGTATGGTTTTACTAATCTTTTCTTTCAACAGCTCAAATAAGCTCATGGTCTTTGAATATTGACAGATGAATGCTGTTGGGTGTGTTTGTGTGTGTGTGTGTGTTCATGAGTGTTCAATTGTTTTATGATTGTGAGTTAAATTACCATAAGAGGGTAAATTAATTGGGGTATAGCAGTACACCAGCAGAAAAGTTTACACTTACATTATTGTTATTCTGATTGCTCTTATTATTATTATCATTTGAGACTGTATCTCCCTATTTCTCCAAGTCTGGAACATTCATGAACCCAACCCTACCGCTAATCAGCATGGAAGCTTTGACCTGCTCTGTTCCTGGGTCTGTTTGCCCTTTCTTCAGCAGCTTCCACCCACTCCCAAGTCACTATATTTGAACATCTGAGCAACTTTATCTCACTGCAACTCTGAATTCTTTAGTTCAGTCATTGCACCAGCCTCTTCCTACCTGGTAGCAGGGATTATGGTTGTGCATCATGACACTAGGCAGGATTTATTTGAAATTCAAGTGCAAGTCAACTTTCCAACCTCAACATGTCAATTAGCAGGCCAAGAACCCTTCTAACAGCATGTAAATTTGCAACAAAAATATTTTATTAGGTAGAGGAGAATATAAGCAGGGTGAGAACATACAAAATCAGAGATAATTATTTTTTTTTTAAAGTTCAAGACCCTACTATTTAAAAATTGATTTTTGGATAGCGTGCATTTACATTGTAGTTACTTCCAACTAAGACTCTCCTGGCCAACATCCCTCCTCACACAAACACCTCCCTTAACCCCAGCATAGCTACTTGAGTCTATGAAAAATTAGTATTTCAAAATATCCTGTGAATTGGTCCAAATATTATAGACCAATATGAAAGTTATTTAGAATAATGCTTAAAAATTACTGAATCCAATGCCCTTTGACCCAGGGAATCCAACTGTTAAGCATATACCTCAAGGAAGTCAAGAATGGAAGGGACTCATATATACCAAGCTATCCATAGCATTTTTGTGGGAGCAAAGAAGTAGGAACAATTTAATGGGGGTGGCTAGGTGGTGCAGTAAATAGAACACCAGCCCTGGAGTCAGGAGGTCCTGAGTTGAAATCCAGCCTCTGACACTTAACACTTACTAGCTGTGTGACCTTGGGCAAGTCGCTTAACCCCAACTGCCCTGCCTTCCCCTCCAAAAAGCAAAAAGAAAATAAAAGAAACAAAACAATTTAAGGGCCCACTGAAAGGGATATTACTATTACTATTGTGATATGTATTTATTTATATATATATATTTATTGTGAAATTAAATTACTATTGTGATATTTGAAATAAAAAAGAGTATTACCATCCAGTAAGAAATTAATAATTTGGAAAAACTTGAGAAAAAAATTACATGAAGCAATTAGAAATGAACAAAGCAGAATCGAGAAAAAAAAATATACACAGTGACTACAAGAAATAACAAATAAAATTGAATGCTGTATATATACATACATATTGAGAGAGAAGTATGTATGTATGTGTATCTGTGTATATTCATACATATACATATCTGCATATATACACATATACATGCATATTATTTATGTATATGTAGTACTATATATATGCATGAATATATACATACATACACACATATATGTGTATGCATACACATATACTATCTTGGCCCTGGAAAATAAATTAGAAAGTATAATTTCTTGCTTTCTTTGACAAATACAGGCACTCTGAAAGTAGAAAATTGAAAAATGCATCCAAATTGGGTTGACAATGTTGGAAAGATTTATGTAACTGTTGCTTTGTTTTTCTTTTCAAATAATTGTGGCAAGATGGTTCTTTGGATAGGGGAGGAAGGGAGAGATACAGAAGTGACGGTCATATAAATTCAAAGATATAAATAAGAATTTTTTTTAAAGTATTAGTTAAAGAATAGGAACTGATATGCTGTTGATGTATGACAAAATATGCTTCATTCTAAACATTTTAATACTTTAGAGACTTAGGAGGTGTGTTTTGTCATCAAGATCCTAGAGTCAAGATAGCCTCACTATCCACTTCCCAGAAAAGGAACATAAGAAGAAATAATTTTAAAAGAGTAATCCCTTGACATAGTATAAAAAATAGCTAAAATGATTTTTTGGGGGAAGGGGTAATTGGGGTTAAGTGACTTGCCCAAGGTCACAGGACTAGCAAGTGTTAAGTATCTAAGGCAGATTTGAACTCAGGTCCTCCAGATTTCAGGACAGGTGCTCTACTCATTGTGCCACCTAGCTGCCCCAAAATGATTTTCTTTAAAAGGAATGGCAGCCACCAATTAAAAACAAACTTCCTATAGGCAGGTCCTACCTTCCATAATAAAAGAAAAAAAAAGAAAGGAACAAACTACTTTTTTGCTCTCAGACATCTATCTTTCTAAATTTTGTAGTCTGAAAGCTCTCAGAATATGCTGATTCATTAGAGATATCCTGTAAGAAGCTTATCTTTGAAAGATAGCTAGAAAAAAGACAAAGGAAATCAAAATTAACAAAATGTATCTGATTGCATTATTTGGGTATAAGATGGTATGCAAGACCATAAACATTTTTTTCCTTCACCCACAAATGGGGAAAAAAACCTTCAATTACTATGCAGTGTCTACTAAAGAGAAGTATTTTGCCCTATATCAAGATAAGGTTGAATTGGTACATGAGTTAGACATAAAGGGTGAAAGCTTAAGCAAATTGAGAGAGAAAAAAAAAATAATTTACCTTAAGATCTATGGAGAAGAAGAGAACATTACAGAATGCAAAATGGATAATTTTGATTACGATAAATTTAAAAGGTTTTGCACAAACAAAGCCAATGCAACCAAGATTACAAGAAAACAGAAAACTGGGAAACAATTATTACTGACAGTGTTTCTGATAAAGGCCTCATTTCTAAAATATATAGAGAACTGAGTCAAAAATATAAGACTACAAGTCATTCTCCAATTGATAAATGATTGAAGGATATGAACAGGCAGTTTTCAGAGGAAGAAATTAAAACTATCAATAGTCCTATGAAAAAGTGTTCTAAATCACTATTGGTTAGAGAAATGCAAATTAAAACAACTGTGAAGTACCACATCATACCTATCAGACTGGCTAATATGGAAGGAAAAATTATAAATAATAAATTATAAATGTTGAAGAATATGTGGAAAAATTGGAACACTAATGCATTGTTGGTGGAGTTGTGAACTGATTTCATCCATTCTGGAGTGAAATTGTAACTGTATCCAAAGAGCTATAAAACTCTGCGTATCTTTTGACCCAGAAATAGCACTACTAGGTCTGTATCACAAAGAGATCATAACAAAGGGAAATGAATCAAAATCTTCAAAAAAATATTTATAGAAACTCTTTTTGTGGTGACCAAGAATTGGAAATTGTGGGAATGCCGGAATGGCTAAAGTTGTTGTGGGATATGAATGTAATGAAATACTACTGTGCTATAAGAAATGATGAGCTGGTGGATTTCAGAAAAACCTGAAAAGATTTACATGAACTGATGCTGAGTGAAGTAAGCGGGGCCACATGAACATTGTACACAGTAACAGCATCACTTTGTGATGATCAGCTATGATAGACTTAGCTCTTCTTAGCAACACAATGATTCAAGACAATTCCAAAAGACTCATGATGGAAAATGCTAACCACATCCAGAGAAATATCTATCGAGTTTGAATTCAGATTGAAGCATTCTATTCTCACTTTTTTTTCTCACAGTTTTCCTCTTTTTTCTGATTTTTCTTTCACAACATGGCTAATTTGGAAATCTATTTAATATGATTATACATGTATAAACTATATTAGATTTCATGTTACCTTGTGGAGGGAGTGAGGAGTAAAAGAGGGAGGGAGAAAAATTTGGAAATCAAAATCTTATAAAAGTGAATGTTGAAAACTATTTTCACGTGTCATTGGAAGAAAAATAAAATATTATTACGTGGAAGAGGACATGGTACCTAATAGTTGCTTTTATTTGCATTTCTTCTGTCATGTCAAGTGAAAGCTAGCCAGAGCAGCGGAAGTATGTAGTGTGGTACAGTTAACTTTAATCACATAATTAATATTTTCCTCATCTCTTTCTTAGGTCTAGAAAATCAACAAACCAATAAATAAGGCCCTGATTTTCTGCCATTTGTTGATTTCATGGGCATGAGTACTCACTTTGAAATTTTTTTTACATGATGTTAGCCAGTTTAAAGTGGTTCTAGATGCTTATAAATTTTTTCCTCCAACTTCATCATCACCATAAAAAATAGCATGTGTGGTACTTTAATGTTTGCAAAGAGCTTAATATACATCGTCTTTATTTCATCCTCATAATAAACCTTTAAAGTTAAGGATATGAAAACAATTTCCACCACTTAAGGAATGATGGAACAAAGTGCAATTTTACCTTGGTTTTCTTACTGCAATTCTAATACTCTTTGTATTATGCCACAAAGGGTTATAAAAATGTACATACCCTTTGACCCAGCAATACCACTTCTAGGGCTGTCTCCCAAAGAGATCAGAGAAGTGGGAAGAGGACCAGTAAGTACAAAAATATTTATAGCAGCTCTTTTTGTGGTGGCAAAGAATTGGAAAACAAGGGGATGCCCATCAATTGGGGAATGACTGAACAAGTTGTGATATATGAATGTAATGGAAAGCTATTGCGCTATAAGAAATGAGAAGCAAACAAACTTCATAATAACCTGGAGGGACTTATATAAACTGATGCTGAGTGAGAAGAGCAGAACCAGGGGAACATTGTACACAGTTACAGACACATCATATCTGTGATGACTGACTTTGATAGACTGGACTCCCCTCAGCAATGCAAGATTATAAAACAATTCCAAAGGACTCATAATGGAAAAGGTTATCCACATCCAGAGAAAGAATTATAGAGTCTGAATGGAGATTGTAACAAACTACTTGCTCTCTCTCTTTTTCATTTTGTTTTCTTTCTTCTTCGTTATTCATTCTGTTGGTTATAATTCTTCTTTACAAGTTGACTAATGTTTAATGTGATGGCAAATGTAGAACCTATATTGAACTACATGGTGCTACAACTTGTGTGGGGGGCGGGAGAAGAATTTGGAATGCAAAAACTTTTGGAACTGAATGTTTTAAACTTATAGTAAAATTTTTAAGAGCCAAAAGACAGTCCTGCCCTCAAGGAGCTTACAATGTAATTACCATGTGAACAAATATATACAAAAGAAGCAAGATACAGGACAAACATGAAATAATTAACAGACAGAAAGTGCTGAAATTGAGAGGGGTTGGGGAAGGCTTCCCAAAGAAGCTAAGATTTTAGTTGAAACTTAAAGGAAGCCAGCAAGGTCAGTGGCTGGAGTGGAGAAGGGAAAATATGCCAGGCATAAGGGAAAATCAGAGAGAAGCTTCAGAACCTAGAGGCGGAATGTCTTATTGATGGAACAACCAAAAGGCCAATTTCATGGGATTGAAGAAAAATAATGTCTAAGATGACTATAAAGGTAGGAAGAAGTTAGATTGTTAAGGACTTGGAACACCGAACAGTGTTTTGTATTTGTTTCTGGAGGCAAAGAGAATCCAGCAGAGTTTATTGGACTCACATGATCAACCCAGTGCTTTAGGAAAATTATTTTAGAAGGGCATCTAGGTGGTGCAGTGAATAGAGCACTGGCCCTGGAATCAGGAGGACCTGAGTTCAAATCCACCCTCAGACACTTAACACACTAGCTGTGTGACCTTGCTTATGTCACTTAACCCCAACAGCTCTGCTTTATTCCCTCCAAAGAAGAAAAAAAAATTGTTTTAGTAGATGGAGAATGGATTAGAATGGAAGAGACCTAAGATACACACAGGCTATTGAAATAACCAAGGCCTGCCTGAGATAATGAAGGTCTGCATCAGGGTGGGGGCAGTGTCAGAGGAGAGAAAGGGGCATATTTAAGAGATGTTGCGATAGTTAAATTGACAAACCCCGACAAATGATTAAACATTGGGGGTGAGAGATAGACAGGCATCCAAGATAGCTCCTAGGTTGAGAGTTCATTCTAAATTCTGATTTTCTGAAGTCTCTCCAAGATTTGTGATTCTACAAAAGAGGGACCTTTTTTCTTATTTACCACAGGATCCATAAAAGACAAAAGTCAACCCCACTTAAGGGGCTGAGTATCAATTTTTGTTTATTTGTCTGCTTGTTGTTGTTGTTTAAATAACATTCATTTAGTTTTAAACAACTAAACAAATTCTCCATGTGGTAAGCATTATGGATGATTTCGTTTTCTTCCTAACCATACTGATGTTTATCAATATCAACATTATAAATTCAGAGAACTATATATGCTAAGAATTTAAGAAGCCTTAAAACCCATTTAAAAATCTCAGAAGTGGGATATCTAAAACATAGTTGTTATTTTTATATTAAGATACTACCAATGTACCCCCAAGAATACACTAGTAGAGAAATATTGGGATATTTGGTTTCATGTATTTTCAGAATCTTAAGGTTTATTTCTAGAAATTATGATCAAGTTAGAAAAGGAATTTGGCAAGCATACAAAGTGAGGAATAAAGGACCCAGTTATTCTTCAGAAAGGAAGTCATTGAGTATCCCACACAAGAAAATTCAAAATTGGGACCAGACTCAGAAAGAGCTGTGGAATCCAAATGTTAATGATAGCTTGATGCTGCCTTCCTGTGGAAGAAAATGTATTCTTTAGCATCATCTTGCAAATCAGGGAGGGAGTAGCATCTGTTCTTACTATGTTTATGCTCAACAAATCCCAAACCAACATTTGTTCATTTATTTAAAAAACATTTTTTCCAGTACAAACTTGAAGTGTGTGTTGAGAGCTCTATCTTTATAGAATTTATCGTCTAATATGTGAAAGAATATATCAGAGAACTATAATAATCAATGCCTACTCAATACATACATCAGAAAACTGTAAAACAATGGTCTACTTAAGTCCCAAGGAAAGAGACCTTTAAAGTACTTTGAGAGAAATGTTATGAGCAGCTTGTTTTTTTGGTTTTTTGGTTTTTTTTTCTGTGTGATAGAAATGTGTTCTGGGGGCAGCTAGGTGGCATAGTGAATAGAGCACTGGCCCTGGAGTCAGGAGGATCTGAGTTCAAATCCACTTCAGACACTTAACACTTACTAGCCATGTGACCTTGGGCAAGTCACTTGACCCCAACTGTCCTGCCTTCCCCCCTCCAAAAAGCAAAAAAAAAAAAATGTGTTTTACCCAAGTATAGGCACCACTAGCTATATCCTCTTTCTCTATGAATACATGTATGTATCCCAAAAAAAAATCTATAACTAGGTTACGTGGAATGAAAGTAGCTGAGGACTGAGTTTGGGATGGATATATAATAGGATATTAAACATAAAATAAACATGTACAAAACTTATTATAGGCTAAATCAGTTTATAAATATTTATTGTGTTAAGGCATTGCATTAGATTTCATGGAAAGATACAAAGAAAAGTCAAAAAGATTTTTCCCTAAGAGAATTAAAAAAAAAAACATTTTTAAAAATGAAAAATTTTCCCCAGTCCAAACATCAATCCATTCAACAAATATGTATTACCAATTGTTATGTATAAGGTACAGGAAATACAGAGATGTATCTTGCCCACAGGGAATTTATAATCTACTCATAGGAATGATGTTGTTTTTTGTTATTTAGTTCTTTCAGATTCTTTGTGAGCCCATTATGGGTTTTCTTGGTAAAGATACTAGAGTAGTTTGTCATTTCTTTTTCTACCTCATTTTACAAATGAGGAAACTAAGGCAGGCAGGGTTAAATGACTTGCTGAGGCCATACAACTAATAAGTGTCTAAGGCTGGATTTGAAGTCAGGAAGTCTTCCTGACTCCAGGTCTAAGACTATTCACTGCACCACCTATTTTCCCTACTCACAAGAAAATAGATTTGGATTTAAAAGTGAGCTCAGAGAGTTACCACTCCCTCATTTTATGATGGAGTAAACAGATCTCCAGAGAGACTTGCCCAAGGGCACAAAATTATTAAGCGGAAAATTCAGGATCTGAATCCATCTCCACTTGTTCCAATCCAATGTTTTTTTTTTACTCTACCATTCTGCTCATTTCTATATTTTCCATTCATTTCTCCTGGTCCTAGGATTTTAGATCAAGAAGAATAAATCTATTCTCCTTCTCCCCCTTCCATGCTACAGTCTTTCGGATACTTCATATAAAAATTATTCCCATGCTATCGCCTTTACTGAAAGGTAAACATTCTCCGTGCCTAGAGCTGACATTTTTATCAACCTGCTTGCCAATGAATGGAGCAAATTAATTGGTTCCATTGTGCCTCCCAAATGTCAATTGCAAGTTCCACAGGTATCATGACCATAGATGGTCCCAGGTCTTTACAACTCTGATCTCAAGCAGGATAAAGTATTTCACTCTAGGGCAAGAAATGTGTTTCTACTAGGATCAGAAGCTGTTATCTGAATAGAATATAAAATAACTTGGGATAAAGAAGATAGGTGGTGATCAGAATGATAAAATAAGGCATTTAGCTGAGGTAGTAGCTATTTAACCAAGGAAACCATCACATATCACTTTGGTTTCCTAGCTCATTCTTTTAGGAGATAAATATTTTTATACCACATACTTACAATATAACCTTTGGCAAGTCACTTAAATTCTTCTTTCAGTTTCCTCATTGATAAAGTGAAGGTATCAGATTAGATAACCACTAAAATTCTCATGGTTAAGGTGACTTTGAGGGGTCTAAAAATCACTTAAACATATACGTATGAGAGTGAAATGAACAGAATGAGTAATGACATAAAACTGGCACAGTACAGGGACTAGAATCAGGAAGAGTAAAGTTCAAATCTAGCCTAAGATACTTATTAGATGTGTAATCCTAGGCAAGTCATTTAGTCTCTCTCTGACTCGGTTTTCTCAACTGTACAATGGGAATAATAATCTACTTCACAGAGTAATTGTGAGGATTGAATGAAATAATTTGTGAAGTGCTTTCAAAACTCAGCTGAGGTCCCACACTCTTTAGGGAGACTTTTCATTTAGACACTCTCTGCCATTAATATCTTCTCTCTAAGACTACCTTTGATTTACACTGCTTATATCTTATATGTATATGCTTCTTTGATTAGAATGTGACTTATTTGAGGGCTGAGGTAAAATCCTTTGGTTTTGTATGCCCTATACAAAGTAAAATGCCTAGAACAAAATAAATACTTAATAAGTGCAGGTTGACTGAGTGTCCTACTGACACATCTCTCATCTCATTTTCTGATAATTAAGAAAAAATGAGTTTTATAGAAAGTTTCCATTTTTCCCAAAACACCATAATTTTTGCTATATCCTAAACTGTAACTACAAGTGATAACATCATTTGTCTCTACCCTTGACCTCCTAGAATCATAGGGTCAACAGTTGAAATTGACCTTAGAATTGATAGATTCCAAACGTATAATTTTCCTAATAAAAAAATTGAGGCATAGAGGGGAAGCTACATGCCCACACAGAATAGGGATGGCACATTAGTGCTATCTAATAATTCTTTATTGGCTTGTATTTGGCCATTGTCAGCATGAAAATTTTGAAACATTTTGTAACACTTTATTAAACTTTATTTTTGAGATACTTATAGTTTTTAAAGGTCAACTGAGGGTTCCTGAAGACTTTGAGATACTGGATTCATGTTAATTGAATAACTACTTAAATCCTTTAGTAAAATAAGATCGATCACTAGAAGGAAAACCTTAATGCATATTACTCATTCTGCATGTATTTATCCCCATCTTATTCCATGAAATTGGTCAGAACATGGAAGATTGAAACCACTCATCCCATTTTATTGGACTTTGGCAACAAACTCTGAGCTCATTTTTCATTTTTAATCAAATTGTCCTTTTCTTTCCTCAATTAGCTTTGCCACT
>CM053581.1:356686088-356704835 GCA_028627135.1 Pseudochirops cupreus | reverse complement strand
TTTTAAATTGTCTCTCCTGGATCTGTTTTCCAGGTCAATGGGTTTTTCAAGGAGATTATTTCACATTGCCTTCTATTTTTTCATTTGTTTTGGATCTGTTTGATAGTATCTTGATTTCTCATAAAGTCATTGGCTTCCATTTGCTCCACTCTAATTCTGAAGGAATTATTCTCTTCAGAGTGCTTTTGAGATTCTTTTTCCATCTGGCAAAGTCGACTTTTTAAGGCATTCTTCTCCTCATTGGCTTTTTGGGCCTCTTTTGCCATTTGAGTTAATCTATTTTTTAAGGTGTTAATTTCTTCAGTCGGGTTGTTGACTCTCTTTTCATGATTTTCTTGCATCATTCTGATTTCTCTTCCCAATTTTTCCTCCACTTCTCTCATTTGATTTTCAAAATCCTTCTTAAGCTGATCTCTAGCTTTTAGACAATCTTCATGTTTCTTGGAAGCTTTTGGTGCGGGAGTTCTGACTGTGTTGTCTTTCTCTCATTCCATGCTTTGATCCTTCTTTTTCCAAAGAAGGAATCTAGAGTTTGGTAGCTGTTCTTACTTTGCTTCTTTTTCCTGCTCATTGTTGGCCAGTTAATAATTTTTTAGCTCTATGGAACTCTGCTTCCAGAGGGGAAAGCTCTGTCCCAAATTGCTGGGGTTTTCCCAGCTGTCAGTGCTTTTAGGAGGCTGCTGCAGCCCCCACCAGCTTTGGTTCACTGAAAACGCATCCCAGGACCACCACCCAAGACCACAATCTGGATCCAGGCCACTCAATGCAAGAGCACTTGGCCTCTGAATGATAGTTTGGCCCCCCCTGCAGTCTGCAGGCTGGGAGCTCCAGAGCAGCAACATGGAGGCGGCTGCAGGGCCTCTGCTTCTGCTGCTTCCTTGCCCTGGAGGCAGTTTGGCCAGACCTGCTTTTCTCCCCCAATTTTAGCCAAGTTCCACTGACCTTTCACTTAGTCCTTTTTTTCTTATGGCTTGATAATTCTGGAAACTGCCATAGCTGCTGCAGATCTGCTCTCCTGAAGCTCCAGCTGTGGCTTGCTCAGCTCTTCAGCTGCCCTGAGAGCCAAGCTGCCATTTCAGGCTGGGCTGGTTTTTGGCTCCCAGCACTGAGATGGTCCCTTCTAGCCAAGCTGCCTTCAGTGGAAAGTATATTTGTGTGCGTTTTAGAGCTCTAGAATTTGTTTAGAGTCATATTTTATGGGTATTTTGAGGTGGCTGTGTGGGAGCTGCTGTTCCTTGCTGCTCCTATGCCGCCATCTTGGCTCTGCCCCCCACCTTTTTTTTTTTTTTAGTAAAGGGTTACTGAACTAGTAAATCAAGTAAATGTTGAAGATATGATTTACACAGACTTAGCAAAACTTTTAATAAATTATCTCACGGTAGACTAGCATAGATTATGGTGATGTGTATACTAGATGACATCTTAATTAGATTTTTTGTAACTAGATGGATAATTGAACTCAAAGATAAGTTGTTAATAGGGAGCAATGGTATACCAGAAATAATGCTGAATTCAAATTTCAGCTCAGCAATTTACCTGTGTTGTTTCAGACTAGTCATTACCTATCTGGGCCAGTTTCTTCTGCTATAAAATGCTTGGGATATAACTATTCGACTTATAACGTCACTCTAATTTATAAATCTTTACTTGACAAGACGTCTTTAGTGGTATACCTCTGGAACTTATATTAACATCTTTATTAATCACTAAGTTAAAAAAATGTGTCATGCTTATGAAATTTGCCAGTAATACAACAATAAAAGGAATAATCAACATATTGGAAGATAGAATAAGAAACCAAAGAATATTGAAAAGCTAGATCAGAGTCATCACACAATAGCTTGGAGCCCAATCTAGCCTGCTAACTGTTTTTATACAACTTATAGATAAGAATAGTTTTACACTTTAAAATATTATAAAAAAGTTTCTTTAAACATGCAAAACCATTCTTAGTTCATTGGACATGCAAAAGCAGGTGGCAGGGCAGATTCGACCCATGGACTGTAGCTTGTCATTTCCAGGTTGGAGCACTGGATTGAATCTCTTCAGAAATTCAATTGTTATTAATGTAAAATCTTATACTTTGGTCCAAAAAATCCCTTTATAAGTTGTTAATTATATGAAATAGAAGCCATCTCCTGAAAAAAAAAGTGTTGTTATTTTGGATTGCAATGAGAAAGGCATAGTTTCCAAGAAAGTGATATATAAATTTTTTTACTACAACTGCAGATCACATCTGGAGAACTGTGATTACTTCTTGTCATCACAATTTAAGAACACCGATAATTTGAGGAGCATACAGGAGAGGGCAACCAGAATGGTGATGGATATTGAATCTATTTTGTAAGTAGGATATTTGACCACTGAGGTTTTAAAGTCAAGGGTGAAAACAAAAGAGATGAGAATTTGTTTCTTTATCTGACCCCTAGCCCTAGAATGCACATGGTGAATGCTGGGTCCAGACTGTCTTTCCCTTCACATCTTGTATAACCTATTTTTTAGTTAACTTCCTTAGATTCCACTTATCCATTTACTCTTCCTTGGGAAGAGGAGAGTGAAAAACAAAAACAAACACAGCCTTCTTTCACATAGCAAAAGCAATCGACTCACTCCATCAAAAAGCAAAAGCCTTAGATACGGCTACACTTAGATCTTATCTGGATGTGCCACTGAGTCATTTTTTACTTGTATACCTAGAACAATCACTGTTACTCTTTTGCATTGCCCTATTTATATATAATAAAAACATATAACTTAAAATAAAGTATAAACAATCACATTATTCTCCAGTAAAGTCTTAATTATCAGAAATTATGAAATAGGACTTACACAGAGGAGGAAAAAGAGTAAATTTTAGTCATATCTGGCATGAACATGCATGCACAAACACTGTGTGTACAGAAAAGGGGAGAAAGAAAGCTTGTCACCATTCTTCAACTGGTTTCCCAAAGATACTTTATTATCACATGTAATTATTTAATTTATTATCACTAATTTCTTAATGCTAATTTATTATTTTGTATAATTAATTTATAACTTTGGGAAACAGTTCTGTAAATCTTACTATATTATAGCCATATACCTTCTCAATGTTTCCTCAGGTAAATATGATAGTTGCAGAGGAAGCATCAACTTGAAAAAGCAACCACCAGCACAATTCCCTCAATTTCCCCAAAATCCTAGTTCCTTAGTCTCATTTTCTCATGATTGCTCTGACTAATCACACATATTAAATCTTTCCCCTACTCTTATGTCCTTTATTAACTAATGCAAAGTGAAATAAGCAGAAGTAGAAAAATAACAATACAATTAATGATAACATAAATGAAAAATCAAAAGAATCAACAAAATATATAGAAGCTATACAATGCATTCATATTATTCAAGACTTTCTAGAGATGGAACAATAACGTACTCTCAGCTTTTCTTTGTAGAGTAGCGTAACTATGGGTATGTAACATTGATTATACTGTCAGATTCAGGAAGTAGAGAGATATACCCATAAATGAGTATAATGTAAAAAAACCAAAATACATAAATCATTAAAACATCTTCCTGCAATCCTTTATAAAGATTGTATGAGCCAGAGTAAAAGAGGCAGTATATTTCAGGAATGGGGCAGAGTTTGTGAAAATGGTAAGAGGTAGGAAATATAATATCACATATAGAAAATAGCAAGAAGGCATGTTTGGCTGAACATTCAGAGGACATGAATAAGAGTAATATGTAATTAGTCTGGAAAAGTAGGATAGAGACAGATTGTAAAAGCTAAAATGACAAAGTGACAGATATAGATGTTAGTGTATTTTTACCACTGTATTTTTTTACTCTTTAGAATAATTTGATCTTATAGCATCAGAATTTTAATCTTGACAGTTCCTCATCGTTCATGGGCTAATTCCTTTTTTAGAATTTAAGCCCATGATATTGTCCTTAGATTACCTGTGTGATGTTGGGAAAGTCATTTAGCCTCAATGGAGTTTAAGTGCGCTCATCTGTAAATCAAGAGGGTTGAATTAGATGGTTTCTGAGGTCCTTTCCAGCTGTAATTATATCCATAATTTTATATTTGCTCTGGATTCTTTGAGTCCTACTCCCCCTGAATAGAGATGCTTTCCAATTTTCTCCTCTATTCCTATGAAGAACTCTTAAATTCATATCCTTCTGATTTTTCCATCATTCCCGCTTCATCAATCAGTTCCTCCTTATTGATGAACCCCAGCCTAGTAGTTCCCTGATCACCTTCACCCCATTAGGTTATATTTTCCTTGAAGGCAGAGACAATATAGTTACTTATCTTAATTCCCAGTATGTATCATATTGCCTTGTACAGCATAATAAATGATTGCTGAATTGACTTCAGTGCTGTGATTCTGTGAATTGTGGGTGGTTTTTAAGTCTGGAAGCCTTGTTTAGTAAGTATTTATTTTAGAATTGTGGGTTTATGACCATGCCAAAAATCTGGAGTAACAATGAAAAAAATACTGGAATTTTAAACATTGCTAGGGAGTAAAATGAGTACTTACATTTAGGGACCCTTGCTTTTCATTTGTATCCCCAGTGCCTAGCAATGTGCTTAGTGGACAGTAAATGCTTAAAAATAGTTTGAATGTATGGAATGATTGAGTCCTAATTGCTTTTGTGTTCTTTTGAGAAAAGATGAATTAAATAGCATTTTGTAGACAGGAAACTTATTTGTCCAGGGGGAAATGTATAACCTAATTCACAGTATAATGGAGGTTTTGTAAAAAGGAGAAATTTTCAGAAGACATACTTAGTGACACTATAACAAAGACCTAATCGTGTTACCATGGTAATAATTGACACATGAAGCACATTAAGATGTACAAAACACTTTACATATGCCCTCTTACTTAAACGGCACAACTCTGTGAGGCATGTGCTAAAGTTTTTATTTACATTTTTCAGATGAAGAAACAGGATCAGAAAGATTGTAACTTACCTATGTTCGTATTAATTGAATCAAATTCATTAAATATTTATTAAGTGCCTACTACATTCCAAGTAATGTGTTGAGCTCTGGGGCTGTACATAAGGGGAAAAACAGAAAGTTCCTTCCCTCAAGGAGCTTATAATCTCATGGGAGAAGAGAGCATACCAAAGGAGGCTAGAAAAGAGGGGAGGGGAATACAGAGAGAGGGAGGACACTAGTCAGTTTGTACTAGCATGGAGTCTTCTTCTTTCATGGAGTTCACACCAAGCAGAGCTGGAGTGACCTGAAAAGTCCAGCTTTTGCTCTCTATAAAGAAAACTTTGTTAAGATTCTATGAGAAACCAATTTTATAAAACCATGGATTACAGATAGTTCATTATTATGCTCACCTTTAATAGTTATTCAAAAGACATAATTATCTCAAAGTAACAATATGTATTATGATGATGTGGTAAATGCAGTGGCTAAAAAACAAAAAGCAAGCACAAATTGTCATCTAAGCCAGGGCATATTTTCCAAGAAATACACAGGGTCAGTAGAAAGAAAGGGCACTCACATCATATAATAGTAGAGAGCTGGAGACATTTTAAGAAAAAACATTGGGCAAAGTAATTCATACCTTTGATGTTTCAAGACCTTCCATTCTCTTAATTATCATGATGTCCCCACACTGTTTCCTTTGATTGCCACGTCTCTTCTGGCCATGTCACACCACTAGCTCTCTGAGCAAGCAAGTTTGGAATAATATTGCCTACTGACCCAGTAATTCCACTGAAAGATGTTATAGATGATAGGAGGCAGAAATGCCATCCTTCATACACACACACACACACACACACACACACACACACGCACGTGCGCACACACACACACCAAAACAAAACAAAATAAAACAAAAAATAACCCCAAGGAACCAACAACTAACAAGAGTTAAGATCTTATTTCATTCATGGATCTCTTTTTAACTTCTAGAGCTCACACTTTTTGGAGCTGTCTCTTGCCTCAACAGTCTCCCTGGGAAATATGTCCTCTGCAAATACCATGAAGGATATGATAGAGTTTTTGAGCATTCGACGGTTAGCTATATTATATTTCCATCGAGTTTAATTTGAGAATTACTTCACAACCCCAAAAAGATTAACAGTGTCAAATTTTCTTCAGATTTCTTTTTTAAGTACTTGACCTTTCAATTTTCTTTATCACCCATCCCTTTGATTCAATATTTTTCATGAAGTGATCCATGGGGGGCAATAGATTACAGGTCCCTTAATCAATAACACTCTTAACTGGAAAAATAACAATAACATATTTATGTAGAACTTTTTTTGAGAAGTCAACATACACGTATGTACATAAGTACCAACTATGTGCCAAGTACTGTGCTTGGGAAACAAAGAAAGGCAAAAATAATCCCCCAACCACAATTTTCTCATGTATAGATAATATGCAAGTAACTATGTACAGACAAACTACACACACACACACACACACATCCAATGAATGTATATGGTGGGGGTATCACTTTTTGGTAGGAAGAGGATGAAGGCCAATGTCACTGGATCGTATGTGGAGGGGATAAGGATTAAGAAGCTTGGAATCGTAGAAAGGGCCCAGTTAATGAAGGGCTTTAAATGCCAAACGAAGGGCTTTATATTTTATCCTGGAAGTAATATGGAACCACTAGAATTTATTGGCAGTTAGGAATGGTATTAAAGCAGATCAGTTGACCTACTTACTCTAATACCTTTTAATCTTAAATTATCAGAAAAAAAAATCTTATTGTGAATAAATAGGCTTTCATAGCATTTACCAAGTATGATGATACTCTAAAAGAATAACAGAGTCTTCAAAGGACATGTCATAGCAATTCTGTCCTATGCATGGTCTCAGATGTCTTTTACTTTACCATATAACTGGATACCTTAAGGAATTTGCTTATCATGATATAGTTAGTAAATGGCTGAGGAGGATTTGAACTCTGGTTTTTCAAAGCATAAAATTCATAATTGATTATGCGTATTTGGAAATGCCAATTATTTCAAAGGAAGTATGTCTGGTAACAAGAGAAGTCAGAAACGTAAAAAAACAACAACATAGAAACAAGCCGATTGTTTTCAAGGATTTACTCTTAAAGTTGCCCTTACTGGGACGTTACATTGCTGGATTGTTTTGAGTAGGTAGAATCATGACTATTCTCCCCAAATTATGGTGTACTTACTTTGAATGCGTGTGTGTGTGTGTGTGTGTGTGTGTGTGTGTGTGTACTTTTAACATACACGTTCTCTCTTTTAATAAAATGTAAGCCCTTTGACAACAGTAAATATATTTTGTCTTTGTTTCCTCAATACTTAGCAGAGTGCCTAACATGCTGTATGTGTTCAATAAATGATTGTGTTTCTTTTATGGGATTTTTGGGAAAAAGCAAATTAGTTGTTGATAGAGGTTTTTTATAACCTCCTTTATCTTCAGAGCTATATAGAGGTGGATCTCAGATTTGGGACAGATACGGACAGATAGCTTATACACCCCCATTTTGCAGGTGAAGAACTCAGACTGAGAAAATTGAAATGACTCACTCAAAGTCACAAATCTAGTAAGCAGCAGTTCTGAGATCAAAATGACGTTATTTGATTTTCCAAATCCAATGTTCTTACTATTGTGCTATGCTGTCTGTCCTAAATAAGACAAAAGACTTACTAGTTGCAAATATCAATCACACATATATGGTCTTTGCTTAATACAATGCCAAATAAAGAGAGGGAAAAACACACATTATTAGGTGCTTCCTGTACACACAAAATGATAGGGGCAGCTAATTGGCCTAGTGGATTGAGTGCCTGGGCTCGACTCAGGAAGATGAGTTCAAATCCAGCCCCAGACACTCAATAGTTTGTGAACATAAGCAAGTTATTTTAAGCTTGTTTACCTCAGTTTCTTCATCTGTAAAATGAACTGGAGAAAGAAAAGGGAAACCACTCCATTATGTTTTTTAGGAAAGGCTCAAAAAGGATCACAAAGAGTTGTACATCACTGAAAAGAGGCTATAGTATACAGCAACAACTAAGCAACATGGGGGCAGATACAGAAACAATTATCTTTCCCTCAAGTAGCTTATGTTTTAATGGGGAAAACACACATAACAGAGCGGCGGCCAAGAAATACAAGTTTGATCTTGAAAGTTATTGGGATAATGAGCAGGGCAATAGATAGGGGAGTTGAATGTCACAAGTTATCCAGGAAAAATGACACAATTGATTTGGTCATGGTTCATGATCTGTGAAGAGGGATGAGAGCAGAAATTGGTGGAAAGGGAGCTGTGTAGGAGGTGATGGGAGAGCAGGAGCTGAATTAGTTTTAATTAACTGTGGCTCTTCTGAATCAGTGTTCCAAGAGACTCAATTACCAATTAGGAGTTTAGGAATTTTGTGGGAATTTCAAATGATTCTTGATGAACTTAGCGCTAAGATAATTTAACTTAGACATTTATTAAGGACTTCCTAAAACCATTGTGCTAGGAAGGAGGAAGAGAGGGAGAAAGGGAGGAAGGGAGGGATGGAGGAGGAAGGAGGGAGGGAAGGAGGAAGGGAAGGAGAGGGAGGGAGGGAAGGAGAGAGAGAGAGAGAGAGAGAGAGAGAGAGAGAGAGAGAGAGAAAGAGAGAGAGAGAGAATGAATCTCTGCAAAAAGCTTATATTCAACTAATACTCTAGTGGGGGGGCAAGTGTGTGTGTGTGTGTGTGTGTGTGTGTGTGTGTGTGTGTGTTTGAAGTAAATTAATACTAAAATCATACAATAACTTGGAAAAATGACTTTGGAATAGTTATGTCCAAGTCAGTTGAGATATATCTGAATTTACACAAGTTCTTTAAACTCCTTGTTTCTTATTTCCCTGACCTCTCCAGTGAGGGGCTTGGACAAGATACCTTCAGAGGTCCCTTACATCTCTAGGTTTCTAGTCCAACTCACTCACTTTACAGATGAGGAAACCAAGGATCAGGTTAATTTATAGAATAACAGATCTGGAACTAGAAGACACCTCAGAGACTATGGAGTGGGAATGAATTATGGATAGACAAGGAATTAAGGCCCTGGGAAGGGCCTGGGAAGGGCCTGGGAAGGTGTGATTTGCTCAGAATCAAAGGGATACTAAATATGATGCTGTATGTGCATCTTGTTCCTTTGACCCCAGCACCAGGGCTTTTTCCACTGTGTCATATTTCTTCCCATTCTATGACTTGCCTGGGTTCTTTCCTTCCTTCCTTCCTTCCTTCCTTCCAACCTTCCTTCCTCTCTTCTTCCTCTCTCTTTCTGTTTGTTTCTCTCTCTCTCTTCCTTCCTTCCATTCTCTTTCTCTCTCTTTCTTTCTTTCCTTCCTTCCTTCCTTCTTCCTTTCCTTCTTTCTTTCCTTCTTTCCTTCTTTCTTCTTTCTTTCTTTCTTTCTTTCTTTCTTTCTTTCTTTCTTTCTTTCTTTCTTTCTTTCTTTCTTTCTCCCCTGTAGGTTATTCCAGAGTCATAGGGGAAAAAAGGGCTGTAATTTGAGGCCATGGCTTAAAAGACTAATAAACTAGCAAGGCTTTCACATACTATAGACACAAAAGGTTATTCTGTGAATTGTGAACAGGGCTGTTTGCACAGTCTGTCCTTGATTGAAGCTCTGCCCCACGGGGGTCTAGAAGCATTTGTATGGAAAGATCCTCCCTGAGTTTGGATTTCTGATTGTTCATATAGGAGTATTCAGTCTCCCCCTGAGGTTGCCAGGGTGCCCAGCTATAATCAGCATAAATATCCTCCTCAAATGGCCCTTTTATTGGTTCAATTGAACATAGTTGTTCCTAACATTTCCTACCTGAATCTGTCAAATGTTCACAGAAAAAAAAAGAAAACCAGTTGTTTCATCTGCTCTTCTGCTGGAAAATGTATGGTTCATGAATATTCATTTAGTTTTTGTTGTAATAGATGCCTTTGAGTTAAAAACATACTGTACTGATCTTTAACTGGCACAGATAGCATCAGTGATAGTAATCATTATAATAGCAATGGCTGATAATGATAATGTAGAAAATAATAGTATTTCAACTTTGCAAGGCATTTTATATACAATACTTCATGAGAGTCAGAATACTATAGGAGAAAGAGTCTCAATGAAGTTGTTTTCAAAGGACCTGAGTTTGAATTTTGACTCTGGCATTCATTAGCACTATGAGTTAGGACAAGTCACGGAAATGCCTTGGGGAGTCATTCTCATAGTCTTCCAACTGAGGGGCTTGATTTCAGTTAGTTCTACTGCTTCTAGCAGGGGTGTGCTGGTAAAACTTTAGTACTGGCTCTCCAAATATCTTCAATGAATTTTAAACTTTAATCTTCTTTATCAACATTTATACCACCACTTTCTTAAGTCTAGACGATTTGCAAAACATTAAACCAATCCTGATTTGTAACATTGCCAATACCCAACATGTAAATGCTCGCACCAAAAATTTAACAATCAGCTCACTGGGTATGAGCTGGACTAAGTTCTGCTTCTAGGTCTGACGTTCAATTATTCTAAAATTTTGTTTTTTTCTCCTTTTAAAAGACCAATTTAGGGAGTTATATCTTAAATGATAGAAAAGCTATAAAAATCACAAGATCATAGTGTTGGGGGTTCTGCCCACCCAAAAACTATAGAGATTTAAAGTCTTAGACACCCAAAACTGTTGGGGTTTCATAATGTGTTGTGGTGGAGCCATTCCAAAGAATTCAGAGTCAGACCACCTCTAATCCATGTATAGGCATTTATTGAGATTGGTGTCTCTCATGAAGTGGACTGAATTTCAAGAGGAACTAGCAACTTCAGAGAAAGTAAGATGGATTTTTATAGGGTAAATATGTTGGTTACAGAAAATTTTTTTTAATAGAATATAGGAATATGATTAATATTTAAAAGGTTGGAGGAGTTTGTTAAGAGATTATGTAATGGAGGATGGGTACCTCCTATGTTTCGATGGTTAAACATTCTGGTCATGTTACCCTCTAATTGGCTAGTTATTGTAGCTGTGTCTGGTCAAGATGGATAGTTAGGTATTATGGTCTTGTCTTGGGTTAAATGGATGATATGATTGTGATTGAATATAAGAACATACCTGTTCAAATATGTGGAATGGGTCTGGGGGCAGTTGCTAGGTAGAAGTAGTAGCTGGGTTCCTATCACATGGATAGGTCTGCTGTTCTGTGAGAAATATGAATTCATGGACACATTTATTGTTCTAGTGAGCAGTGAAGCATATAAGAAGAAGTTAGGATATTGGGCGGGGGCAGACGAGGTAGATACAGGGGGCTTATTGTTAAGTGGGTCCTATAAGGAAGATAGAATATTGGGGCTGAGGGTGAACTTTATTAGGATTCCAACAGTATGTAGTCTAATATTTTCACTTAGAAGATGAGGGCTCTGGTATCCAGAGAGATTAAACTAGTAGCCCATTTTCACAGAGTTTGTGAGGGTTTGCCTTAATGGTTGCAGTTCTTCCTATGTACTGAAATTTTGTCCATAAATCCCAGGTCCAATTACTGGGCCACAGATAAACACAAAGCCAAACCTTTCTGATAGTATTTGCCTTTCTGGATCAAGAATTTCCCAAGCCTCTGTCCTGAGTTCTTTTCATTGTCTCCTCTCTCTTACTCTTTCTTATTTCTCCCTCTCTCTTTGCTCACCATCTCTGTCTGTCTCTATTTCTTTGTTTCTGTCTCTCTGTGTGTCTCTACTGCTGTTGCTGACTCTTTCTCTGTCTCTCTCTCTCTCTCTCTGTAGACCTCTGTCTCTTTGTGTCTCTGTCTCTATGTCTGTCTGTTTTTATCTCTGTGTCTCCGTCTCCACACCCCCCCCAAGTACTTCATTATTTCCCATGGGTTTAATAATCACCCTTATGCAAATGAGTTATATGTCCGTATATGTCCAGTCCAGGATTTTCTCTAAACTATGGTCCAATACCGCCTACATATTAGACATTTCAAACTCAATATTTACAAAGAAAAAATCATTGGTATATAACCCCAATCGACCCATCTCCCAGGCTTTTCTATTTTTGTTAAAGTCTTCACCATCTTTCCATCTGCTAACTTCATGACCATGACATTATTCTCTACTCCGCATTTTCCCTCACCTCACATATCCAGTCAGGTAACAAGACATTTCCACTTCTAACTATAAACATCTCTCATCTGACCTCTTCTCTTTACTCACAAAGATATCATCTGAATTCACACCCTCATCATTACCTGTATATATTACTGCAATGGCCTCCAGTCTTTTCTCCTTCATATCCATCCTCCACACATTTGCCAAAGTGATTTTCCTTCAGCTCCAATCTAATTAAGTCATTACCCTATCAATAAATTCCAGGGACTCCCTCTTGCCTTGAGGATCAACTATAAACTCTCCTGGTTGACTTTAATGTCTTTTATAAACTGTCATCCACCTATTTTTTTTTGCTTTGCTTTCTCTTTGGTTCAGCCAAATTGGCCTTATCTTTATTTCTCATACATGACATTCTATATCCCATCTCCATAACTTTTCAAAGACATTTGTCCATGTACAAAACACGATCCTTGTTCACTTTATTATAAAATCTCTTTCTTCCTTTAAGATGCATATCCTTCTTCATCAATCTTTTTTGATCCCTTCAACTGGTAATAGCCTCTCTCCCTCCTCATCTATGAAATTTTTATTTTGTAATTATTCTGGTTGTATTGATTTTATTCATATTTACATATGTACATGCTCTCTCCTCATTGGAGTGTAAGCCACTTGAGACTGAAGATTGCTTCTTTTTTTTTCCCCTTCTAACCTATCCCTAACTGTCTAATGAAATGACTAAGCCATAGCAGGTGCTAATTAAATGCTTGTTGACTGATAAGACATCTGGTTATAGTTAGACTATTTTGATGTATGAGTTAAGATTCAACCTTGGCCCTCTGATTTCAGATCCAGCTCTCACTTGACAGCATTATGTTGACTTCTTAATTTGCTCCAACCCCTAAATAACTGAAAAGAACGTTAACAATAAATTTAAAGTAGTGCAATTCATTGTAGGAGTTACCTTTGTGCTGCTGATGTGGATGAAAAATAATCATTGGACTGGTGTGATCTGCTGTGACATTTGGACAATTCACCCCAGGGGAGGACAGCTGTAAGTCATTGAGTGTAAAGATGTGTTAGGTACTTTGGCTTGGCACCAAAGTTTGCCTTTTTCAGATCTGGATGATAACACATGGCATGTGGAGAAGTATATCCAACTCTACTGTTTTGAACCTCGGTCGCTCAGGGCTATCCCATTCTCTCCTCCGCCAGAAGGAATACTCCATCAAATGTTTAGGTTAGCAAGACTCCAGCCACTCTGTAGACTAGGCAGAGAGCTGTCACTGTACTTTCGAGAGCTCTAAAAATGCCATAATCCATAAACATTGAGGGCTGAGTCAAGGCTCAATTTGGATTCTTAAATAGCACATCGTGTTTAAGGCTCTCCAGATGCTTTATAAACATTACTTCTTTGATGAATTAGCTCTTCAGTGGTATGTGGCATCCACTACCTGATTATTACCTAACTCAACTTCAAGTGGGGCCTTGTGACACTTTCCACTTTTGTTTCAAATTGGTTTCAACCAAACTCTTTGAAAACTTGGATTTCCTTCAAATCAACCTAGTTTTTTACTATTCTCTGCACATTTCCTCCTCAATCCAATGTTCTTTAGACCCCTTTGGCTATTGTGATATTTAAGGGAGATAGTAGAATTAAAGTCAATGTCCTCTTGGAAGTTCTGATAATAATTGAAGAGCTCCCCTGAGGTCGTTTCTCCAGGTGTTGAGTAAGAACTAATGCTGAACTATTTCAAGTCTCTGGCGCAGTGGTGGGGTTAAGAAAAACTGAAAACAAACAAACAAAAACATAGAATAGTTCTGTAAGAGCTTAGAAACATCCAGAGCCCAGGGAATTCTCACAACAGCTCAGAATTGTCTGTTACATAAACACCCAGAACTGTTTGTTTAGAGAAATGTGCCATAAGGGACCCACCAACGTGATTTGAGCTAAATTAGAAAGAAGTACTCCCAAAATAAATATTAGGTCATGACTTAAGAATACATTCCCCCTAAGTATTTGTAAAAGTGACATCTTTTAGAGCACTTGACTTTTAGAAAGGCAGAGGTTTGTACTATAGGTGGGGAAAAGGAGGAATTAGGGTGAGATTCTTATCCTTATATACTTAGAGATTGGAAAGGGAAGTGAATAGAGCACTGAAGTGGGAAAAAGGAAGATCCCCAATTCAAATTTGTGCTCAGACATTTAGTAGCTTTGTGTCCCTGGTTAAGTGACTTAAGTTTTATAAATTTCCTCAATTATAAAATGGGGATGATGATAGCACTGACTGCCATGTTTATAAATTAAATATGCATTTAATAAACTCTTGTTAGTTTTCTTCCCTCCCCTCCTTTCGTTTTCCTTCCTTCCTCTCCCTTCACCTTCCCTCCCCTTCCCTTCCCTTCCCTCCCCTCCTCTCCTTTCCCTCCCCTCCTCTTCCTTTCCCTTCCTTCTTCTCTTTCTTCCTTCTTTCTTCCCTCCTCTCCATTTCTCTTTTCTTCCCCTTCCATTACTTACCTTCCATTCCTTCCCTCTTTCCTTCTTTCCTTCTTATCTTCATCTAGGAATAGTTGATTGATTGACTGACTGGAACTTCAATTACCAGGATAGACAGAAAAAGACTTAAGGGTTTGGCAACCAGCTAAGCTTTAGGGCTAAATCTGTGCTCTCTTGTGTGTATTGTTGCTGCCTAGAACCTGCCATTGGTCCCGTGTCTCGTCCCTAAGCTTGGTCTCAGATTGAGGCTATAATGACCCCAGTGATTTGAGGCTGTAGAACTAAGCTGGCTATTAAATTTACCTTTCCTACATCACTCTGCCCAGGATTCCCTCATCATAAGAAGACTGAAAACCAAACCTGTACAATGTATAACTAAAACTACAAAGAATTGTTGCTGAAACTTTATTTAGGATTTTTTTTTTTTTACCTAGGAACCTTTAATTCAATCTCTTTCCATTCAGAATCCCCTTTCAAATGTCTGCTTACTACTTTACCTTCTCTATCTCATGACCCAAATTGGAATTCCCATTACCATATAAGGAGAGAATGCAAAATTTCATGGCTATAGGGAATTCCAGGGTGAGGAGACATCCCTTGTTGATTAAAATAGTCAATTTTCAGTGATTTATACTCCTAGAGAGTTGCCTAGCAAACTCATAGATTATGGGACTTTCCCAAGGTCACACGGTCAATATCTATCAGAGCCAGTTCTCACTCCCAGGTCTTCTTAGTTTGGAGGCTGGCTCTGCCTCCATTAGGCCATGCTGCCTCTAACACATTTTTAATAGCTTCACAAAAGTCACATTTTTCTACTGTAGCATCTTTCATGCTTCTTTGTATTTCTTTCTGCCTTAAAATTTACTAGTTTTTTTTTCTTCTGTTTTCCAAATGGTCACAACAAGGTCGCCACATGCCAGCTTTTATTTAATGTTTTACTTAACTCAGGACCCACATAACAAGAGTTGTATAAAGCTGGATTTTTCCTATTCACTGCAGAGTTCTTCATTTTTGCTCTCTCTGTCACTAAAAATGTCTCTGGCTCACACATTCCACCCCCCTCACCCAACACCCACACTGACAGCAATTTTAAAAAGTGGTTCTCATGGAATTGCTTTTTTTTCTAGATATTCTCCCTCTCCCCATGCTGTTCTTTGCATTAATCATATTCAGTTCTAATAGGGTTTCATATTCACTTAGTTTCTTGGATTATCATGATAATGGTATCCCAGCCAAATCTTATTTTTTAAGTTATTCTAAAGTCTCTATTTGCAATTGAAACAGAGGGGGTTATTATATGTTAATAGAACTTCTTGAATCATGTGAAAGACAAGGGCTGAGATTATACTTTCCAGGATCCATTTGGTTATTTTCACATTTTTCTACACTCTTCAAAGAAATCATAAAATCAAAATTGGGACATTTGTCTAGATGAGTCTTGTCAAAATGTGATATTGCTTATTTATTCGATGTAGGTCCTTTCTTTTAAACAATCAGTCCATCTTCAAGCAGCATTTGCTATGCACCAGATGCTTGTGATACAAAATCTACAACAAACTGAATAAACTGTCCCTGCTTTCAAGCTTCTTTCTTTCTATCTGTTAAAGTTATTGGATAATCTATGAAATTTACTTTCAGAAGAAGCTTGTTATAGCCATCTGAATGGTGGAATCAAAGGCAGAGGTCCAGGTTCAAATCCATCTCTGCCACTTACTAACTGTGTGACTGTGGACAAATATCCCCATCCCTTTCTGATTCATAGTTATCTCATTAATTAAATGAAATGATTGGATTAGATGACCTGTTAAGTAACTTTAAATTGAAATCTATGATTTTTCCTCTGGCTTGCCTTACCATTCATTCATCCAACTGATTATGAACCTCTCCACCAGATGATTAATAGAAGAAGTCAGAATTTTAAATTAAATTAGTTTTCTTTTCTTCTGTAATTAGCAACAATGAGGACAGTTGTTAGGTATTGGAGAACTTTGAAAGTTTATGCTTAAAAACAAGGTATGAACACATCTAATATGGAAATAATTTTATATGATTGCAAATATACACACACACACACATACATACATACATACATACATATATAGAAACCTATATCAAATTCCTTACTTGTCAAAGGGGTAGGGGAGAAGGAGGAAGGAAGGGAATAATTTTAGAACTCAAATTCTTAGAAAAAAATGAAAGTTAAATTATTTTTAAAAAATCAAGGTGTCTACTAGTACAAATTCTGACATGGTAAAGAAAAAACTCAAAAAAATTTTAACTATAAAAGAATGCTACTTTTAACCTCCAATTTTGTTGTTTTCTTGTTTTTCCCCTTCAATGTGGAAAACAAGAATGTTTCACAAAATGAGTGAGAGTTGGCAGGACTAAAATGGAAAAATATTTCATCAGCCAATATGCTTTGGAGGCATCTGAGTGTCTAAATAGATGACACTCCAATGAGTATTTTTGGCTTGAAAGTGCCTCCAAACATTGTGATCAGGAATTTGATGGCCATATGTCCATTTTTTCCATCTTACGCCATAAACACACAGCAGCTCTCCTGAGCTTTGCCTGTTCCCTGGAAATTCTGACTTGTTCTGTTAAGAATTGTACTCTGCAGATTTTGCCCTTCTTCTTTGTACTATGACCCTCAACATATTGATCCTTTCAGCAACACTTTTTTGGATTCTCACATACTATAATAATGTACTGAAAAATATCATTGAGTGCAACAGACCTATATCAAAGATATAAAATATTTTTCAGATTTATTCATAGTCATAAGTGGGCTAAAACAAATTTAAAGATACCAATAGCACCATCCCAAAACACTTCTACCCTTGTCCTTAGAGGCAAGTAGATATTTCAAAGATGTCTCAAACTCAACATGGCTGCAGTGGATCTCATGATCCATACCTCACTCACCCCTACCATCCTTTTTCCATACTTCCCTAAGACTTTGGAGGGTCCCTTCACTCAATAAAGCACCAAGGCTCACAATCTCAGCGACATTCTCAGTTCCTTATCTCCCTCACCTCAGGTATCGACTAGCTGTCAAGTCTTGTCAGTTTTAATTCCACAATATGTCTTATATCTGCCTCCTTCTCCTAACTCACATTGTTATCACTATAGTTCAGGTAGTTATCACCTGCTCACCCCCCTTCCCCCACCCTATTCTCTTCCCTCTCTAATCCATCTACCCTGTAGCTGTCAAACTAATTTTAATAAAGTTTGGGTCTGATTATGTTACTCCCTGAATCTAGGATTTAATATAAGCTTTGTTTAGCTTTTCCTTCATAACCTAGCCCCAATATATGTTTCCACCTTTATTATTCATTGCTCATGTTGACACCTTCCAGTCCTCAGCCCTAATACTCCTATCTCCATGTTTTCCCCTTGTCTTTCCTACCACCTTGGGATCTACTCCCTCCTCAACTCTCCTCCTAGAATCTCATTTCTTTCTTCAATTTTTTTCTTATATGCTAACTTCTGCATGAAGTCTTTCCTCATCCCTACTGTTATCAATTTCCTCCCTTCCTAAACTCAAGTTGTATTTGTGTACCATAGTGCAGGGGTGGGGAACCTATGGCCTTGAGAGCACATGTGACTTTATAGGTCCTTGGGTGAAGCCTTGTGAGTGCATCCAAGTTTTACAGAACAAATCCTTATGTTAAGGGGATTTTCTTCTGTGAAGTTTGGATTTAGTCAAAGGGCTACACTTGAGGACCTAGAGGGCCACATGTGGCCTCCAGGTCACAGGTTACCCACCCCTGACATGGTGTGTGTGTGTGTGTGTGTGTGTGTGTGTGTGTGTGTGTGTGTATATATATATGTGTATATATATATATATATGTGTGTGTGTATATATATATATACACATATATATATATATACATGCTCTCTATAGGTAGCTAGATGGCACCATAGTGAACACAGTGCTTGACCTGGAGTCAAGAAGACCTGAGTTCAAATTTAGCCTCAGACGCTAGCTGTATGACTCTAGACAAGTGACTTGGTCCCTGTCTAACTCAGTTACTTCAACTTAAAACAGAGAGTAAAAAGATAACCTATTTCCCAGGGTCATTCTAAGGAAAAAATGAAATAATATTTTTAAACTGAGTTCTTATCATAGTGCCTAGAACATAGTAAGTACTTAATAAATCCTTGTTGATCAATTAATAGAGTGT
>CM053581.1:356664584-356685588 GCA_028627135.1 Pseudochirops cupreus | reverse complement strand
GTAGTCTGTTTCAGGTTTCCACCCGTTTCTCTGGGCTACTTCTCAGGCAGGCTCACTGTAGCAGAAGGGTGGGGCTGTGGTTTGCTGATTGGCCAGGTGGTTCTAAAGCACACCTGGGCTTTTGTTGTTAGAGCTTGCTGGCTCCACCCACCTGGGTTTAGGCTCTGTACAGTACAATCTCCCTTCCCCCTTCCTCAGTGGTTTCCAAGCCTGGGGCTGTTTACACTTATGCAAGAATGTACTCTAGGTGGGGCTTTTACCTCTTGATTTTTTTTGTAAAAAGTGATTCTTTTTTATAATTACCTGTTCTAAAAATCAATAGGGGAATCAATACTGAGTCCATTACTCCTGAATATTCTGAATTCTTATGATGAGTGGAAAAATGAATATTGTAAACATGCCCTAAATGTGTGTTCCCTATCAAAGTGTCTTGCATGATTCTAAATGTGTGGTTTAAGATTATTCATTGCAAATGAGCATAGTCTCCCACATTATGTTTTAAAATCTCATGGGGCTGAATTGAGGGTTCTTAAAGAAATGTGATTTTATACCTGAAGACAGGCATCAATATATAATGAGGACATTAAAATAAAAATTATTGACTGATGGTTTTATTATCATCAACCAAAGGTAATGTTAGCTCTGATCATGCTTTTCCCCTCCATGAAAATCTCTGACACCTCTCAGTGGTTTCTTGTATAATCTTCAAAGCCTCTTATCCTGGTAACAAGATTTTCCACAGTCATGTACCAACTTGCTCATATAATCTTACTTTCTGAAATCCCTTATAATTAAAGTTATATTCATTCATTCATTCATTCATGCATTCACGTATTTAGTAGTAAACTCCTTGCTTAGTCTGGTGAATTCTTTTTTTTTAATGTAATATCTTGAGTTCATTTGAGGTTAGGGGATTATGTTTGCTCTCGGGAAGGAGAGGGGGTGTTCTCTTATTGATTCTGAACTTCAGTCATAGACCAGATCTCCCTACATTCCCTGTATACACACAGCCTGACTCTTCTCGTCCTGCATCTCCAAGTCTCTTACTCTTTCACCAGCCACTAGACCTTATGTTGAGCTCCATGTTCACTTGCAGCCACTTCAAACACATATGCAATACACAGTAAGGTTTCCTTGGTATTTCTGTTGATCACCACTGTATTGGTAATGGAATTTGGACATGCCCCTGTATTGGCTTGGTTTTTGGGTTGAGTGTAAAACCCAGAGATTGTGAATCCCACTTGTGGAATGGACTTGTTGACATGAAGAGAGAGGGCTGAACTGGGAGGAGCCATGAACTGGGGGAGAGGCCCAAGCCTAGAGAAGGCCAGAAGGACTTTGGGAGAGCAGTATCCAGTATTGTAGAGTGTGATTTGCTGAGAGAAAGACTGCTAAGAGCCTGTTTTAACAGCCAATTGGAATGCCACTTGGAACTGCCAAAGACTGAGGAGGCGTGGCTGTGGTGCCAGTATTTTGTCTGTCTGTTTTGATGTTGTTTTGCCAGATTCACCTGATGGTGAAGGACAGTGCTACTGTTGTAGAGGTCTTGGAACCTGGATGTTGGTTCAGAAGCCCTGATGGAGGATTTTCTTGTGGTACCTGCACATAAATCTTGGAAGAGGGTCTTGCTGATGTTTTCAGGGGTTCTTGGACTGTTCTACAGGCAGAGAGTGACTTGATGAGGACACTGGCTATGGCTTTGTTGAGCCTTGTTTCCCCAGGAACTGAGATTGCTGAGGGCTTGCCTCAAGTGAACATAAAAGAAGGCCTTTTCCTTGGGTATTCAATGCCGAGCTTTACTTTGTTGTAACTTAAGGGTGGATGGCCTTCTGTGCTCTCCTACCCCTTTTGAGATTCAGGGGTGGGAAGCCTTTGAGTTTTTTGTGCTCTGTGATTGACCAAATGAATGCACTTTGTTTATGGTTGGAGACTAATCTCCATTTGGGAAGAGACTTTTTACTGACTAAATGAATGTATTGTCTAGGGGTGGAGTAGTATCTGGATTGAATTGAGAACTCACTTGCTAAAGGAACAAGTTACACTGTATTTTGACTTTCTCTGTTCTGTGAATGTTTGTCGAATAAATGGGGTTTACTGTGCTGGTAATCTGAATGTTGGAAGTTGCCTTTGCTTG
The DNA here is from genome assembly GCA_028627135.1 of Pseudochirops cupreus. Taxonomy (NCBI): domain Eukaryota; kingdom Metazoa; phylum Chordata; class Mammalia; order Diprotodontia; family Pseudocheiridae; genus Pseudochirops; species Pseudochirops cupreus. Next base: position 356,683,454 of record CM053581.1, on the reverse strand, counting down.
GCATTACAACCACCTGCAGAATAGTGAAGTTCTCCAATACGTTATTCATCATGTATTCTCTGGCAGGTATTTTAGCTTATGGATGAAGTTGATCATATATTTCCAAAGAGGAAACCAGTGAATTCGGTAGGAGTAGTGGCCACTCTCATACTGGCCATAGTCTGTCTCTATTTTCTCCACAATCTGTTTGCCAAAGGAGCAGGCTTTGGTGGAGCACTTGATGATCATGTTCTCAGGGCTCTCATATTGACTGGAGACACCATAAAAAGAGCTGTCTTCATCCTTGATGTTGGTGTTGAGATCAGCCCAGAACTTGACAAGGAAGAAAGCATTTGGGAGTCCTTGTTCAAAGAGCTCTTTTGAGTGTTGGATGTCTGCCTCTTTGAGGTAGGAGTTACTGTAGCTGGGACTGGACTGGCCAATGTACACAAATAAGTGCTTATTGTTGTATGTGTTTGGGTCTTGTTGCTGCTCCAAGAAGGAAGAAAACTCCAACATCCAGAGGTTGGAGCTGGCCACACTTCATCCTTGCCATGGAGGGATTGATGGTAACACGGTGGACCCAGCAGGAGACTCAAACCTTGGCAGAGGGAGCAGTGGCTGAATAGCATAGGTTTGTTGAGAGAAAAGTTTCACATCATGGGAAGTTCTGGCTTGGCCTGACAAAGTTCCTTGCCAAACTCTGAGACGGCTGGGTAGGCTGGTCCCTGGGTAAATGCCATTTTATTGTGGAAGGTTATAGCAGAGATGATCTGAGTGGATGACATGGTAGCCATATTCTGCAGGGCTTGGTCCTTAGCTGCCTGATCCTTTAACTTGGCTTGGATATCCTGAGCTTTGTGATGGGCCAGCACCTGGATGTGGTGAGATACCTGCTTCCTGGTTTGAGTTTTCCCTGTCCAGAGCTTAATATAAAAAGCAATCAGCTCATTATGGCCTGTCCCAGGATGGGGGATGAGAGAGTGATGTTGTGCTAAGTGAATTCTGAGGACAGCTCTGAGATGCACCAATTCTGCTCTTGCTCTCCAATAATGGTGAACAGGGAAAGGGGCAGTTAGATCCTGAAAAGAGACTGACAGCTGGAAGAAGTTGGGAGATGGGGAGGGGCCTGGGGCCAGGCTGGGGCGCTAGAGCCTTGTGGAAGCTGCTGTCCCTCACCACCCCCCTGGCCTCAAGCTTGAAAGGAGTAAGCCTCCAGTCTGATGAATTCTACAGACATCTCAGAATAAGGTTTGTTACATACATAAAATGAAATACACAGGATTATTAAAAAGTCATTTGTATTGAAACATACTTATCAACTCAAAAATAAAACAAACAAACCTGAATTTATGGTTAAGAAACCTTGACTATAGGGAGCCAGAGCACGTAAGGCTCATTCCCCACCAGCAGCTCTCCCACACTCTCTTCCTTGTTCCACGGTTCTGTATGGACGTCCGGAGACGGCCTTGAAGAGGCCCTGGGGAAGGCGGATCCCTGAGGCCCCGCTTTACGGACTGTGAGGTTCACATTGCAAGAGGTTGTGTCATGCCACAGGGAAGTGTTTGAAGCCCGGGAATTAGTTGGGTCAGGTGGAGGTCAGAGCATATTGCACAGTCCCCCGCCAGGGGATACTTCATTGCTCAGGACTCTCTTGCGTGGGGTTACCTGCTGTTCCTGATTGGCATCTCCACACCCTGGGGCCTTCATGCCCTTATAATTGCACTCTCCCTCTCACAATTCTGTTCAGCTGGGCTCTATCATGTGTGGTATGTGGATCTGGAGTCTATTTAAGACCTAGAGCTGAGAGGTATCTTGGAAGCCTGCCTTAGTATATGGCTTTAAGTCTTCCCCATAGAGAGATCTTAATAAACTTTTCTGTTTGGACCTCAGAGACGTGACTCTTCTGTCCTAAAAGGTACCCTAGCGTCATTGAGTTGGGTGTGTGACCAGTTGCCTCTGCTGGTAAGTTAGGGCACTCTAAGAGAGAACCCTGACAACGGACAAAATCCTAGGTAGCTGTGGCAGACCTTGGAAAGGGCCGCACACAATCGGCTTTGGTGCCAAGGCCCGCCAACATAGGTTTTGGACAGCCAGCGGGAGGAAAGGCTGCTCTATGGAGTAAATTCCATTAGGGATCCGTTCTCAAAACCTAGGAGTTAGAAGTGAGATCTCAGATAAGGGAGTACTTATCCAGTACTGCTTTGAACCACCTCAGAAGAAGAGAGTGGATTTATCGGGAATGAAAAAGAAGAGCTTGCTAGGAGTCAAAGAAAATAATAAAAAGTCCAGCACTCGGGCTCCCTATCCCACCAAACTTAAAGATAGAACTGATGACAAGTCAGAGGACAGGTCTAAAGATAAAAGGGCCACCAAAAAATCAAGTGAAAAGGACCCTTTTAGAGACAGAGCTCCTAAGAGGAGCAGTGGCTCCAGTGGGAGTAGCGCCTCCAGGTCTCGCTTCAGTTCCACCTCCAGCTCTGGCTCTAGTACTAGCACTGGCTCTAGCAGTGGGTCCAGCTCTTCTTCTGCATCAAGTCATTCAGGAAGCTCTAGGACCTCCCAAAGTTCCAACTCCAACAGTTCTTCTGGATCTCCTAGTCCCTCTTGAAGAAGGCATGATGATAGGAGGCGTTCCTGCTCCAAATGGAAGCCACCTAAAAGGGATTAAAAGGAAAGGAAGAGATGAAGTCCTTTACCAAATCCCACCAAAGTACACATTGGAAGGCTTACTAGGAACGTGACATAGGATCACATCATGGAAGTATTTTTCACTTATGGGAAAATTAAAATGATTGATATGCCTGTGGAAAGGATGCATCCTCATTCATCCAAAGGCCATGCATATGTGGAGTTTGAAAATCCAGATGAGGCTGAAAAGGCATTGAAGCATATGCATGGAGGACAGAGCGATGGTCAGAAGATAGCCACTGCAATGCTGGCCCCCTGGCCCAGACCCCCATCCAGAAGGATGTTGCCACCACCCTCAATGTGGCATAAATCACCACCATGCATGAGAAAAAGGACCTGCTCTCCTAGGTGCAGATTTCCTGTCCCCTGAAGATCCAGCTCCCCAGCGCCACCGCAGCAGCTCCAGCTCCAATTCTTCCCGATAAAGCAAGGCAGCTGTTCTCACTTTGTAACTTAAATACCATTGAACACAACATTAAAGCATTGTACTGAGGGTGGGGGAGAGAAAAATGGGAATTAAGCACTGGCTAGCAAAGGTTTACTTAATGCATTGGATGTCTCCTTGCCCTTGAGGGCTTCTAAACAGCAAATTTGATTCATTTCTCAGGACTGATTTTTGGCTCGTAGGAATATTTAATGTTCAAGAATTGTAGCCTAAATAAGGCTCTTTTTTTTTTTCCTGGCCCAAATAGAAAGCCCAGCTACTGGCAACTTCTGAGAAAATCAGGAAACCAACAGAAGCAAACCAAGCAAAACAGAGATCAAGATGCTGAAGCTCTGCCCACCCCAAAGTGGCAGCGTTGTTGCTGTTTTTTTTTTTCCCTTTCTCCCTAAGTAAATTTTTCATTAATACGAAGACTTGGTGGCTGCTTTTTAGCCAGGCTGATTTTTTAAGAAAAGAGGACATGAGCTTATGCATGTCTACTTTATCTCCTGCTAAAGCTAGGCCAGCAGTCTGCTGCTTTGAATTTTTGTTCTCCTGATTTTAAGGGCCAGAAGACCCTGGGAAGGAATACAGATTTTTCATACCCCCTCCTTTACTCATTACTGTAAATGGTTCTTTAAACACACCAGCACCCACCTCAGAAATTGGTAAGCAGGTTGTGGGCCAGCCCCTGGGTGCTGCCTCATCAAGAAGCCAGCCCTCTGAGGCTGTGGCCCCTTGAAAAGCTAGCAGGTTAATTTTGCAAAATGTAAATTGCATTCTTGGCTTTTATTGTACAGTCAATACTAGAAAATTACTGTGAAGAGTTTTGTATCTTTGTAGCATTTTATATAATGTTGTGTTTGTACTTCTGGTGTGTAGAATGGAAGAAAATGGTATTAAATAAACCTCAAGGGTTGAGATACAAAAAACAAAAACCTTGACTATAAAAATACTTTACATTCAATCCACACTGAGCTAGTCATAATTTCTTAAATATACTCTATATTTATTGGACTTCTGTGCATTGATCATGCTAATCCAACTGTTAAGAATGACTTCTCAACCCCTACCCTTGCTACCTCCACCTAATGAAATATGTACCACTTTCTCCAGGGCAAGGACTATGCCTTATCCTTTTAGGATCATCTTATTCCCAATTTATGCAGTGCTATCCCTTGCACACACAGAGTGGTTGCTCAATGTATGAATTAGTGAATCACTGACTGACATTTATATAAAGCAGAAATTGAGGATTGGTATTCTTTATGTTTTACAAAATCATCAATCAACATATATTTATTAAGTGTCTTCTGTGTGCTAGATACCACTAACTGCTGTTCTTAAAAATGACAAAAAGACAGTTCCTCAACTTAAGAAGTTCACAATCCAATGCGGGCAAATTTATACAAAACAAGTAATATACAGGAAAAATGGAAAATAATTAGCAGAAGGAAGTCACTATAATTAAGAAACTTGGCAAAGACTATCTGTAAAAGAGGGATTTAATTGGATACAGACAAATCTCATTTTATTGTACTTCACTTTATTGTGTTTCACATATAATGCATTTTTTTTTCTTTTTACCATTTGAATGTTTTTGGTAACCCTGTGTCAAGCAAGTCTTTTGGTACCATTTTTCTAACAGCATGTGTTCACATCATATCTCTGTGTCCCATTTTGGTAATTCCCCAAATATTTAAAACTCCATTATTATTGTATCAGCTTTTATGATCTGTGATCAATGGTTTTTGATGTAATTATTGCAATTGTTTTGGGGCACCATGGACTATGCCCATATCAGTTTATGAATTTAATTGACAAATGTGTGAGTTCTGACTACTCCATTGATTAGGTATTCCCCCCATCTTTTGCCTTCACCTCAGGGCTCCCTATTCCTGGAGACACAAAAATATTGAAGACTACTACATAAACATAGTTGATAGAGCAGCAACAAGTTTTGAAAGGATTGACTCCAATTTTGAAAGAAGTTCCAGCGTTGGTAAAGTGTTGTCAAACGGAATTGTATGTTACAGATAAATATTTCATGAAAGTAAGAGTCAATACGTGTTGCAGACTTCATTGCTGTTTTATTTTAAGAAATTGCCACAGGCACCCCAGCCTTCAGCAAATACCACCCAGATCATTCAGCAGCTGTCAACATTGAAGCAATACTCTCCACTAGCAACAAAAATTACAACTCAATGAAGGTTCAGATGATGGTTTGCATTTCTTAGCAATAAAATATTTTTAGCTAAGGTATATAAATTGTTTTGTTTTTTAGACATAATAATATTGCACATGTAATAGAGTACAGTATATTGTAAACATAACTTTTATATGTAGAGAGAAGCCAAAAAGTCATGTGACTTGCTTTATTGTAGTGGTCTGGAACCAAATTTGCAATATCTCAGAGGTATGTTTGTATTACTAATAGATGCTATTTCTGTAATCATATGATAAAAACCAGTGGGGAAATAAAACATAGCCTTTTTAGGATGGGATATATATGGTGTCAGTTTGAGAGAATAGTAAGAAGCCAAGATCTAGAGCAGGGCTTAAACTTTTCCCGCTGGAGACCTGTTTTTGCATTTGGCAGCTTTTCATTGGCATTGTGTGATCTGAGGGCATGTGCAGTGTAAAGTGCATACTTTGTATTCAGAACCAAGGCTGCATTAGAATTGCATGATGCAATGCAGGCAAGTGCTGTCAGAAACACCTCGGATTCATTATGTGTTGATTTTTAATTAAATTTTGCTCATTGTGCATTCAGAAATCTCCTAGTGTTCCAAATTTTTTGCCACCCCATGTGGAGTTGTGATCCACAGTTTAAGAAGTACTTATCTAGACTATGGCAACATGTGGATGATAATATCATGGTCTTAGATCCAGATGAGAATTTGTAAGCCAGCAAATCCGACTCCCATTTTACAGATGAGCAAACAGAGGCTTGGAGAAGTTAAGTAACCACATGTCTAGGATCAGAAAGCTAGTAGATATCTGAAATCGATTCAGACCCAGGTTTTCCTGACTCTAAAACCATCACTCTTTTTGCTACTCTATCCTGAAAAATCTGTTCTCAGGCACATATAACCATGAATAAGTCACAACCTTTGAGCGACTCTGCTTCTTATAATACTGCTTTCAGAGCTCGCTGAGATGGATAAGAGAACATGGAATATGCGAATGAACCTAGCAAAATTTCATTCATTTACCTGACAGGTGTTTGGTACTGACCTCTTAAAAGAAGGATATCATGAGCAAAAAATTAAGCGCCAAAGTACTCTTGTGGAACATTATTATTGTGTTAGGGAATATGGAATGTGAACATTAATGAAGATACGGAATATAGTGGAAACAAAACGAAACGTAACACCTGATTTGGAATTTGAGGAAATAAGTTCAAATTTAGACTCTGAAGCACTTATAAAATCATGATGAGTTTGGGAAAGTTATTTAACATCTTGAAACCTGAGATCTCTTATCCCAAAAATGGGGATAATAATAATTTAATTTCAATCTCCTCAAGTTTTTTCAAGGAAGGCACAAATTTTAAAGTGTTATATAATGGGAATCCAGATTAGAATCTGAAAGTGCCTTTTACATTGAAGAACTGCTTAAGCACATGGTCAGTTTGTCTCAGAGTCATGTAAATTTTGATTCAAATACATCTTTTGAAACCTATGTAGTGTATGACCCTGGGAAAATGGATGAGTCTTTGTAAGTAAGGTATTTACTCAGTCATCCTAGGAAACTTACTAAGACTATAAATTGAAAAAGCAGATGCTGTTCCATATGGATAAAGAGTTTTCTTACTGGTAGTTTTCCATGCCATTGAAATCACAAGTCGATCCCATAAACCATTTATTTTGCAAATAATCACACATATAAACACCATAAAGAAGATAAAAGTACTCTGAGTAAAAGGCCAATGTAAAAATTATAAAGTATCTCTTGGTCTATCAGTATCAATTCTCAAACTGTACTACAGAGTGGCAATCATTAAGATGATTTTGTGCTGCTTAAAGAACCAAATAAAGCAGAAGTCAAATGGTGGAACAGATTAGTTTCATAACATACAGAAGCAAATAAACAGAGAAGCATAGTGTTCGATAAACTGAAAGATGACAATTACTGCAAGGAAGGACTGACTCATTATCTGAAGAAAGTAAAAAGTGACCGAAAGGGAAGGAAGAAAATAAACATTTATATAGCATGCATCATATAACAAGCATTATGCAAAACACTTTTTTTTAAACAAAAGCATCTTATTTGATCTTCATGTTAACCTTACAAGGTAGGTGCTATGGTTATTCCCCTTTTACAGCTGAGAAAATGAAATAGAGAAATTGATTTGCCCAGGGTCCCACAGCAAGTAAGTCTCTAACACCAGGTTTAAATTCAGGTCTTCCCAACTGAAGGCCTAGCACTCTCTCCACTGTGCCACTACTGGGAGGATTTCACAGCATGTTAACATGGCAGAAAACAGGTGTAGTCCAAGACCTCACACCACACACCAACATGAGCTCCAAATAGATGCATGACCTAGACATCTTTTAAAATCTCATCATTAAGGAGTATCAAAACATAGGAAAACTATGAATAGGGAAAGAGTTCATGACTAAACAAAAGATAGAGAGGATCACACAAGATAAATGTTTTTAATTAAAAATTTTTAAAGTTTTTTTTTCTTTTTTCCCAAATAAATATATCTGTGAAAATCAGAAGAGAAATAGCTAACTGGGGAATCTTTTGGGCAATACATTTGTCTGATAAATATGTCATATCCAAAACATGTAATGAACAGTTTCAAATATATGACTCAAAAGTATTCTACAAATGAATGGGTAAAAAATTGAACAGGCAGTTCTCAAAGAAGAAATCTAAGGTGTCATGAACCATATGAAGAAATGCTCTAAATCACTACTAGCTAAGGAAATAAAAATTAAAGCAAGTAAGAGTATACCGTACTACAAAACTGGCAAAGATGAGAAAGAAAATAACAAATGTCAGAGGAACTAAGGGAAAATAGATATATCAGAACACCAAAGATGGAACTTTAGACTGGTCTTGCCATTCTAGAAAGAAATTTGGAATTACACCCCAATTTATCCAACTCTACATAATCATTTCACCAGTTATATCACTACAAGACTTCCCCCCAATAAATCAAAGAAAAATAAAAGGATCTATATGTACAAAAATATTCATAACGGTTTCTTTTGTGCTGGTCTAAAATTTTAAAGAAGGGGAATGTCCTCCTATTTGAGAATGGCTGAATGAAAGTGGAACATTAGTATAATGGAAAATTACTGTTCCTTTAGAAATGATGAAAGTTTTAAAGGAAACTGAAAAAGCCTATATGAATTGGTACAGTGTGAAGTGTAGAAAAATATAATTTTATGCAATGAAAACACCATAGAGGAAAAAACCAACAGCTTTGAAAGAGTTTAGAATTGATTAATAGAATGATAAGCCCTAAGTCCAAAGGAATGAAGATGAAAGTTAATGGCATTCACCTCTTGACAATAGAGTGATGAAACTAAAATGCAGAAAGAGATGTATTTTCATACATGTCTGTTACGTGAATTAGTTTTTTCTGGACTATTTCTATCTCTATCTATAAGCAAATCAATTAAACTCTATTTTGGCTATTTCTGTTTATACACACACACACACACACACACTTGTGTGTATTTATTTAGCTACATATCTATATTTATATCTATCTATAGAGAGAGAACTTTTTTCTCCACCTCCCTGCCTGTCTTTAATTGGACCAGTGTTGGAGTGGGAAAGAGGAAGAGGAAGAAGAAGAAGAGATTAATTAAAATTATTTATTAAGGTAGCTTTCCTCTCTTCAATGTATCCATCCATCCATCCATCCACCCATCCATCCATCCACTCATCCATCCATCCATCAATCAACCAACTATCATTTACTTAATATCTATTATATACCTGGCACTGTTTTTGTTACTTGGAATAATAACTAACAATAGTAATAGCTAACATTTATGTAGCATCTACTATATTCCAGGTGCTGTGCCAAGCACTTTACAAATATTATCTTATTAGATCATCTGCATTTGTGGAAACTGAGGAAAAGAGAAGTTAAGTGATTGGGCCAAGGGCACACAGCTGGTAAGTGTCTGGAGCCACATTTGAAATCAGATATTCCTTGACTTGGTCAAGGTCACAAAATCAAAAAGAAAAAAAAAATCTCTGGCCCTAGAGATTTTACTTCCAAATAGGAGTTACAGTCCAATATGTACATAGGGAGAGAGTTATAGGAAAGAATTAGAGTAGTGACTTCATTTTCATAGGTTATTTTGAGTGAATAAAGTCCCAAAAGCAACATAAAATGGCTTCTTGCCTTCAAATTGTAGTTGCCTAGACTTGGGCTGAGAAGTTATTGACTTGCTTCAATAACATACTTTATTATGTTTCTGGGCCAGAACTTTAAACCAAGTCTTCCTGGATTGGAAGTCAACTCTCTATCCTAATGTTATTCAAATTTAGGATTAATAATTAAGTTAGAAATTTATTTCTGTGGACAATGTATTCATTAAGAAATTTCCATGTGGAGTTGCAGAGTGAAGATGGAGTAAAGGCAGGGTCTTGCCTGAGTTCTCTCTCAAACCCTTCCAAATACCTTTAAAAGTGACTACAAATTCTAGAGCAGTAGAACCCACAAAAAAGGAGAATCAGAAAAAGCATTGCTTTATCATTGTTTACATGGAAATTAGCATTTGCAAGAGAAGTGATGAAAATGAAGATGATAATGTGTGGCACTAGAGATTCTTATAACATTCAGGTGAGTTGGCCAACACTGGTGGGACATTGGAAGTTAGAAACCAGGTTCCCTGAGTGTATAGTTCATTCTTTGTTTTTTCGCTACTTTATCTGACATCTTGCAGAATTTAAAAAAAAAATAGTTCTTGAGAATTTCAGTGATGTCATAGACATTTGCATAAGAAGTGAGATAATCAAAGTACGGATTTCAGACACTTGGGAAGAACGTTGAGAAGTCATCCATTTTCCAGGTTAAAAGTTATTATCTTTCTGAATTTATTTCTGAAGAAATATTTTTGTTCCTATTAAAAATATAGATTATGTTATCAAAACAGTTGTCATTTATATTACTGTATTTTTCTTCCAGGAAAGTGTGTATGATTGTCTTAATGATACTATAATTCTCACCATTTCTCTTCTACAGTTATCTTTTTATATAATATGCTATATTTATGACAAAAGCATCCTATCATAATCACAAATTAGAAATGCATTTGTAAGCAATTTTAACCATCATCTGGAAACATGTTCTTTAGGTTTTCCTAGCTTTTCCTCTTGTATCAGCACAATTGCTAGGAAATGACAATAAAATATCCTTTGTATAGCAACTCTAGTTTCTCCAAAACTTTATAAGGTATTTAATCATAATAATCACTCAGCTTTAATTGGAATTATTTATTAGGAGATTTCCTACATAATGTATCTCATTTGCTCCACAAGGTAGTCCTATTAAGTGGATAGGGCATATATTATCCACATGTTAAGAAATACATTTTATTGATCTCTTTTGGTTTTATATTACCTTTATTAAAAAAAAATTCCCCTCACCAGAGCTATCATTTGCAAGAAAGGAAAAAAAAGAGGAAAGAGAAAAAAAAATTACCCAAATTAATAAACACATCACTTGAGTGTGACAGTATATATAATATTCCCAAGTTCTAGTTTGCCATCACTGCCAAGAAGGGAGGGAGACTCATTTCATTATGTCTTCTTCTGGCCAAGGCTGATTATTATAATTATACAGTTTTTTAGTTTTCTGTTTGCTTTTGCTGTTTTTCATTACATTTACTTTTTTGTAGTCATTGTACATACTGTATACCTATGTCTTTTAGCTTCATTCTATACCAGTACAATTATTTTTTCTATATTTTCCTATATTGTTCATATTCATCATTTGTTATTACTCAAAAAGCAGCATATATTAAAATATAATTATTTATTTTGCCCTTTCCTAATTAATGTATTTTTAAAATTTTTTCTTTTTTTTTCTTTTCTTTCTTTCTTTCTTTCTTTCTTTCTTTTTTTTTTTTTTGCTTTTTGGAGGGCAGTTGGGGTTAAGTGACTTGCCTAAGGTCATATGGCTATTAAGTGTTAAAAGTCTGAACCTGGATTTGAACTCAGGTCCTCCTGACAGCAGTGCTGGTTCACTATTCACTGCACCATCTAGCTGCCACATTAATGTGTTTTTTAATGAAGGAGGTTTAGTCATTATCTGTTCAACATTCTCATTTTATAAATGTAGAAATTCAGTCTCAGAGAAGTTTGGAAATTCTCTAAATATTTAAACAATCGGTAATTAATAGAATATGGACTCAGGGCCTTTTTAAGTTGCCATTCCTACAACACCAACAATCATTATTAGATATTTAGTCTTTTTGAATTAGCCATTTTCTGCCTCTCTTAATTGTAGTGCCCCTTTCAAATTGATATTTTTGGTTTTTGGTTTTGTTTTGTTTTTGTAAATGTTATACTCATTGAATAACAATCTACAAAAATGTAAGCTGCCTTCTTATCATCGCCTCTATAATCAGTCTAAAAGGGTTTGATTTACTCCCTTGTAAGTTAAAAGCCAAATGTATAAAGAATTCATATTGTCCAGTCCAGGCAATGCTATCAAATACACAAGTCAGAGTGCTGGCCCACAAGAGAAGAAAATGAAATGAGGCCATGTAAGAATAAGAAGAGGGGAGGAATTGCCTTTGGGAAATTGCATGGGATTTTGAACAACAGTCTTCATCTATGAATTACAAATCATTACAAACCACAGAATTCTTTAGTCTAGGAAGAATTAACTTTAAGAATTGTTTACTACCTATAATGGGGTATAAGTAAAGTGTAGCATATTACCAGTGAAGAATTAGGAAAAAAGATCCAAAGGAAGTTATTAAAGGAAATTATGACCCAAAAAGAAGCTGGCCCAATAGTGTAGCAAGAAAAAGGAACATCTGATAGCCAGCCTCTGTACTACATTGGCTTATACACAGTTTTAAGAACTATAGAGTAAGATTCCTAATACATTTGGTGGATCTCCCTGGTGAATTTATGGGAAGACCAAAGCAAACATTTCACACAATAAGAAAAATGTGCCTGACTGTTAATCTGCATTCTTGTAGGAAAGCTGAAAATGTAGAGATCACAAATCCAACAAGGTATTGAAAAAAAAAAGGTGGGGGGTGTCTATGATCCTCCAATCAAAGTTCATAGACTAGTGTTGTCACACTTGGAATAATTCTTTGACTTAGGGACTCATTAGAGGAGAACTTTAGTGGAAGCAATTATAGTTTTGTCCATCAATGCCTTATTATAAGTGTGGGGTCTATCTCAAACTCTTGCCTATCACAACTACTCTGTCTTGATAGATCGTCTTTGAGCATTACCTTGATGTAAAAAATTGTCACTTTAGCCAACCCAGTAATAAGTTGCTCGAAACTTTCCTAGGCTGATCCTAGGTTGACAGACATATATTCTTTGTCAGGACTACATGTGAAACCTTTTTGACTTGAAGGAGCTTCAGAACAAATGTTCTGTTGTACAGCAAGTTAAGAGTTTTTAGCTACCACCAAGCCGTGGCAATTCATTAGCTTATAGTAGAATGGAAGTCAGAAATTTATTTAACTTTTTGAAAAACTATAACTTTGAACTGGATTCTTGCCTTGCAAAATCATTCAAACCCTATTTTTCTTATGAAAATATTTTTGAGTGCATTATTTGATTTTCTTCCATAGAATAAATATTTGAATATCATTTTTCAAGTGGTGATTTTTATGTCTTTGTAGAAAAAATTAAAATATGCAGTCAGATTATTCAATCTTCTATCCTGAAAAATAACTCATGGGTTTAAATTTTGTAGCTTCCTATATTTGGAATTAAAAGGACCTGAGAGGTCATCAAGGCTCTTTCTTGTCCATAGGTTAAAAAAAATGGCAGAGCTACTGTTCTGATCCAGATTCCCAGACTTCAAATCCTGTACTGTATAGTCTTTCTGAGTTTTTCTGGGAATATTAGTTATGAACTCATGGTGTAGAAAAAATAGAATTTGGGGACAAATTCCTGGGTTCGAGCTCCAGTTTTGGCATTTATGGGCTGTGACCACAGATTTATTAATTTCTATCATTATTAATTTCCTTTTAACTAAAATAGGGAAATTATATACAGGATGCCCTTTCACAGTGTGGTTTTCATTATCAAATTAGAAAATTTCTGTAAATTATTTAGTAAACTTAAAAGTAGTAATATCAGGGATGTATCATTTGATGTGACAGTCCCTAAGCCAAAGTGACAGCTTTCTTAAATGGGTAAAGAAGTCCACAAGCTCCAAAGTACTGCACCTATTATTCATAAGTTCTAATGATGATAATATTACATGAGAATAAGAATAATATTAGCTAACATCAATATAGCACTTACTTTGTGCCAGGCACTGGGCTAACTGCTTTACATTTGTTATTTTATTTAATCTTTACAACAGTTCTAGGAATTAGGTGCCCTTATTTTCTCCATTTTACAGATTAGTAAACTCAAGCAAACACAAGTTAAGTGACTTTCCTAGTGTCTGGGGCCATATTTGAACTCAGGACTTATTGCCTCCAGACCGAGTTCTCTTTTGTGATGTCTAGGTGCTCATAATGGTTATTCTTTACTCATGACTATCCTAGTGGAGGTAGAGTAGGGCAATTCACCTTATTACTTGTTGATTTAAGAATCACATCAACCTCATATTAGTAGTAAAAAAAGGAATAATTAAAATAGCAAGCATTATGAGATTGAGGCAATACCTCAGGTGTAAGCATTCCAACACCTGTGGTCTTCAATGAATCATGTCCCACCCTTCTAACTTTTTTCCCATTCCTTGCCTTCATCAGACTTACACCCCCAGCTGATTCAGACCTTGGGGTCCAGTCCTAGTTCAAAGGTTCATTTAGGGAACTTGAAAACACTTACATGTTAACTTGCCCATCACCATGGGAATACTGCGTCTTCATGTCAGGAATCTGCTTTGTTTGACAAAGAATCTTGGTTGACTCATAGGAAATGCTACCTGCTCAGGACAAAGGTGAACTACATCAAATGGAAATGATATAGGGAGGTGGTGACAGACTTTGTGGTGTACTGAGACTTCTGTAACCTTTTTCCATCTCTCCTTGTCACTATTCATCTCAGCTTTAGTGTCTCTCTGCCTCCCTAAGGAAATCTCCTTCATCAGAAAGTCCCTTTGATATTAAGTATCATGAGACTATAACATAGTTCAGACCAGTCTCTTAGGGAATATGTTTCCTTGACTCTAAAGCACAGTGTCATCATGGTGGGTCTCTGAAAATGAAACTCCTGAACGTCCTTCTGAGGTAACTATAGTTCTATATGAATCATGGTACACAAAACCAAATGGATTTTATAGACAAACATGGTTTAACTGGAGTCAAAGCTATGTAGTACACCTAATAAAGAGAGTTATTTATCTCAATAAGATTTGGATAGAGTTTCTGGATTATTTTGTTTGTCCAAAGCCATTAATGTATTTGTCAGTCTATAGAGATATGGTGGGCATATGGGCAGTTAGGTGGTGCAGTGGATAGAATACTGATCCCGGAATTGGGACTCCTCTTCTTAAATTCAAATCTGGCCTCAGGCAGTTATTAGCTATGTGACGCTTGAAAGTCATTTAACCCTGTTTGCCTTAGTTTCCCCATGTGGAAAATGAGCTGGAGAATTGAACAGCAAAATAACTCCAGTATGTTTGGCAAGACAATCCCAAAAGGAATCAAAAAGAGTCCAATACACCTGAAAAATGACTAAACAACAACCACTGTGCCAGATATTTCATACTCAAAGTGTATAGAGTTAACGTGGTAGGATGGGTCTTGATACAAAAGGAACGAAGACACAGCACGCAGCCTTGAGGGTGTTATTGTCTATTTAAAGAGACAGAATACAACTTACATTTAAAGATGAAAGAATTTAAAAAATAGTCAAAAGTATGATTAATTTGATGCTTATATAGTAAGTCTATAAGTGCTTAGGGGCCCAGAATGATGGAGTGATTAGAAATAGATGGTACTAATCCATCAGAGCTGCCTAAAAGAGGTGAGTTGGGTGGCTGTTAATACTTTCAATATATCCTTGAAGGAATCTCACAAAAAAGAATGATTATTCCCTATTTTAATTTTAGATAAGGACAAAATTTCCAAGGAAAGTTATTTTAAATTTGTTAAAATGTTGATTGATAATCTTTTTTTAGAAAGTGGAGATAAATTAAATTCTTGATTATTTGCTTCTGGACTTCATTGGTGGGGCTAAAGGAATACCTTCATTATAAGTACAAAACAATAGTACAGTTTCTACTGCCCCTCCCTCCTCCCTATTCAGGTTCTTGTCTTAAATAGAGAGTTATTGAAAACTAGAAACATTTGCGATGAAGAAAGGGGAATATGAGTTGTTATAACTCCTTTCACGACACCTCACCATTAAGGGCATCAGATAATCAGCAAATGTTGTTTAGGACATCAAGCAGATCGACCAAGAAACAACATTTATTAAATGCAAAAGACAAAAGTGAAGTATTGCCTGTCCTCCAGGAGTTTCAATTCTACTGACAAAAAGAACATGTGAGTGTGTGTATTTACACATGTGTATATACATACATGTATATATATATACACCCACATGCACACATATATAGCATATATTTGTCCACATGCATATACATGTGCAGATGTCTCTTTGTTCTCTACTAATAGCAAAGAAAAAGAATGCCTAAGATAGAAACGACATCAAGGAAATGTCTCAGCATTTCTAATGTAATCTAAACCTTTATGGTCTCTAGGAAACCAGTCATCTTACAACTCTCCATGCCTCTATCCTGGAGAAGCTTGTGTGCTTGGCCCATCCAGATTGTAGATCAATCGATTGATTGATTGATCTATCTATCTATCTATCCATCTATCTATCCATCCATCCATCCATCCATCCATCCACCCATCTATCCATCCATCTATCTATCCATCTATCGATCTATCGATCTATCATCTACAAACTATATTATGCATATACACATGTATATATTCATTATATATGCATTGTAGCTATAGATGCAGTGTGTGCGTGTGTATGTGTACATATATATATATATACATATATATGGATGCATATTGAATGAATATTAAATACTTTTAATGTTCCCCCCAGAATATTTCTCCTAAACTGGAATGAATGAGAATAAATAAATACTGTCCATTCAAATCACATGTTGAGTTTTGCATATAGAATTTTCTCACATCTGCTTTGGGATCTGTGTTCTTTATACTGATGAGGAAATTGATGATCCTATAGTCACATTGCTAATAAATATCTAAGGCAGATTCTAAATGTTGGTTTATTTTTATTGAAGACCAACACATTGTCCACTATCCTCAACTGAATGCCATTTCATAAATTTACCAGCTCACTAAACCTGGATAGGTCACTTGGCCTTTCTGCCTTAGTCTCTTTATCTGTAAAATTCCCACAATAATATCTTTGGCACTTACTTTACAGGATTCAGGTGAAGATTAAATGAAATAATGTATTAATATGTTCTTTAAATCTTAAAGAGCTATGAACATCTAAGCTTCAATTATTATCAGGACCAGAGACTGAATTTTTTCCATGATACAGAGTATGAATGTCCTTATATAGGGTATAAATGTCCCTGTGATCTCAATATTTCCCTTGAAAGAAAGGAAAGAATTGCACATTAACCTAAACTGTTCTCAGTGCATTAACTGCACATCTCTGGTTTCTAGTGCAATAATTAACAGCAAAGTGTTTAACAATGCTTGACAATGCTAAAATGTATAATTAGACTTCAAATTTAACACCCCATTAGGATGAATAAAGGGGAATTTCACACTTGTCTTGGTACTGTTGTTTCAATCTATTTGGCAGTGGATCAAAATAGACAAAAAGTGCATCAATTTATGTTGTCAAGGTTAGCTTGGCAACAAGAAATCTCAGAAATTTAATTTTTAAGAGTTAAAATCTTAGATTTCTGTAGATGCTTGTTAATATATATTGTTCTGACACACGGATGCTTTGTCGTATTCCATTGTCAAGGAATACTTATCTCTCTTTAATATCCATAATTTGGTTTTCTGATTAAACCTTATGGAAGCTGGATTCTTCTAAACTGAGAGATACAAAGCTTTCTCTCTCTCTCTCTCTCTCTCTCTCTCTCTCTCTCTCTCACACACACACACACACACACACACACACACACACTGAAAGGTCCAGAATAAGTTCCCAAACAAAAACATATTATACAATCTAGAAGAGGGGCATCCTTTAAGAAAATCTGTTCCAGTGGTTCTCAATCTTTTTGGTGTTATGCATTCCTTCACCAGTCCAGTAAAGTCTATGGACAGCTTCTCAGAATAATTCTTTTAAATGCATAAAATAGAACTTTGAGATTATAAAAGAAATCAATCGTATTGAAATAAATATAATTTTTTTCCATTCATAATCATAGACCCACAGAAAAATATCTGTGAGCTTTCTTCATTAACTCAATTGATCTAATCCAATCTCAATTTATAAATGAGAAAACTTTCCAACAATATGACTAAGTTAGCAAACATTCTTAGAGAGCAGAAATTCTAAGCTTATCCCTCTAATTCCAAGTCTATGAAATCTAATATTCTTTCTAGGATACATATGTCATGTTTATAAACTGTTTTACTATATACTTTTATTTATTTCATTAACTATTTCCCAATTACAGGTAAATATAATATTGATATTATTTTTCACAATTTTGAATTCCAAATTGTCTTGTTCCTGTCTGTTAATCTCCCTTCCTTGGGAAGGCAAATAATTTGATATTAATTATATATGTTAAACTCATGCAAAACATTTCCATATTAGCCATATTATAGAAACATACATACACAATCACAAAACAAAGGAAGAAAAATAAAGTAAAAAAAAAAGTATGCACCAATTTGCCAGAATTCATCAGTTTTCTCTCTAGAGCTGGAGAGCATTTTTCTTCATAGGTTCCTTGTTATTGTCTTGAGGCACTGTCTTGATCAGAGTAACTAAGCCATTCACAGTTGTTCAACCTTACATCATTGCTCTGTGTACAATGTTTTCATGGTTCTGTTCACTTTACTCTGCATTTTCATACAAGTCCTTCCAGGTTTTTCTGAAAGCATCCTGCTCATCATCTGCTATAGCAAACAGTATGCCATCAAAATCATATAGCAAAATTTCTTCAACCATTCCCAAATTGATAGTCATTCCTTTGATTTCTACTTCATTGTCATCACAAAAAGAGCTCTCTCTCTCTCTCTCTCTATATATATATATATATGATTTGTACATATAAATATATATTGTACAAATAGGTTCTTTTCATTTTTCTTTTGTCTCTTTGGAATATAGAATTAGTCGTGGTATCCTTAGATCAGAGGATATGCACAATTTTATAACACTTTCAGCATAGTTCCAAATTGTTCCTCTGGATAAATAGACTAGTTCACAACTCTGTCAACAATGTTTCAGTGTTTCACTTTTTCCACATCCCATCCAGCATTTGCCACTTTCCTTTTCTACCATGCTAATCAAGGTGTGAAGTTTTAATTTTTTTTTCTAATCAGTAGTTGTTTAAAGCATTCTTTCACATGACTATTAATAGCTTTGTATCCTTTAGCTATTTATCAACTTGAGAA
>CM053581.1:356625573-356664084 GCA_028627135.1 Pseudochirops cupreus | reverse complement strand
CATATATATATGTGTGTATATGTACATATGAAAATTTTCAACTTTATTAAAATTACCTTAGACTTTGAAGATTTCTAATTTGGTATTTAATTGGGGATGTTTAATTTGATATTTTTCTAGTTCTTTTAATTTCATGCCTAATTCATTGATCTGATTCTTTCTTTCATTAATATATGTAATTAGAGATATAAATTTTCTTTAAAGTATTGCCTGGTTGAATCTCACATAATTTGGAAAGTTATCTCATTGTTTTTATTCCATTTATTGAAATTATTGATCAATCCTATGGCTTGTTCTTTGATCCACTCATTATTTAGAGTGAGATTATTTAGTTTTCAATTAATTTTATATTTTTGCTATCATAGCACCATATTAATATAATTTATTGAATTATGTTCTGAAAAGGGTGAATGCACTATTTCTGCTTCTTTTGCATTTTTTCTGAGGTTTTTATGCCCTAGTACATGGACAACTTTTTGTAAAGGTGCCATGCATGACTGTGAAAATGGTATATTCCTTTGTATTTCCATTCAGTTTTCTGCAGCAGCCTATCATATCTAAGTTTTCAGAGACCTTATTTATCTTTCTGGTTTCTTACTTATTTTTTGGTTAAATTTATCTAGCTCTGAGAGGGGAAAGTTGAAATGCCCCTCTGATAGAGTCTTACTGTCTTTTTCCTCTTGTAATTCACTTAACTTTAATAATATGGATGCTATGCCATGTGGTGTATATGTTTTATATTGATATAATTTTATTTTCTCTATTTCTTTTTATTAAGGTGTAGTTTCCCTACTTATCCTTTTAAATAGGACTATTTTATTTCCTTTGGGCTTTGTCTGAGAGCATGATTACTTCCTCTGCCTTTTTCACTTTGGCTTAGGAATAATATATTCTGCTCATCTCTTTATTTTTACTCTGTATTTCTCTCTGTTTCAAATGTGTTTCTTGTAAACAACATACTGTTGAAATCTGGTTTCTAATTGATTTTGCTATCCAGTTCTGTTTTATGGGTAAGTTCATCTATTCACATTCAAAGTAATGATTACTGGGCCAGCTAGGTGGTGCAGTGAATACAGCACTGGCGGTGGAGTAAGGATGACCTGAGTTCAAATCCAGCGTCAGACACTTAACACTTACTAGCCATATGACCTTAAGCAAGTTACTTAACCCCAACTGCCCTCCATCCCCCTCCAAAAAAAAAAAAGCAAAATAAACAAACAAAAAACAAAGTTATGATTACTAACTGTATTTTACTCCTTATTTTCTTCTTCTTCTTCTTCTTCTTCTTCTTCTTCTTCTTCTTCTTCTTCTTCTTCTTCTTCTTCTTCTTCTCTCTCTCTCTCTCTCTCTCTCTCTCTCTCTCTCTCTCTCTCTCTCTCTCTCTCTCCTTTGCCTCCTCTGCAGTCTGACTGCATCTGACCATTGCCTTCTTTTATTTGTCCTCCCTGGGGCATCCTTCTTTCTCAGTTATCCATTTCTTACATACCAATATAATTGATTCACTAGCACACCCTCTTTTTTCATAGACTTCTTCTAGTTATCCTAATCATGACAATGATATTTGAAGTTACATGTAACATCTTTTCATATAGAAAGGCAAACCATTTAATCTTATTGAGTCCCTCATGATTTCATGTTTACCTTTTTATGTTTCTCTTGAGTCATGTACTTGGAAATCAAATTTTCTATGCAACTCTGGTCTTTCCATCAGAAATCATTGAATGTCCTCTTTTTCATTAAAATATCCATTTTTTTCCCTTGAAGGATTATACTCGCTTTTGTTGGGTAGGTTATTCTTGGATGGATTCCCAGCACTTTTATCTTCTGCAATATCATATTCTAAGCCCTCTGCTCCTTTAACATGGTGGCTGCTAAATCTTCTGTGCTCTTGACTATGGCTCCATGGTATTTAAATAGTTTCTCTCTACCTGCTTACATTTTTTTTTCCTTTGCCCTGAGAGCTCTGGAAATTGGCTATGACATTCCTGGGAGTTTTCATTTTGGAATCTCTTTCAGGTGGTGATTGATGGATTTGTTCAATTTTTACTTTACCCTCTGGTTCTAGGATAAGCAGTTTTCCAAAGTAATTTTTTGAAATGTGTTGTCTAGGCTCTTTCACTGATCATGGCTTTCAGCTATCCTTTATTTTTAAAGTATCTTTCCTATACCTAATTTCTGGGCCTGTTGTTTTTCTTATGAGATATTTCACATTTCCTTCTATCATTTACTCTTTACTCTTTGTTTTATTGTTTCTCGATGTCTCATATAGTCATTATCTTTTTCTTTCCCAATTCTAGTTTTTAAAGAGTTATTTTCTTCAATGAGCCTTTTAAAAATCTCTTTTTACATTTGGCTAGTTGTGCTTTTTAAAGATTTATTTTTATCAGTTTATATTTTGTAACTGTTTTCCCATTTGGCCAATTCTATTTTTTTAAAGTGTTGTTTTCTTCAGTATTTTAGTGCCTTTTTAAAAATCAAGTTGTTAATTGTCTTTTCATAATTTTCTTTTGCTTTAACTAATTTCTAGTGAGTCAGAAGTGTGTAATGGAAAGAGAATCATTGGATTCTGATTTGCAGTCATGTAGGAGATTTAAAAATCTGTCAGTCATTTGTAGTTCAAATGGTCAGGTTAAAAAAATAACCTTCATAAACTCAAAGGTAATTTGGCAGCAGGCTTAATGAGAATAAAGTAGCAATTCTTAATATAGCCTTTTGCTTTATATTTCCTCAGGTTCTTTGAGAATTAATATTTTCAGGGAAAATGACTGTATAAATTCCCACACTCATCAAATAATATTAATATTATTCTCTCCATAGGTGTTGTCCCCACACCTATTCAGCTATATAGGAATGAATATAATATCCTATATTGGCTTAATATTTTAATCCTAAAAATATTTTTATCATCATAATGATACTGTGAGATAGATGACATTATCATTCTCTTCTTTAAATGTAAAGCTACAGATAGGTTAAGCAGTTTATGTTAAGTCACATATTACATAATTGTTAGGAATTCCAACTAGCTGATTGCTATCTCATAGAAAAAAAACAGGAGGAGGGGAAAGAGGTCTTAAATTATGAGAAGACTTTTTTTAAAGCCTTTTAAAATGTTTAACTTGTTAAAGGTTGATCAACCTCTCTTTAAAAATTTGATTCAAGAACTCTTTCTTGACACAAAGGTAACCCTGTGTGTCACTATTAACAAACTGTTTGTCCCTAAGGACCATGGAATCATTACATTAAAAAATAAATGGCAAGGTATCTAAATAAAGTCCACATTTAGATTTCAGCTTAAGAACATAGATCTGTCACCTGCATGAAATGTATCTGTCTCCTAAAAGTACTCACAAGGGTCTTTCAGCTTATTCCCTATATTCAGTCAATTGTACTATTTTTTTTTTGATAAATATCATTGAGATTTTTTCAAATGTTTAGCAGTCATTGTTTTCTTTCTCTTGTTTAGCTGAAGGGCACAGAAACCTGAATAATGAGCAATGGTCATGATAGATTGGACATATCTTTATCCTCACATTACTAGATCAGTCCTATTACAATCTTTCTCACACACACAATAAAATACATATCTTAACAGAACAAAATTGAATAGTTACTGATGTGGTAGACATTTAAAATATATTCTATTTGTGCTATAAGAAAATTGATAGGTTAGAGTAAAAGTAAATAAAAGCCAAGAAAAAAACATAAAGAGAAGAAAAGGAAACATCACATATTTAAAGCAATATCCTTGGTTATTTAAAGTCAACTGAAAAATGTGAAATAAAGATATTGACTTGAACATTATTTCTTAGAAAGCTTTGACTGATACTTCACATTTGCTATATACAATAAAGAGATTAAAAACATACAAAAATCATCTCACCAGTTTAAGACTCAATCTCTTTATTAAGAGGAAGGATATATTAAACAAGGGAAACAATAAACTCCTAAATAAAACATTATCAAAAAGAAACTGTAGGGGCATCTAAGTGGCACAGTGAATACAGCACTGAGCCTAGAGTCAGGAGGACTTGAGTTCAAATCCTGCCTCAGACATTTAACACTTACTAGCTGTGTGACCTTAGACAAGTCATTTAACCCCAATTGCCCTGCCTTCCCTCCTCAAAAAAGACCAAAAAAGAAAAAGAAAGAAAGAAACATGGAAGATTATTGACATTTTTCAAATTAATAAAAATTGGTGGAGAGGAAAATAAATCTTCCAAAAACTTGATGGGAGACCCAGCTATGGCACCACTCTAGAATGCTTATATATGAACTAGTAAGGAGGGAAATAAAGAGACTAAGTATATATAACAAATTTTCCAACTTTTCTATAATAATCTATCTTTGTCATTGAAGAGAATTTGAAGACTTCAGTTGACCTCACCCTCATAAGGTGACCACATAAGCTGAGAAATTGCCAATGACACATAAAATGACTTAAAGAAGAATGTCTGGACTTGGCCGAACGCAGCAAAGAAAACACTAACACTGAAAGTAAACCTGTTTTAAATGTATTCAGCATTTTTTGAATGTTGTTCAAGGAAGTCAAGTTCTTGAAGGAAGGGAAATGTTTACTAGGAGTTATTGATAGGAGTTGAAAAGTAGCAAGAGCAGACTAAATTTATAGTATAACTTGCTATGAATAAGGGCTATACAAAACTGGAATCTTGCTTCAGGAGGCAATGCATTGTTCTTCACAGAAGTTCTCCAATAAAAGCTCAACGATCGCTTGTCAGGAATGGAAATGAATTCTTACTCAGATATTGACTGTATTAGATGATCTCCATGAGGTCTTTTACTTTTGTGATTCTTTCTTTGTTCCATTTTTAGTATTAATTTACTACAACAAGACTAATGTAAAAATATCTTTAATAAGAATATATATGCAGCCTATTGCAAGCCATCTTGGGGAGGGAGGTAGAGAAAATCTAAAACTTATGGAAATGAATGTTGAAAACTAAAAAAGTAATTAATTTATAAAAAAGAAATATATTTACTTAAAAAAGAATTCCAATTTACTAAGGGTGTGCTAATGTTTTTTTCTCTTCAATATATATTTTTATTAATCTGATAATAGCATATTTATTTCATTTTTATCTTTCCTTTAATTCGAAATTCTTACTTTTGTGTTTTTTTGGGGTTTATCAACTTAATAATATGCCTATTTTTTAACAATGAATTTTTTCATCTTTTCTGATGAGCTCATTTCAGTGATATTTGAAAGACTGTGGTGAATAGGAGGCATACCACATTATTTAAGGATTAATGCTAATTTTTTCAACAAAAAGAAAGGAAATAGAAGTTATGTATGTATGTATATGTATGTGTGCTGTTTGTGTGTGCTTGACTTCAATTTTGTCAGAATTCTAGGGCATTATTAAATAGATGGCTAAGGAAAATCTAGCATAAGAAGAGATGATCAAATAGAGGCAAAATAACTTTTTCCAGAATAGAGGGGAGGAGACAGGGCAATTGGGGGTAAATGACTTGCCCAAGGTCACATGGCTGGTAAGTGTTAAGTATCTGAGGCCAAATTTGAACTCAGGTCCTCCTGATTCCAGGGCTGGTGCTCTATTCACTGTACCACCCATCTGCCCCTAGACATTAAGTTCTAAAATCATTATGTAAAGTGAAAATCATACTGTATTTTTTCTTGAAAATATGGAAACCAATCATAAAAAGCTACATAAATTTATAAATATTTGTTGCTAGAATTGAATTTAAAACTTTTTAAATAAAAGTCAGCCTGTATCAGAGGAAACAGATCTGAAATAGTTTCTAAGGAAATATTGAAGAAAAGATTCAATATTTCCATTCCTTTAGTTGGTGAGTTTCTACCACCATTTTGTGAAGAATTCTAACAATCCCATTTCACTTCTAGCCCCATTAGTTCTCTACACTTCTCTACCTCATCACCAACAGGCTTCTTACCTTGGGAATATCTCTGTAATGTCAATTTTTCTTCTTAATGTTGAGCCCCTATCTCAGACCATCATATTATGGATGACACAAGCCATGCTCATCTTATCCTGGCTCCATCCATTTCCTGGACTTAATCACTTTTTGCCATACTCCATACCTTCTTAACTACAGTATCTCCCTCTTTCCATCTCCCGTTTATGTGTTGTGTTCACTGTTAGAATGTAAGCCCCTTGAGGGTAGCAATAGTCTCATTTACATGTATTTGAATTCTCAGTACTTGGTACATAGTAAGTGACTAATGTATTCTCTCTATGATGAGTGAATTATCTAAGGATCATCCAACTATCAAAAAATCATAATCTACTGCTCTCCCCATAAAAACAAATAGAGATCTGAATGAAAACTCTCCAGATCTATTAGAACCTGGGGACAAAGAGAAAATCCAAATAATCCGTTCCTTGATCCCCTTCAGAAGGAAAACACACACTAAAAATTACCAGAAATTTAGAGGTTATGGGCATTTTTTTAAAGGTCAAGTATGAAACAGCTCCTGTCAAGATTCCCAGCACCTTACGAGTATTGTTTAAAGAGGGAATATTAGACTAGTATATACCAAAAGGCAAAATATAAAGGCTTACGATAAAGGATAGCTTGTCTTAAATCATATTTAGAAAAAAAAACCAAACAAACAACCTTTAATAAAAAAAGAAAACTTCTAAATATTCTTGATTAAAAAAAACCAAAGCTGAGTGCTCTTGTTGTTGTTCCTCAATCATTTTTCAGTTATGCCTGACTCTTCATGCACATATTTGGGGTTTTCTTTACAAAGTATTGGAATGGTTTGCTATTTCTTTCTTTCTTTTTTTCTTTCTTTCTTTCCTTCTTTTTTCGTTCTTTCTTTCCTTCTTTCTTTCTTTCTTCTTCTTTCTTTCTTTTTTCTTCTTTCTTCTTCTTCTTCTTCTTTGGTTTTTGGAGAGGGGAAGACAGAGCAATTGGGGTGAAGTGGCTTGTCCAAGGTCACGTGGCTAGTATGTGTTAAATGTCTGAGGCTAGATTTGAAATCAGGTTTTCCTGACTGCAGGGCTGCTGCTCTATTCACTGTGCCACCTAGCTGCCCCTACCATTTCCTTCTTAAGTTCATTTTATAAGTGAGGAAACTGAGGCAAACAGACTTAAGTGACTTGTCAAGGATTAAACAACCAGTAAGTGTCTGAGAAAGCTGTCACTCTATCTACTCTACCACCTTTTAACTCAAAGTTAAGTAGATACTTGAAATGCAAACTTTACAATCAAAAGAAATATAGAAAGACAAATGAATTTAAACAAAAATAACGCACTCTAGGATGATGAACTATTTGCATTCTAATAGGACAAGAAATTTTAAAAAATATACCCTGCCTACAAGAGTCTTACAGGACATTAAATAAGACTAAGGACAATAAGCTGGTGTACTTGATAGAGAACTGGGATTGAAGTCAGAAAGACCTAAATTCAAATTCAGCCTCAGACACATATGTGCTGTGTGACCTTGGGCTTAACCCTTGTCTCAGTTTCTTCATCTGTGAAATGAGCTGGAGAAGGAAATGGCAAACCACTTCAGTATCTTTGCCAAGAAAACCCCAAATGAGGTCATGAAGAGTTGAACTTGACTGAAAAAAAAAGGATAAAATAAAACTGAAGGCCCACAAGTAGTTTGCTTGTTTTTTTTCTTTAAATGTCTTGTTGATCACAGAGTAGACATAAAAGTAAGGGGAAAAGGAAAATACCCAGGAAAAATGATAATTAAGAGGTAGAACTATTTAGCTTAATTGAGGGTTCTTAAAGAAAGAATATAGAATAGGTGTCTAGATGGTACAATGGAGAGAACAGGCCTTGGAATTAGGAACACGAGTTTGAATAATTCCTCAGATACTGACTCATGACATAATATTGGGCAAGTTACAATCTCTGTCTACTTCATTTTCCTTATCTGTAAAGTGAGGATAATAACAGCATCTACCTCATAAGGTTGTTGTAAGGAGAAAATAAATTCATTTATGCAAAGTGCTTTGCAAATCTTGAAGGACTATATATAAGCTTGCTCTAGTCACTATTATTGTTATTATATGAAAACACAAAGAATGGCAGGAGAAAGCATTATATAGCCTCATTTTCATCTGAACCAGACAGAGAATGCTTGAATATACACACAGGTTTATTTATTAATTTTTTAAAGTATCCAGCTCATCAGGGAAATAGGTGGGAGTAGGTGTGGGGAGGGGAGAACTGAAGGAAAAGGTTCAGTTCATGGAGGGTAAAGTCATGAACAAAATAAACCGTACCTTTGGAGGGCCATTTTGAAGAGTATTTGAGGGATAGAAAGAAGAATTAAAATATGTTATTGGAGATTGTTCTAGGAGGGAAAAGGAGCAATGAATTGGAAGCAGATTGTAATCGATGTAGAACTTGAGCATTGACCACTCTTTCCCACAACTATCTTCTTTCTAGAGCACTGGTTCTCAACCTGTGGGTCGCAAACCCTTTGGGGGGTCGAATGACCCTTTCTCAGGGGTCACCTAAGACCATCAGAAAAAACATATTTCTGATGGCCTTAGGAACTGATACACCGCTCCTCTAGCTGTCTCCAGGCGGGGCCGCCCACATGCAAATATGCCCACATAGGAGTATTAAAGGGTCGTGGCATTAGGAAGGTTAAGAACCACTGTTCTAGAGGATGGGGTGGGAAAAAGTGGCAAAATTCATACTAAAACAACAACAACAACAAATAGGAAAAGGGAAATACACAATTAAAAATCATAATTATGTATATAAATGTGATAAACTGCCCTTAATGTAAAAGTGGTCACAAGAATGGATTAGAAAGTAGAATTTAATAAGAACAATGATTCACATAGTTAAAATGAAAGGCTGGTGAAAAATCTGTTATACTTCAGGTGAACTCAAACTAGGCTGTGGAGATCAATTGATCTCACCAACCATTGGGGACTGGCTAAAGGAAAGTCTGATAGCCTTTTCTTATTGGACAATGAGATTGGATTATACAGTTTAAACAACATTATAATTCAATTTAGGAGAAAATCATTTGATTTATTAACAACTATTCCAAAGATTTATGTCAGGTATTAAGGGCCCACCTGGACATGCAAACAAGCAAATCAAGCAATTCTTTTGCTCACAAAGTTTACATTCTCCTTTTTATGTTGGAGGGATTGTAACATTTACAGGATAATTTGAGTGGAGAGAAAGCCCTCAAACATATGACTTTGAATAGCAAGTGGCTTCTAATTTGCCCCTTTAAGGAAGATAGTTGTTTTAAGAGCTTCTGGTTGTTGTCTTTCATCTTCAAAGAGGATCAAAATGAGATCCCTATGTCAGGGTCAAGGTACAGTGTGTCCAAGTGTGACTGATCAGATCAATATGAGAGGGCTACAGGTCTGGTGCAAAGGTAAAGCTAAGGAAATGTGTGCTGTAAGAAAACAAGATCGCCCATGCAAAGACACAAAAATGGTACATAGGAGTCAAGATTTGGGAGCATTTGGCTGAAATATAGAACGTGTCTTGGATATATATATATATATATATATATATATATATATATATATATATATATATATATATATATATATATATATATGAACTCAGTCTAGAAAGTTAGGTAGAAGCCAGATTTTTCAGTTTTTGCTACAAGCAGAGTTTTTAATTTAATCCTATTGGAAAAAAAAAAGCTACCTAAGGTATTTGAGCAAGGGGAATCGGAAAAAAAAAATGTCTTATTGGTGTCCAGAACTCTCTATTTCCTACATCTGAGTGGGTGGTTTATATCACCTAGAATGGTAATGTGATATAGGGGGAAATGTATACTATCCTAATCTCATCTTTGCTGTCTGCTAGTTGGTGACATTAACATTTTTCATTCTCCCTAAGGTAATTTCTCCATCTTTCAAATCTGCTGTAATAATGTCATAGGATTGTTATGAGGGTCCATTATAAAAAATACCCATATAAGGGGTAGCTAGGTGGTGCAGTGAATAGAGCACTGGCCCTGGAGTCAGGAGGACTTGAGTTCAAATCTGGCCTCAGACACTTAACACAAAAACTAGCCATATGACCTTGGGCAAGTCACTTTACCCCAATTGCCCTGCTTTCCCCCTCCAAAAAGATTTTGTGTGTGTGTGTGTGTGTGTGTGTGTGTGAAAGAGAGAGAGAGAGAGAGAGAGAGAGAGAGAGAGAGAGAGAGAGAGAGAGAATGGGTTGTGGATGGAAAGGTATAAGAAAAGGAAATAAATTCTGCTAGATTTTTATCCCATTTTTGCCATACAACTGTTGTGGATAAGGGAATGTAACCTAGAGCAGGCTCCCCTGGAGGAGAAGAACAGACAAATTCAAAGTTAAGGCTTCTTTTCAATTCCTGAATCACTTACAGAGGAGAGATGCTTTGTGGTAGACAAAATACTCTCCCTAAAATCAGAAAGGCTCAATTCTAAATCTAATCTCTCTTACTTACTGTGGTGTGTCATACACACTAATTCTTCTATTTTCTAAGCAGTAACATTGATAAAATGCTATTTATATTCTTATTATGAAGATCAAATGAGATAATAAGTGAAAAGCTCAGTCAGTGTTAAAGTACAGATTACCATGATCTCACTCAACAGAAAGTGGATAACCCACCCCTATATTTTCTTCATGTGAATTTTGTCTCTTTGACTTCATACAATGCTGCTGCTGCTGCTGCAGATGATAAAGATGATGATGATGATAGTGGTGGTGGTGATGAGGACATTTACATGATATATAATATTTTGAAGCTTACAATGTCCTTTGTTTTGATTATTCTATTCCAGTGGGGCACATCTGCTGGAGAGGCCCTTCTAAGTCTTTCAGCATTCTGTTTCAATGCCTCCCTTGGGCTATCTGTTACTGTGCTTCATTCTGCTTCCATGTCCAGGATACTTTCTTTTCAATCAGCTGTGATCTTTGACCCAAGGGGTCCCCCTCTGACCAGGGACTCTATCCTTTGAATCAAATAGACTAGAAGGTGAGGAGGTGCTTGACCCCAAAGGAGGAGAGGTAGTCTGTTGTTCTGACTCATTTTTCTTGCTCTTGAACAGAGGGATCAAACATGTTGCCAGTGCAACCCACAACAGTTCTGAATGAGGAGTTCCAAACCAGATTAAAATGTAATTAGAAAATATTTAAGAAAATGCATTACAATAAAATAAAACATAGATAAATTCATATTTGAAAACTAAGTCAATATGTGAACCACAGGGATTTTCATGTATGGATTAGTGGCCTCATTTGGATTGAGTTTGACATCACTGCTCTGGAGTAACTCTGGGGAACAGTTGATAAACAAAGCTAAATTGTGGCTCATGTCCAGGGCCCCCTCAGAATGGTTTAACAAGGTATCCTATAGAAAGGTACTCTCAAGACAGTGTTTGAAACACAAGTGAATCACAAGCAATGGGTAACAAACACAGGTATGTAGAAAAATAATATTTTGGAATCACTGAATTTGATATAAAACTCATATCTAAAACCTGTACTTCCTGATTAATTTGCAACATCCTGATCAATCAGGGTATGACTTAGGCTGTGTTAACTATTTGACCTATAGTATCAAACTGGTCCTGTTGCTTATCCTTCTCTTCGTAAGAGAAAAACAACTAGATTTTCTTTTTCTGCAATATTCTTCATGAGTTTCTGAAGAATTACCTCTCAAAATCAGTGGTCTGTAGCATTATGTATTGACAGAAAAAACAAAGAAGTTTTGCCTTTGGGGTGTGTGTGTGTGTGTGTGTGTGTGTGTGTGTGTGTGTGTGTGTACATAGATTGTTTTCCCCCTCTTAAATGAATAATTCCTAAATCCCTGAAGGTTTTTTGCTTTAAGTGAAAACTGAGAATCTTTAAATACGTATAAAATCTAACAAACACATATAGATAGGTAGATGTAAATGTAGAGAAATATATATGTATATGAGCATGTTGTGTTTATATGAATTTGTTTTTATGTGTATACATATACATACATGAATGTGGCGAGGAAAAGAGACAGACAGAGACAAAGAGTCAGAGACAAAGACACTCATATGATCAGATTAACTCAAAGAAGGCCAATGATTCAACTAATCCTGAGGATAATGTTGTTCCTTTAAAGAGAAAATAGTACAGCCTATGTAAAAGAGATAGTGTTTCTAAAACTCTCTTTATGGTCAACAAAAGAATATGCAATGAAGTGACTTAAATGTCTGTATGTGTTGGGAAAAAGAGAGAGATTATATTTGGTATGTGGATATATGTGGGTGTATATACACACAAATATTTATACATATATACATGTTTTAGAATTTTATCTAAATAGCTGAATTCATTAGATTTGAGAAGCTTAATTCTGGCAATCCCTGAAGTGGAGCCTTCATTCTGATTTAATACCATTTGGCAGCTCTAGAGAATTTCTTAGCATAACCATCACCCCTCCAACATCATCAGGATGGTCCTGTATCTTAGTTTTAGGTTGTGCTCTAGAGATAAAAGTAGTGTTATATTTCAGTAGGGGTATGGGGGAGGAAGATGCAGGAAGAACTTAAAAGTAAAGGAGAACAAATCCAATCATTATTTTTCTAAAAATATTCCAGACTAACTCAGGGGGGAAAGCCATATGGTACAGCAAACCACAGGGGAAATTACACTATTTTTTAGAAAATATTCCCACTAGAAAAAGGGCAAACCTTCTGTTTATCATTATATTTTATGAGGTAACTTCAATGAAATCATGGAAGTATTATCGTATGAACTGCAAAGGAGGTCCTCTTTTTTGCCAGGATGGTCAAAGGGTGGGGAATGCCAGAGAATGGCACAGTTGAAGCTTATTTTCCATCCTGAAATCAAGTCCAAGATCTGGTAGTTGGTGAGCAATGGAAGGGTTGATTTCTGTCAACAAAAATTGCCAATATTCTCAGAAAAACTTTTATGTGGGATGTGGGATCCATGTGATGTGCTCAAATTCACCAAGCAAATTGAACTTCTCATTTACTTTACATTGATCCTTCATGTGGGCAGGGTTTGGTCTTACTCAAATGTTCCAATGTGTGAAGAAAAGAAGAGCCAGCCCTTCAGGGAGAATTAATGGAGAAAAAAAAAAGTGGTGTCCATTTCTCTACTTTCCTAGAAGGACAAAAGCAGGAATAATGCTCTTTTTTAAATTAAAATATTCATTTTCTTTTGAGAGTAAAATATTTTTAAAATACATTTTCCTATAATGTTTCACGTGTTTCTTTTCAAACAAGGGAAAGTCTAACTAATAAAATACTGTATTTCTGCTCTTTTCCATCTGTTCTAAAAACATGGAGCATATGTTTTTAGCAGTGCACAAGGCAATGGGAAAACATAGTGGCATTTTTTTGATCGAGTAAAAGGCAGTGGTTAATTTATCATATTTTAAACAATCATTATGGGAAGCAGTTTGGTAGAGTTTATATAGATTTTTTTTGAGGGGGGAGGCAATTGAGGTTAAGTGACTTGCTCAGGATCACACAGTTAGTAAGTGTCCAGGGCCAGATTTGAGCTTAAGAATATGTCTTCTTGATTCCAGGCCTGGCACTTTATCTGCTGTGTCACTTAGCTGTATTGTATTGTATTGTGCGTATGTGTGTGTATACATACATACATACATATATATATATATGTGTGTATATGCACATACATATACACACACACACGCATATGTGTGTGTGTGTGTGTGTGTATCTATAACTGCATACAAGCCTTTGTGAAAGACCCATGATTTCAGCAATAAGGGAAACTCCTGGTATGAAAACTCCCAATGCAGATCAAAACCCATTTATCACCTAGTAGAAAAATTCTGGAGAGTTGTTGTAGGCAAGATGAGGTTAATGAGGTTAATTCCTTTGCCCAGGAGCCACAAAGCTGATGAATTCCAATGTTATTTTTTGAATCCAGGACTAATTGATGCCAAAGCCAGAACTTTCTCCTCTATGGAATAATACATGTGTAAAAAAAATCTTTCTATCTCCCTATCATTTCTATCCATCTTCCTATCTCTTTATCTGTCCTATCTATCTATCTATCTATCTATCTATCTATCTATCTATCATCTATCTATCTAGACTATATAGTTTTATTGCTTTTAACAAAGCTGAGATATAAAATTTTCAAATTAAACTGATTTTTTGTAAAGACCCGGTAGTTTACAAAAGAAAAAAATCTTAAAAACGTATTGATTGACCAAATATTTAGCTTTCTGTCTACAGAGCAGTAAAACTTCTCAAGAAGAAAAAAATAGCACTTTTTAAGGTCTACAAATATTTTTGACATGTGATTTAAATAAAAAACATATCCCTCAATAATTTCCTAGCTGACTGAAAAGCAATGTAAAGCATGAAAAGACATGAGTGTAATGATGACTGTGGAAACTTTTGAGCTGGGTGGAGTTTCTTATTTCATCTGTAAGAGAAAATATTTAATGAATAGAGTCACATTAAATAGCCACTTCCCAAGGACAATTTCCTTTTTTAAAAATCAGTGGGTCTTTAGCACTGGAAACATTTTGACTTTCTTTAAGCTATTATAGTGGAGAAATATTACAGCTTCATTTTTTTTTTACATGAAAAACTGTCCTTTGAAGAAACTGCTCCTATCACATGGACTTCAGTCCCCTTTGGGGCCTCTTCAGCATGTCAGTGACTTCCTGAAATACTGTGCTCAGAACTGAACACAGTGCTCCAGATATGATATGAGCAGAATACTTTCAATTGCTGTTATTACCTTCCTCTTCTGGGTGCCATGTTCTGCATAATACAGTCTCGGATAACATCATTATAACAATATTAGTATTTTTTACTGCTCTTCTTCCTCCTCCTGCTTCCCCTCTGCTCCTCCTCCTCCTCCTCCTCTTCCTCTTCCTCCTCCTCTGACAACAATGACGGCAGTTGTCTTAAACTATTTTTGAAACATTTCCTCTTCTTTATATGGAACTGATTAACATAAAAAAATTGAAAAAAAATTCTTATGTGAGTGTAAGAAAGCCTTGTCCCCCCTCCCCTTCTCAACTCTATTTAATTCAGTCAAAGAACATAAAAAGAACAGATTTGAGGTACTAACACCTACTCATTCCCCTTTGTCCTTGCAGCACCCTTCTCTTGGGGTTTCCATCCAAGATTATCTCCATTTCTCCTGCAGGTATCTTTTGTATGTAGTCATTTAAATGTTGTCTCGTACGTTCGACTGCGAGTTTCTTTAGGACCCAGATCGTTTGGACTTCCTTTGGATCTACAGTCCTTAGCACATTGCCTGACGTAGAGCAAACACTTAATCAGTTCTTATCAGTGATTTGTAAGACTTGACAGAATCAAGTTTGTAAAGGCATTTATCTGAGAAAACCAAAATCAACCACAACCCTATGGACTTTAAACTGGTAAGCCTTTAGGAGCTATGTATATTCTACATACCTCCGCACCATTTTCCTCATCCATCCTCCTCTCTGCTCACAAGGCCACCCCACTAATTGAGATCCTCATTGTCTCCCATTCTGACTATTGTAATAACCTCCTAACTGGAGGTCTCTGCCTCTTGTCTCTCTCTTCTCCAATGGAGCCTCCACAGGTGCACATCTGCCCACATCACTTCTCTTCTCAACCAACTCCAGTTGCTCCTCTTTAACTCCAAGATCAAACACAATTTAACTTTATCTCATTAATCAATGAGTATTTATTAAGCTCTTACTACCTGTGTAAAGTTGTAAAGTAATTACAAAAAATGAAATAATCTGACATCTAGAGAAGTACAGGAGAAAACAGAGATGCATATATTAATATACGTCTGTATATGTACATAGATTACGTATACATATATGACCTATGTATTTGTGTATTACATATTATATATGCACATATATATACACACATATATTCTCTATTTAAATAATACATAGAATAAATATAAGTGGTAAGGTTTTAATTTGAATTTTGTGTTTTAGAATGTATATAATTATTAGTCTAATAATGCATTATATACCTTGTAAATACATAAACACCCTGTCTTAGGGTGTATGTGTACAAATTTTACACATGGGTTACAAATAAGTGAAAATGGTTGAAGACTGAAGCTTCTAGAGATACCAATTTGTTCTTTCCTGGACTCTCTCTTCACATAGTCACTTAAATTTTTTGGTCCACCATAGACAAGAAGTAGTCTTCATCAATGCCATCCCATTGCCTTCATCAAAGTTAGTATGGTTAGAAAGAGACTGAAAAGAATTGATCCATCAGTAAAATTCTTGGGATACAAACTAGAATTCTCGTCAATGAGCCCTGGGTGAAAAGGCATCTCCATTTAAAAACCTATTGCTAAACAGACAGGAACTTGTGAACTCCAATCTCATAAACTTTATTATCACTTTGTCAGAGTACCTAAATAGCCAACATGTGTGAATAGCTTCAGAGGAATGCACTATAATTAAATACATTTAACATCAAAATTGATCTTTAGCATAATTTATCCATTCTTTAATTGAGAAGATATTTCAGGATGATGTTGATGAGCATCAATTATCTTCATACAGTAAATGTATTAAAGAGCTAATCAATAGTCTAGTTAATAGAATGTTGGATGGGAGAAAAGATTTTATTCTCTAATAATGGCATAGTTATTGGAATCACATCCTAGTTTACCACCCAAAGTTCATTAAGCACGCTTTTACTCAAAAAATATAGACATGTTCCTTTTATTTAGATATTCATGGTATTATTTTCAGTTTGTTTTTTGAAAGCTTTAATCACAATTTCTACATTCACGATAAAATATTTCCTTTCCTGGGATTTGTCCACTTTTCTTTATTTCTTTCCTTTTTGATCACAGATAACCCAACCCTTAGATTCCTACAGCCTCTATTTTCAATTATGATTGTTGCTAATGATCCCCAGCTGTACCAACTTTAACCCCCTTTTGTCTGGCCTCACCTTTTTGTATTTTTTTTTCAGGAAAACTCAGCCCCCAAATTGCATAGCCTCAATGGACTTGTTTTGCTTTGATTGTGATGGTATAATGAAATTAAATTGTGTGTCTTATGATGTGTCATGGATGATGTGGATTTTATTATTTACTTTTTCAAAGAATACATATTTTAAGGCAACAAAGTTTTTTTTTCTACCACTATTGTTCCACTTTTTACTCAGCACTTAATATTTTCAAAGTGTTTTACTGTTTCTTTTTATAAAAGTCTTTTGAGAATGATAATATCATCATCATGGCTAGAAGACCATAGTATTCTTCCTTTTGTTACAGTACTTAGTACTGATATAGCAGTTTAATGTTCACTAGCAACTGTATTAACATTTCATTTGATCCCCAGTGCATCCCCATTTTGTGGAGGAGAAAACCAAGGCTGAGAGAGGGTAAGTGACTTACCCACTCACTCTCTCTCTCTGCCTCAATTAATTCCC
This sequence comes from Pseudochirops cupreus, assembly GCA_028627135.1. Taxonomy (NCBI): domain Eukaryota; kingdom Metazoa; phylum Chordata; class Mammalia; order Diprotodontia; family Pseudocheiridae; genus Pseudochirops; species Pseudochirops cupreus. Next base: position 356,646,697 of record CM053581.1, on the reverse strand, counting down.
TCTTCTGCAAAATGGAGTAGCTTTTATTTAACTTGTTGCTGATTTTATTGACTGGAAGTTCCTTATAGCTATGAAATCAAAAAGGTTTAGTCCTTCATTCTAACCAGCTTAAAAACTAGGGCAAACACACATATCCGGTATGACTGAACAATATTGATGATGAAGGAACTGAGTTGCTGATCCCCCTCTGCTACCTGATTTTTAGGGGACTAAGTGATTCACTTGCCTCTTATTTAGGGCTAAGGGGAAAAAAAAAACCAAACCTGTTTAGGTTTTGTGTTAGCCCTGGATGTAACATTCAAACATCTCAAATGCAGTGTGAAATTAGATTCTAAGTGCCTTGTAGTCTAGGAAGGTTTTTTTGTATCTTGTCCAAAAGAGTAAGACATGAGTAAAAATGATTGAACAATACATCCCTAGTGTTTAGCACAGTGCCTGGTACATTTGCTGTTGTAGTTGAGTTGTTTCAGTTGTGTCTGATTCTTTGTAATCCGATTTTGGGGTTTTATTGGGAAAGATACTGGAATAGTTTGCCATTTCCTTTTTCAGTTCATTTTACAGATGAAGAACTGAGGTAAACAGTGACTTGCCCAGGGTCACACAACTAGTATGTGTATCTGGCCAGATTTGAACTCAAGGAAGACTAGTCTTCCTGACTCCAGGCCCAGTTCTATGCAAAGCATCAACTAGCTGTCCCCAATGAATATGCTTCATACTCCCAGATGAATGCTATCTTTGAGCCTGGGACGTTTTTTTTTCTTTTTTCTCATTGAGTTTGGCACCTGGTAGGCAGCTAGGTTGGCTGTTTCTTGAATTGAGATGGGGAAGTAGGAAAGCATTGAGGAAGAGATGTTTAAAAGTAAAAGTGGAACAAATGAGAATTTACCAAAGAACTGAACTTCCCAGGTTAATATTTGGACAAAGGCACTGATCAGTTCTTTCTCTTAGCTGTATAGAGTATGCTTTATACATTTTTTAAAGAAATGCATTACTATTGAATGTCAATTGCTATTGTTATGTTATGAAAAGGAGAAAAAATACAAAAAATGTTACTGTCAAGAAAGATGCTTCCTTTATCAAAGAACAAGTACTTTAGGGAAATGAATTCACTATATTTGGGTAAATATCACCATATCAAAAAATGTTATCCCTCACTTTTTTGAATGAGAGTTTCAGACTCCCATTCTTCTTTTTATGAATCATACTCAAATTATCAAACTGTCTGGGTCTAGATATCAGGCCCATCTATTGTTGATCAAGAGGCTAGTTCTCAGCTTTGGTCTCAAAGTGATATTAAAATGGAAATAAGCCAACAGTAGTTTAAAAGAGAATTCACCCATAGATGCCTTCTCTTGACCATCTTGGTCCACTTTTTTTTTTGTTTGTTTTGTCTTCTCTTTCATTCTCAGTTCTTCTTCAATAAATATATTGGATCTAAGAATTTTCTGATACTATATGAAACTAGATGCATTTACTCCCTCCTGAAGAGAAGAATATTTTAAATAAACATATTCAAGGTTGATTGAAACAGAGTCTAAGAAGATATCCGTGCATTAACCTCTGAAAGAAATTGCTAATAAAGATAACAAGCTGAAAAGATTTAGAGCTGGAAAAGACCATTGGAGTCATCTAAAGTGCAATCCTATTCTTTTATAGATGTAGAAACACAGACCCAGATATACAAAATAACTTGGCCAAGGTCACATTATGATATGTCAGAACTTGAATCTAGGACCCCAGATCATAGGATCATAAATTTAGAGCTATTAGTGAATGTAGAGGTCCAGTAAAAAAAATACAACTGGGGTGGGATGGGGTGGATCAGAGATTAGAAGATGTGGGATATCTGAGAAAATATTTGATAGTTGAATAATTGTTTTAATTTTAATTTTTAAGTTATGGAATAAAACTTAGTTCTATAACAGTATAATAAAATTGATAATTGAACATGAATTTTCAAATGTACTGAATGCAATTTGCTATTCCTTTTAGATATATAAGAAAAGTTATATACATTTCTTTTTTCCTTTTTTTCTTCCCTACCCTCTGACCCAAAGATGGCTAACATTAGATACAAATTTTGTGACTACTCATACATACATGCAAAGTCATTCTATATGCACTTCTATTTATCAGTTCTTCATCTGGATATATATAATATTTTCCTTCATGTGTCCTTTGTTGCCAATTTGGGTATTTATAATAGTCAAAATGACTTTTTCACTCAAATTTGTTCTTAAAACAATATTCTTGTTACTGTATACAATGGTCTCTTGATTCTACTTACTTTACTCTTCATCATTTCATGCAAGTCTATCCATGTTTTTCTAAGTTGATTGAGCTCATCATTTCTTTTTATTTTCTTTTTCTTGAGCTTATTTTTTATAGCAGAGTAGTATCCTGTCACAGTCATGTATCACAACTTGTTCAGCCATTCCCTAAATGGCAGGCATCCCCACAATTTCTAGTTTTTTGCTACCACAAAGAGAACTGCTATAAATGTCTTAGAATATATATGTTCTTTTCCTTTTTGCCTAATCATCTTTGGAAATAGACCTAGTGGTAGCATTGCTAGGTCAAAGGTTATAGACAGTTTAATAACCTTTTTTGCTAATAATTATAAATCCTCCATTAGAAATTCAATCACTTTGCTTTAGGAAAATGGAGGGATTATGTCAACTCTATAGCTGTCCTGGAGAAGAATCAATCTGATGTTCGTGAGTAAAGCCACATCCCTTATATCAAATGAGACCTGACATGGCCTTGTAACCTAATGCCTGGCAGTGATTAACAGTGAGAAATACAGTCTGACAGTCATTTAGATATGGTCCTTTTAGACACGGTTTGCCCATCTGACTTGACACTAAGCAAAACAAAACACAACACAACAAAACAAAATGTAGATAAGCATTGTAAGATTTGAAGTATACTCCATTTTGACCTTGAGAAACATCTTCTCTTTGAGAATCTGAAGGAAATGGGAAACAAAGAAATACAAAAGGAATAAACATCTCTGAAGAAACAGGTATGGAAATAAACACATTGAGGATCTAGTGAAGGACACTTGTTAGGAGAAAACAAAATCCTGCTGAAGTTTTAAGGAGAAAAAGCAGAAATACATTCATATGTATACATGCATATTGTATTCATATATACATGTATGAACCATGCATGCATATACATGTTAATTTGTGTGCATACTTCTCTATCTATCCATCCATCTATCTATCTATCTATCTATCTATCTATCTATCTATCTATCTATCTATCTATAGACCTATCTTTGCATGCACTGCGAGATCTCTGAAAGACCTTTGAAGAAAGGGTTATGGATCAACATATATACATATATATGCTGTCTCTATATGTGTTCACATATATGTCTCTCTCTATATGTGCATATATAACAGATATGTACACAGTACTTATTTAAAGTAATTAAGTTCTTTGCACAATCCACTATTTAGGATTTCAAAAGATCTGAGGCTTCCTATGTATGGATTCACCCTACATGATGGTAATAGCCCATCCAGGACTCACTAGGCACATTCTTTAGTTTCTATGACCAAAGCAAACCCTTATGTCCTAATACTCAGCCTTTCCTTATGTATTTGGATTGGTCAGTGGACATGTGTCCTTCATGAGATCTCTACTCTGAACCTTTTTCTTTTGCCTTTTCCATCTTAGGAAACTCAACTAGAAATCTCTTGGTATTGTTTTGTTTCTTTTTCCTGGAATGACATAGCATTCAAGAACCACAGGTCTTATTTGTGTTTAGAAGATGCATCATTGGAGTGTAACAATGTAGGACTTTATTCATATTAAGATGTAAATAAATGTATTTGATATATATTAAATTCATTTCCAGACTCCCCTGTCAATCCAGTGGGTATAAATATCAGTCAAAACAGTTCTTTGGTGGTTTCAAGTTAAAATATAAACAAACAATTTTTCTTGAGAAATTAAATTTCAGTGGCTTAGCGGTTATTTTGGTATCTGTGGACTGTGGTTACATGAATGTTTAGTCTAATTATTTCAATTGGGTTAAGTATATAATTTAGTCAGTCCATTTGGTGTTTTTCTTTCTTTTTTTTTTTTTCAATTGAGAGTGCTGGAAGGGACCATAGCGATCAGGGTATGGTGAATTTTATAGATAAGATAAGTGAGGCTTACAGAGATTGTGTGCCTTCCCTATGGATACATAGCCACTAACTGCCATACATGGCATTTGGGGCCAAGTCTTCCAAACTCCAATATCAGAATGCTATCCACCATTCCATAAGCTCAATAATCCCCCTTCCAAAAAAACCCTGGAACACATTTTAAATTAAATTAAATTAGCAAGATAATTCACTCAGACTCATTAAATCATTGACAAACATTCAAGAAATATGTGTTGATATTGACATCAAAATTATTCAGTTTCTGAAAGATTTCTCTCAACTAACAGATGTTAAGAGTAAAGAATTTTGCTGAAATACCATTGCCTTATTTGAAAAAAAAAAGAATTCATGCAATACTCCTTTCCCCCCATCATCTCCCATGCAAATATTATATTAAAAAAATTGAAATTATTATCAATTTCAGAAAGGTTATTGTGAGTAAGAAAGATACTCCCTGATTATAATGTATTTATTTTTCAGTATGTCCATCTTTGACCATGCAGAAAATCACATACACTATAATGTGAACCTGCTATAGGTAGTAAATATATTCACTTACATACAGATTTGCATATATATAAACACATGTATATACAGATATATACACATGTGTATGTCATTTATATTTCGATAGAAATTGATAGAATAGTAAATACACACATATTTTAGTACACATAATATACATAAAATATATTCACATATGTTTATTTTATGTGTCAGGAGTATAATTTAATGGAAATTGGTAAAGCATAAATATACACATATATGTGCATTGCTATATGAATACACATTTTGCAGTGCATATATACACACAGGATTATGTGTACATTTTAAAATCAAAATTTATACAATGTCTATGTCCAGAACATGGATTTTACTCAGAATTATAGACTAGAAATCCTTCCATAATATAGTATGAAAGAATTTTTATCCTTTAATTTTAAAACTTAAAAGGATCTGACAATGCCCTATTGAATATTCTAAGAAAACAATTCATGTTACATTACAGGCTTTACGTATTTATTTATTAAGGATTATTTTACAGGATATACCAATTAACTCTGACAGGTTGTTTAAAAAAGATTTCCTTCTGAATGTGGTGTTTGCTGATGACATACGACAGGGTAATAACTACATATTTGGGTCCAGTGATGTGTACAATGTTGATTAGAAACTTTTGGTGAAAAGAATAGAGATTGTGGAAATGATAGTTACAGAATGCAAAGTTGCTGTAACCTTTTAGAGGTTTTGTTGCTGAAAAAAGTCAAATGGATGTCCTTGTAAAGATCTTTTAAAATGTTTCTTTGTTAAATATGAATTTACCAAACATCAACCAACACCGAAATTTCCATATACAAAGAATAGAAAAAAGAGTATTGCATATGTAACTATGAATCTATTATTCAAAGCTTGATCTTTAGATATGTATTAAATGTAACATGATGACAGTAACAAAGACTTGGTTATGTCCCCTTTTTTAATCTTTCTTCAATTTTCTTGTATTCTCTTTTGTGTCACTCTTCTTACATTACCATTAAAATTAAAAGTAAAAGCCCTTTCATGACAAACAAACAAACAAAACCCTCATAATGAATATTGTTTCTGAAAATGTTTACCTTATTTTGTATTTCTGGTCTAACAATTTCTCCTAAGAGTTAGGGAACTTGATTCATCAGTCTTCCAGAATAGTGATTGATCCATTGAATTCATAGGAATTTTTCAGTATTCCAGAAATATTTCTGGTTTCATTTTTAATTACTTTGTAAATTGTTCTCCTCATTTTAATCACTCCGCTCTGCAACAGCTCACATTTTTAAGGCTATTGCAAAGTTAAGAAATGCAAGTTTTATAGCAGTCTTAGTTCTAGGGTAATATAACAGTTTCATAAAATGCGTAGTGGAATGTTACTTAACCGAGGCATACTATGTCAACTGCCTACTCCTTGCATTACAGGGAGCTAAAGAGAAAGATAAGGAACACTTTGGCCATACCTATATGGTCATAGCAATGTTGGAGACATGGTAGAATTTGATTTGAGTGTCTTAGCTCCATTTGCTTAGAATGACCTTTGACTCCCTATGAAATTAACCTAAACCCAATTTTAAAAAAATCAACAAATGAGCAAGTAACTTTCTGAAAGTCTTTTTTTCAAAGTCAAAGACATTTTGTCAATTTTGACTTGCAAGAAACTTTGGGAAACATTGAATCCAACCCTTTTATTTCAAAGATCAGGGGAAAAAACGTCTTGTAAAGATGAAATGATTGGCCTAAACTTCATCGAGCAATGTGACTTGTTGAGGCATAAATTGAATTCAGGTCTCCCTAACTCCAATTCTCATCTCCAGTGCAATGAACTGCATAGAAGAAAGGTTGAATGTGCTATGTTAGTTGTCACACACTCTGTGGGTATGGTTCTCTCTCACCTGTTGGCCTATAGATACTATATCTGGAATAAAACATTTAGCATGATGAAAATAGTCTTCAGAGAGTTTATTTCCCCCTTTTTACTTAACATTGTAACCTTAATTGGAGAAATATTACACTGAAAAAGCCCAAGACGGGATGTTTTCTGTTCTTTGCTCTGTCTGGCAATAAAGATGTTTGCCATTCCTTTGCAAGGACAAAGGCTCACCATGCTGACCTATCACCTCCCCCACTCATCTTTCCCTCCCTCCCTCTCTTTCTTCCTCCATCCCTCTTTTACTCTCTTCCTCCTTCCCACCCTCCCTTTCTCTCTTCACATGTACGTGTGTGTGTGTGTGTGTGATTTTACATGTCCATTTCTACTGCTTACTCTCCTCCCCATTCAACCAGTAACTGATTAATATACATTTATTAAACACCTACTCTATGCTAGGTACTGTACCAGGCACTGAGATACAAGTACAAAGAATGAGATAATCCCTACCAGCAAATTCCTTATATTCTCACAGAGGAGACAAGTGCATATAAAAATATAATTCATAATAATAATATATACAAATATACCTAGAGTTGTTAAATATAAAGTAGTAGGAAGTCACTACAGTTAAGAGGAATGGGAAAAAATGATGCAGAAGATGATGTTTAAACTGAAACTTGAAGGAAGTAAGGAATTACATCTCTGCTTCTATGTAGAGGGGGGTGTTCTTATAAGGAGAAACTGTATTGTAGGCAGATGAGCTGACTAGTGCAAAAATCAGAGACAAGAGATAGTGTCATGTTTGAGGAATGGGAAAAAAAAAGAAAATACAGTTTGGCTGGAAAACAGAATGTGATTGAAAACAGTTAAAAGACAAATGACAAACCAACAAACAAAAACAGATGTCAAAGCAATTTTATTTTGTGCAGGCACAATCATTAATTATGAGAAGGTAATCAAAGAACACTAGATTTGAAATGAGGAGACCTTTTTTTGAATCTCTGGTCTACTTAGCTTCCCTAGGCCTCTTCATCTATATAAACTTCTAACTATAAATCTATGGTTTAATCTTAAAAAGAAAAGCCATTTTGCCTTTGCATCTATCCCATTTGAAAAAAAAAAGATGCGTATGGAGAACATGGAATTATATATACATTATCAGACTAGGTCAGTCTTTCATCTTTTTTCTTAAAATATTTGTCATTATTAAAAGAAAAGATGTTTTTGGGGAGTGGGATGAAAGAGAGGAGTTAACTGTAGTAAATAACTTTATTGTCAAAGCAACAAAATATCAATAAAACATGTTCTTTCAAATATTAGGGTGGAAAGCAAAGGGAGCGAACATTTGAAGAACACTGACATCCTGTTAGTATGCTGCTCCAAATTGTTAGTGAATCATATTCATATTTATACATGACAAAAATGTTAGTGCATATTTGATCATTCCAGCATACATCTGGGAATAATAACGGTAATAGATCATGTTGTATGGTCCTTTGTACAACTGCATTTATTGCTGTTATAATGATAGAATAGAAGAGTTCCATTTCCATAGCAAATTATTCCATCTTCCACCTCACCCCCAACCCCTAGTCTGCTGAGATTAGTAGTGAAAGGTTCATCTCAGTTTAAAAGGGGAGGAAATCTTGGTTCAGGGAGGTTAATCTAGTTGAGTCAGAGGTAGAGTTAAATAAAGATCTTCTGTGAACTCTGGCTCTTTCTTCAATTTAAAACAACCACTTTAAAGCCTGGGAAATGGCAAGATTACCTGTGGGAAGACAGGATTAGGATCATAGATTTACAACTGTCAGGACCACAGTTCATCTAGTTCCACTCTATCATTTGACATATACAGTGAAATTTGGAGAGGTCCAGGGACTTGGCCAACACCACACATACTAAGTGGAAGGGCTTCTATTTGAGTCCTGACTTACTACAAATCTGTGGTGCCTCCAAAATCATGTATAGAGTCTAAAATACTGGAAGCTGTAACAGGTCTTCTTCTTTTGGCTTTTTTACTGACACAATATCCAGCTATAGAACCCTCCATCTGCTAATATCCACATTTAGCAGGGCACGTGACCTTCTTAATGGACAGTAAAATTACTGTCATCTCCTGGGAATGAAGTCACTGAACACAAAAAGTTTCACAAAAAGTTAGAAGTTGTGGTGTCCAGCATGGTGCCCTCTCCCCTGCCCAGCATCTGCTGAGTTGTTTGCATGTAATAATAACACCACCATGGAGACAGAGCATCCCATTTTCCAGCATAGGCAGAGGTAATATGATCCATCACACTATGAGAAAGAGATGAGTGCCATGAAAACACAGAATGAGGTGGCTACCAACTGAGAAGGAGGAAAAATGTTTTCATTGGGATTTCAAACTTTGTTTTAAAATTTGTGAGTTCATCTAGAGGAGAGGTTTGAAATCTTTTTGTTAATGCTTATTTGCTTCATAGCTAACCTCAAATAAAAGGATGGTTTGGCTTTGAGCTAATTCAGACTTACAGAGTGAATATTCCAGTGATTTACTATAAACATGATGACAAATAGGTTTTATAAACAGAATTATTTTGTTTCAATGTTGAAGACATTTATTAAATTCCTATTCACTTCTGTTTGCTCAGCAATTTACAAACAATTCAATTAATCTGTAAGGTTCTTAGTATACTTCCCAATCACATTTATCAATATGTGGGCATTATACCTACACTTCTGTGGTTTTTTCTGCTTTCTTTCTCTCTGAATCTTCATGTCTCTGTAGTTTGTCTCTTTCTCCTTCTCTGTCTCTATCTCTTTCTGACTCTTTTTCTCCATCTCTTTCTGTCTCTCTCTCAATATCTTTCTGTCTCTGTTTCTTTGTCTCTGTCTTTCTCAATATATTTCTCTATGTTTCTCTCTGTCTGTATGTCTGTCTCTGTCTCTATGTCTGTCTCTCTGTCTCTGTCTCTCTCTCTGTCTCTATCTCTCTTTCTCTCTCTCTCTGTCTCTCTGTCATGGCAAGGAGACTGAGAAAAAAAATATTGTTTGATTTTCTCCCCAGCTTGGAGAGGGCAATATGGGAGTTTTGTGCAGTGTGTGCTTGTGTGTGTGTGTGTGTGTGTGTGTGTGTGTGTGTGTGTGTGTGTGTGCATGTGTGTGTGTGTGTGTGTGTGTGTGTGATCAGAGGAAGGTGGAAGGTGGGAGTAGTCTTTCAACTATTGAGTCCTAAGAAGGGGAATGAACTCAGTAGATACCTAAATAGTGGCCTGAATATTGAAAATGAAGACCAGTATCATCTCAAATTGAATAAAATCATAAGTAGTTGGAGGCTTGTATGATTCTATGCTGGACAGTTGAAATGGCTTACCCTTAACTTTCCTGTTCTGTCTAAAAAAGCACTTACTATATGTTTCATTATAATGGAATTTGTCTGTAGACAAAATAAGCTCATTTTTGTTGCATTCATTTTGAGCTTTTGCTAAATAACAATGGCACATGCAACAAAGGTCAAAAGGATCCTGTGGACTAATAGCTCTAGACTTAACTCTGCCCTTACAACTATATGGAAGATATCTCTTTGCCTCCTTTCCTGGAACCCTGCCATGGAAAGGACCACTGTCTTCCTGCGAGGGAAGAGAATAAAACTTCCTGTTCCTTCCTCAAGATGTCTCTGATTTTTTATTTTTCTTGGGGAGGGGATTTTTGGCATCCCCATGCCCCACACAGATTTGGGGGTTCATCTGGAATCCCCACACTTGTGATCAACTGCTCCCCACTTTGGTCTTCAGGCAGGCGCCCTCTGGAGACTTCTCCAGTGGTCTCTGGACCTAGCGGGGAGTTCCAGATCCACGTGAGTAAAGTCCTAGAGATAGGGACTTTTGGGAGGAACAGGAACATACCAAGAGAAACCAGGAAACTACAGCCAGCTGGTGGAAAGAAGGATAGCCATGCAAACTATGCGGGCATACCTTGTAGGTAAGATACCTTGTGGGTCCTCGAGTCTTAATTGATAAGGTTTTTCTTTACCCTGGAGGGACCAGCAATGGCTCTCTTCTAAAAGTATGGGTTGGGCTGACTGAGATAAGGACTCCATCTGGTAGGCTTCATGGGTGACTGAAAGACAGAGGCGTTTCCTCCATAATTAGTTGGGTTTTCTGACCTGGGGGAGTCAGCAATGATCCTCAACCAAATTAAATATCAGTTTAAGAGAAAAGATGAAAAGAAGAAAAACTTGGAAAGGATTCTGAGTTTTTGACCAGTCTGAATGAGATTTACCTTCAGGGTCCACTCTGTAATGTTCTATGTCTGGTCTGTCTCTATGTGTCTGTGTGTCTAGAATGTTTCATGTCTGTGTTGGAAATAGTAAGGAAAAAAAAATGAAGAAGCTTTTGGAGGCTGACTTGGGGGAAAAGAACACCCCTAGGACCTGCTTCTTTCCTTACCCTGGCCCTACATTCCTCCACCTGGAGATGAAACAGGAGGGCTAGAGAGTGGCAGAGGTTGGGCCAAGCCATGGGGAAGGGCTTATGGACTCAGGCAAGTGCCACGTTGAATGGGAGGATTCAATCAGAGTTTAGGGGGGTTCCCAGAGCCTGTAGCTCATCAGTTTAGAGTTATAATTCATTTCCTGTGTAAAGTCATTTGGAAATGCATTCACCTCAAATTGTTAATGGGAAGTTTTAAATATATAATGTTTGGGACATTGTACATTTCCAAATTATGTAATTTGGTAAAATTATGAGCTGTGTTAAAAATAAATTTATAGTTACGTATGTTAATTGGGATATATGTGAAATATATAATGTTTTGGGAATTTATATTGCTTAAGAATATTTTATACAAAATTAATATTAAGGAATGGGAAACTGAAAATTTATATATATAAATTTGTGGATAATATTTCTTTTTTGAGTGCCAAGGGTATTAGAACTCAGAAATGGTATGGTTATATGATCAAAAAAGTACATAGTGTTAATTTGACATTAAGAAATTGATTCTCGGTATGGCCCAGGAAGAATTATTTATCCTAGTTTAGTGTTGAGTAAGGGGATAATCTAGGGATTTTATGGGATTAATAAAATTGTAAGCAATTTGGAAACGACTAAATTAAAAGGTCACCAGATTAGCAATTAATTTTTTTTCTAATTCAAAGTATAACTCTAAGAACATAATAATTGTGTTACTGGTAAACAGTTATATTAAATTAAGGTCTATACTGTCAGAGGAGGAGTGGAAAACTCTGACTGTGTGTTGTAATATTTTGAAATTTTGTAATATGGGAAATCTTAAGCCTCCAAGTTTGTCTTTGTTTAAAAGAGGGTTTTCAGTTGAGATTGTTTTGCTATGAACTTAACAAGATACTGTTTTAATGCTAAAACCTAAAATTGTTCAAACAAATCTGCAAAACTCTTTTTAGTTTCTGCTCTGGCCAGAGTTATGATGAAAGTTAGATATAGCTAAAATATCTTAGCAGGTTCTGAGAATTAATTGTTAAGAAGTTGGAAATTGATTATTGGGATTGCTAGAGAAATTGTAGCATTAAAACACTCACTCAGTTAAGAGAGTACCTCAGCAGCATGGGGATCTGCCTTTAAACAACCAGAAGTTTTGTTTACCCTTCTCATCCCAGATCAGATGGGAAAGAAGGGTGTAGAAAAGTTGTGGGGATAAGTACTCTCAGACTGGCAGCAGCCCCATCTAATTGCTGTGCCTCTGGGCACCTTTTAGAAGATCATGGGGAAGCCATCCTCTGCTCCAGGTAAACTCTGCACCTCTCTGTTTCCGTTGTAGAAATGTATTTTATCTCTGTTTAAGCTGTTTTCTTTTATATTTGTAAAAGAAAAATAATTGTTATGGGCTTAAAATGGTATGATTGTAAAATGTTTAATATTATAACTGGCATGTGTTGGATACAACATTATCTCTAACTTTGAAGTGGTTTTTGGATGCCAGGAGTAGTAAGATCAATTAATTTATAAGTCAATTGAAATTCATTGTTATGTTGTTGCCATTTCTCTAAGATTTGTAATTTTGTGATCCAGGAATTCTGTCCAATTTTAAAGGTTTGTTTATTTATTTATTTTTTTGCTTAAAGGGAAAAAGAAATATCACTTAAAACTTCCAATTAATTTTCCTTCATAAAGGTTAATGATTGCTCCTTCTAACATTAAGATAAAGTTCAATTTTTTTTTTAAGAAAAGAAAATACTCTTAGGAAGGAATATTTTATAAGACTTTTGGTATCAGGCAATGGGGAATAGATTAGCAGATTAGAAGTCTGAGAGGGCTGCCCTGTCCATAGAATCTATGAAGATGTATGTGTTAATTCCCCAGGTCACTAAGGTCATAGAAGCTGAAAAAAAGGATTTTACTAAGTTTTAGAATATTGAAACTCAGCAAAGCCTTTGGTTATTGCTCTGTGGAAGAGAAATGGTTAATCAATAAATCATGAAGGGTAATTTAACACAGCAAAAGCCACCCAAAAAGAAAGCAGGGAACTATGAGTAGAGAGTTCCCTGCTCCTTAGGTAAGTTAACTATAATTAGAGTGATTTGATGAAACTGGGTTAGTGCTAAGAATAAAATTATTCATGTGTATGGAAAAAGAGGGGTTAGGTACCCCTGGAAGCAATCTGTGTAGGCAAAGGTCATCAACTCCAGGGAGGGGCAGTAGTTAGAATAAGGGCCTCTAAAGAAGTTTTACTGAGGGACAGTACAGTTAGAAACCAGCCAGTCTGAAAACTGTCCTTTAAAGTCAATAAAATTAATATCTAGTAGTAGGTTTTGTTTTTCTTTTTCTAAAGTACCAATTTGGAATTTAGGTAAAGTTCTTGATTAATAGCATACAAAAGGAACTGGGCCATACTACCTTAACAGGCAGCCAGGACAATCCTTTGAGGCCAGAGGAAACCACCTTGCAGATGAGGAGGCTAAGAGGGCCAGAGAGGGAGGATCAGGGCAGGAAGACTGATCCCTTCATTTCTTCTCAGTCTCCCCTCCCCCTCCTTTTCTTAGGAAGAGAAACAGAAAGCCCAAATTCTTGGGGCACGAGAGGATAAACTCAGACACTGTTTCCTCCTTATGATCAAGAGGTGTCTTGACCAAAACAAGTATGAGGCAGGTACTACAACGTTTACACTAGGGTAGTCACTGGGATGTCCAGAGCATGTCTCCATGCCTATATACCTTAGCATGGCAGTTGGTAGACAGCTGCCTTGTTTGTTGTAGGACAAATAAGTCTGCCCAGTGCCAGGCTCTGGCTGGGGGAAGGCCCCCAGAAATTAGGCCATTCCAAAGTATGGAACTGCCTCCAGTAGGCTGCCTAAAACACTTGCTGGTCTTAGTCGATCACCTAACCTCTTGAGTGGAGGCATTTCCCATGACAGGGACACCTGCACAGGCAATTGGCCAAATCCTGCTGGAGCAAATCATTCCTAGATATGGGATGGTGGAGAGGAGAGACTCAAATCAGGGGACCCATTTCACTGCCAGGGTCCTTAAATCTCAGGCCCAGATCTTAGAAATTACCTGGGAGCTCCATACTCCTCAATACCCTTCCTCTTCTGGCAAGGTGGAAAGAATAGATCAGGAAATAAAGAGACAGCTCATTAAATTGACAATTACAACCCAGCTACAGTGGACTAGGTAGTCTTTTTCAGGATTAGAACTAACCCTGGAGGGACATAGGAACACCCTTACCCAGGAAGAGAGACAAAGGAGATTGGGGCCCCCTATTTGATCAAAAGGGATAAAATTCCTTAGAAATGATATAGCCTCTTTGGGAAAACATCTCCATGCTTTACAGACTAAAGGAATAATTGCTCAGACTCCACCCTTGGAATTTTAGTCCACAGGTACCAGCTAAGAGATTGGGTCTGGATCAAGGCTTGGAAGGAGGAGAAGCTTAGTCTCATTTGGGGGAAGCCCTTTTTCAGGCCCTGCTCACCTCTGATATAGCCATCTGGACCCAGGAGAGAGGCTGGACTCCCCATACCAGAGTAAAGGGATCTGTTGAGCCCCCTGCGACACGGACAATGGAATCAACAGAGCCTGAGAACCTGAAACTGCACCTCCCATGCAGCCTCCGCTTTCCTACTGGGTGATTATATGAGCCCTGAACCACACCCTTTGTGATGTGGCAACTTTGATTGTTGTGAGCATATTGATTCTATTGTTACTTATAACTGTCTTTGTTTTTGAGGTCTTTGCATGCGTTTCTATACTTCTACACCCTAGTTTTACTTGTAACCACAGTGTGACACCTTAGGGATTCCCGTGGTTATTTCCCTTATAAAGGTTTTGTAATTTTTGCAAGCTTCCATTCCTAGGTACTTCCAGAGAGCAATTGTTGAACAGCATTTTCTAGGGCTTGTGTAATGGCACAGTGGCAGAGGGATTCCCCTGTTCCATTATATCTCTATGGGATAAATTCCTCCTACTTTTTTGGGGGGGGAATGCAGGGCAATTGAGATTAAGTGACTTGCCCAAGGTCACATGGCTAGTTTTTATGTTAAGTGTCTGAAGCTGAATTTGAACTCAGGTCCTCCTGACTCCAGGGCTGATTCATTGCACCACCTAGCTGCTCCTAAACAGAACCGTTTGCTAGCATGTTTAACCTGGGCAAGTCCCTTAACATCTGTTTGCTTCAGTTTCTTTAACTGTAATATGCAGATAACAATAACTATCCTTACTAAAGTTGTTATGAGGCTCAAATAAGAAATATTTATAAAGTATGTAATGCAGTACCTAGTATTTCATTTGTTGTTATTGTTCAATTGTTTCCAATCATGTGAAACTCTTTGTGATCCCATTTGGAGTTTTCTTGGAAAAGAAGCTAGAAAAGTTTGCCATTTTTCTTTTCCAGCTCATTTTACAGATGAGGACACTGAGGCAAACAAGGTTTAACGGCTTTCCCAGGGTTACACAGCTAGTCAGTATCTAAGGTCATATCCGAACTTACAAAAATGAGGTTTCCGGACTGTAGGTTTGACACTCTATCATCAGAAGAAGGGAAACACTGGAACAGCGCTGGCCAGCATCTGTATCAGCAAGCACCCTAGCATACCTAGGGCGGCTGCTAGCACAGGTTCTTAGATCTGCTTTTCTAAAGGAAAGCAACTCAAAATGGGTTGACAGTCTCACTTTAATCAAACCTGTATCATTTACCTAGTTCAGGGGGAAAAGTCAGCACCCTGAACGTCAGAGAATGCAAACATAAGTTACAAACACAAGTTACAAACGCAAGTTACAAACAAACAGAAAAAAAAGATCATCAGATGACTTCCAGTGCCTGACCATTACATCAGTTACCTATTCAGTTACCAGAGAGGGAAGCATCAACATCTGGGTTTTTCAATGCCGGGGGGCTCAACGGCTTCCCAGAGTCTTGTCTGGTCAAATCACACAACTCTTCTCAAAGTGAGCCCCAAACCAAAACCTCACATCAGAGCGTATATATAGCCTTCTCTTGGAGTGGAGGATGTCATAGCCCTCTTCACCCACTGCCCAATCACAAAGCTACAAGGTGCGGGCATTCCTGAAGAACAAGCTGCCCACCACAGGCTCCATGTGACCACATTTAGCCTATTAAGGGGCAGAGTATACTTTCAAATAGGGCAAGATTCTCAGAGTCAGGTAGCCACTTTAGCAAAGGGCCTAGGGGCAGGGAAGATCTTCAGATTTCCATAACAGCATCACATGCCTACATCAAAGAAGCCACTGCTTTATGAGCAAAGGAGAATTGCAGTAGCTTCAAAGAAACATGAGATGCTCAAGTTTAGAAACATCTCTGCTCCAAATGTTCACATGGGCTATTTGTGTCTGACCTGTGGTAGAGCTTTGGGAACTTGTATTTGTCTGATCAGCCTCAATCAGACTTGCCATAACTTGACCCTTACATAGTGATGTCATTTCGGTCATCTTTCAGAGTGAAGGACAATGACCAACTAAGGGGTGCTTAATAAATTCTTGTCGCCATCCTTCTATCTCTGTTTCTGTCTCTTTTTCTCTCTCACACACATACATACATATTTACACTTGATATACTTGTCAAAGTCAGTATTTATATGTATAACTCAAAGTAAATGTATATGTAGTTTACATATACAAGGACACATATCCAGCCATATACATATTTATTTACACATCCATATATACATATTTTTTTTTCATTTGATAGAAACCTATACCTTCTCCATTTCCATTTTTGGGTTCTCTATACCATTATCTTCCCAATCCTCCAATCTCTAATTCTAGAACCATCCTTGACTCTCCTTTATTCCTGACTCAGCATATCCAGTTCATTGCAAACTTTTGTCAATTTTATTTTCTCAAGGTCACTTTGGTCTTGTCCCTTCTTGCTATTCAAACAGTTGAAACCTAATTCAGAGGGAAAGCATTACAATTAAGAAGGCCCTCAAAAGACCTTCTTTAAGAAGGTTATACTTTTTCTGAGAATTAAGGGAAGTCAGGGAAGAGAGGAGGTAGAGTTTAGGAGGAAGAGAGGTCACGGCATGGAGGATAAGAGGTGAATGTGTGGGATGAACAGCAAGGAGGTCAGTATCTCTAGAGTTCAGAGCATGTGGAGGAGAGCAAAGGGTAAGAAGACTGGAAAAGTAGGAAGGAGCCAGCTTATGAAAAACTTTAAAAACAAGACTGGTGATTTTATATGTAATTCTGGAGGCAATAGGAAGTGAATGGATTTGATTGAATGAAAGGTAGGGACATAGTAAGACTTATACTTTAGGAAGATCAGTTCAACAGCTTGTGGGTGATAAACTCAATAGAGGAGGGTCTTGAGGCAGGTAGACTAACAACAATAGATTATCAAAATAACACAGGTATGAGATCAGAGCCTATACCATGGTTGCTGTAGCATTATAGGAGGAACCAGGGCAGAGTAGACATGATATAAAAATATAAACAAAAGGACTTGGAAATTCCTTAATAATGGGAAGGAGAGATGAGTGAGGATTCAAGGATGACAAATAGGTTGTGATCCTGAGTGAGTAGGAGGATAATGGTGTCCTCCATAGGAAGAATAATTTTATAAATCTAGAAAGAGGAAAATGATTTTTTTTTGGGGGGGGGGGAGACAATGAGTCCAATTTTGGACATAGATTCATCAGAAATGACAGTAAAAAGTGAATCTAGATACTATACTGTCCAACTTGTTGCCACTCAAATAACCTGGACAGTATCATTACTCAGTGTTCATTTTGCCATTGATTAAACACCCCCAGGGATGTGGAACTCACAATCTCACCAAGAAATTGATTAAAAATATTATAAGTCTTATAGGTTCTTGATAATGGAGATTCAAAGATATATCAGTGGACTGGTCATTAAGAGTTTAAAATCTAATAGCAGAGCTATTTTGTGACCATAAATAACTGTGATGCAAATTAGAAGAAAAGAACAAAGTCAATGTCCAAAATTAGTGTTGTGGGAAAATTTGAGAAACGTGAGATACTTTATAAATTGAAGATCAAGGTAAGTCTTGGAGATGAGGATGTGGTATCTGGTTTGAAATCAGATGTAAGATTTGCTTTGGAAAGTGCACTGATCAACTAAAGCATTGTTTGGAGGAATGAGGGGAGCAAAAGGGCAAATTGGCATTATGTAAAAATCAAGGGTCATGTGGAAGCAAGAAATTCACTCAATTGATCACTCAGTAGTCAGATTTTTATATGGAAATTCACTCCAATGATTGTCCAGTGACCACAGAACATCTGTGACTTTGTGATAGGGAAAGGGAGGCAGGGATAATCCTGGGTATAGGGAAGGACTAAGGACAGAGAAGATTCAGATTGGAAGTAAGAATAAAATAGAGAGTATTCAGGAAAATAATGATTGGTGAAATAATGCTTATTGCATATTCCATCAACATAATGGTCGGAGAGAAAAAAAAAATTGCTGTATTAGCCTGGCTTTGCCATGACTGAGAGGAAGCCATTGGGCACTGAAATAACTGTAGAAGTGACCAATAAAGCACCAAACTCATTAACTGAGTCAAACTCCTTATACAGTCAGGTGTTTTTGTTTTTCCTTCTCAAAAATACCGTAGTATTTTGCAGATGCAGGTTTTTACACTACACTTTCCTATTGCATTACTTATCATCTCATGACTCTCTTCCAGAAAACTATGGATTTTTTACTCTGGGTCATTGATTTTACTCTTCACTGCATTGGCCCTAGAGAGTCATTTCTGAAAGACAGACTGTTTTCAAAGTTGCTGTACAACTGATGTATGATATGTTAGACCATTATAAATGAGAGACTAAAAGAGAATGCTTATGGAATTCTTTTCATTTCTGTCCTAATAAAACACATAATTAATCTAACTACATTGAATATCATGGGAATATATAAATAGTATGTAATGGTATGCACTGTAGGCATATTTTAAGTAGTAAATAGCTGCTAATTTCTTTAATATCAGATAAAAAATATCCAACATGAAGAAATAGTCTGTATCACAGAAACAATTATCTAGTCCAAGAGAATTTCAATGACAACCATTGTTTTCCTGTAGAAATTATATTTTTAAATGTAAACACCAAACACTATGAATCAGACTAGAGGAAGGTCCATGTATATGACAGTGATAGGAAAAGATAGAAAGACTTTCTTTTGTATGAAGGCACCCTTATAAAAAATTTGACATAATCATACCTGTGTGCATGAGACCTAGGATCCAATAATTGATTATATCATAGTGAATTGAACATAAAGTTATCATCACCTCTTTTTATTTTTAAAAAATAATTTATTTATTTTTAGTTTTCAACATTCATTTCCACAAAATTTTGAGTTACAATTTTTCTCCCCATCTTTCCCCTACTACCCACCCCAAAATAGCAAGCCTATTGAATACCCCTTGCCCCAATGTGTTGTCTCTAAGATCTTCTCCCATAACCCCCCTAACTTTCTAGTGGGGCAAGATGGCTTTCTATACCCCAGTGCCTGTATATCTTATTTCTCAGTTGCATGTAGAAAACACTTTGGTAATTTTTGTTTTATTTTATTTTTGAATTGATTTGTTTATTTACTTTTAGTTTACAAGATTCAGTTCCAGAGTCCCTTGAGTTTCAAATTTTCTCCCCTCCCTCTTCCCCCCCACCCCCCACGGCAGCATGCATTCAAGTGTGCAATCTACAAATACTTTCCCATTGGACATTAGTCTGGTTGTATATAAGGGTTGTAACCAACGGAGTGAACAATGGGAAAAAGGAAACAAAACGAAATATGGAAAAGAGCGGTAGCACGTAGGTTGCTTCAGTCTCCATTTAAACTCTGTTCTTTCTAGATTTTTCTCTGAATATAGGTATCTCCTTCCATCCTGAGACTTGTAGAGTTGTCTTATAGCTGTGCATTGCTGAGAAGAGTCCAGTTTATCAAGGTTAGTCATCAAACATATGATGTGTCCGTGATTGTGTACACATTTCTCCTGGTTCTGCTCTTCTCACTTAGCATCAGTTTGTATAAGGCTCTCCAGGTGAATATGAAGACCGTATCCTCCCCATTTCTTATAGCACAATAGTATGCCATTACATTCATATACCACAACTTAGCATTCCCCAATTGATGGGCTTCCCCTTAATTTCCAGTTTTTTGCCACCACAAAGAGAGCTGCAATAAATATTTTTTGTACATATGGGTCTTCCTCCTGCTTCTATGATCTCTTTGGTATACAATCCCAGAAGTGGTGTTACTGGGTCAAAGGGTATGCAATTATTTATAGCCCTTTGGGCATAGTTCCAGACTGCTCTCCAGAATGGTTGTCTCAGTTCACAGCTCCACCAACAATGCATTAGTGTTCCAATTTTTCCACATCCTCTCCAGCATTACTCATTTTCCTGTTTTATCATCTTAGGCAATCTGGCTGGTGAGATGGGGTACCTCAAAGTTGGAAAATATTTTTTTAAACATTTGTTTTTAAAACTTTGAGTTGCAGATTTTTTTCCCTTCATCCCTCATCACCCACCTCCACTGGGAAGATAAGCAATTCAATACAGGTTATATATGTGTAGCTACCCAAATCATTTCCATAATTGTTATATTGTGAAAGACCAACTATATTTCCCTCCATCCTACCCCACCCCCCTACTTATACTATTTTCTCCTTTGACTCTGTTCCTTTTCAAAAATGTTTGCTTATAACTACCCTCTCCCCCAATCTGCCCTCCCTCCTATCATCTGCCCTTTTATCCCCTACTCCTCTATTTTCCTGTAGGGTAAGATACCCAATTGAGTGTGGTTGTTATCCTTTCTTTAAGTCAAATTCAATGAGAGTAAGGTTGTCCCATTCCCTTTCACCTCCCTGCACTTCCCCTCCATTGTAACAGTTTTCAGTTGCCTCTTTTATGAGATAATTTGTCCTAATATATACTCTTTCTCCTCCCAATAAATTCCTCTCTCACCTCTTAAATTTTCTCTTTTAGATATTATCACTTCATATTCAACTCATCCTGTGCCCTCTGTGTATACATGAACATACATATGCCCACACTCATATATATATTTATATACATATATACCATCATATACATACATATGTATGTATATATGTGTGTATGTGTA
>CM053581.1:356595328-356618409 GCA_028627135.1 Pseudochirops cupreus | reverse complement strand
CAAAACACACTATCGTTCTCTTTCATGTCTGGTTTTTCTTTTTTTTTTCTTTTCCCAGTGATCACTCATTGGTTACAACCCTTTTATATGACCAAACTATTGTACAATGTGAAAGTATTTGCAGATCCTATACATGATTGCATGCCACCATGGGGGGTGGGGGGGAAGGGAGGGGAGAAAATCTGAAACTCAAGTGATTGTGGAACTGAATCTTGTAAATTAAAAGTAAATAAGTAAAAAAAAAAAAAATCACCAGCAGGAAGTTGGAGGCGGGGGGAACTGCTGGGTATTTTTCCATCTTCCCCAGAAAAGGCTCCTGGCTTCAGATACTAGGCTCAGATGCCAAACTTAGGCTGTTTCTATAGACAGGGTCCTGATTGGCTATTTCCCCTGAATTGAATCAGTTAAAAAAACCCACCTGTCTGTGGTGTATGTGACTCTTGTTGTTCAACAAGACTAGTCATTTTTCTGACTGATAAGTGACCACAACCCTCCATCATTCATTCTACTCAAACCAAACTTGTGTCTTGAACACACAGTGCTCAGTGCTGCCTATACTTTAAAAAGCATCATTCTCTCTTGAAAGAGAAGTTGGACTGGGGGGTGGGGAAGAAGACCCAGCTTCTTGCCACACTCCTGCCACTACCCAGGTGACTTTGGGCAAATACAATGGTTCTTGGTACAATGAAGGGGAGTTGCATGGGATGATCTTCAAAGTCAATAGTTCTTCGATATTATGATCATTAACCTTATTTCCAGTATATAGCAAATGCCTAATAAAGATTTGTTGACTGCCTATGAACTGATTAACTATAAAATCTTGGGGGTACCTAGATGGCACAATGGATAGATTGCTCAGCCTGGAGTCAGGGAGGCATGAAAAAAAAAAAGAACCTATTGTGATCTCGGCACATAAAATAGCGTCACTGTGCTAAGAACCAGAAATACAAAAAGAGCTATCTTCCCTCACGGAGCTTACCATTTTATAGTGAAGAGAAATGCAAACAAATATGTATAAACAAGCTATATGCAGGAAAAATAGGAAAGAGAGGGTTAGGGATTCAAGAGACAAGGATATTATAAAGTCGTTTGTTCACCAAAGGGTCAAGAGGAAGAAAAGAGGACAGAATGGCTAGTATAGAAGGGATGTCCTGTGAGAGAACTGAGAGAGTCAAAGGACTGATTATTGTCATTTAAATAAAGTTCAAAGTTTTTTTGTTTGTTTGTTTTTCAAAGAGAAGGCAAAGGGAGAGGTGAAAAGCCCATACTCATATTTTGGTAAGAGGGTTTCTGGCTTAATGAGCATGGAAGTGGAAAATAAGGGACTGGAAAAGAATCTATTATGCTTCAACTGAAGTAAAAAAAAAAAGACAGAAGAAGCAGTCATGATCTCAGACAAAAAAAACATAGACTTAATTAAAAGGGATAAGCAGGGTAATAATATCTTGCTAAATGTAACCATAAGCAATAAGATAATGCCATTACTAAACATATATGTACCAAATGACATGATATCCCAATTCTTAAAGAAAAAAAAAGATTGATAGAAGGAAATAGAAAGTAAAACTATACCAGACAGGTACCTCAACATTTTCCTCTCAGAGTTAGATAAATTTAGTCATAAAATAAATAAGAAAGAAATCAAGGAGATGCACAAAATCTTGGAAAAGTTAGAAACAAAAGACCTTTGCAGAAAACTGAACAGGAATAGAAAGTACACCTTTTTTTTTCCCCTCAGATGTACATGGCACCTTCACAAAAAATTGATCATGTATTAGGATATAATTTAGTTTAAAATATTTACTGGGCATGTAGTTTGAGATGCTTGGAAGGCTGTTGGAGATGCAAGATTGAAGGTTAGCAGAGAGGTTAGGGTAGATTTCATATATTTAAGAACAATCAATGTAGAGATGGTGATTAAATCCAGCAGAGCCAATGAGTACACCAAGTGAAGTGGTATGAGGAAGAAGAAAATATGACCCAGGATAGAATCCTGAGCAGTACCTATATATAGAAGGTATAATCTAGAAAATGTTGCAACAAAGGAAATTGAGAGAGGTATGAGGACTAGAAAAGAATGCTAATCTGGAAACTTGGAGAGAAGAGAGTATCATAGAAGAGAATGTGATCAACTGTGTCAAAGGCTGCAAGGTCAAGTAGAAAGAATATTGAGAAAAGGCCATAGGATCTCACAACTAAGAAATCATTGTTGACTTTGGAAAGAACAGTTTTGGTTGAATGACAAAGTCAGAAGGCAGCTTTTGTAGAGTTAAGTAGTGAGAGGAGAGAAAGAAGGGGCAACTTTTCTGGACAGGTTTTTGGAGGAGGTTAGCTACAAAGCACAGAAAAGATAAAGGAAAATAGTTAGCAGGGATGGAAGGCCAAGTACAAGTTTTTTTTTTCCATTCCCAAGAAAGGAGAGACATAGATGTGTTTTTAGACAGTAGGGAAATGAACCAGTAGACAGGGAGAGATTGGAAATAAATGAAAAAGAGGAGATAACAAAGTGAGCAATGTTGGTTGAGATGGGATGGAAAGAGATCACTTACACAGGTAGATGTATTAGTTTTGGTAAGGAGTAAAGACATCTCATCATGTGAGGTGGGAATAAAGGAGGGGAGAGTGGTAT
Source organism: Pseudochirops cupreus (assembly GCA_028627135.1). Lineage (NCBI taxonomy): Eukaryota > Metazoa > Chordata > Mammalia > Diprotodontia > Pseudocheiridae > Pseudochirops > Pseudochirops cupreus. The sequence continues at coordinate 356,615,780 of CM053581.1, read as the reverse complement.
TTTACCTAGGTGAAATGAGGTGAAGAAGAGGGGAGAAGATGGAGCTCATGGTGAATGGTCTCATTTTTTCATATGAGGCAAGGTTCTGAAGTGAGAAGGTGGGAGGAGGCAGAAGTATGGGATGTTTGGGGAGAGATGAAAAAGTTAGGAAAATAGTGAGATGATATGGGGATACAGAAGGATTGCCTATCAGCATTGAACATCCCAGTTGCAGTTGTTAACAAAAATTTGTAGTATAATTAGTGATAATATCTGAATTAATTTCTCCATCCTGGTTCAATAGCACATGTGTAGTAATAAAGGCAGCAAATAGTGGGAATGAGCCAAAGCTAAAGTTTGACTATGAATATTTTGTAATATGATAAGGGGGCTAGGGATTCAAGAGATGAGGACAAAGTTGAGTTGGTTCACCAAGGGGTCAAGAGAAAGAAAAGAGGAGAGAATGACAAGCATGCAATGGATGGCCTATAAGAGAATTGAGGGGGTCAAAGGATTGGTTATTATGGTGCAAATGAAATTTAAAGGTTTTTTTTTTGTTTGTTTGGGTTTTTTTTAAATAGAAAGCAAAGGGAGAGGTGAAAACACAACAGGTCATAGTTTGGTAAGAGGATTTCTGGCTTAATGAACATGAAAATGGAAAATAAAGGGACTGGAATAGAATCTATTACGCTTCAACTGAAGGTAGCTAGCTAGACAAACAAACAAGCACACAAATAAATAAATAAAAGGCAGAGGGAAGCAATCATGATTTCAGACAAAGCAAAAATAGACCTAATTAAAAGGGATAAGCAGGGAAATAATGTCTTGCTACAGGTAACCACAACAATGAATTAATTATAACACCAAATTAATACCCACAAACATATATGCACCAAATGACATGATATCCCAAGTTTTAAAGGAAAAAAAAGTGATTTATAGGAGGAAATAGAAAGTTAAACTATACTAGGGAGGTACCTCAGTATTCCCCTCTCAGTTACATAAATTTAACCATAATATAAATGAGAAAGAAATCAAGTGGATGCATAAAACATCTTGGAAAAGTTAGAAACAATAGACTTCTGGAGAAAACTTAATGGGAATAGAAGGTATACCTTTTTTCTCAGCTGTATATGGTACCTTCACAAAAACTTTTGTGTATTAGGATAGAAAACTTTGTGACCAAAGGCAGAAAAGTAGAAATATTAAATATGCCTTTTCAGACCATAATGCAATAAAATTAAATTGAATAATAATAATGTTAACCAACATTGCTCCTTTTATTAAATAATTAATAATAATTACATTTAACAAAGGCAGAGAAATTTAAAGGAAGCATAGATTAAGGTCTAATTGGAAACTAAATAATTTAATCCTAAAGAATGAATGGGTGAAAACATTAATCATAGAAACAATCAATAATATTGCTAAAAATAATGACAACAATGAGTCAATGTATAACAAAAATCATACAATATGACTGCGTGGGACTTATACCAGGAATGCAAAGCTTAGTCAATATAAGGATATCAGCATATTTTACCACCTCAAAAAAATAACAACAAAAAAATTCATATCAATGGATGCAGAAAATGCCTTTGATATAATTCAATGCCTATTCCTTTAAAAGTACTAGAAAGTAAAAGAATCAAATGACCTTTTCTTAAAATGATATATAATATCTATCTAAAATGTATAATTAGCATTATCTGTAATAGGGATAAACTTGAAACCTTTCCAAGAAGATCAGGAGTGATGTAAAGGTGTTGATTATCATCACTATTGTTCAGTATTGTACTAGAAATGTTAAATATAGCAATGACAAGAAAAAAAATGAAAGAATAAAAATAGGCAAAGAAGAAACAAAATTTTATCTCTTTGCATATGATATGATGGTATACTTGGAGAACCCTAGAGAATCAATGAAAAAACTATTTGAAATAATTAACAACTTCACCAGAATTGCAAGATACAAAATAAACCTGCAGAAATCATCAGAATTTCTATTTGCTACCAAGAAAACCCAGCAGAAAGAGATAGAAAGAGAAATTACATTTAAAATAACTGCAGACAATATAAAATGCTGGGGAGTCTATCTGACAAGACAAACCCAAGGACTATATGAACATAATTATGAAGCACTTTTCGTAGTAATAATCAGATCTAAACAGTCAGAGAAATAGCAATTGCTCATGGATAGGTTGAGCCAGTATAATAAAATCCACAATTCTACCTAAGATAATTTACTCAGTCAGTGCCATGCCAATCAACTTATTAAAAATTTATTTTATACAGTCGGAAAAAAAATAGTAAAATTTATCTGAAAAAAAAAAACCCAGTGAAGAATACCAAAGAAATCAATAAAAAACAAAACAAAACAAAACATATATTATTAGATACTGTTATTATTTTTAGGTAGCCTACATTTCTAATTTCTTTCTTTCTCCCAGAGTTATACCATATAAAATAGAATTTGTAGGCAGCTAGGAGACAAAGCACATAGAGTACTGAACTTAGACTCAGAAAGATCTAAAATAAAATTCCATCTTAGATACTTACTAGGTACTTAACCCTAAATGAGTCATTTAGCCTCCTTTAGTGTTCCTATCCACATCTTTAAAATAATAGCACCCAGCTAATAAGGTTGTTGCTAGGATTAAATATCTTTAAAGCACTTTGCAAATCTTATAGTGCTTAAAGTGCTTTACAAATCCTAGCTATTATTATTTGAAAATAAAAAAGCAGAAGAAATAAAAGCACAAACAATAAATGAATGTCGATGTACAGAATTTACTTTTGTGAGGAGCTCCTGGTCAAGGTATTAGAAGGAAAAGAAACACATAAGTATCCCATCAAATAGTTAATTACTTAAAGACGTGCAAGTGTGAGGCTCCCTTGTCCTTCAGTCCTTTGGAAAAACATAGTCTAAAATGGTGCAGTTAATAGGACAGAGTGCATAAGCTGATCAGGGGCACAGACTTCTGGATCTCTGCCCTTGTATTTGGTCTATTAATAAGCAACTTTACCAAGTAGAGTGACACCTGAGAGGCAATCAGCATGTAGTCCACACTTTAATCCCCTTTCCCACTTATTCTACCACAATGGCCTGGAGATTAGAGAAAGTTTGCTAATCTTACCTACAATGATAAGATGAACTTTGCCAAACCAATTATGATAATGAAAACATTATATGCATTTCTTAAAGGAAACTGAATAAAAGAGTCATTGGGTACATAATAACTTTCTGGTGTGTAGGTGGGTCACTCAGTGGTCAAATATGATGGTTTTTTTTTCACAATTTTTATTGTTATTAACATATGATGACTTTTTGCAACAGAATGAAATTTTCCAGAGGCCGTGATCACTATGTTTAAACTACAAGTCTGTGATATCTCAAAATGAACAGTAAGAAGTCTTTAATTTCAAAGTTGAGGTATAAACTTAAATATGTATCAAAGGCATTATAAAGATTCAATTCAAAGTCAAATAAATTTTTTAAAAATGTTAACACTGGAAATAAATGAGCATTTCTTCAGGGTCATAAACATTATTTTCAAATGTCATTCTTTTTATAAGTAAAATTACTGTGAAAAAGTTCTCAACATTTTATGGATGAAAGAAAATTCTACTTAGAAAATTTTTATTATCATTGGGAAACGTGTTACTCCTTTGAGCCTTGTAGCAATGTACCTTATATTTATTTTATTTTTTGTCCCAGAAAGCAAAGAGCGCTCAAGGCAAAATTACTAAGAAGTTTGTGTCTTTCACTTTGCTCAGTGCCAGGTTCTCTAACTATTTAGTCCTCTGGTGACTCCGTGGGGCCCCTTATCCTACTTCCTCAGGCTTGCTCTCCTGGAGTAGTACACATGGTTTTGATCTTTTCATCTACCTTCCCTGACTGCCTTCCAAACTCAGCCCAAAGCTCACCTTGTGCAAGAGTCTTTTCCTGGTCCTTCCGATTGTTAGGGTGTTTTCCCATGACATTTTCCTTCCATCTACGCAGCAGAGTTGTTTTGATTTGTGATTTTGCCTTTGTATCCCCAGTGCTTAGCAGAGTACATGGTACAGAACAAGTATTTAATAAATGATTCTTATTGACTGCCTATGCCACATTCCATCATGTTTCAGCTCTATGCTAGGCAACATATACATTATGCTCTACTAATGCAACAGTATAAAGCAGGCCTGCACATCATACGACCTGCAGGCAGCTTGTGGTTCACCAAAGGATTTCATTTGCGCTCTGAAATATGTAGAGAATGTAAAAGAAAGTAAAGCTATAACGAGTACTTGGTCCATGCCCCACTTACCCTGCCTTCCATTAGTCGCTATTGTTTCCATCCTGTGAGTTAGTGGGTGGGTTGCCACTGCACACTCTCTCCTGTTTGACACATGACCCACAGCAACTAACCATCATTATACCTTCACTTGAAAAGTGAACAGCTAAAAACCTATCTGTGGCCTGAAGAAGTTTAGCCTATTTTCATTTTGGCTCCTACCTCCTGTCAAATTGTGCAGGTCTGATTTGAAAAGTACTTTTGAAAACCAAGGTAGCATGCTGAGTGTATAGAGGGCTGACTCTGCAGTCAGAAGTACCAGGTTCTGTTTCTGCCTCTGAGGTATTTTCTATGTGACCTTTTCTCAAGTCCATAAATTGAAGAGGTGCTGACCTACGTTGATAAAGGAAATTCCTCATGGGGGTTTCCATATACCAATGAAATCACAAATCCACTTATCTCTATTCTTTCTAAAGTCAATACCTAAGCCCAAAGGAGTAAAAGATATCTTTGGGAATGAAGAAAGGTCTCTTATCCCCATTCCATATGTAATCTTTTTTTTTTTTTTGCTTTTTGGAGGGGGGATAGAGTAATTGGAGTTAAGTGACTTGCCCAAGGTCACACTGCTAGTTTTGCGTTAAGTGTCTGAGGTTGGATTTGAACTCAGGTCCTCCTGACTCCAGGGCTGGTGCTCTATTCACTGTGCCACAAAGCTGCCCTGTAATCATTTTCTAAGCCCTGGTAGTTAATCTCTAAATATCTCTTTCCTTTTATTTCCCTTTTTTTTTCCTTTTCACTTATACAACAATCATCTTCCAAACTCTAACATCCCTACCTATGGTCTTTCTCTTCTCTAATCCATTCATTAAGCTACTAAAATAGTCTTCCTAAGGCACAAGAATGGTTGTTCCTTAAACCAACAATATCTTGTGCCTTCCTAATTCCTTGGGCAAAATAGATACATCCTAGTTTGCCATTTAAAGTGTTCTACAATCTGGGTCTGGTCTTATTCCCACGTTCTACATTCAAACCTAACTGGCCTACAAGTTATTTTCCTACCTTGTCAGTTCTGCATCTGTTCTCTGGCCACCCACTTAAGCCATCTAGTAGGCTTGAAATTTATGCTCTTTTCTTTTCAAGGAAGAACCTGTGAGTCAGATTTACACTTAGTTACAGTATCTTTATAGATTCTAATTGCATTTGTAGAGGAAATTTAAATGCTGATATAATTTAGTTTCTGTATCAGTCATTGAACAAGGTCATTGAAAAAGGATTGAACAAATATAGTATGTGAAATTAAATAAATATTTGTATAGTATGAAAAAGTGGTCATTCTTATCTTCTTTATCACCCTCCCATTATACCATAACTACATGAATAAAACATAAGTAGGTAGAATGGAGAGCAATTAAATATATTTTCTTTTATTTCTGCATTTTACCACAGGAAAATAATCCTCTAGTCTGTAACAATCTCTACCCTCCAAAAAAATATAAATGCTACAAGGCAAAACTAATAGTATTTCTGTGTCTTTGGCTAAATTGACCTTCAGATAACAGACAAAGTTTGTTGTCATATAGATATATGGAAAAATCTCAGAATTCTTTTCATGACAAGACCTGATTAATATGGAATTATTGAATATGTTTCAGAATTTTTATAATTTTTTTATAATTTTAATAATAATACATAATTTTATGCCAGCAAAATTGAGTATTCAATGAAACTGGGTGAGTACCCATAGAATATAAGGATTGAATTACTTTATAAAATATTTTAAAGTTAGATTTTAACATTAAATTATGTTTTTGAAGTGCTGGTTCATAATTGCAATCAGATACTTGAAATTATGCCAATATGGTGATTAATGATGCTTCTTTGTTTCATCTGAAGAACTTGACTTCACCTGATTCCTCAGTATGTGCCTAATGTTTGTTGATTAATTATATAATGGCACATTGTAAGGACTAGATGCTTAATTAGAAGTGATCATTGTTATAGATGTGTTATGAACTTGTGTATGAATAGTCATCAGTACTATAAAATGCATTATAGCATTTCCTCATATTATCCATGTCTGTGTACTAATAGAAGTGATTGAAATCAACATAATATTTGACACTGTAATTACTTAAAAAATTGTTCCCTATTCTTGTGCTCTGAAAAATACTGATACTAAGGTAGTCACATAGAACCAAGGAGACTTATTACAGCCCATTCAATGGAGATGAACTCTCTAGGTTATAGTTACAGAAATTGTCTTTTTGAAAAAGCAAATGAATTTAAAGGGGTCTATTCAGTTTTGAATGGAGAAAGGCAGCATGTAAATTTACAAAATTAAGGAAGACATAGTTTATTGTTGTTTAAGAGTCATCATGTTTAATATAGGCTAAAACAATCTAGGGCTCTGGCCAAGATTTAACATCAGAAGGTAAATAAGTCAGTAATGAATGTTTAAGAGTAATACTCCTTAACTAAAATAGGATTAGAAGGACATGTGGAAAAAAACTATAGTTAGCCTATGACGGTGGGCAGCTAGGTGGTGCAGTAGATAGAATGTCAGGACTGGAGTCAAGAAGACTTGAATTAAAATTCAATCTCAGACATTTATTAGCTATGTGAGAGTGGGCAAATCACTTAGCCCTGTTTACCTCAGTTTCCTCTTCTGGAAAAAGTGCTAGAGAAGGAAATGGCAAACCACTCCAGTATTTGTGCCAAGAAAACCTCAAATAAGGTCATGAAGAGTAGGACATGACTGAAGTGACTGAAAATAACAGGCTTATGGTGGTACTCAGATTGGAAGATAAAAAGAGACATGTAGGATTGACTTCTAGACTTCTTTTTACATAGTGCTGAACATGGAAAGGCAATAGTCTGGAGTTGACAACTAGAATTTCCAATACATTGTGCCTTGATTTGGGGTCACATGGGAAAGTTGCGATCTATGTGATAACTAGGAGGACATATTCACAATGGCACATATGTTGACACTCCAGCCTAACTGTAATCACATTTAATTGAGAAATATGAGAAAATACCATGTCCAGCTGCTCCTCATTTACTACCTTAAAATAAAACCTACTGAGAAGTGACAGATGTGTGGGTCTTGGAAAATATTCAAGAAAAAAAAAATGTCATCATATATGACCAAAAAGTCTTTCCCATTCTTTTATGATGTCCATTCCTTGATGCCATTTGGAGCTGAAATATCAATAGCCAATTCGATTGTTTTCAATAAAAGTTGACCTTTCTGCTTCATTGTAATATGGAGATTGCTCTGTTTTTCAAGCCTATGCCATTGGAACATGGCCACTGGCAGATTCTGCAAAGTTGGAAAGGTTTCTAAAGTGATCCTAACATTATATTGCACATGGTATCTAATTATGTAGTGGCTAAAAACCAGAAGAGGATCAATGTTTTGACCATGGTGACCCATGAAACAAATGGAAATGCAAGATGGTTCCAGTGTATTGCCTTTTCATTTTTCTGATGAAAACACAATTTCAGGAACTGAGAATGAGGTTACTGAATCACATTATTTTCAGGTTGTCCATGAATATCAATTAAACTGTAATCATTCTAAATATAAGATCTCTCTCTTACAATCAAGGTGACATACATCTAGAACAGGAGTAGGGAGCCTGCTGTCTTGAGGTCACATGTGGCACTCCAGGTCCTAAATTGTGGTCCTTTGCCTGAATCCAAACTTCACAGAATAAATCCCCCCCAATTAGGTTCAGTAGCACTCCACTTTCAGAGAGTAAAGCTATGTCCCAAATCACTGGGGTTTTTGCTGCTGCTGGAGCTATTAGGAGGCCACTATCTCTGCATCCTCCACCATCTTTGGCTCACTGAAAATGCACCTCAGGACCATCACCCAAGACCACAATCCTGATCCAGGCAGCTAAAGGCAAGAGCACTTAGACTCTGAATGATTGCTTGGCCCCCCTGCAATATGCACCTGGGAGCTTCTGAAGCAGCTACGTGGATGTGGCTGCAGGGCAGTCCTCCATCCTATCATATCCCCCACTTACTCCATTCTCCACCTTTCAAACACATGAGTTTCTAACTACATTTTCCTCCAGTCTACCCTCCCTTTAATCCTTCCTCTTCCTATCCCCTTTCCCCCTCCTTTCTTGTAGGGTAAGACACCTGAATGTGTGTGTATGTTATTCCCTCCCCAAGTCAGATTCAATGAGAGTAAAGTTGATCCATTCCTTTTCACTTTCCTGCTTTTCCCCTCCATTATAACACTTCTCTCTTGCCTCTTTTATATGACATAATTTACCCTATTCTATCTCTCCCTTTTTCTGTCTCTCATATTCCTCTCTCCCCTGTTAATTTTATTTTTTTATATGCCACTTCTAGCCCTGGGGCAGTTGGCTGGAACATCTCCCCTGAATTTATCTGAGTTCCACTGACCTTTCACTTAGTCCTTGTTTCTTATAGGTTGGTAAGTCTGGAAAGTGCCACAGGTGCCGGTGATTCACGCTTTAGCCACGGCTTGTTCTGGTGACCCTAGGACTCCAGCCATATGTTCATGTGGTGCTGGTCTGAGCTCCCACTGGCTGTGATGAACCCCTTCCTGTCTGCCTGCCAGGCTGCCTTCAGTGGAAGATATGTTACTCTGTCATTTTGTGAGTTCTGGAGCTTTAAAATTTATTTAAAGTCATGTTTTATTGGTATTTGAGGTGGTTATGAGGAGAGCTATGGGGTCTTGTTGCTTCTATGCCACCATCTTGACTCTGCCCCCTATAATTTCTTGAAAGATGAGATCTAGCCTTTGTTTTTGATCATGGGCTTCAGGGAGTTCAATAATTTTTAAATTTTCTCTCCTGGACCTATTTTACATGTCAGTTGTTTTCCAATGAGATATTTTACATTGTTTTCTATTTTTTTAAATTGATTTTTGTTTTCAACATTCATTTCCACAAGATTTTGAGCTACATATCTTCTCCCTGTCTTTTTCCTATCCCCACCCCAAGATAACAAGCTCACTTCGCACCCCTTCCCCAACTCTGTTCTCTCCTACATCTTCCCACATCTCCCCCACCCAACTTTCCCACAGGGAAAGATGGATTTTCATACCCCAATGTCTGCATATCTTACTTCCCATTTGCATATAAAATATATTTTTTTCTTTTTTTAACATTTGTTTTCAAAACTTTGATTTTCAGATCCTTTCCCTTCTCTCCTCACCCACCCCCACTGGGAAGATAAGCAATTCAATATAAGGTATAAATATGTAGCTATGGAAAACACTTCCATAGGAGTTATATTTTGAAAAACCAATTATAATTCCCTCCATCCTATCACATCCTCCACTTACTCCATTCTCCACCTTTCAAATGCATGAGTTTCTAACTACATTCTCCCCCAATCTGCCCTCCCTTCTATCCTTCACCTTCCTATCCACTTTCCCCCTCCTTTCCTGTAGGGTAAGATATCCAAGTGAGTGTGTATGTTATTCCCTCCTGAAGTCAGATTCAATGAGAGTAAAGTTGATCCATTCCTTTTCACCTTCCTGCTCTTCCCCTCCATTATAACACTTCTCTCTTGCCTCTTTTATATGAAATAATTTACCCTATTCTATCTCTCCTTTTTTCTGTCTCTTATTATATTCCTCTCTCCCCTCTTAATTTTATTTTTTATGTATCATTCCGTCTTATTCACCTGATCCTGTGCCTCTATGTCTACATGTACATACATATACACACATTCATATATGCATTTACACACATACACCCTCCTATACATACATATGTGTATGTATACATGTATACACATATATACATATATACATATATACCTATATTCATATATATGTGCATGTGTGTGTGTATATAATATATGTATATATATTCCCTTCAACTATCCTCATACTGAGAAAAGTCTCATGAGTTATAATTATCATTTTTCAGTGTAGGAATGTAAATAGTTCAACTTTAATAAGTTCCTTATGATTTGTTTTTCCTGTTTACCTTCTCATGCTTCTCTTGATTCTTGAATTTGAAAGTCATATTTTCTGTTCAACTCTTGTATTTTCATCAAAAATGCTTGAAAGTCCTGTATTTCCTTGAATGACCATATTTTCTCCTGAAGCATTATACTCAGTTTTCCTGAGTAGGTTATTCTTGGTTTTAATCCCAGCTCCTTTAACCTATAGAATATCATACTTCAAGCCCTATGGTTCCTTAGTGTAGAAGCTGCTAGATCTTGTGTTATCTTGATTGTGTTTTCACAATACTAAAATTATTTCTTCCTTGCAGCTTGTAATATTTTTTACTTGACCTTGGGGTTCTGGAATTTGGCTATGATATTCCTAAGAGTTTGTTTTGTAGGATCTTTTTCAAGAGGCAATTGGTGAATTCTTTCAATTTCTATTTTGCCCTCTGGATCTAGAATATCAGGTCAATTTTCCTCGAGAACTTCTTGAAGGATGATTTCTAGGCATTTTAGTTGATCATGGTTTTGAAGTAGTCTATTTTCTGGTTTGTAATGCCAAGCAAAGGCAACTTCCAAGGTTAAGATTACCAGCATAGCAAACCCCATTTATTCAGCAAACATTCACAGAACAGAGAAAGTGAAATTCAGTGTAACTTGTTCCTTTAGCAAGTAAGTTCTCAATTCAATCCAGGTACTACTCCACCCCTAGACAGTACATTCATTTAGTCAGTCAAAGTCTCTTCTCAAATGGAAATTAGTCTCCAATCTTAAACAAAGTACATTCATTTGGTCAATCACAGATCACAAAAAAAACCAAACAAACCAAAAAACAAAAAAAAAAAATCGCAAAGGTTTCCCACCCCTGAATCTCAAAAGGGGCAGGAGAACACAAAAGGCCATCCACCCTTAAGTTACAACAAGATTAAGCTCAGCGTGGAATACCCAAGGAAAGGGCCTTCTTTCATTTTCACTTGAGGCAAGCCCTCAGCAATCTCAGTTCCTGGGGAAATAAGGCTCAACAAAGCCATAGCCAGTGTCCTCATCAAGTCACTCTCTGCCTGTCAAACAGTCCCAGAACTCCTGGAAACATCAGCAAAGCCCTCTTCCAGGATTTCTGTGCAGCTACCACAAGAAAATCCTCCTTCAGGGCTTCTGAACCAAAATCCAGGTTCCAAGACCTCTACAACAGCAGCACTGTCCTTCACCATCTGGTGAATCTGGCAAAACAGCATCAAAACAGAAAGACAAAATGCCAGCATCACAGCCATGCCTCCTCAGTTCTTGGCAGTTCTGGGTGGCAGTTCTCAAAATTCCTGGGCAGATCCAATGGGCTCTTAGCAGTCTTTCACTCAGCAACTCAGGCTCCATCATACTGGATACTGCTGTCCCAAAGTCCTTCTGGCCTTCTCTAGGCTTGAGCCTCTCTCCCAATTCATGGGTCCCTTTCCCAATTCATGGGTCCTCCCCGTTAAGCCCTCTCTCTTCATGTCAACAAGTTCATCCCACAAGTGGGATTCACAAGCTCTGGGTTTTAACACTCAACCTCAAAACCAAGCCAATACATGGTCATCTCCAAATTCCATTACCAATACACAGGTCAGTGGTTTTTCCAATTAGATAGTTCACATTGTCTTCTATTGTTTTAGTTTGTCTGCGTCTATTTCATGGTATCTTCATTAGCTTCCATTTGCTCTAATCTAATTTTGAAGGAATTCTTCTCTTGAGTGAGGTTTTGAAATTCTTTTTCCATCTGGGTAATTTGGCTTTTTAAGGAATTCTTTTTCTCATTGGTTTTTTGGGCCTTTTTTTTTTTTTTTTTTTTTAACCATTTGAGTCAGTCTACTTTTAAGGTGTTATTTTCTTCAGTGCATTTTTGGGTCTCCTTTAGCAGGCTGTTGAATCACTTTTCATGCTTTTCTTGCATCATTCTCATTTCTCTTCCTGATTTTCCCTCCACTTCACTTACTTGCTTTTCCAAATCCTTCTTGAGCTCCTCCGTGCCCTGTAACAAATTCATATTTTTCTTGGAAGGTTTTGATGCAGGAGTTTTGACTTGTTAGTCTTCTTCTGGTTCCATGTTTTGATCCTCTTTTTCCCAGGAAAGGATTCTATGGTTTGATTGTGTTTCTTCTGCTTGCTTATCTTCCCAGCCAATTACTTGACTTTTGAGCTCTTTGCCATGGTAGAATTCTGCTTCCAAAGTGGAAACTTTTGAAAATGTAGTCAGAGGTCTGTGGAGGGCGCCCTCTCTACAGCCACCGCAAGCTCTTGCACACTGGCCACACACACCAGGACCTCCACCAAAGATCACGATCCAGATCCAAGCAGGTCAAAGCAAGAGTGATTACCCTCTGAATGGTCACTTGATCCCCCTATATTCTGCAGGCCAGGAGCTTCAGAGGCAGTCACTACACCTCTGCCACCTCTCACCCTCGGACATGTTCTTCTGGTTCCGCCAGAGTTCTCCTTGGTGTTTATGGGTATAAAAGTCTTTAAACTACTACAGATGCTGGTGATTCACTCTCCTGACATCTGCTCTAGCCAGTCTGTGCTGCTGTGCAGGCCACCCTGGAGCTGGGACTACCTGCTCAAGTGGGACTGTGTTTGGCTCCCAGTCTGTTGTGATAGATACTTCCTGTCGGCCTGCCAGGATACCTTCAGTGGGAGATTTGTTTCTCTTTGTTTCTTTGTGGGTTCTGTAGCTTTAAAATTTGTTTAGAGTCATATTTTATAGATATTAGAGGTGGTTGGATCCAGAGCTGAGTGGAGTTCCTGTTTTTACTCTGCCATTTTGGCTCAGCCTCCAAGACATCTCTTCCATTTTTAAAAATTCTTTTGGTTCTGTTTTAAAATTTCTTGAATTCTCATAGACTCATTAGCTTCTATTGTTCCGTTGTAATTTTTAAGGAATTGTTTTTTTCAGTGAGCTTTGGGCCTCCTTTTCCATTTGTCTGATTCTGCTCTTTAAGGCATTCTTCTCCTCATTCAGTTTTTGGGCTTCTTTTGCCTTTGGGTCTTGTCTATTTTTTAAGCTGTTATTTTCTTCAGTATTTTGGGGGGGGTTTCCTTTAGCAAATTTTTGTCTTGTTTCTCATGATTTTCTTGCATCACTCTCATTTCTTCTCTCAATTTTTCCTTCATTTTCCTTACTTGATTTTCAGAATTCTTTTTGAGCCCTTACAGGACCTGAGACTAGTTCTTATTTTTCTTGGAGGTTTTGGGTGTAGGAGTTTTGCCATTGTTGTTTTCTTCTGAGTGTATGTTGTGATATTCTTTTTTGCCAAAGTAAGTTTCAAAAGTCTGAGTTTTTTCCCATTGTTTGCCCATTTTTCCAGACTATTACTTGACTTTTTAACTCTTTGTTAAGGTAGGGCTCTGCTTCCAGTGTGGAGAGTGTACTGTCTCAAGTTTCAGGGGTATTTTGGGACTGTTTTCAGAAATACTTCTGCAGACCTTTGACTTTTTAGTTCTTCCAAGGTGGTATGATACAAGGAGAGTTGTTTTCTCCTCTTCTGACCAGAAACACTCTTTTTCTGTCCTGGAGCTGTGAACTGCTTCACTGCCATCACAAGCTCTGCTATGCCAGTGCTCCTTCTTGTCCCTGGTCTGCCACCCAGGACTGTGACCCAGAACCAAGTATAGGCAAGGCAAAATAATCCTGCCTCAGTGCCAGTAAAGAGATCCCTGTAATCTTGTGAACAGTTGTTTGATTCCTTTATGGCCTTTGGTCTGAGAGCTCCAAAAAGAGTAGCTGTCCCCACCACTGCTGATTCATTCACTCCGTAGGTCTGTTCTTGATTTGTTGTGTCTGGAACTATGTTCAGTCCTGGGCCTGGACTGCACTCCTCTCTTACCTAGGTCTGACAGCCTTTTCCTACTGACCTTCTTGTGGATTGAGAAGTCTGGAAATCACCACAGCTGCCTGTGATTACATCCCCTGAGGCCTGCTGCTTGGTTTCCTCTGTCCTTATCTGTTCTGGTGCCACCTGCACCACATTGAACTTCTCTCTCAGCCTGGTGCAACAGCCCTTTCCTATTGTCCTTCCAGGATGGAGATTTCTTTCATTCTATTGTTTCGTGGGTTCTGCTGCTTGATAATTTGTTTAAAGTCATTTTTAAAGGTGTTATTAGAGGAGAGCTCTGATGAGTCCCTGTTTTTACTCTGCCACTTTGACTCTGCCCACTAAAGCAGGCCTTTTTTGTTTTTTTTCTTTGTTTTTAATGTTCTTGGTTTATTTGTTACATTTTTTTTCTTTCTTTACTCCCCCAGGTTTGGGGATGGAGAAGAAAATGCAGAGAGAGAAAATACAATTTTGGTATTTGGAAATAGAAATGAAAGTATCACTTTTTTGATTGATTGATTGATTGCCAAGTTGAATGTTCTTCTGGTTTGATATTCTTTCCTTATGTAATGTCTTCCCATATTCATACTTGTCATTCATTATGATATTATAATATTCTATTATATTCTCATGCCTATACATACACATTGTATAAAATTCACATAATGTCCTACCATGTTTATGTTTAATCAGTAACACCTCATTTCTGGGTATATAGTAATTTCTTTCCTGATTTTTGCTTTTAAATATAATGTTGTTTTTAATATTTTTTCTTTATATATCTAAGTTTCAATGCATCTGTCAATTTTTCTTCCTCTCCTTTCCAAATATGATATCCAAATTCTGTTGCTTTTAAAATATTTTTTCTGAGTAACTAATTAGTTTGAAGCTGTCTTACTGAGTGTTTTTTAATATAACTCTATTGATCCTATTTATAGAGTTCTCCAATCTTCCTGTTTTGTACTTTTAAGAAATAAAAAAAAATAATTGCTTCCTCTTTAATTTTGTCTTTCATTTCAATCATTTTATTCTTTATGGAACTTATTTAAAAAAATATTTTTACCCAATATGCTGAACTGTTATTCATCTTTTTTCCCCCCACTTTAATTCCAAAAATGTTTGGTCATACTCCATTGAATTAAGGGTAAATCTGACTCGCATTGACCTTACATCTTTTATTTCATGTGACCTCATTCATAAAAATTTTGTTCAGGCAAGTTGAAATACTTGTTGTTCTATGAATAATTCATTATAACATCTCCATGTGTTTATAAAAGTTATCTCCAGCCTGGAGTGTACATCCTTCTTATCTCGAACTTTCAGAATCTTTATCTTCCTTCATTAACTCAACTCACATGCCACCTCTTTCATGAATTCAATGTCATCCAGAGAGTTATTATCCTTACATCCTTTTTTTTAGTATTCCGGGTAGTATACATTTACTTGTGTACGTACAGAACATCTGAGTAGAACATAATGTCCTTTAAGGCATAAACTATTTTTGCTTCTGCCCTTACATTGCCAGCAATATTTTCAGTGTCATGTAGATAATAGAGGTTTTAATAGTTACCAGGTTGAATTGTTCCAATCTGAACAATTATTATTATTATTAGATCTTATTAGATCAAATTAAAATTTTTAGATTTATTGAAGTATAGTGCCATTCCTCTATTCTTTTTTTTCCTGGTGATCCCTCCTTTTTTTATTTTCCCCAATTATATTTATTCACAGTAATTGAAAAAATATCTTGTTTTAACTTGGTCATTTCTTCAGACATATTTTCTGTGCAGTAATTTTTCCTGTAAGGATTGGCTCTTATTTGTCCTTATTGTTTTTTTTTTATTTTAGTTTTTAAATTAACCTTTGTTTATTTTTAGTTTACATCTTTGATTTCCACAAGATTTTGAGTTACAAATTTCCCCCCATCTTTCCCCTACCCACCCCCCAAAAGAGCAATCCTACCCTATACCCCTCCTCCAATCTGCTCTCTCCTATATCCTCCCCCTCACCCCTCTGTAGAGCAAGATGGATCTCCCTATCCCAGTGCCTGTATATCTTATTTTGAAGTTGCATGTACATAATAATAATAATGATAATAATAAGAAGAATTTATATATATATATATATATTTCTTTGATTTATGTGGAATATTTGTTGTTATTTTGAAAGAAGGGAAGCTATGCTCAGTCATAACCACTCATTTACTCATCTTGCCAAAATGCTACCATTTCCCCACAACTCTCTATCTCAAGATCATCTACAGATAAAACTCAAGAATAGAATAAATATGAAAGGAAACAGTGTTTCTCATTTTCAGTGACAATTGGACTGTCAAATTTAGATTGTGTATAGTTAGTCAAAAATATTTATTAAGTTCCTGCTGTGTGCTAGCCACTCTCAAAAGCATTAAGTATACAAATTCAAAAATAGAAAGACAGTCTCAGACCTCAAGCAGCTTGAAATTTAATGGGGGAATATTGTGAAGAAAACTGAAAAGTGGGGTGAGGTAAGGTACTCAATCAGAAATCAGCAAATTTCCAGAATAGTTTAGCCAGGTAAGAAATGAGAGATTACATTGAACTGAATTTTCTCATTAAATGGAAGACTTAGAATTCATTGCCTTATATTCCAAGCACAGAGACAGAGTGTAGTGATGAGGTGGAGTGCCAAGGCTGGTGAAATATTGCAAGAAGATGTTTTCTCAATCAGGTGTTTCCTGGGGCATTGGTGGAGAAGTCAAAATAGATATATGTATAGATAAAATTTAGTACATCTGTCTTCAAAATACTAGAAAAAATGAAGTAATTTAGGGTAATTGTGTATAGTCTTACTGGTTCTCTTTGATCTGCTTCTCACAAGTTAATTGTCCTCTGTAGTCTTATATGGATAGGGATAGGTCCTGGACCTATGGTTTTACTGATACTTGCAACTTTTGAATGAAGTTGTTCACTACCAATCTAGGATTGTCTATGCAACTTAAACTGAAGTAATAGTTGGTTATATGGGGCACTGAATTGTTGTGACTTGTCCATGCTCTTACAGAGTTACATATAACTTCTTACCATGATAAAATATTTGAATATATTCATCTACCACCCTTTCCCAGTCAATCCTCAATCAACAGACAACTATTCTGTCAGCAGCTTTTAAGAAAAGCTACTCTAATACCTTTGGGATAAAGGGTAAGAATAAAATGAGCCATGGTGAAATATGATCTTTTCTTATGCAGAGACTATCAGGTACTTAGAAGCTCTGATAAGTGTGTATTTGTGTGTTTATATGTACATGTGTATGTGTCTATGTTACCAGTAGCAAGCCAATAACTATGTCTCATTACTTTAGCTCATGATCACTCATTCCCTGTTCTCTATGAAGCAGGTTAATAATTAGCAATAAATAACTATTTGGTTTTTAGCTGTACAAAAGGTGGCCAAATAATTATTCTTTCTCCCTTCTTCACTACACCCATCCATAGATGTAGTGACAGGAGTGAGCCATAGACCACATAACTGGATTAAGGGCAATTTATTTTGTTCACAGCAAAGATTTGTTTCTCTCTCAAGAGCCATCTTGTACCTTTAAAGAGGATTCTACCCTGCACATATACCATTTACAGAATCGAGTAGGAATGTTCAATTATCTACACACACAAAGGGTATAATTTGACTCTAATTCTCATGGGAGTCTGAGAATGTTGAATATTCTGTCTCTAATAGGAATAAACATGTGACTTGACTAGGTTCAATGTGGTATGAAAGGGAAAGGGAATATACACACCTACATCAACCCCCCCCCCCAACTCCTAACCCCCCAACATGATTTCCATGAAACAAACTTACATATATTTAAGTATTTACAAAGCATTGAACTAGTGTTCAAAGGCAAAACATGATAGATCTTTCTCTCAAACAGGTTAACAGAGCTGAGAAACCTGCAGTTTTGAGACCACATATGGCCCTCTAGGCCCTCAAGTTCAGCCTGTTGATGGAATTCAAACTTCACAGAACAAATCGCCTTAATAAAGGGATTTGTTCTGTAAAATATGGACTCAAAAGGTCACACCTAAAGACCTAGAAGGCCACATGTGGCCTGGAGGTCACAGATTCCCCTCCTCTGGCACCTACTTGGGGATATCACATTTAAAGAGGTAAACAGATATGTTATATTTTAGTTCTCCTCTGAACTTATCCCAATACCTATAATAAAAGCCAATATATATAATCTTAAAAATACTTGTTGGTTAATTAATTCATAAAATATATTTCTTTTTTGGGGCTTTAAATAATATGATTTTTAGATGTCTCTTCATCATCATCATCATCATCATTACCACCATCATCATCATCATCACCATTGGTAATTACACAGTGCTTAAAGATTTACAAAGTATAGGGGCAGCTAGGTGGTGCAGTGAATAGAGCACTGGCCCTGGAATCAGGAGGACCTGAATTCAAATGCAGCCTCAGACATTTGACACACTTACTAGCTGTGTGACCTTGGCCAAGTCGCTTAACCCAAATTGCCCTGCCATCCCCCCTCGGGGGGGGGGTAAAGATTTACAAAGTGCTTTGCATATTTGAACCTCACAATAACCCTGTAGGTAGAAGCTATTATTATCCCTATAAAAATGAGGAAATTGAGGCTGAGATTTGCATAAAAGATATTTCTAATATTTCCAGTTAAAATAATGATAGGAAAAGTTCTAGGAGTGTCCAGCTCTCCCCAAAAAATCAACAAAGTTCTAAAATACAAAAATAAAGGATCAATGATAAAGAAAATCAAGAGGAAACAATAGTAAGTTTCTACATGTAGCCCAGGACTGCACAAGGTGAACATGTAATGCCCAATATGTACAAAGTCTAGTAGATTTCTGAGCCAGGACGAGGAAGAGAAGGAAGAAGATGCCATTATGACACAGTGCTGAAAGCCATTGGTATCTGGACATGGGTAGCAGAGGACAAAGTCAGCTCCAAAGCTCGTTGTACAGTGAAATAAGAGTAGTCAAGGAATGCACTCTTAAATCTTCCAAGAGGCCTAAAGCTAGTGGTTCCTAAGTCAAAGGAGAAGATAAAAGTCAGTTCAGCACCTAGGAAGCACACATATTGGGGCTGACTTGAAACCAGTGTTCAAAAACTAACACCTTGGTAGCCGACACTGGAGCAACTGAAGGAAATTGGGTCAATGACAGAAGATACAGGAACAGTGACATCCAGACTATAGAGGGAAAGAGAGAAACAGAGCTTATACACCAATCCATTCGTGTAGGAGGGAGTGGGGTCTGTCCCTAGAGCAATGTCTCAATCCAGAAACTAAAACTGATATGTGAGTCCACAGAAGAAACAACTAACACAATGGACAGATATTATAGATAAAGAGAAGTCTATTAATTAAAGAACAGACTAACTGAAAAACAGCCTTAAAGAAAAAAGAAATAATCAAAACTGTTTATACATAAGAACTATGAATGGATGGAAGAAAAGTAGTAAAAGGTTTCTTTCTTTCTTTCTTTTTTTTTTTTTGAGGAGATAGGAGTGTGTGAATCTTTCCTCATTGATTAAAAAGGGAAGAGTGGAGTCAGTGACCTCCAAGGTACTATATAGTTCTAAAAATATGATTATATGATCTTCAGAGAAAAACAAAACTTTGATGGAGAAAAAATAATTTAGAATACAAAGCATAAAATAATCTTAAAGTAGCAGAATCCCTGAGAAAAATAATAGAACAATTATAATGCAATAACTCCATAATACACTGAAAATATTGGACAAAAGTCAAAATAAGGAAAAATAAGAGAAGAAAACTTTGGGATCTAATACAAAAAAATAACAGATTCTGCCACAAGAGAAAGAACTGATAGTGTCTCAGAACAAAATGAAGTATATTATTTTTCTCTTTCTTTCATTCTCTAGTATTTTTCTTCTCAAAATGACTAAATATGAAAATATTTTACATGATTGCACATTTATAATCTATATCAGATTGCTTGCCATTTCAGGGAAAGGAGTGGGGAAGGAGGGAAGGGTAGAAGTTAAAATTAAATACTTTAAAAAAGAATATTAATTTTTGTACGTAATTGGGGGAAATAAAATATTATTTTAAAAATAACTTATTTAGAAAACCATTCCAGAAGAGATTAAGAACTATCAGATTTCCCCAAAATGTTACCTAAGCAAAACCCCCAAACACCATATTTCAAGAAATCATGAAAGAAAATGTCTGTATCTTTTCAAACCAGAAGGAAAAGTAAAAGTCATATAAGTTTTAAGAGAGATTCAACTTACCCCAATGCCCTATCATCAACTCACTTGAGGTTGCTATATCTTTTTTTTTTTAATATGAGATTCTCTATTAAATTTTTTTTGAGTTACATCTTTTCTCCCCGTCTTTCCCCCGCCCACCACCCCAAAA
>CM053581.1:356547535-356568617 GCA_028627135.1 Pseudochirops cupreus | reverse complement strand
CGGGCATTCCTGGAAAACAAGCCTGGCGCCACAGGCTCCACATGACCACACTCAGCCTATTAGGGAACAGAGTATACTTTCAAATATCCAAGGGTCCTCAGGATCACGTAGCCACTTTAGCAAAGGGCCTAGGGGCAGGGAAGATCTTCAGATTCCCATAACAGGAGACTAAATGATTTGATGAAGATTATGGAGGTAGTGTCAGGCCTGGGATTTAAGCCAAGGTAATTTGACTCCAAACTGATTGCTCTCTCCTCAATGTGATGCTAATTCCTGATTGGCTCTCTGATCAGGGAGGGAGGGAGAAGGATGAATGGACTTGAAATGCAGGTCATGTATTAAATAGAAATAAATACAATGTAAATGAATTACATTGAAAGGTACTAGGTTTCCACTTCACTGGAGGTCATCAAGTAGAGGTCAGTTGGTTACTTTTTGAGCATATTATAGAAAGGATTCCTATTTGTATGGATTAGACTATGTGACCTTTGGGGTCCCTTTAAATTCTTCTGTTCTGTGCATAAAATTGATTTAGAAAAATTAAAATACATGCTAAAATTACCTATTCAATATATATTATAGATAGATAGATAGATATGTAGATAGATAGATAGATAGATAGATAGATATGTAGATAGATAGATAGATAGATAGATAGATAGATAGATAGATAGACAGACAGATAGATAGATAGATAGATACATGTGCTGAATACATACACACATATATGGCAAGCCAATGTTGCTTGTGAACAGGATTTAGCATAGAAATGGCAGGGAGTATGTTAATGTCCCTGGATACACTTGGAGCATGTACATCAAGTTAGACTGGCATTGCCACTTATATTCCATGTATTGGCCTTTAAATATGAGCTCAAATAAAATCCCAAATGTCTATCAAAGCTGGCAGAGTACAAATATATAGCCTCTCTCAAAGTCACATAAAGCCGACAGGTCAAGGAAAAACACCACATCGCACTTTCAGACCATAATTTGTTTCAGGTACTTGAGCTAGGGATGACTTAGTTTTAAAATTGGTTGCTTTAACTTCCCCTAAAATCTCCCATTTTTTACTTTCTCTTTGTCAAAGGCTAGAAACAAAAAATATCAAATGAGGGCTACAATTATTAAGGGCTGATGGTCAAAGGCATAAATTTGTCATTCGAAAAATATAATCAAACCTACAAAGTATTTCATCACACACATTTGTTCTGAGGGGTTCTATATCTGGGGGCAAAGGGACTAGAGTAAATAATTTCTTTTAAAATGCTCCCCTGAGTGTAATTGTCAGGGACTTGAACCAGGGAATTTCTTTCTTTTAGTGCATGTTATTTGTTTCTTAATTTGCTCAAATATGGTAGGAGAAAATATCATGTTGAAATAAACACAGTACTGTTACAGAGTATCTCACTTGTGGATTTGTAAGCATTGTCATCCTATTATTTTTGTCCAGAGCTTACATACACATACTACAACAGAGGCTGTCCTCTATTTTCTTTAATGTTCTCAGAAATGAGAGCAGTACTCAGTCTGTTCGTCTACTAGTTCTCTTTTTTATTATATGACTGATCCATTTCATTCATAAATTCATTCATTTGCTAAACAAACATGAATAATTATTAAGTAGCACTGTGCAAAGAACTATTGATAGGTTTTGGAGAATACACAGGTTAGAAAATGTGTTTCCTACCTTCTTTCATCTTATATTGTAAAAGGAGATTTTTAATTTTTTCTTTCCTTCCTCCCTTCCTCCCTTCCTTCCTTCCTCCCTTCCTTTTTCCCTTCCTTCCTTCCTTCTTCCCTCCCTCTCTTTCTCCCTCCCTTCCTCCCTCCCTCCCTTCCTTCCTTCCTCCCTTCCTTCCTCTCTTCCTTTTTCCCTTCCTTCCTTCCTCCCTCCCTTTCTCCCTCCCTCCCTCCCTCCCTTCCTTCCTTCCTTCTTCCCTTCCTCCCTTCCTTTCTCCCTTCCTTCTTTCCTTCCTTCCTTCCTCCCTCCCTTCCTTCCTTCCTTCCTTCCTTCCTTCCTTCCTTCCTTCCTTCCTTCCTTTTCTTTGGTTATATAATCATTTAAGGTAACTCCTGGAATAGAAGCTCCCTCTATATCCAAACTTTAAGAAATTAAAGAGTTTTGAGAAGGGGCAGGGAGCCAAAACCAAGCTTTTATTGGGAAAACATGATGAAAAAAAACCTCTTTCTACAAATGTCAATCAGTAGTCATTCATAGATTAACAGGGATTTGCTTACATCGCTGAAAAATAAAATACTTGCCCATGGTCACACAGATAGGGCAACTGGGTATCAAATAGGCCTCCACAGGAAGGGTTGTGGTGATGACAGGCAACTCAGTGAAGGAATAAAAGAAAGAGGAATAAGACAGTGAATTGAAGTGCAACAGATTTAAGGGGAGTGAATCAGAGGGAAGAGGATGTTAGAAGAGAGAAGAGGAGAGAGAAGGGGAAGGCAGGGACATGGAGAATAGTAGAGGATATATGAGATCTTGTTTGAAAGCTAAGATAAAATAGAGTTTAAAATATTTTAAAAGTAAATTGTATTTTAGCAATATATTTGTAATTTAACTAAGATTTTGTGTTTAAAACCACTTTTAAATATATATTCTTTATCATCACAATACAGGTGTACCCCATATTCTCATATTGAAAGTGTATTGAAAAAAATGACATTAAAATAAAGGTTACAGCTGCACATAGGATGAGATTGAACTATCATCTCATTGAAACATAACAATAAATGTTTGTAGAGAATTAGATATACTGTAAGACACTTGATTTACAGCTCAAATTTTAAGAATTCTATAGTTGTGTGTGTTGAACAAGTAAAATGGATTGGAGTCTACATTGATGCATAATGTACAGAATTTGATTTATTATTTTCTATGAAATTCACTAATTTGAAATGGAAACCAAAGGATGTCAACCAATAATGATATTGTAAGCAAGACCAACATATATAATTGGTTATATCATTTATATAATTTTCTAGGTGTAAAACATTGTTGATCACATAATGCACCCGGTTTATACCTCTCATTCTTTTTCCCATTGATCTTTTAGAATCATTTGCTATTTTTATCTTTATTTTTATGAGGTGGTGAGAATTCAATTATTTTTAGCTAGGTAGTATTCATTTGGAGTATATTGACATCAAAATTCCTTTTTGCAAACTTGCATTTTGGGAGAATTCAGAGTTTTCTCAAATATTCTATAGCATTATTTTTAACAAGCATACAAGGATAGTATCCATCTCATACACATACATGCTTATATGAGTGCATATGTATTCATATGCATGTATGTGTGTATACATACTTGCATGCATACACATACCAGTGAGATAAGTCAAAAACCTGCTCAATTAAATTCATTTTGTACATCTGGATAAATATTATTTCCCATGAAAAATATGTGTGGATATATGTGTGTGTGTGTGTGTGTGTGTGTGTGTGTGTGTGTGTGTCTGTGTGTGTGTGTATGTGTATAGGTATGTATGTGTGTATATATGAATGCTGATCTGCGTGGGTAATTCCACAGCAATACAGAACATACCCCATACTTGCTTTCTCATCCTGTGTGATTTCTGTCTACATCTGTCTAAAAATCTCATATAGAATAACTGCACACATACAAAAGAAAGGTGTGATTGTTTCCATTCTTCTCATCAGACAAAGGTTTAATGAAAGATGGTACCTAAAGTTGCCTTTGAAAAAGCACCACACATTGCACATGAAGAGAATCATCTTATCATTTCTGCATTTTGCCAGATGTGTGGAATCAAACTCATTTTTCCCAATGACTATGGTGAGGAGAATCTGTTTAAAGCTGAGTGCCCACACTTTGTTTAGACTTGGCTCAACTTACAGAAACCACAGCCCACAGTCTTATTTCTGAAAACTAACTATAGTTTCTCAAGGCTGGCTTGCTCCTAACAAGAAACATGCTGGACCCCTCCCCCATCTGAAGTGTTTGTTTCCCTTAATATAATAAATGGATAAATATAAACATAACCTTAAAGTGATTTTCAAAATCATCAAATGTTCCTGTCTATACATATGTCCTTTACCCAATAGGATAAAAGGAACACAGCAGTTATTCCTCTTATGAAGATATTCAGAAATCCTGTACATGCAATCTGCAACTTCAGTTAGCAGCTTTTTCAAATTAAAGCAAGGAAGGAATGATAAATATTCATTTTCTCCTTTCCCACTGGCACCAAGATGTAAATATAGCTAATTATGGCCTTCTAAATACAATTATTAATCAGTTTTGTAGCAACATGCTATTTGTGCCCAGATGTATGCAAATGTTCAGGTTCTCTTCCAGATGGATTTCATTAAGTTAAGGCAATAGAAAGAGTCGAACAAAGTGCTTAGCTTTATGACGTTATTTGGTTCTGATGGAAAACATAGACACATAGACAAACATACACACATACATATACACTCCAAAGCAATAACCTTCAATTGATAAATTATAATTATGATTAAGATTCATTACGAATGTTTCAGAAAATGTAGAGAACAGTTGGAAGATGGTCGAATTATTAAAATGTATATTCTAAAATGAAATTAATATTAAATATTATCTCTCCTCTCCTCTGTCCTATTAAAATGAACTTTTTGTAATTTACGGTGACAATGACCTGATACAGAATTGTCAACACTGACATCTCTTAAATTAACTAGACTCTACTATATATTTTTTGTCAGCTCTCTTAGTTGAATTCCAATAGATGTTGTTCATGGACAGCTTTTTGATACCACTCTTTGATTTCATAACTACAAGTTAAAGACTAGATGTCAATCTGCCTTAGTAGAGGAAGACCTTCACTTGGTCCACCATATATTAATGATATCACAGATGTAGTTGAAAAATAAAAGCACCCACTAGTAGATGTTTTAAATGTATATGAGTTAACACACTAGCTTGCAGAAAAAAATAATTGACATAAAATTATATTCTTTTGAATTTTAATTCATTCTAAAGATGACTTTTATAGACCCTTTAGTTTGGAAGGAATTAATAATGCTATTTATTTTTTAAAATGAAATATAGACCCTAATGTCTGAATAGTTGTAGTTAAGAAAAACAACAACAACAACAAAGATGATTCCATAATAAAACAGCATTAATCTCAGTGTTCTGGAAACTTTCTTACTTAGGCAATTATATTTTCCTATACTAACACATATCTGCCCTTTCCTTTTAAAAACTTAATGGAAACCTAAAATAATTGAAGTTTTTGTGACATTGATACATGAATATGTAAAAATAAATATTGGGAAATATATCTGTCTACCTATTCACATCATTATATACTTAGCTGAAGTAATATGAAAACGTATTTAAATTATTCATTTTATGAGTTTATGAGATATTTTTCTGATTGAAATATGTAGTCTTCCCAAAGTTATTCAAGCTAATAGATAATGACAAAGTTTATACTCTAGACAATGCAATGAATGAGATAGAGAGTTGAAGATGACATGATCTCTGTCATTCCTTGGGAAAATGATAGGTACGTGAATAGCTACAATGTCAATTACAATAAGTGCATAGGTAATTTAAAGACAAATTACAAAGTCCCAAGGAAAGACTTTTAATGTAAGTAATTGAGAAAGCTTCAGAGAGGAGATGGCACTATAACTGTGTTGAAAAATAAATAGGATTTTGTTTACCCTGGAAAGGTAATAGAACTCTGATATACTTATAATGTTTTCAAATTCATTATTTCATTGAAATCTACTTAATTATTCTGATTCCATACCATCTCACTATAATATGGAGCTGACCTTGATTTCTTGAAGACCATACTACAAGTACAGCATGTTTGTGACAGTTCCTATAAAGATGGAAAATATTCTTCTCACATATTTGTCTTCAATGATTATATACAGGAAAGGGAGATATTTCGCTAATTCAATTTTGCAGGAGCATACAGATACTTGGAAATATATTAGATTCCATTTTATTAATGAAACTAAAATATTATCTCCTTATTCAGTCTGGGCCACCTGGGCTTAGCTTCAGACTTCATTGATCCATTTACTTGTCTATACAATTTACTGATATTTCCATGAGACTAATCTGTTCACAGAAGTTGCTTTCAGCTATGCAAACAAGTGCTTTGGAATTGACCATGTCATTTCTTGTGCATAAACCAAGGAAAATGGTATCTATGACTGTATCCATGATGTCAGCACCCTTAAGAATTGCTAGAATATTTGTATCCCAGGTCCTGTTGAGGCTCAGTCTGTCAAAAAAAAAAATTGAAGTTAAACAAAACTACCTTGATTCCCCTATTTTTTTTTCAAACAGTTCTTTGTTGATAATTACTTTTATGATTTCTTTAGAAAACATTAAATTTATACGTGGCTATGAAAAATATCTAAAATCAACTCCTTTGGTGCAGTAAGGCTATGCTAAAAGACTATGACTTATTTTGTATAATTACTCTGATCATTTCAGAAGCTGATACTAACACCATAGTTAAGCTCCTGCACATTGATCATTTAGATAGTTAAATAAATTGGTACAGTAAGTTAAATAAATTGATACAGTAAGGATCTGTTCACTTATACCAGAAGTAAGGGCATAAACCTTAGATAGGGAATACAATAGAAATTTGTACTGAATCTTTGTAAAACTTTATCATGCTTAGTTTATAATTCAAAAGGTTTGGAGTGACCTCAGAATGAATTTAATACAATGCTTCAGTATGTATAGATGGGGAAACTGAGGTTCAGGGAGAATAAATCATTTGCCCATGGTTGAGCAGATAGTAGCAGAGTTTCAATTGGAATTCAGGTCCTTGGACTCAGTCTAATGTTTCACTGCAGTACACTATACTTCCTATTTCAGAGTTAAAGCTGTTCAAGGATAATTATATTAAAAAATAAAATAGACTGAGTCTACAGTTTAATTGAATAATGCTGCTAGAGTAGCTTCTGAAACCTTGGCAGAGACTGCTATGTTTAATAAAGAGAATGGAAAAACAAACTTCCCAGAAATCATGAGATCATTTTTCATTGCTATATTACTTAAAGAAAATAAAGGTCTTAACAAAGGTGTTTTGTTAAAACATAAATATTTGATTGCTGAATAAACTTCCATGGGAAACACTAACTGTTGTAGTTTATAAGAAGATAAAATTAGACCCTAAATATATAAGAAAATATAAAGTGAAAAAATTCACTTTGTGACAAAAATGTTAAATGAAAGATACATATTACATTACTACTCATATATAGCTCTCTCTAGCTTTATCTATTTTTTTACGTGAAACTGGAAATCTGATAAAAAATTTAGTTGGATTCCAGTTTTAAAAACAAATCTTTCAGCTATTTATCATTTATCTATTACTCCATCTATCTATCTATCTATCTGTCTGTCTGTTTGTCTCTGTTGATATATCTCTTATACAAGATGCCCTAGAAGGGATTCTTCATTAAGATAGATGTCGAGTTACAGCATCTTGATAGTGCCTTTTCAATGTCTACTTCTGTGATATTATGGATTAAATGATGCAGATACCATATCCTGAGGATGAACTGATTTTTTTCCCTCCATTTCACCTACACATTTCTGTATCATATAAACAAAAGCCGGATATTACTCTTTTTAAAGTTATCAATTACTTCAACACCCAAAAATATCCTTGTAGCACAAAATTTAAAATGAGACATACATATTTTCAACTCCTGGGAATTAATCTGTTCCTGCTACTCCAACTATGTCTTAGATATAGAATTGTGATATTGTCAGATCTAGTCCCAATCTTTTATTTTATACATGAGAAGGAAGTGAAACTCAGTGTTTAGTTTAGTCTAAAGTTATGGAACTAATTAATACAGCTTTAGAACTTAATACAAAATGCAGAACCACTCCTCCTATTCTTCAATTTATAGCCACATTTGCTTGCAAGATATATTGGGAAATTCCAGAAATTTCTCATCTATTCTAGGATTGAATTGCTAATATAAACAACTAATTATGACATAAATCAATTTATTATTTCATAATTTAGACATCTCCAGGTACCTGAGAATAATTCTCTAATTATGTATCTCTGTGTATACACACATGTGCACAACACATGCAAACAAATGGATGGAAAAAAATGGAGTAGCCACAAAAAAAATTAATACTAAGCATTTATTTTTTTTTAAACTGAATCTCCAGGTGTTTAATTATTTCTTCCATTGCAGGGAATTCTAGGCAGCTGGTGATTTTTGGAGTCAGTTTAGCCATTCTAGGCAGTTTTGTAAAGATGTAATCATTATATGTAGGTATTAAAAATAAATGTTCGGGCAATAATTAAGATATACTCCATTATCAACTCAACAGGTATTTTATTGGTACCTAATTGATTACACAAAATCATTAGAATTTAAAATTACTTTCAAGATACAAATAATACTTCTTTTGAAATGTTCCCATGTGCCATTGAAATTACTTTATAACCCATAAATTTAAATCTTGAGTTAGGTCTTTTATTTGCTATTCATCCTGCCATCTATTCTTCTATAGTTACTTTGCTCCCTTCTCCCCAACCAGATAGCACCCTCTATACCAGACCTCCAGAGACTATGATCCTTTTACCACCTGGGCCAGTTTATCTACTCAGCTTTTAAGTTATTTCCTAAACCTAGAGGTCTTGACTGATGAGTAAATGAATGCAAACTACCCTAGTTTATTATATCTAGCATTCCCTAGTCCATGTTTCATATATTACACATTCATCCATTCTGTACATATTAATATGTACCTGCAATTACCATCTCTCCTCCCACACTTCTCTACAATGATTTTCTTTTTCATGCTCTTCATCTAGAAAAAATAATCAGATTTAAATCCTTGAAGTAATTATTAAATCACAGTAATAGTGCTTCTGTTTTTTAATTATAGGTAACCCTCATGTTATCAGCACCTCCAGAAAATAATACCCATAGGTGTTCTGTCTTCCAAGAGTGACCAATCACTTAAAGCAATCAACGTACTATTTAAGAAGACTTTGCAATCCCTGCTGCATGTATGTCATTGAACAAGCTACCACACTCAAGTCTTGGTTTTATGATATAAAATGAGGTTGGTGGATTGCCTGATGTACAAAGACTTTCAAGTTCTGCAGTTTTATGATAACTCACTATTTGTAAGAAATAAAATAAAAGCTTTTAAGTTTAATTTCATAGTGCCATTATGAGATGCGAATAAAAAAATCTAGATCACAGAATACATTAAATAGTTTTCAAGAGAAGTCAGGTGCCCAGTAGAGGTATCCAGAAACAATGTATAATGCATAGAACTCTTCAGTGTATCAATATTGAGTTCTTCTCCTGCCTTAGTGATAAGGTCAAAGACCAAGAGCAATAACCTTAAAACCAGGTTAGCCCTCCCTAAAAAAGAAAAAAAAACTGACAAATGTCAAGTGTGCAACTATGCATACACACACACACACACACACACACACACACACACACACACACACACACACATACACACAGATATGTGTTCTTATAGGCTGATGGACCCAAAGATGACTTATAATCAGGAAGTAACCAAAGGGTTGAGGATTCAGGAGTTAACATTCATTCCAAAGAATGAAATAATAATTTATCAAGTAACTATAATATTCAAAGGGACAACTAGGTGGCTCAGTGAATAGAATGACTGGAGTCAGGGACACCTGAGTTCAAGTCTTGCCTTAGACACTTACCTAGTTCTGTGACCTGGGCAAGTCACTTGTTAAAAATTGTTTGTGAAATAAAAAAGGGTGGGAGATAGACCATCAAGTTGGAACAATGAATGAAAGTTCAATTTGGCAGGAAGATACAGTGATTAAAGAGAGGTAAAATAAATAAACAAATAAATGAATGAATAAATAAAGATAGATGAATGGATGAATGAATAAATAATAAACAAATAAAGTAAAGTAGGATAAAATAAAGTAAAATAAACCATGTTTATGATAGAACATAGAGGGACTTTAAAGAAAGAAAAAGGACTTTTTTTTTGTTTTTGTTTTTTTCCTACAGGGAACAGAGAGCTATTACCAGTTTGGGGGAAGGACAGTGACAGAGATGTTTCGGCAAGATTACTTTGGCAGCTATGTAGAATACTGATTAAAAAGGCAAATGATAAGTGTGGGAAAGGGCATACCCAAACAATAGATTTTTAAACCAAACTAGGTGAAAGGTTATAAAGTTTTCAACTGATTATCTGTGCACATAAAGAATGTGAAAGAGTTTGTGAAGATAGATGTGAAAAAAAAATTGGAAAGTGATTGGATATGGAATGATGAAGATTAAGAATGGGAAAAGGATGGCTCTGAAGTTATAAATCTGGGTGACTGGGGATATATTATCACCTTGCACAGAAACAGAAAAGTTTAGAAGAGGAGAAGACTCTGGTTGGTTATTATACTTGGATGTATTCATCCTTTTCAGTTATCACTCTTGGATTTCCCCTCTTTTCTTAACAAACACCTTTCTTTGGTCTTAGCCTTACCACACTAACTGATTAGATTCCAATCCCTTAATACACCAAAGAATTGAAAAAGGATCCTTGGGACAATGCTGAAGGGAAGTTACATGAAGACATTGCAGCTGGGTTTTCTCTCAATCCTTTTTCTTACTTTTGCTTGCTATTTATTTTCTCGTGTACATCACATGTATGTGCTTCTCCATTGTCTGGTCTTCCTCCCCTGCCTTCCACACTTCTCTCCAAATCTACATGGTCTGTCTTCAACTCACCTCCCCACCCTCCACCCAAGGCAGGAACCCTTCCCTGGGCCCCTCCTCCTTGAATACCGCCAAGGGGAAAGTTTCAAAAATGGATGAAAAAAATGATGTAGTTTCATTAGTAGAAATGAGCCAGAATGGTCATAATTTATGAGAAAGGACAAATGAGAGCTGAAAGTACCATACCTCCTACTTTTTCAAACCTCTTACACACACACACACACACACACACACACACACACACACACCCCTCACCATCACCACCACCACTACCACCACTTATACTCTACAAATCATGACACTAGTCTCTCCATTGCTTTTGGCAGTTTTTCCTGACAACCTCCCAAATATGGAATGGTCTCCCTCCTCCTCAGACTTCCTGGACTTCCTTCTGGGCTCTGAAAAACCAGGATAAGATAAAGCCCATTGGAATTCAAATGTAGCTACTTAACTATACCATGCATTCCAAATCACTCTGCTTCTCATGGCTTGGCTGATAATAGGTCCTAACCCAAGCCTCCCTTGTTTGAGTTTTAATTGCTCAGAGTGTGTGAGTGTAAATAGCATTGTTTTTGTTCAGGTCAGAAACTTTGAGAGGTTTTCCCCTCCAAGACTGAGTCTTCTGTAAAGGTAAACTAGGGCATCTTTTGCCCCAATTCTTATCTAGTCTGAAATTTCTGAATGGATTTTACTTGACAAACTGAGACCTGTGAAACACCCTACCTTAAAAAGACTACTGTGTGCAGGGCCATCACCAGTCATATTGACCTGTGTCTTGCCACTGGACTCAGATGACTCTAGAGGAGAAAATGAGGCTTATGACTTTGCACAGCTGTGCCTCATTAAAACTCACGACATTTGCAGGTGAAGATATCCTTCTCCTGACACCATTGGTCCTATTAGATATTGAAGGATGAACACCAGATACAACAATAATGAAGTCCCAGGTAAAATGCCACGAAAAGTGGATTTCTTGTACAAGAAGACTATCCCAGTACCCCTTAATACTACTGTCTTCTCTCTCTTGATTATCTCCAATTCATCTGATATATAGCTTGTTTGTATGTAGTTGTTTAGATTATATTTCCCTGACTATAGACCACTAGTTCTCAACCTTTCTAATGCCAGGACCCTTTAATAGTCGTATTTGGGTGTATCTGCATGTTGGCGGACCTGCCTGGAGACAGATAGAGGAGGTTCCTAAGACCATCATAAATATGTGTTTTCTGATGGTGTTAGGTGACCCCTGTGACCCTTGTGAAAGGGTTGTTAGACCCTAAAGGGGTTGTGACCCACAGGTTGAGAACCACTGCTATAGACTTCTTGAGAGAAGGGATTATCATTGACATTTCTTTATATTTCCAGTGTTTAACACCATACCTGGCACACAGCAGGTTAATGAGTTCAGTATATGCATATTGACTGACTGACTATATTTGATGAAGTGTGCTAATAATGAAAAAAATGAATTAGAAAAAAAATGCTGTGTGAAGGAATGTGTCTTTTCTGTCCTCTGTTTTGTTGTTGTTGTTGGTGGGTTGTTAAGCATTTTTCTTTAGTATTTGAGTTGGAGTGGAGAGCTTCCCCCTAGATTATGTTTTACTGGAAATATTGATATAATTGACTGGTTGAGCAAAGCAGTCAAATCAGTGTGGTATGTAAATAAAATCGTAATGTAATATCTAGTGTTTCTGTAGTTCTTTAAGGATTGCAAATTATTTTATAAATATTATCTACTTTTATCCACATAATCACCCTGGGTGCTATTATAATCTCCATTTTACAGATGAGGAAACAGAGGCACATAGAATCTTAAGTGACTTTTCCAGGGTCGTGAAACTAGCCCATGTCTGACGTCAGATTTAAACTGGGTTTTTCCTGAATAAGGCACAGCGTTTCAACTCCTGCATCAGTTACAGTTTATTCATGTAACAGAAATAATATTTCTGTAGTAAACATATGGTTTTATCTGAATATTTAAATCTGGTTTTTTTTTCACTATACCATATTCAGATGATTTTAGATTGCTCAAAAGAGAAATTTCCTGTGATAAAACAAACTTTCAGCAAAAAGACAGTTTAGGGATGATAACTTTTGTTTGCCTAAAGTTTTCTATAGTTGGGAGGTGGTGATTAAAAGTGGAGACAAAAGGGATATTGCATTTCCTATACAAAGAGGAAGAGGGGAACATATTTTCCAACATAGAGAAGATTGGTATTATGAACTAAAGGAACCAATGATATATGGCCAGTAGAATAGACTTGAGTGGGGAGGTGGTGGGGTGAGGCAAGAGTGGTCACATTACCTTTTCTTCAAGTACTTGAAGGCATATCACACAGAAAATAGATTAATATTATTTTGTTTGACCCCAGATTCAGAACAAAGAAATATGTTTGAAATCACAAAGATACAAGATTAGAATGTAGAGGAAGGCAGGGATAAATGCTACACCAAAGTAAAATGGAGGAGGTCTAGGGAAGTTGGCAAATTTCCCACACTGACAGTCTTCAGCAGAGGTTGGCTTGTGACTCACCAGTTAGTTGATAGAAGGGATTCATTTTCATGTCAGCCTAAACAGTCCCTAAGATTTCTTCCAACACTTAAAATTCTGAGATTTGAAGAATGATTATACTATATTCTCTTTGATTATATTATTACACAAGCACAACAAGAGGGTTAACAAGGAAGGTCTTTAGGATCTCCTCAGGGGGTATCTGTTTCCTGAATAGAGAGTATTGGTAAAATATTAATTTGGACATCTTACAGATTTATTAAGTGAATATGACACAACTAGGAAGAAATATCGTGTTGTGGCACCCTGATCTGGTATTTCCTTTAACTACTCCAGAGAAACTTCATGGAGAATTGTTCAGAAAGAATTGGGCAACATTTGGTAATGCCATCAATGTACAGGACATCTAGAAAAAGCAGAATAAGTGAAATTTGGTAGACCAAGGGAAGAACATAATTTTTTCAAAAATGCAGCAGAGTTGGAAAATAAAAAAAAATTCAGAATGAATTGTCCTAACTCATCATGGCAGCCAGTTTTGCTGAGGAAAATCAGATCCACAAATAGGGGCTTATGTACTTTGTTCAATGAAGTTTTCTGTTTGGTATCTCCGTTTGTAGGAAAGAAATTTTCCTAGTCATTTAGTGCAAATTTTATAGCATATATTTCAAGATACCACAAGCTATCAGTCTTCAGAGAGGGAAAAGTATGTTTTTTTTTTCTTCAGTCGAATGAACTCCAGTGCAAGTCCCTAACCCGCACAAAAATTACTCAAACTTTTTACCTGCCTAATTGCTTAACCTAACTTCAAACTGAAGAAGATTGCACATAGCATAAATGTAGAGGTGGGTGGTAATTTGTCAATCACTGGACAAAATGAAGAATAACAAAGAAAAACTTCTTCTTGATTTTTATATTAAACGCATTAGACACCTAAATTTAAATATGTCACCATAGAGACAGATGAGAACTTTATTCATTCTTTTTAGTTGTTTGGATTTAGTGTCCAGTGACTCTGTCTGAAATATGGCTATCATCTTGACTGCCAAAGTAAATTTTACCTTTAGAAAGCAGAAGCTGAATAATTGAATCATGCTTTTAGATTACAGAAGGAAAAAGTATATACAGTTTTACATGTATGCATGTGTATATGCATATATATGCACACATACACAAACATATGAGCATGCATGCATATATAAATATATATGCATACACAATACATGAATATATGCCTGTATCTTCACATTTGTATACAAATATACATATATACATTGCTTTATTTAATCCCAAAAGATTCTGTTCCTCCATATTATTCTTCCAGGCAGAAGAAGTTTTATAAATATGTTTAGAGTGGAAACCTGGCTATTGGTGTTTCACTAGGATGCCACTAATAGAGTTTTTTTTAATAGTGTTTAATTAGCTTGGCAAAAGTGAGTTTTGCTATATGTATGACTGTTCTGGAAGTATATTCACAAAATACCTCTTTATTGCCAAGCATTCTCTCTGTCTCTCTTCTTTGATTTGTCTCTAAGTCTCTTTACTTTTTTCTCTTTTCCTCCCTCTTAGTCTCTGTGTGTCTCTTAATCTCTGTCTATCCCCCTTTGTCTCTCTTTCTCACATTCTCTCCCTCTCCTTCTGTCTTTGTCTCTGTGGTTTTTTATGGCTCTGTATCTCTTTTTCTCTCTTTCTCTGTATAGATGACAGGTGAGAGACTTGTTATAGAGGACAGTTTAGCTGAATCATGGAGAATGGGAGGGAGGGTCATGTCTATAGAGACTGGAAAACTGGCATTCTAGACATGGGGCTCAACCCATGTAAAGGCATATCCAAAGACTAGTAAACAATGTGATCAATGTAAGCAACATGAAGAATTAAGCTATTAAACAATAATATGATCACATAACAGAAAGGGGATATTTGTGAAAAAAAAAGATTTCTAGAACAGACTTATACATAGTAGGAAGTTAATGTTTTCTAGTTTTAATTACACATTGATCTTTATTTGTGTTAGCTTGGTGTGTTGTCTATGTGTGTGTGTGTGTAGTTATACACACACACATAGACATATGTATGCTACATGTGCATTCACATAGAGGGTATGGATATGTTGTACAGAATACCATATGGAATAAAATTTAATGAACATTATTTAGTAACTCTCGGTTCATGTTTTCTGTACTAAAGTCATTTAGTTACTCAATAACATTTATTAAGTACTTACTCTGTTTTAGGCACTGTAATAGTCACATTAAAAAAAAATCTGTGTTTTCAAAGAGCTCACAGTCTCTCCCTTAATAGAATATAAGGAATAAAAGAGGCATGAAACATTTATTAACCACATACTATGTGCCAGTCACTATAGTAAGTGATTGAAAAATATCTCATTTGAAACCAACAATAACCCTGGAAGGTAAGCCCTGTAATTACTCCCATTTTGTAATTCTGAAAACTGAGGCAAACAGAAGTTAAGTGACTGGAACAGAGTCACACAGCTAGGTAATTGTCTGAGGACAAATCTGAAATCAATTCTTCCTGACACCAAGCCCAGCATTTATCTACTCTACTACCTAGATACCAAAGAATTTACCTCCCTTTAAGTGAGGACATTTTCATCTTTGTATTTGCATCACCAGTGCCCAGTACAATGCCCAACCTGGCACACAGTAGATGTTTAATGAACACTTGTTGATTGTTTAAATTACTTGCCTCTTTTCAAGGCTCAGCTAAAATCCTGCTGACTAAACTAGACCTTTCCTGGTGACCAAGTTGTAATCATTCTCTCTCATAATTATGTTTATTTCAGACATATATTACTTTTATTCACTCTTCATATATTTTGTTTCCTCTAGAACAACGGTTCTCAACCTGTGGGTCACAACCCATTTGGGGTCAAATGACCCTTTTACAAGGGTCACAGAGGTCACCTAAGACCATCAGCAAACATATATTTCCAATGGTCTTAGGAACCAAGACACAGCTCCTCTATCTGTCTCCAGCAGGTCTGCCCATATGCAGATATGCCCACATATGAGTATTAAAGGTTGCAGCATTAGGAAAGTTGAGAACCACAGCTCTAGAAGGCATAGTCCTTAAAGATAGTGATTTCATGGTCCTTTTTTTTTCTTTTGTGCTCCATATCCCTAGCCCTCAGCAGAGTGTCTGATAGCTTGGCAGTTACTTAATGAATCTTTCATTGATTGACTTGATCTGAATAATCCTTGATGCTATTGTGACTAGTGATCTTCCAATGGATAAAAAACCCTAATGCTTATTTTTGTGTAAGATTAGCTCTCTCTCTCTCTCTCTCTCTCTCTCTCTCTCTCTTTCTCTCTCTCTGTGTGCCTGTGTGTGTGTGTGTGTGTGTGTGTGAGAGAGAGAGAGAGAGAGAGAGAGAGAGAGAGAGAGAGAGGCACAAAGGAAAAAGGGAAAGGAAGGAGAGGGGAAAGGGAAGAGGAAGGGGGAGATGAAGAGGAAAGGGAAAAGAAAGGAAAAGGGAGGATAAAGGGGGAGGGGAGAGAGCCAAGATGGTAGAGTAGAAGCACAAACTTGGTGCGAGCTCCCTCTTCAATTATTTCTAATACATGTAAAAAAATGACTCTTAACAAACTTTAGAGCTACAGAACCCACAAAGTGACAGAGAGAAACAAATCTCCTGCTGAAGACAGCCCAGCAGGCTGACAGGAAATGTCTATCACACTGGGCTGGGAGCTGAGCACAACACCATGAGAATTTCAGTGTTCTGGCCCCAGTGCAGTGCCGACCAGCAGCAGCCAGAGCAGAAATCAAGAGAGTGAATCACCAGCATCTGTGGTGGTTTCCTGACTTATCAACCCATAAACACCAAAGACAAAGTAAAAGGACAGTGTGGAATTCTGTTGAAACAGGAGTGGGTTATGGAAGATTTCAGGCTGGCCCTTGCCCCTAGGGTGAGAAGCAGCTGAGGTGCTGTACCTGTGCTGCATGGCTGCCTTAGGAGCTACTGGCCTGCAGATCCTAAGGGGACCAAGTGGCCATTCAGAGTATAATCACTCTTGCTTTAACCTGCTTGGATCTGGATCGCAGTCTTGGGTGGTGGTCCTGGGGTATGTGGCCAGTGAGCCAGAACTTGTGGGGCCTGTAGAGAGGACACCCTATTAATAGCTCCAGTAGTGGTGAAAACCACATAAATTTGGGACATAGCTCTCTTCAATCTGGAAGCAGAGTTCTACCATAGCATAAAACTCAAAAGTCAAGCAATTGACTAGTAAGATAAGCAAGCAGAAGGAGCACAAAAAGACCCTAAAATCTTTTTTGGGGGCAAAAGGATCAAAGCATGGAATGAGAGGAAGGCAAGTCAGAACTACTGCATCAAAAGCCTCGAAGAAAAATTTGAATTGGTCATGGAAGACCTCAAGAAAGATTTTGAAAACCAAGTAAGAGAAGTGGAGGAAAAATTGGGAAGAGAAATGAGATTGATGGAAGAAAATCATGAAAAGCTAGTCAGTGACCTGCTAAAGGAGACCCAAAAATACAGGGAAGAAAATAACTCCTTAAATATATATATATAAATGTCAAAAGAAGCCCAAAAAACCAGTGAGGAGAAGAATGCCTTAAAAAGCCAAATTTGCCAGATGGAAAAGGAATTAAAAAAAAAACTCACTGAGGAGAATAACTCCTTCAAAATTGGACTGGAGCAATAGGAAGCTAATGACTTTATAAGAAATCAAGATACTATAAAACAGATTCAAACAAATGAAAAGAATAGAAGGCAATGTGAAATAACTCGTTGGAAAAAATAAACACCTGAAAAATAGATCCAGGAGAGATAACTTGAAAAAAATAGAGGACTATTTGAAAGACATGATCACAAAAAGAACATAGACACCATCTTTCAAGAATTTATCCAGCAGAATTGCCCTGATATTCCGGCACCAGAGGGCAAAATAAAAATTGAAAGAATTCGTCAATCATCTCTTGAAAAAGATCCCACAAATAAAACTCCTAGGAATATTATAGCCAAATTCCAGAGTTCCCAGGTCAAGGAGAAAATACTGCAAGCAGTCAGGAAGAAAAAAATTGAGTATTGTGGAAGCACAATCAGGATAACACAAGACCTAGTAGCTTCTATAATAAGGGCTCAAAGGCTTGGAATATGATATTCTGGAGGTCAAAGGAGCTAGGGTTGAAACCAAGAATCAAGTACCCAGCAAAACTGATTATTATGCTCCAAGGGAAAATATGGTCATCGAATTAAATAGAGGAATTTCAAGCATTTTTGATGAAGAAAATAGAGCTGAACAGAAAATGTGACTTTCAAATACAAGAAACAAGAGAAGTATGGGAAGGTAAACAGGAAAAAGAAATCATAAGGAAATTATTAAAGTTGAACTATTTACATTCCTACATGGAAAAATGATATGTATGAGGATAGTTGGATGGAATATATATGTATAAATATGTATACATACATATGCATGTATGTATATGAGCGTGTATATGTGTATAAATGCATATATGAATGTGTTTATATGTATGTATATGTAAACATAGAGGGCACAGGATCAGTTGAATAGGAAGGGATGATATTTAAAAAACAAAATTAAGAGGTGAGAGAGGAGAGATGGAGAAAAGGAGAGATAGAATAGGGTAAATTATCTCACACATAAGAGGCAAGAGAAAACTGTTACAACAGACAGAAAGATCAAGAAGATGAAAGGGAATGGGGCTACCTTATTCTCATTGAACTTGGCTTAAGGAGGGAATAACATATTCACTCAGTTAGGGATCTTACCCTACAGGAAAATAAGGATGGAGGAGGTAGGGGATAAGAGAGGGAATGATAGA
Organism: Pseudochirops cupreus; assembly: GCA_028627135.1. NCBI lineage: Eukaryota > Metazoa > Chordata > Mammalia > Diprotodontia > Pseudocheiridae > Pseudochirops > Pseudochirops cupreus. The sequence goes on along the minus strand of CM053581.1, from coordinate 356,549,533 downwards.
AGGGAGGGCAGATTAGGGGAAAGGGTAGTTAGAAGCAAACAGTTTTGATATGGGATAGGGTCAAAGGAGAAAATAGAATAGGCGGGGGGCGGGATAGGAGGTAGGGAAATATAGTTAGTCTTTCGCAATATAACTTCTATGGAAATAATTTGGGTAAGTACAGCTATATTGAATTGCTTATCTTCCGAGTGAGAGCAGGTGAGGAGGTAAGAGGGAACAAATCTTGAACTCAAAATTAAAAAAAAAAAGTTAAAAAAAAGTTTTTTACATGCAACTGGGAAATAAGATATACAGGCACTGGGGTATAGAAACCCATCTTGCCCTACTAGAAAGTAAGAGGGGTAGTGGGGGTGGTTATGAGAGAGAACATATTGGGGGAAAGGGTATTCAGTGGCCTTGAAGTTTTGGGTTGAGTGGTACGGGAAAGATAGGGAGAAAAAATGTAGCTCAAAATCTCGTAGAAATGAATGTTGAGAACTAAAAATAAATAAATAAATTTTAAAATAAAAAAAAGGGGAGGGGAAGGAGAATGAGAAAAGTGGAAGGCAGGGAAAGAAGGAGGAAAAGAAGGAAAGAGGAGGAAGAAGGGGAGGAAAAAGGGAGAGGAAAGGGAAAGAAATAGAAGAGAGGGAAGGGGAGGAAAGGGAAAAGAGGGGAAGGCAAAGAGATCTAAATATTCCAAATGTCAAGGAATTAATATTATATTTCAACTGTTAGATTTTTTTATAATTAATCTATATTAAGATCTTATTTATGTATCTCATTAGCCAAATTTAAGTGGCCTCATATTTGAAGATTTCTTTATTACTATAGATAATACACAAATCAAAAGAAAGGTATAAATTATGACTCTCTGAGTGTTTATTTTCTTTTAAAAATATTTATTTATTAACATTCTTTTTTTTAAATTTTGAGTTCCAAATTCTCTGTCTCCCTCCTTCTCCTCACCCACTGAGAATGCAAGCAGTGTGATATCAATTATAAAGGTGAAATCTTGCAAAATATATTTCCAAATTAGCCATATTGCCAAAACAAAGCAAGGAGTATAAGGAAAGTAGGAAAATAATATTTAAGTTTGCACTCAGAATTCCTCATTTCTTTCTCTGGAAGTGGCTAGTATTTTAAAATCATAAATACTTTGAAATTTTCTTGAATCTCTGTCTTTATCAGAGTAGCTAAATCTTTCACTCTTGATGACCATTGCAACATTTCTGCTACTCTGTACAACCATCTTTGGTTTTTCTTCATTTTGCATCAGTTCATAGAGTTTTTGCCACATGTTTTTTTCTTAAATCATACCCCTCATTATCTCCAGTAGCACAATACTCTATTACAGTCATGCTACAACCTATTCAGCCATTCCCCAATTTATAGACATCTCTATTTCCAATTCTATGTCACTTTAAAAAGAGCTGCTAAAATATTACTTTTCCTTTTTCTTTGATCTCTTTGGGGTATAGATGTAGTGATGGCATTGCTCAAGCATATGTACAGGTTTTGTTTTTTCTGCTTTTTCTGGAGGGTGGGAAGCAGAGCAATTGGAGTTAATTGAATTACCCAAGATCACAAGGCTAGTAAGTGTTAACCATCTGAGGCTGGATTTGAAGTCAGGTCCTCCTGACCCCAGGGCCAATGCTCTATTCACTGCATCACCTAGCCACCCCTATGCACAGTTTTATAGCCATTTGGATACAGTTCCAAATTGTTCTTTAGAATGATCAGACCAGTTTAAAACTGTATCAATAGTGCATTGTTCATCGTTCAATCTTTTTCTGTTGTGTCTGCCTCTTTATGACCCCATTTGGGACTTTCTTTTCCAGATCAGGTGTTTAAGATATTTCACATTTACTTCTACTTTTTTTCATTCTTTTGACTGTAGTTTTTGATGTCTCATGAAGTCATACAAGTTCACTTGCCCAATGCTAATTTTTAAAGAATTATATATATATATATATATATATATATATATATATATATATATTTTTTTTTTTTTTTTTA
>CM053581.1:356532598-356547435 GCA_028627135.1 Pseudochirops cupreus | reverse complement strand
CTTTTGCCAAGCTGGTAACTTTCTTTATACTTTTCTTGCACTACTCTCATTTCTTCTTTCATTATTTCCTCTACCACTCTTACCTCTTTCTTTAACTCTTCCAGGAATTCTTGTTGGACTTGTGTCAATTTACCATTTTTCTGCATTTGAGGCTGTGATTGTAGCTGTTTTCAACTGTTGTCCTCAGAGTTAGTGTCTAGGTCTTCGTTGTCTCTGCAATAGTTTTTTATGCTTTTTTTTTTTTTTTGCTAATTTTTCCTATTTCTTGACTTTGAACTTCATATTAAAGTTTGTTTCTATTCACTTGGGTGTGGGCAGGCTCTGTTCCATGCTTCAGATTTTTTTTTTTTGTAGTTGTTTTCAGAGCTTGTTCTAGTGGTCTGCAAGTTTTGGGTGCTTCCAAGGTCTTTGTGATCAGGGGAAAAGTGTGGTCACTGCTTTCCTGATCTGTTCTCTGGTCTTTCCCCAGGAAAAGTCTCTGTTTCCATGCAGCTGCAAGCTAGTGCTCTTCTTGGTACTGGAACTGTGATTAGGTCTCTTGCTCTCTGGCAGCCACAAGAGCCAGTACCCTTCTTTGCCTTACATCTGAGACTAGGTACCCTCCTCCTTTGTGGCTGATCACAAACACTAATCTCTACTTTGGAACTGTGAACCAAACCTGCTATGGACAATAAAGTTTCCAATCAGTACCAACTATACCCAGCAGCAACAAGAGATCCCTGTAATCTCTTTCTGATCAGTTCTCACATCCCCTTACTGTCTCAGTGCTGAGAGCTTTTAAAGCTGCTCATACTGCTATTGTTGGAGATGTCCCCAAGGCCTGCTGCTGGTACTGGTGCAATATGCACACACTCAGGACAGGCCTCCATGCACCCCTGTTTCCCATACCCCTCTTGCCAAATTCCTAAGCTCTCTTAGACTGGAAAAAATGTTTCAACCTGTCTTTTTATTTGCTCTGCAAGATTTCATTTGAGGTGTTGTTTCCCACTTGTTTAGTGGGAAATTTTGTGTGATTTCATCTGGGTTCCTACCTCAAATCCATCATCTTGGCCTAAACTTTCCCCTGTTTATTTCTCTGTGTGTTTTAAATGGAAAATTAGATAATCACATTTCAAACTGTCATCTCCTTATATCAACCTTACCCAGTACAACGTCATATGTAAAGCTTGAGTATAACTAGTCAGTGTCTTATTGTGGATTAAAAGATCTTTTGCTTAGAGGCAGATTGATGACTCACTGGATATAGATTTAGGTCAATTAGTAAGTATTTAATAAATGCTATGCCCCTCCCCTATGAGACCCTCAAGATAATTTAGCCCAAAAGCCTTATTTTCCCGAGGAAGAAAGTGAGACTCCGAGGGAGAAAATGCGTTGCCCAAGGCATTCAAGTAATGTTTAATAGACCTAGGATTAGAATGCTGGGTTGAATCCTGAAGAGCTATTTCCATGAACCCATGTGGTCTCTTGGGCACAGAAGCCAACCTTAGGACAGAATTAACATTAACAAAATAAATTACTTCCCTTTCCTCATCATTCTAAAGGAAATCAAAGGTGTTAGAAACTGAAAGGAATATTAGAGACTATCTAGTCCAGGGTCACACAATGGTAGTGGTTTTCCTTCTAAAAGCCAGAGCTCCTGATTAACAGTACATTATTCTTTCCAATACACTATACTCCTGGTTTAAAGAGATTTTCTTGGTGGAATACCTAGATAACTATGTATATAAAGTCTTAGGTTTCCAAATAATGACTTGTGTTTGATCAATCCCTATTTTATGACTTTGGTCATTTATTTATAGAAAGCATGTTCCTATAACAAAAACATTTGTAGTTGCGTTCCTTTATTTTTATTCCAGCAGTGAAAACATTGTTTAGAACAGGATTCTCTGATCCACTTTTTGTGAAAATAAATTCCTCAATCTCAAGTCTTAATAAATTCGGTTTGCATTTGTGGTCATTTACCAAAGTTCAGCTCAATGCTCCTTGATAAGTGCAAGATTTAATTTTCCACAGCAGATGGACATTTAAAAATAGCTCATCATTCCTTTAAAGTTAAACTTGGGCTTAAAATTAAGGTCACATTTGAAGATTCTCTATTACCTAGATTTGCTAAATTCATTTCAAACCAAATACTTCCTACATCCAGTGAAAAGTCAATTAAGAGACTTTGTAAAATGATTTAAAGCACTAATTTATTAAATATTTTCAGGCATTATGGAAGTAGAAAAAATACAGAAGATACATGAAATGCTTCATATTGAGTAACTCCAGTCAATTAAGAAAGGGGAAAAAAAAAACAACACTTGCGACTCTAGAAAAAGGATGGCTTACTAATAAAGTAGACAGTGAACTATGTCTTTTACACATGATACCAAATGAAGATTATTCTTCAAATGAAATTCTCTCATTTTCTTCAAGAACCAGTTTAATACTTTAGACATATTTGGCCAGATATTATGTAGAACACACCCTTTAAAGTCTCTGGATTCTTTTCAGCATTTCTGATATATACCCCCTTTGCCATCTGGTAATTCATATGGGATCAGAGCCTGGACTTCAGCTGGAAAAATATCACAAGCCAAGACTATGCTTAATACAGGGCAAAATATAGGAACATCTGGGTAGATGACAACTTACATTTGACCACATCAAGAGCTGATTGTCATCCCTATGACCCTTTCGAATTTTTGCTAGTTTATAAAAATTGCCCATGATCTCATAAAAAGTTGACTGAGATGAAATCTTTTTTCCATAGTAATTTTATCTTCTTATTTCTCTTCCTCAATTTTTAAGTAGAATTATGAGGAATTAGTAATTAGTATCCTTCTTTTGATTCTTGCAAGTCAGTCTTGTTGCAGACATTAGCTGGAGAATATTGACATTGATAATATTTGGATTATTCTATATGACTAATATAGTCAATGACTTGGTCACTTTCACTAAATTCTTAAAAGTTTGTCCTCTCTGATCATATTGCCTCTAAAACTTTTATCCTGTGATATAACCTATATACACTCTTATTTTTATTTTGTTTTGCAGGCTATCAAAGTTAGGTATGTTCTGACAATGTACATAATTTGATATCACACCCTCCTTAACATAATAATGATGCACATTAACATAATAACCATACCAGACAGAGAAATGGGAGGGTTGAAGATCAAGTAAAGGTAGTGGTGGGGACTGACATAAGGGAGGGAAGATCAAGTAAGGTGGTAGACAGAATCAAAACACTGGTGAGAAGGGAAAGGGTGAAAGGAGAGAGAGCACAAAGAAGCATTAGAATAGGATAGAGTTAAAATAGGATAGAGTTAAAATCATACTATTAATGTGAATGGGAGGGACTCTCTCATAAAACATAATCAGTTAGCAAAGTGAATCAAAAACCAGAATTCTACAGTATCTTGTTTACAGGAAACATGTTTGAAGTAGAGACATACACACAGAGTAAAGGTAAGGTACTAGAACAGAATGTATTAGGCTTCAGCCAAATTTAAAAAAGAAAACAAAAAGTAGTGGTAGCAATCCTGATCTCAGAAAAAGAAAAAGTAAAAATAAAAGTAGACTTAATTAAAAAAAATAAGCAAGGAAATTACATCTTGCTTAAAGTTACCATAGACAATGAAGCAATACTAATGCTAAACATATATGTCTCAAATTGTGTAGCAATCAAATTATTAAAGGAGAATTTGTTAGTTACAGGAAAAAAAATAGCAAAACTATACTAGTGGGGGAACCTCATTGTCACCTCTCAAAACTTGATAAACCCAACCAAAAATAAACAACAAAAAAATCTAAGGAGATAAATAGAATATTAGAAAAGTTATATGTGGCAGACCTTAGGAGAAAATGAAATAGGAACATAAAGAAATATCCATTTTCCTCAGCAGCACATGGCACCTACAGAAAAAATGACCAGGTAATAGGGCATAAAAATCACAAAATCAAATGTAAAAAAAAAAAAAGCAGAAATGTTAAATGTAGTCTTTTTGGATCACAATGCAATGGAAATTATATTCAACAAAGGGCAGTGGAAATAGGAATTAAAATGAATTGGAAATTCAATAACATTATCCTAAAGAATAAGTGGGCCAGAGAACAAATCATAGAAACAGTTAATAATTTCATTTAGGAGAAGGACAACAATGAGATCACATACCAAAATTTACAGAATTCAGCTAAAGCAGAACATAGGGGGAAATTTATTTTTCTAAATTCTTACATCAAAAAAAAAAAATGGAAGAAGAACAGATCAATGAATTAGGCATACAACTAATATATAGAAAAATATTAAAAATCCCCAGTTGAGCACCAAATTGGAAATCCTGAAAATCAAAGTTAAAATCTATACAAAACTATTGAGTTAATAAACAAATATAAGAGATATTTTGTGGAAAAAATAATAAACAATAAGACTGAAAAGGCACTGGTAAATTTGATTTAAAAAAAGAAGAAAACCAAATATCCAGTATCAAAATGAAGAGGGTGAGATAACCTCCAGTGAAGAAGAAATTAAAGCAAGCATTGAGGAATCCTTTGCCCACTTATATTCCAACAAATATAACAATCTGAGTGAAATTGATTAATATTTATGAAAATGTAGATTACCTAGACTAACAGATCAGGAAATAGAAAGCCTAAATAACACTGCCTTAGAAAAAAAAAATGAACAAGCCATCAATGAATTTCCCAGGAAAAATTCCCCAGGGCTAGATGGGTTCAGGAGTGAATTCTACCAAATATTAAAAAAAAAAAAAAGAAATAATTCCAATACTATCTAAACTATTTGGAAGAAAGATAGTTAAAAAAAGAGCCCTACCAAGCTCCTTTTATGACACAAACATAATGCTGATATCTAAATCACAAACAGCCAAAGCAGAAAAAGAAAAGTATAAATCAATTTCCCTAATGAACATCAATGCAAAAATTTTGAACAAAATACTAGCAAGGTAGTTATAGCAACATATCACAAGGATTATGCATTATGTCAAGGTGAGATTTATACCAGGAATGCAGGATTGGTTCAATATTGGGGGTGGGGGAATCAGTGTAATTTACCATAACAATAGCAAAACCAGCAGAAACCATAAGTTTATCTCAAGAGATGCTGATAAAGCTCTTGAAAATAGTATAGTACCAATTTCTATTAAAATACTAGAGATCATAGGAATAGAAAATTTTCCTTAAAATGATAACTAGTATCTATCTAAAACTATCAGAAAGCATTATTTGTAAAGGGGATAACCTAGAAACCTCAGTAAGATCATGGTTGAAACAAGAATTTCCACTATTATCACTATTATGAAATAATGTACTAGAAATTATTGCTTTAGCAATAGATGGGGAAAAAATGAAGGAATTTAAAAAGATAATGAGAAAAAAAGACTATCACTCTTTGTAGATGATACGATGATATACTTAGAGTATCAGAGCATCAACTAAAAAAAATACTGGAAACAATTAACAACATTAATAGAGTGGCAGGATATAAGGGGAACTCAAGTGAAACAATAGCATTTCTTCATGTGAACAATAAAACCCAGCAACAAGAGACAGAAAGATAAAATCCACTTCAAATACATACAAACATTTTTGAAATACACAGGAGACTACCTGCCAAGACAAACCCCGGAACTTTATGATCACAATTACAGAACACTTTTCCCACAAAGTCAGGTGAAAACAATTGAAAAGAATATTAATTGCTCATGGGTAGGCTGAGCTAATATAATAAAAATGGCAATTCTGCTCAACCTAATTTACTTATTCTATGCCATACAAATAAAACAACAAAATCATTTTTTAGAGCTAGAAACATAATAAACTTCATTTGGAAGAATAAAAAGTCAAGAATATCAAGGAAACTAATGGAAAAAAGGAAAGGTAGGTGTCCTACCAATACTAAATCTCAAACTATATTAGAAAGAAGTAACCATCAAAACTATGTGGTACTGGCTAAGAAACAGAGTGGTAGATCAGTGGAATATGTTAGGTATACAAACACAGTAGTTGTAACAATGAAATATTCACAATGCCCATGGTGCTTATGAATATGCTGGTATAGTTGTGAATCACAAAATATGACAGGCTCTCCACATGGAGGACAAAACCAAAAATTTTATTCAAATACCAGAGAACCAAGTCCCAGAACCAGAAAGTCAAAGTCATTACAGCAACCACGAAGTTGGTGCAGATGGTTAAAGCAGTGAACACCCATATTCCCAAGCCTTCACTACAAAACAGGTTCCCTCAAACAGGGATCCTCTTTTCTCACTCAAGAGAGCTCCTCAGCCTGGTTCTCAGAAGCTCTCAGCATAAGTTCCCAGAAGAAAAGTCTCGTAGAAGCTCCATTTTCAAAATCAAAATCACTTTCTCTTCAAAGTTCTGGCTGGTTCTGGAAGAAGCTCCACCACAATAAGCTCTGTTTTCAAAATCAAAAACACTTTCTCAAGCCTCCACGTGACTTGCTCCAAGAAGTTCTGACACCACAAGTTCTGTTCTCAAAAGCTCTTCCTCTCCAGCCTGGGCCTCTCCTCCTTATATATGGTATTAGCTCCTCCCTGTTCCAACCCTTCTTGTTACATCAGCAACAGGATTTCACACCTTCTGTTTCTAAACACAGGCTTGATATAATTAATTTGAAACATAGTGCTAAGTTCTTGTTTACTTGTCAATATAAGGGCATGGAAGATCTTCAAATCCCATAAACACCATAGTAGTCAATGACTATAATAACCTAGTGCTTTATAAACCCAAAGACCCCAGTTTTTGGGACAAGAATTCAGTATTTGACAAAAACTGGTAGGAAAACTAGAGAACAATAGGTCACAAATTAGGCATAGACAACCATCTTATTCTATGTGCCTAGGTAAGATCAAAATGGGTGTATGATTTAGACATAAGAGGTGGCACTGTAAGCAAATTAGAAGAACAAGGAATAGTCTGCTTTTCAAATCTATGGGGAGGGGAAGAATTTATTACCAAAGAGGAGATAGAGAGCATTACAAAATATAAAATAGGTAATTTTGATTATGTTAAAATAAAAATCTTTTGTACAGTCAAAACCAATGCAACCAAGATTAGAAGGATAGTAGAAAGCTGGAAAATAATCTTTACAGCAAGTGTCTCTGATAAAGATCTCATTTCTCAAATCTGTAAAGAACTGAGCCAAATTTAAAAGAATACTAGCCATGTCCTAATTGATGAGTGGTCAAACAATATGAACAGGCAGTTTGCAAACAAAGAAACCAGCTATTTATAGGCATATGATGAAGTGCTCTAAATCACTTTTGATAAGAGAAATGCAAATCAAAGCAACTCTGAGGTACCACTTCACACATTTCATATTGGCTAGTATGACAGAAAAGGAAAATATTGGAGGACATGTCAAAAAAAATTGAGACACCAACGTACTATTGTTGGAGTTGTGAACTGATTCAGCCATTCTGGAGAGTAATTTGGAACTATGTCCAAAAAGAAACCAAAATGTGCGTACCCTTTGATCCAGCAACACCACTACTAGGTCTTTATACCACAGAAGATGAGTAAAAAGGGAAAAGGACCCACATGTTCCAAAATATTTATAACAACTCTTTTTGTAGTGACAAGATATTGGAAATTGGGGGGATTCCCATCAATTGGGGAATGACTGAACAAGCTGTGGAATATGAAGGTAATGGAATACTTTTGTGTAATAAGAAATGATGAACAGGCAGACTTCAGAAGAGCCAGGAAAGATTTGTACAAATGGATGCAAAATGAAATTAGCAGAACTAGGAAAACATTACACACAGAATTAGCAACATTTTTGATGACCAACTATGAATAACTCAGCTTTTCTCAGCAACACAGTGAACCAAGACAAGTACAACGTACTCAAGAAGGAAAATGCTATCTGTATCCAGATAAAGAAGTTATGGATTCTGAATGCAGATTGAAACATATTTCTTTCATATACTCTATCTTAGCTTATTTTTTCTTTTGAATTTTTTCTTCTTTCACAATTGTGACTAGCATCGAAATATTTTTACATAACAGCACATAAATAAACATACCAAACTGTTTATCATTTTCAGAAGAAGGGTGGGGTCTGAGGCAGGGAAGAACTCAATTTTTTTTTGCTTTTTTTTGGAGAGGGGAGGGCTGGGCAATTGGGGTTAAGTGACCAGCCCAAGGTCACACCAAATTTTTGTAAATAACAGCAACAACAACAACAAACAAATGATAAAAATTTTCCTGACATAAATTTAAAATATATCCTGCTGCTTCTCTACAGAAAGGGAAGGGAATGAATTTCAAAGTGCCTATAATGTGTTAAGAGCTTTTACAGACATTATTTCATTTAATCCTCACAATAACCCAAAGAGGTAGGTGCTATATCTTCCCCATTTTACAACTGAGGAAATAGAGTTAAATGACTAAGGAAGGAATCACTTTTCCTAGTCATGTTCCATTATATTGTCCCTAGACTTAAATGAGTTATTACAACACAGAATTACATTAATATTATCTCATAGGAGAATAAAAATGAATTATGAAGACAAACATATGGTATTCTCCTGTATGCCATTAGATCCTTACTTCTCTCAGGTCAAAGAATTTAACTTTAATGAATTATTTCTAAGGGCCTTTTGATCTCTAAAAAAACCTAGGAATACAAATCAATACGGTAATTAATGACAGTAACAATAAAATAGCTAATACTAAGGAGTTTCTTGGATCTGCTGAGAAATAAACATATACTCATCTTATGCAAATCTGAGACCCCTGATCAATGTCCCTGTTGAAGAATACAAAGGTAACAAAAAGGACAAGTATTTAACTTTCTGATTTTAAAGGAACATGGTATTTATGAGGCTCTTACCTTGAGAGAAGTCTCAAGTAAAAGTCTGTTCTTTCTCTCCAACTCCTCATCCTATTCCCTCTATTAGAAGACAAAGTAAAATATCCTGCTGCTTAGAGGAATGGATTAGTGGAATAGATTAAGTACATGAGACACAGCAGTGAATGACCCAAAGACCTCCGATTCTGGGATAAAAACTCACTATTTGACAAAAACTGCTGGGAAAACGGGAAAATAGTATGGAAGAAACTGGGTATACTTGAGACTTCTCTCAGTTTATGAGGAGGTGGTTACAACTGTTGGTGTTAGCATGAGTCTTCCATGCCTAGATTTTCATAGGGACAGTGATACTCCTCAATCTATGTCCTGTTTTTTTCGCATATTTCATATTTTTCATGCTAGAACTTTATAGATCATCTTTGAATGATACTACTCCTTCCTTCCTGCTATCATATTTTATCTGGCTTTCATGCAACTGTTCAAGGTAAGATCAAGTCGTCTCTTTATTCATAATAGTCTTTCTGTCAACTTAGTCATAATTGAATCAATCAAAAATTGTTACCTTTTAATGAAGTTAACTACCTTCAAGTAAGCAAGCAGTAATAATGAATTCCATTCTTAGAATTTAATGTCCTTTGCAAATATTAAATAATCAAATAAATGATAATTGCTATGAGGATGATGAATATTTATTATTATCTATATTAAAAAAACTATTCCATAAATGAAGCAACTGTGCAACAACTTCCTCTTTTCAACCTTATAAGAATTATTAATTTTTACTTCTTCTGAATTTCATCAGTAAGAGCTTCTCTCCCTACTGGGTTAAATTCCCATGAATAATATGTGTCCATTGAATCATATGTATTCTTTTTCTGAACTCTTTGAAATCCTTTCTTCTAAAATATCATATGCATGTCAACCCCTTTCCTTCCTCTCTTCTAATCAAGAACTCGAAAATGGATTGGTCACTTTGCCCAAGATTTAGATCATTTCACTTCAGGAAATATTTCCTTCTTGTTGATTAATATCAGGTGCAGCATAACAATTTCCATAACTCCTTCTTCTTTTTAAAAAGTTTTTAAAATTTTTTTCCAATTACATGTAAAGAAAGTTTTCAACATTAATTTTTGTAAGATTTTGAGTTCCAAAGATTTCTCCCTCTCTTCCTCCTCTCCCATCTCCTCAAGGCAGCATGCAATCTAATATAGGTTATTCATGTACAATCATATTCAACATACTTCCACAAAAAAAGGTGAAAATAATATTCTTTAATCTACATTTAGACTCTATAGTTCTTTCTCTGGATGTGGATAGCATTTTCCATCATGATTCTTTTGGAATTGTCATGGATCATTGTATTGCTGTAAAGAGCTAAGTCTGTCACAGTTGATTATCATATAATCATGTTGTTACTATGTGCAATGTTCTCCTGGTTCTGCTTCATTCAGCATTAGTTTGTGTAAGTCTTTCTAGGTTTCTCTGAAATCCACCTGCTCAGCATTTCTCATAGCACAATAGTATTCCATTACATTAACATATCACAACTTGTTCACCCATTCCCCAATTGAATGGAATCCCTGCAATTTCCAATTGTCTGCCACCACAAAAAGAGCTGCTATAAGTATTGTGCATGTGGGTCCTTTTTCCTTTTTATGATTTCTTTGAGATAGAGAACTAGAAACTGAACTCCTCAATCAAAGAGCATGCACTGTTTTATAGGATATAGTCCCAAAGTATTCTTCAGAATGGATGAATTGATTCACAACTACACCAACAATGCATTAGTGTCACAATTTTCCCACATCTTCTCCAACACTTAAAATTTTCTTTTTCTGTCATATTAGACAATCTGATAGTTATGAGGTGGTACCTCTGAGTTATTTTAATTTACTTTTATCTAATCAATAGGGATTTAGAGTATTTTTTCATATGTCTAAATGTACTTTTAATTTCTTCATCTGAAAATTGTCTGTTCATATCCTTTTACCAGTTATCATTTAGAGGATGACCTGTATTGTTATAAATTTGTCTCAGTTCTCTACACAACTGAGATATGAGACCTTTATCAGAAACACTGGCTGTGAAAATTGTTTTCTAGTTTTTTGCTTTCCCTCTAATCTTTGTTTCAATGGTTTTGTTTAGGAAGCCTCCTGGCTTTTCTCTACTATCTAGCTCCACCCAGCCTTCCACCTTTTTAAGGACTGGTTATCATTAAAGTAAGCCAAGAAATTGTTAACTGTTCCACTTTTGACATTCAAGCAGTTGTCTAAAATTCAAGTGGAAAATTCAATCTTTGGAGGGCATTTGTACAACAGAAAGGTGAAGTACCCCATCAATATTATGTGGGGCTTCCTTATCTGGTTTCTGACCTATTTTTGAAATCTTCAGTTGCCTTCTACTCCTATTGAGATTTTTGTTCTTATTCCATTTCTGTTTCTGCTTCTATTTTTGTTCTCCAAATGTTCTCCACCCTCTCTGGTTCAAATATTTCCGTACATAAGTATATCTCCTTGATATTTAGTGATTATTGTCCTCTTCTTTTTTGGGGAAAAATGCCAACAATATACACATTCAGATTATCCGCCTTCTTCTACTTAATTTTCATTTCTTTTCCCTTCTAGCAGAAGGATCTCTAGTTGGCTTAGTTAAAAAAGGTGACTTTACAGGAAATTTATAAAATGCAATTTTTACTTCATCTCCACCCATTGAATTTGAATTTCTAGACTACCCATAGAATTGGATTCATAGAATTTTTCAACAAATATTCTCTCTTCAGATAATCTGTTCTCCAGTTTTAACACAAACTGACTCAATTTTACAGATCATGTTTATGGTTACAAGATACTGGTATACCATTCCACTATAAGCCTTAAAATTCTATAAGGCAGTAAATATGAATGTTATCTCTCTTTATAAAACTGGGTCTTGAGAAGTTTAAGTGGATTACCCAAGGTAGTATGTGCTCAAGCTTGGCTTTTAGCCCTGGTCTTTTGATGCTGAATTCAGTAAACTTAATTGACTGCAATTCAATCATTATTTCATTTGAGTCTATGTAAGAATTGCTTTCTAGTTTAGATTTCATCATCAATAATGTATTTATTTGCTCCTTTCATATGCATTATACAGATGCATCATATAGGTATACCCTAGTGTGACTTTCATTCTGAGGTTTGGATATATCATTATCGTGTAATCAGACATTTATGAAATTATAGAAATTACATTGTTTATGAAATTTTATGAAATATATCAAATTTATGAAATATAATTTTGGACAAGACTTTAAGTTAGGCATGACGTGATATCAGAAAAAAGTTGTACATTATTTCTACTACTTCTTGAATTGTACCTCAATATTTTAGAGGAAGGATTGCTGAAAATGTTGCTGGTGATGATTGCTCAATTCCTTGCAGCTGAACTCCTGAAATGATTATTACAGCTATTTTGAGGCTTTGAATAGAAAAACATGTTGTTTCCGTATGGAACAAGTCTTTAAATCCTTATTCCTACAATAAAAAAATAAGGGTAACAAAATGAAGCCTGCATATGAGTACAAATTAATCATATACCATTTGTGAAATACACATATCATCCGGATATTAAACAGTAGTGACTTGGCTGAAAGATGGGCAGTGGAAGCATAGGGAATAGAGAATCAAATAGGTGAGGTAATCTACAAAGCTCTTAACCACCTCCTGAATAATTAAGGCTAGAATAGCAGGGCAGTGGGTTTAAGTAAGCTGTGGCATAATGCCAATGCTTACTTGAGTAGGAGAATCAATTTAGAGGAAATTGAGATGTATGTCTAGAAAAAAAGAGAGATGGGTTGAGCATATGAGTGTAAAGTATTATAGATGGAAGGTCTGAGTATTACTTTGGTATCCAGAAAATATGGGGCCATGGTACTGGGGCTGATGAAAGGAGAAGGTGAAGTAGGAAAAATAGAGTGAGGTATATGGATCATTGATTTGTGGAAAACTTATGGAAGGGCAAGGAAAAGAGAAAGAATGTTTGGGATACAGTCTGAATCAATGGAGTCAGGAGAAATGTGGCATCATTGAACCAGTGTACTTATCAAAACTCTGGGACAGACAAAATGATAATGGCTGGTATTTGTCTAGCTCTTTATGACTTTCAAAGTGCTTTACCAACTTGATCTTATTGCATGTTCAGAATAATTCTCTAGGTAGATAATGCAAGCATTTTTTGTCCCTGTTACATAAATGTGGAAATAGATGAAAAAATTCATTAAGTCAGAAATTACTGGCAGGAACAGAACAAAATGCCTGAGTCCTAGATCAGTTTCTGTTGGGCAACACTGATAATATAATATCAATAGCATTATTGTTATGAGAGAAGTTCTTCCTGTTTACAATTGCAGGGCTGAGTTTATTCTAATAATTTTAAAAGAAGGTACAGGAGAGATACCCCAGTTTCTAAAGTTCAACAAGATATGATTGTAGCTCATCTTAACTTTGGGATAGATCTGTCCCTGAAACAAGTAGCTAGCCACTGCTCTATGGGCTATTTTTATACATTTCAACTTCCACATCTCCCTTGAAACTATTGATAGATACATGTGTATGTATCTATGAGTCTTTATATGTACTTGAAACATACATATAATATATGTGTATACATATGTATGTGTATATATGCATATATTTGTGTGTGTGTGCATGTGTGCATTGTGTATGAAAGGATCACAGAGGACATTAATTCCACCCCATTGTATAGATGAGGAAAATGAGGTTAAGGGATTTATCCCAGATCATATAATTGATAAGTGTCTGAAGTTGGATTTAAACCCAGTACTTCCAAATCTAAATCCATAGTCTTATGTACTGCACCATTCACTGATCTCTATCTATAAACAAAGACAAAGGATTAATTTTGAAGTCAGTTTATTGCTTCTTATATTCTGTCTGATCTTGAGATCTAATGGACCAGGAGGTGCTCTAAGCTCCATAGTTGCAAATCATTATGAAACATATGGAATTTACTTCTCACCTTTCCAACTCCGTTCCAAAATTTTACAGATCCTTGACATAAATAGTATCTTAACCATATATTTTCTGCTCTTACTCTTTTTAAAGGTTTACAGTGAGAGAAGATTGAGAATTATATAAAGAAAAAATAGTCTGAATTAAGAGACTCCCTTTGGAATGAACAAGCCTAGACAGGGGAGGCCAGGATGAAGTATGAGTTAAGATTTATGAATTTTGAAAATACACCTTATATGTTGACTTAGTTACCAAATATGAATAACAATACAGATAGATCCAAAACTGGGAGTATGGAGGGATCATAAATCTAGACATTGGAGGGACCATGGGGTCTATTTTATCCAGTCCCTTGACTTTACAGCTGAGGAAACTGAGATCCAACCTAAATTGGAAATGTCACAGGTAAGATTTAAAACCAGGTCCCCTAACTCCAAAGCCAGTGATCTGTATATTGTACCATATAGCCCATCTTCAAAGACCAGTTTTCCTTTTCTATAGGAATGGTACAACAGTGATGCTCAATGTGCTGTATTATGGGGGAATAGAGCAATACTTTATGTTGTAGTTCATTTTCATTTTTCCTAATTACATATGAGAAGTGAGATTTTATAATGAATAGGAAATGTCTCAAGAATTCCTGTCTATTGACTCATACTGGCTATAAAGCTTTAGAGATTTATAACTTTTGGAGGTATATATTTCAGAGAAAGATTCACTAAATATTGACAAAAGGAATTCCTCACTGGGAGAGTTATACACCAATTACATCCTAGGTGTATATAATATCTCCACACATACATACATGTATATATGCACATACATAGAAATATGCATATAATGAATATGTGAGTAAATGAGTACAAGCTGCCTTCCAGCTAAAAATCCTTTTGATCCTGTATATTTTAGGTCTTCCTTTTCATATATGAATATTTGTGTTTTTTTCTCAAATACATTCTTATATATATGCATACCTACATAAACATATT
>CM053581.1:356518211-356532098 GCA_028627135.1 Pseudochirops cupreus | reverse complement strand
TACATGCAACTGAGAAATAAGATATACAGGCACTGGGGCAGGGCGAAACATCTTGCCATACTGGAAGAATGGTGATGGGGGAGGATATAGGAGAGAGCAGATTGGGGAGGGGATATAAAGTGGGTTTGCTGTTTTGGCGTGGTTGGTAGGGGAAAGACAGGGAGAAAATTTGTAACTCAAAATCTTGTGGAAATGAATGATGTAAACTAAAAACAAACAAAAGTTAATTTAAAATAAACTTTATGAAGAAAGTCATTGCTTTTTCCTAAAAGAGCATAAGACTAGTGGGCAGGGCCAAGATGGCAGAGTAAAATCTGGAACTTGCTTGAGCTTGCCCCTCAATTATCTCCAGTATGTGTAAAAAAAATATTCTAAACAAATTTTAGAGCTATAGAACCCACAAAATAACAGAGTAAAATAAATATCCCCCTGAAGGTAACCTGGAAGGCCAAAAAGAAGGGTCTATATCACCTGGTTGGGAGGGGAGCACAGTCCCGCACAGGAGCTGAAATCAAGGAACTGAATCACTGAAAGCTTTGGCAGCTTCCAGACTTCTTACCCCACACATTCCAAAGACAAAATAAAATGTCAGTGGGGAAACACTGTTGGACCTGAGTGAGAGAAGAACTTGGTCTGTCCCCTACATGTGGGGTAGTGACAGAAGTTGCAGAGATAGAGGTGGTGGTAGCAGCAACAGCAGTAGTAGCATCTGTGAGTGCTTCTGGACATGATGGGGGAACCAAGTGACTGATCAGAGGTCAATTGAAGGGATCTCTTTGATGGCATTGAGACAAGTCCTCTTGCTTTACCCTGCTTGGAACTTGGAACTATATCATTGGGTGGTAGTCCTGGGGTGAGACAGAGTACAGGACTTGTGGCAGCTGTGGAGAGGGAGTCCTCCTCACAGTTCTGAGGCAGTTGCCTAGAAGTAGCCTTGACCACAGCTGTTCCAACCCCCAGAAATTTGGGACACATTGCTCTCCACTGTGTAAGCAGAGTGCTCCCATGGCAAAGAATTCAAAAGTCAAGTAATTGACTGGCAAGAAGAGCAGAAGAAGAGAAATCAGACTAGCGAATTGTTCTTTGGTGACTAAGATGATCAAAACAAAGAACCAGAAGAAGAAAACAAAGTCAAAACTCCTGCATCAAAAGCCTCCCGAAAAATATGAATTGGTTCAGGCCATAAAGGAGTTCAAGAAAGATTTTGAAAGTCAAGTAAGAGAAATAGAGGAATAATTGGGAAGAGAAATGAGTGTGATGCAAGAAAATCCTGAAAAAATAAGTCAACATTTTGCTAAAGGAGACTGAAAACATACTAAAGAAAATAACATCTTAAAAATTGACTAACTCAAACGGCAAAAGAGGTCCAAAAAGTCAATGAGGAGATGAATGCCTTGAAAAGCAGACCTAGTCAAATGAAAAAGGAGATTCAAAAGCTCACTGAAGAAAACAATTCTTTCAAAATTAGAATGGAACAAATAATAGCTAATGACTTTATTAGAAATCAAGAAATTTTAAAACATCTAAAAGAATGAAAAAAAATAGAAGGCAATGTGAAATATCTCATTGGAAACACCATTGATCTGGAAAAGAGGGCCAGGAGAGATAATTTAAAAATTATTGGACTACCTGAAAGCCATTAACAAAAAAAGAGTCTAGACATCATCTTTCAAGAATGTATCCAGGAAAACTACCCTGATATTCTAGAACCAGAGAGTAAATAGAAATTAAAGAATTCACTGATCACCTCTTGAAAAAGAACCCCAAAAGACAACTCCTATGAATGTTATAGCCAAATTCCAGAGTTAACAGATCAAGGAGAAAATATTTAAAGTATTCAGGAAGAAACATTTTGAGTATTGTGGAAACACAATCAGGATAACACAAGATCTAGAAGCTTCTACATTTAGGGATTGAAAACTTGGAATACAATTTTCTGGAAGTCAAAGAGCTAGTATTAAAATCAAGAATCACCAACTGAACAAAACTGAGTATAATACTTAAGGGCAAAATATGAATAGTCAATGAAATAGAGTACTGTCAAGCATTCTTGATGAAAATACCAGAATAAAAGAGAAAATTTTTCTTTCAAATACAAGAAGAAGAGAAGCATGAAAAGATGAACAGGAAAGAGAAATCATAAGGAACTTATTAAAATTGAACTAATCACATTCTTACATGGAAAGACCACATTTGCCACTCATGAGACTTTCCCCAGTATTAGGATAGTTGAAGGGAATGCATACACACACAAACATATATATTTATGTATGTATGTGTGTGTGTGTGTATATATATGTATATATATGTACATATATATACACAAATATACATACATAAACACACATGAATGTATGTGTATATGTATGTATATACACACGCACATATATATGTATATATAGTTAAGTATCTGTGTGAGGATCTATTTATGTTCATGTATGTATACATAGATAGAGGACACAGAGTGAATTGAATATGAAGGGATGCTACCTAAAAATTAAAATTTAGAGGTGAGAGAGGGATATATTGGCAGAAGGAGAAAAGGAGATACAAAGTAAGGCAAATTATCTCACTTAGATATAAAGACAAGAGAAAACTGTTACAATGGAGAAAAAGAGCAGGGAGGTGAAAGTGAATGAAACAAACTTACTCTCAATGGAATTGGCTTAAGGAGGGAATAACATACACACTCAATTGTGTATCTTACCCTATAGCAAATTGGGGGGGGGCGTATTAGGGGGGAGGGTGATAGAAAGGAGGTCATATTGGGGGAGGAGTTAGTGTTATAGGAATCTGAAGACCTTCCCTGCCCCTAGGCCCCCTGATAGGCTTAAGTGACTCTGAGAACCTTCCCTGATTTGAAAATATACTCTGCCCCCTATTAAGCTAAATATGGTCACATAGAGCCTGTGTTGGGAAGCTTGCTCTTCAGGAATGCCCACACCTTATTACTTTGTGATTGGACAGTGGTTCAAGAGGTTTGTGACATTCCTTGAGCCAGGGTAAGGCTTTATATACCCTGATGTGAGTTTTTGCTTTGGGGTTCACTTTGGGAAGAGTTGTGTGATTTGACCAGATGAGACTCTGGGCAACCGTTTAGCCCCCCGGCTTTGAAAACCCAGATGTTCGTGCTTCCCTCTCTGGTGACTAACTAGGTATATATATATAATGGTCAGATGCCTGGAAGCCTGCCTGCTGATCTGTTTCTTTGTCTGCTTGTAAGTTCTCCTTGTCACTTCTGTTTGTATTCTGTCTGTATTCTCTGAAGCTCAGGGTGTTGACTTTTTCCGCTAAACTAGGTAAATGATATATGTTTGATTGATTAAAGTAATATTGTTAAGCTATTTTGAGTTGCTTTCCTTTATAACAGTAGATCTAAGAACCTGTGCTAGCAGCCATCCTGGGTATGCTAGAGTGCTTGCTGCTACAGTTAGTCAGAATCAAACACTTTTGGAAAAGGACAGGGTTAAAAGTGAAAATAGAATAAGTGGGGGACAGGATAGGACCGAGGAAAATAGAGTGTTTTACAATATGAATTTGCTATGGAAGTGTTTTGCATGACTACACATATGTGGCTTGTGTTGAATTGCTTGTCTTCTCAGTGGCGGTGGGTGAGGAGGTAAGAAGGGAGACAACCTGGAACTCAAAGTTTTAAAAACAAATGTTTAAAAATTTTTGTTACATGCAGCCAGGATCTAAGCTATACATATAGTTGGGTAAAGACATCCATCTTGCCCTAGAGAGAGTAAGAAGGAAGGGAGAGGGTAAGAAGAATATAAGACAGTGAAGACTGGGGAAGGGGTAACCAGTAAGCTTGCTATCTTGGAGTAGAGGGTGGAACTCAAAATATTGTGGAAATGAATATCAAAAAGTAAAAGGTAAATAAATTTTTAAAGATAATTTAAGAGTACTTCATTGGAAGGCATCACCGAAGCCTATGGTTGAATGTGATAGATACTGCAGTTACTACAAATAAATTAATCCAGAGGAATTCAGGAAGAGATTGGAATCAGAAAATCAAAGGAGAAGACCAGAAGATGGGTTCGTCTAGCTGAGATGTCATGTTCAACCAAGTGTTTGTCAAGCAGAGCATGGATCAGGACACATTGGGAGTGGAATGATCTCTTCCAGATAAAATCTGTACAAGTCAAGTAACATTTATAGATGGTTCAAGAGATAAAGGAAATGGGGAGATTCATAGTTCTATAGCTGAATGGCCCTGGCCATATGTATTCCCTCCGTTTGTGTTTCACTACCCTAAACTTTATGTGCATGTCTTTGAAGTCTATACTAATATTTCAGGAACTGAATATTTTATAGACACTTAGCTTTACATTTTCAGTAAATGTTTTGGTTAACATTAATTCTACATTAGAGTTTACTTATAAACGAGAAATACACTGATCTGACCTAATGAGCTAAGATGTCAGAAAGAAAAGTCACCCAATCCATACAATTACCCTGAGAAGCAGGTTAGTAGTTATGTGGCTGCACCTTGAGGACTGTCCCTGACCTGGCTAACTCAATGCAGATAGGGTGAGTGTGCTAGTCCCATCTAGGAAAAAAAAAGCCTGGTTAGATATGGGGTCAGAGCCATGTCTAGACTACATTTTTTTTGTGCTGTTATTGTTTACACAAAGTTATTGAGGGCAATGGCTATTGTTTTTTTAAATTATCTTTGTTTCTCCAACATCTATCAGAGTGTCTGGCACCCAGTACAGGTTATTATTAATTAATGATCCCTGATTGTTTGATTTATTGACCAATTTACTTGACGGTTGTCAAAAGATCAGAAAAAAAAAGTTTTCTGACTTGTTTATGGTTACATAGCTAGTAAGTTTTTGAGGATGCATTTGGTTCTAAGGATTTCTAACTCTAGGCCCAGTACTCATTTACTACCTTAGGCTGACTCTTTGACTATGTATTACAATTAAAAATAAAATTTCCTGCAATGTATCAACCATCTAATTATTAATGGTCTATTGGATCACAAGAGACTTCCGATGAAGAATGTTTTATTAAAATAATAATGAAACTTCTCTTTTTCTTTACTCATAATTCAAATTGGGGAAATATTCATAGGATCATAGGAACTGACTTGGGTAGCTCTGAACTCCACAATGGAAAAATGATTTTATCTCTGTTGTTGGAGCCCAAACTGACTTTATAGATTAAAATCAACACCTTGAATTGCTTCCCAAAGTGAGGAGGAAACTAGTACTGACTGAGAATTTCTTGTGGTGGGGACCTGTCAGCAGGTGGGCCATTGAATGATCCAGCAACTCAGTGGGATGCCAAGGAGAGGCAGGAGAAATTCCAAAGAGATGATATTACAGAACAGAGTGAAGGAGAACTGGATTAAGTGATCAAATCTATGTGCTCCCTTTGCTATTTTCCTACATGACAAAAGCTAACTTGTCTCACATTCTTCTCAAAGTTGGCTGTATGTCTCTTTAGCTATCTAACTTTATATTTCTTTGAGTATAGGATGCCTAAAATCTGATGGGAAAAAATATTCTTCATATCTATTAAATAAGTAGTGAACCTTCTCAATGTTTGTTTATTTATTCATTTATTCAAAAAATAGTTATGAAGTCCCTACTATTGCTAGGTACCATACTCAGCTTTTGGGATTCAATGACAGAAACGAAACAGACCCTTCTCATTGAATGTTTTGCATTCTATGGGAGGGGAGCAAAGAATGTGTCAAGTAAATGAGGAAATACATACATATATACATACATTCATACATACATACATGTACACACACATATACAGAAACACACATGCATATCATCATATCAGTTTGGGAATGAAACACAGTAGCCATCAATTTGGCTACTCCCATCACTGATGTAAGTTGCAATCTATCTATGGCTTCTCATCCTATATGTTTGCTGAGAAGACAAGGAAGGATAAAAATTGTGGATCAGGAAAAGCTCACTGCAGAAGATGAAATGTATGTTTAATCTTAAAAGAATCCTAAAAGAAGAGAGGGAATCTATGAGACTAAAGTAAAGAGGGAATGTATTTTAGTCATGGGAGATGGCCAGTGCAAATGAATGAAGATTGGACATGAAGTGGTGTGTATGGAGATCAGAGAGAAGACCAGTTTCAGTGAATTTCACAGTATACCAGGGAAGAGTAATGTCAAAAGAGTCTGGAAAAAAGACTGGGAATCGATTGTGCAGGTCTTTAAAAGATAAATGGTGAAGTTCATATTTTATTTTAGAGGTAATAAGAAGGCACTAGATGGAGGTAACTGAGTGAGGGAGACATATGGACAGACACTTTTGGAAAATTACCTTTAAAACTGTGTGGAGGATAGACTTTCTTGAAGAGAGTTTTGAGGTAGGTAGAACAGTTAAGTTGCCCTGGCAATAACCTAGCCTAGATATGTTCAAGGCCTGAGCTAAGGAAGTGGCTATGTGTATGAAGAGAAGATGTTCATTGCAAGAGATGTTTTGAAAACAAAAATGGTAAATTTGACAACTTAATAGAACAAGTAAGAGGGAAAAGTACAGAATATTGTCAAAGTTAAGAAACTTGGATCCTGAAAAGTGACTTTTAGAGAAGTTAGGAATTTTAGAAAAAGGACCACTTAGGGGGAAAGATAATGGGGAGACTTTTGAAAATAGTATTAATAAGAGTTGAAATTAATAAGACCATATTTACTTACCATATAGCTGTATAACATATATTAGTTTATATTTTATAATATATATATATCATAACATATTTATATAATTATCTATATAAATACATTAACATTTATATTATTAATAATCATCATTTATATAGTACCTACTATGCTCAGGAACTGTAAAGTGCTTCATAAAAGTTATCTCATTTGATCTTCATTATATTGTCAGGTGAATGCAATGTATCTCCTCTTAAAGTTGAGGTAACTGAGGCAAATTAAAGTTAAGTAAATTATCGCAGTTCATAGAGTTAGTGTTTGAGGCAAGCTTTCAACCCAGGTATTTCTGACTTTGGGCCAGCTAGGTGGCACAGTGGATATACCTCTCAGACCTGCAGTCAGGAAGACTCCTCTTCATGAGTTCAAATCAGCCCTCAGATACTTTCTAGCTGTGTGCCCCTGGGCAAGTCAATGAATCCTGTTTGCCTTTGTTTTCTAAACTGGAGAAGGAAATGGCTAACTACTAACCACTACAATATCTTTACCATGAAACTTCCCAAATAAGACCATGGAGAGAGAATGAAAAAATGATATACATGCAAGTACATGAATACATGTAGAGGTAAGGAGGGAGCTTATTTTATTCATGGAAAATGTATATAACTCTCACCTTACATACATACACACATATGATACACACACACACACACACACATATATGTATATGTACACGCACACACACTATATATATATACATATATATATACACACACACACACACACACACACACACACACACACACAGAGAAAAAGAGAGAGAGAAAATAATAAAAACAGTTGGCATCAATGTTAGAGACAGGTTATAAGATGAGAATTTAGCTCTTTTTTTTCCAAGGTCATCCCTTCATTTTCACTTATCTGTTTATTGATTTCTCCAGTAGATTACTCCCTCAATCATTCCCAACTTCTTTAAATTATTTCTCTCTATAAGTTCCTTCCCTACTTACTTCAAATATGCTCAATATTTTTCAATCCTTAAAAAAAAGCTTAATTAGATATTTTGTCATAGCAATTATTATGTTAATTATGTTAATGCTTTTCCATTAAGCTCTCATCCCATATCTGTCATCTCTTCACAGTCAGATTCCTAGAACAAAAAAGTCCAAATTTATCTTCCTCTCTTTTTACTCTTCTAATGCTTTGCAATCTGATTTTTCATTCTCATCACTATAAAAGTGTATTTCAATGCTCTCTCTCTCTCTCTCTCTCTCTCTCTACTAAATCTGATGTTCTTTATTCAATGGTATTCCTTTTCAATCTTTCTAGATTTGTATACACACATAGCCATGATATTCCTCTATGTCTCCAAGGACCTGAATAAGATGTTAATTTGGATTAATTGCAAGCTTCTATAACTAAAAAATCTCATTGTATTTTCCCCCAAACCTATTCCTCTTCTAAAATCCATAATTTTTATTGTCACTATGAGTCTTTTAGTTCTTTTTCTCATTTTTCTCAACATTTCACTCTGATTTCACCTATTTAACAAGTTACAAAATCATGTTATTTCTACCTAGGATGAGGACTGAGTAAAGCCATCAGGCTTGGCAATTTAGAGATCATTGATATCCTTGAATCATGCAATTTAACAGTAGTTGCTTGATGAGGTTGAAAGCTAGATTACAGAGTTTAGATAAGAGTGAAGAGAGAAAGAGTGTAAGCAGCAAGTACAGAAATGAAAAACTTTTCAGTATTTGTAACAAAAAAATAACAACAGAACTCAATGGAAAATTCAATATAAAATACCCATAAGAAGTATAAGAGAATCATTAAAGACTAATTATAAGGCACTTATTCATGTCAGACTATTTACTTATCATATACATGAAAATGTTATCAATATTCTTAAAGTTGTCATCACTACTAAGGTTGTTTGAAAGAAATGTCAGAACTGATTTCTCTGTGATGGGGTGATTCTGAAAAACAAAAGTGGATAAGGGGGGGTGGATCCAAGATGGTGATATAGAAGCAACAAGGTTCCCCAGCTCCCACATAGCCACCTCAAATATCCATAAAATATGACTCTAAACAAATGGGGATGAGAGGTGGGTGATGGAGGGGAGGGCAAGGTGGGGGAGAGGGTTGCTGGAAGCACACACTTTTGTAAAGGGACAGGGACAGGGTAGAGAATAGAACAAGGGGGGCAGGATAGAAGAAGGGACATATAATCCGTCTTTCACAATGTGTCCATTGTGGAGATGTTCTGCATAACTACACATGTAAAGCCTGCATTGAATTGCTTGTCTTTCCAGTGAGGGTGGGTGATGAGGGAGGAAGGGAGAGAATCTAGAATAAAAATTTCTATAATCAATTTTTAAAATGCATACATGTGTGTGTGTGTGTGTGTGTGTGTGTGTGTGTGTGTGTGTGTGTGTAATTATCACTAACTACATGCAACTGGGAATTAAGATACACAGGCACTGGGGTAGAGAGATCCATCTTGCCCTACTGGAAAGTCAGAGGGGTGATGGGGAGGACTTACGAGAGAGCAGATTGGGGGAGGGGTCATACAGTGGGATGGCTATTTTTGGATGGTGGTTAGGGGAAAGATGGGGAGAAAATTTGTAACTCAAAATCTCGTGGAAATGAATGATGTAAACAAGATAATAAATAAATAAATTTGAAAAAAAAAGAAAATATAAAAAAATAAATAAAAATTTAAAAAAAGAATGAACTTGAGCAACTATTATAAATAAGCAAATTAAAAATGAAGGACATGTGAAGAAAGATGCTATCTACCTACAGAGAAAGACCTAAAAAATAGAAGTATGTATATAATAATTTTACACATACATGTCTATTTTTGTCTAAAGGTAGCCATTTCTAGGGTGGGGCAAGGGGAAGAAGAACAAAAAGGAAAAAAAAATGTGATAACTATCATATGAGATTTATAGATTCATGCACAATCTTCTTTTTTTAGTGTTGCTATGTTATAGAAATGCTTGTTTTATTCCATAAATTAAAAATAAATTTACAAATAAAATTTAAGAAATAAAACAAAAAACAAAAATGAAGAAAGTTGCAATTTAAATATAGACAGAGAGAAGAAAGAAGGATCAGAGCAGATGATACAGTGAGAAAAAGTTAGGTAAATCTACTACCAACAGCAATATGACTAAAGGGGTATGTCATATGTGCAGATCATACAATCTTTCTGTCTCCAAGGTCTATTCCACTGTGTCCATTCATATATAAGCTAGGCAGATACAAGTTAGAATTGTGTGCACTCTCATATCACTCAAAGCTGTGTTATTTTTGGAAAGGAGGATTTCATGAATTTATTCGTTCTATAAATGTTATTTTGTCTAGACTATTGTAATCATAGTAGGGATCCCCTGCTGTACTCCTGGATGTTGAATGTTTCTTAATTTTTATGAAACTAAAATAGATAACAATTTTGTGATCCCCAAGGGAGTGTGGTCCAGATCAAATGGGCTCACTTTCCGCAGGGTGCTCCAAAAGTGATTCACTTACATTGGCAATAGCCAATGATAAGGTAGAATTTGAGTGAGGCATACACGCCTCTCTGTGATGATGATTTGCCAAAGTAAGCAATCATTGCAAAATACATTTAGTGCCAAAAAGCACCTTAGAGAAAATGTAGTTCACTCTTCTAATTTTACAGATGGGGAAGCTCAAATCCATAGAGGTTAAGAGACTAGCCCAAGGAAACAAAAATAGTGAGCTTTAGAGCTGAGATTAGAACTGAGGTCCCTTGACAGCTCTTTTTCTCTGTCTATATCACATATGTCACAATCATAAAAATGCACCATAATGAATTATTACCAAAGTATCAGTCACCATTTCCAAGAAAGATAAAAAATTTCTTACATGTGAATAGATCCCATGTCTCACATATCACAGTCAGTAACAAGATTATAATGGAAGACCAAAACTTAGCATTGTCTCATTACAGCAGTGTTTCCTTAGCAAGAGAAAAAAAATGTGCTTCTGATGATTTCCATTCAGTAAGTAATAATATATATATATAATACAATATAGCCCCCAAATTTGGTAAAGCAAGTTTTTATTTCAGAATGATCCATCCTGACAACTTCACTGGATAAGGAGAAGTAGGACAATTTCACTTGAGTTTTATTTAATCTAATATTTGAGGTCCCCCATTGAATTTCTACTTTTTTTAAATTTGATGTCTTATCTAGGCCTTAGTGAATCTTTGTCTAACCAGCAGCTAAATAAGCACTGATTATGTCTTTATACTTTACAATAGAGCTGTAATATCATGATTGGAGACATCCCTTCAAAATGAAAACCCATAATATCCTTGCTAGAGATAGTGATTGAAATCAAGTCAGAGTCAAAGCCAACAGTCTGGATGTGTCTGGCACGAATGGATTTGTCTGAGTTCTGGGTTGCAAGGGAGGTGTAAGGATGGGGGCACAGTTTCAGTTTAGTTTCAAAGGAAGACAAAATTTTGTTCCAGAGTAGATTCAGAAAAGCCACTTGGACTCCATGCAGAGAACATCACCTTCATAGGCAAAAAAGGTATATTGAAATTTATAGTTAAAATACTTGTACTGGGTTCAAGTCTTATCTTCGGCAATTGCATTATGCATCTCTAGCTCTCTGGGTATCAGTTCCCCATCTTTAAAATTAGAAGGATGAATGAGAAGCAGTCTAAGGTAACTTATACCTCTAGATCATCATTCCACAATAACCTACAGTTAGAGTAACAATTGGTAATTTTTATGTTTGGGACAGGTAAAGCAATCAATCCTTTAGCAAGTAAAGCAGTCTGTGCTCCAGTGTAGAAAAAGTAATTGCTGTGGAGTCAGAAGACCTGTGTTCAATTCTGCCTTTGATGTTTACTACATAAATGATTTCAAGAAAGTCACTTAAAAGTAATTTCTTTGTTTTTCTACTTCATTTATAAAACATAGAAGTTGAAAAGATGACCTCTGATGTTCCCCAGATCTCTATACTTATTATCCCTTAAATGGCATGAAGTATGGCCTCATTTGGAGAATGGGAAGGAGCCAGGAAATACTTTTTCATGGAAGGGAGACAGAGGCTGCAGGATGCATCTGCACGGCTGTTTCTGGGAAGATTCCTGGGCCAAAGTTAAGGGGTAATTGGGACCAAGATGGGATGTAAGATCACTTCTTGGTCAATAATCAAGAATTTCACTATCCTACCTAGTTATTCTCATCAACAAGGTGCTAAACTCTGTTGTGTCTATCCTCTTGAAGGAATCTTAGTACTATCTTTGCCCTCTAAATTTGGCAACTAGGGGGATGGCTAAGTGGTGCAGTGAATAGAGCACCAACCCTGCAGTCAGGAGGACCTGAGTTCAAATCTGACCACAGACACTTAACACTTACTAGCCATGTGACCTTGGGCAAGTTGCTTAATCCAAATGGCCCTGCCTTCCCCCCTCCAAAAAGCAAAAATAAAAGAACAAATGAATGAATGAATGAATGAGTGAATGAATTTGGCACCTAAGGGAGAAAAAATACTATTTCCTTATGCTTATCATGACTCTGTCTCCAACAGAGATACAAAAAAATGTTAATCCCCACCCAGAGCAAGCAGTAGAGAAGTATAAGGATTAGTATATGAAAACTGTAATGCTTCATATAGTTATAATGTCTCTCAATATGAGCTTTATTATTAAACTTCTTTTTCCTAACTTGTTATAAGAGGAGAGTTATTTTTTTTCTTTTAAAAGGAGAGAAGGGAAGAGAATAGAATAGTCAGAGAGAAAAAAAAATTATTAGTCCATCAATGAATGCACACGCTTAAGAAAAAGAGAATCAGAGTGAAACAGGCAATTGGGACAGCTTTGAAACTAAAATAGTCAACAAATTATGTGTTTTAAAAACACAAGTTGTGAATCATAGAAATCTGTGGTTTCATGGATCTCAAGTTTTTTTTTTCATATTCTTCATACCT
This sequence comes from Pseudochirops cupreus, assembly GCA_028627135.1. Classification (NCBI taxonomy): domain Eukaryota; kingdom Metazoa; phylum Chordata; class Mammalia; order Diprotodontia; family Pseudocheiridae; genus Pseudochirops; species Pseudochirops cupreus. Next base: position 356,519,485 of record CM053581.1, on the reverse strand, counting down.
GGAAATGCATATAATTGCTAATATTGTTTAAGTTTAGAATAATATTATTTAATAAAACTAATAATTGGGAGGCACATTCAAGATGGTGACATAGAAGCAGGAGAGTTCTGCAGCTCCATTCATAACCATCTCAAATACCTATAAAATATGACTCTAAATAAATTTTAGATTTCCATAACCAACAAAAGTACAGAGTAACAAAGCTTCCACTGAAGGCAGCCAGGCAGGTGGAATGGGAAGGGTTCATCAAAGTGCACTGGGAGCCAAGAATAGTTGCTTCTGTAGCCCCAGGGAGGCCAGAACAAGCCATAGCTGGAGCATTCAGGAGAGGGGATAACCAGCAGCTGTGGCAGTTTCCAGAATTATCAACTCATAATAACCTAGGACAAAGTCAAAGGTCACTGGAACTTGGGTAAATTTTGGGGAGAAAAGTGGGTCAGGCTGTCTGCCCCCAGTGCAAGAAAGCAGCAGAAGTGGTCACCCTGCAGCCTTCTCCACGTGGCTGCTTCAGAGCTTCCAGCCTGCAGATTGCATGGGGGCCAAGCAATCATTCAGAGGATAATTGCTCTTGCCTTAAGCTGTCTGGATCAGGACCTTGTTCTTAGGTGGTGGTCCTGAGGTGCATGAGCAGTGAGCCAAAGCTGGTGGGGGCTGCAAAGATGCCAGCCTCCTAATAGCCCCAGCAGCTGCAAAAACCCCAGCAATTTGGGACAAAGCTCTTCCCTCTGGAAGTAGAGTTCTACTGAGCCCCAAAGACAAGTAATTGACTGGCAACATGAGCAGGCAAAAGAAGCAAAGTAAGCACAGCAACCCAACTTTAGATTCCTTTTTTGGGGGGACAAAAAGGATCAATGCTGGATCAGGAGGAGGATAACACAGTCAGAACTCCTGCACCAAAAGCTTCCAAGAAAAATGTAGACTGGTTACAAGACATAGGAGGAGCTTAAGAAGGATTTTGAAAACCAAATAAGAGAAGTGGAGGAAAAATTGGGAAGAGAAATGAGAATGGTGCAAGAAAATCATGAAAAGAGAGTCAACAACCTGACTGAAGAAAATGACATATTAAAAAATAGATTAACTCAAATGGCAAAAGAGGCCCAAAAAGCCAATGAGGAGAAGAATGCCTTAAAAAGTTGAATTTGCCAGATGGAAAAAGAATCTCAAAAGCTCACTGAAGAGAATAATTCTTTCAGAAATAGAGTGGAGCATATGGAAGCAAATGACTTTATGAGAAATCAAGACACTGTTAAACAGATCGAAACAAAGAAAAAAAT
>CM053581.1:356498936-356518111 GCA_028627135.1 Pseudochirops cupreus | reverse complement strand
CTTAAAAAGTTGAATTTGCCAGATGGAAAAAGAATCTCAAAAGCTCACTGAAGAGAATAATTCTTTCAGAAATAGAGTGGAGCATATGGAAGCAAATGACTTTATGAGAAATCAAGACACTGTTAAACAGATCGAAACAAAGAAAAAAATAGAAGGCAATGTGAAATATCACTTTGAAAAAACCTCTGACCTGGAAAATAGATCAAAGAGAGACAATTTAAAAATTATTGGACTACCTGAAAGTCATGATCAGAAAAAGAATGTAGAAAGCATCCTTCAAGAAATTCTCAAGGAAAATCACCCTGATATTTTAGAATCAGAGGGCAAAATAGAACTTGAAAGAATTCACTGATCACTCCTTGAAAATGATCCCCAAAAGAAAACTCCTAGGAATGTTATAGCCAGGTTCTGGAGTTCCCAGATAAAGAAGTAAATATTATAAGCTGCCAAGAAGAAACAATTTGAATACTGTGGAAACACAATCAGGATAACCCAGGATCTACCAGCTTCTATATTAAGGGATCAAAGGGCCTGGAATATGATATTCTGGAAATCAAGGGAGCTAGGGTTAAAACCAAGAATCACCTACCCATAAAAATTGAATATAATGTTTCAGGGAAAAATATGGACATTCAGTGAAGTGGAGGACTATCAATCATTCTTGCTGAAAAAAAAAACTGAATAGAAAATTTGAAACTCAAATACAAGAAGAATGAGAAGATAAACAGAAAAGAAATCATAAGGAACATATCAGAGTTGACTATTTACATACCAACATGAAAAAATGATAATTGTAACTTATGAAACTTTTCTCAGTATGAGGATAGGTGAAGGGAATACAGATGTATGTATGTGTGTGTGTGTGTGTGTGTGTGTGTGTATTTGTGAGTATGTGTGTATATATATGTATGTGTGTATATATATGTATATGTGTGTATGTGTGTACATACATATATATATGCATATGTGTGTGTATATATATTTATACATATGCATATGAATACATATCTGAGTGTGTGTATATATGTGTACATAGACAGAGGGCACAGGATCAATTTAATAGGAAAGGATGATATTTTAAAAGGTGAAATTGAGAGAGTGGGAGTGGAATAGAATGAGAAGAGACAGGGAGAGACAGAATTGGTTAATGATTCATATAGAAGATTAATGGGATAAATGTTACAGTGGAGTGGATGAACAAGAAGGCAAAAGGGAATGGGTCAAACTTACTATAATTGAATTTGGCTTAGGGAAGGAATGCCATACACTCTAAATTGGGTATCTTGCCTTACAAGAAAGTAGGGGGGATGGGGAAGAGAGAGGGGATGATGGAGGGGAGGGCAGGGTGGGGGGGGTAGGCTTTTAGAAGCACACACTTCTATGACAGGACAGGGACAAAGTAGAGAATAGAGCAAGGGGAGAGGTCAGGATAGGAAGGAGGGAAATATAATCAGTCTTTTACAATATGTCCATTGTGAAGATGTTCTGTGTAGCTACACAAGTATAGCCTGTATTGAACTGCTTATCTTTCAAGTGGTAGTGGGTGATGAGGGAGGAAGGGAAAGAATCTAGAATTTAAAGAGTTCTATAATCCAATATTAACTCTCTCTCTCTCTCTCTCTCTCTCTCTCTATATATATATATATATATGTATATATATATACATACATATACACACACACATATATGTTATATATATTGTGTATACGTTAACTATATGTGTGTGTATAATTATTATTATTAATTACTGGGAATTAAGATGTACAGGTACTGGGGTAGGGATATCCATCTTGCCCTTCCAGAAAGTTAGATTGGTAATGGGGGAGGACATAGGAGAGAAGAGATTGGGGGAGGGCATATAAAGTGGGATCACTGTTTGGGGTGGTGGGTAGGGGAAACATGGGGAGAACATTTGTAACAAAAAATCTCATGGAAATGAATTATGTAAACTAAAAATAAATGAAAGTTAAAAAAATAAAACTAAGAATCTCTAACTTGCTTTAGAAAAGCTACCTTTGAGAAAGTAAAAGATATGGAAAGATGCAACATGTTAGAGTGGTTCCAGTAAAATATCCATAGCTTCTTAATCTATTCTGAGGTTGAAATTTGCCCTGCAGAATGCTATCACTTGTTTCATCCATCCTGCTAATCTGAATATGCCTTTGCTTTAAGTGATTTATATGTAACTACACAAAATGTATCTTGACTATTTCCCAGGGGGGCAAAATTACTTTGTGGAATTCTGTTTTACTATGTTAACTTGGCAGAATTTGAATTTGGAGATTATCAATTTGTCAGGAATTGGTGTCCCTTCTTTTAAATGAAGTAAGAAAACAGAAGTCATCCCTCCCTGTTGGAAAGGGAGAGTGATTTGGTTCTGTTACTGAATCCATGTAAAGAGTAATTGCATTTCTCCGGGTAATTGTGCAGTGTTTTCAATATTCCCATACTTTAGCATGACACACATCTATACTTTTTAATAATGGTTGTTCTTGTATTGATTCATGGTTGCCATTTCTAGGACTACATGTAACAGATTTTTGCACTGTAGCCACCCTCATAATGTCACATTATATCATCCATATGAAAAATCAAAATTGTGGGTGACAGGGTAATGGTCCTGTGACTGAGTAGACCATAATTTTTTTCAACAATGAACTTTGTAAAGTAAGTTATATAATCCAGAATTCTGGGATCCATATGTAGTAAGAATCCTTAGAGACCGTCTATTCCCATCTATACTTGAACAGGAATGGATTCTGTGGATTACTTGACAAATAGACATACAGTTACTCTTTGAAAATCTCTAGTGAGAAGAAACCCATTACTTGCAGGGACTACTCATTTCACTTTTGGACAGGTTCTAATTACTAGAATGTTATGTCCCTGCTCCCTATCACAACCAAACTAGTCATAGACAGAAGGGGCAATATCTTATAACCTTCACAAACTTATTTAATTATCTTTATGAAATTCTTCATTATTCTCCCCTTTCAGCAATCAAACTACTCAAACATGTAAGTGGCAGAACCATACATTTTTTTCAAACCTAAACAAGCCTGTCTCAAACATCCAGCCAGACCTCCAATGCTATGCTCGGGGGATAAGCATAACAAGTACAATATTTCTTACATGTCAATCCTTTAAATACTTCAAGGCAGCTACTATATCATATTCTCCTTAAATCTTCTCTTTTCTAATTTTAATACCCCAAATTCTTTTTACTGTTCTTCATAAAACATGGTTCAAAGTCAATCATTGTCCCATTCACCTTTTTCAAACCATTGATGTATTTGTATAAACAGACACACACACAGACACACACAGACACACACACACACTCACAAGCATCTTTAAGGATGTTCTATAACCAAAGTTATTTGCATTAAAATGGGGGCTTGCCAAGGGTCACACAGCTAGTATGTGTCAAAGGTGAAAGCTGAACCTATATTTCTATATTTGAAGACAATTCTCCATTGAATGGGTTATGCTGTTCCTCTTCTCCACTTTTGCTTGTAATATCAAATTAAGAAACAATTCTTCTAGAATGGGGAAATGTGATTTTTTTTTTTTTGCTTTTTGGAAGGAGAAAGGCAGGGAGGTTAGGGTTAACTGACTTGCCCAAGGTCACATGGTTGGTAAGTGTTAAGTGTCTGAGACCAGATTTGAACTCAGGTCCTCCTGATTCCAAGGCTGATGCTCTATTTATTGTACCACATAGCTGCCCTGAAATTTGACTTTTTACTGATTTATATTTATATCAGACTTTTATAATATGATCATTGACAAAATAATGCTTTCTCCTAATTTGGATAAATCTGTTTTGATAAGTTATAATATTTATACTTGCTAGAAATACAATAAATATTATAAATCAAAAGCTTAGGCACAAACTGATAGCTAACAGAAATTCTGTATAGAGAATAATGTTTCATCTAAAAGATTCTGGATTCTAAATAATCAAGATTATTTTAATAAAAGTTCTGTTTTTTAGAGTGTATGGTTCTTTTAAAAGTTTTATTTAGTTATATGTAAAAATGATTTTTTAAACATTTGTTTTTAAAACTTTGAGTTCCAAATTCTTTCCTTTCCTCTCTACCCACCCCACCTCCCCCTTGAGAAGGCAAGTAATTCAATATTGGTTATACATATGTAGTTATGTAAAACATTTCCATTTTAGTCATTTTGTGAAAGAAAACACACTAAAAAAGTAAAGAAAAATAAAGAAAGTAAAACTTTGTGTTTCAATCTATATTCAGATGTCATCAGTTCTTTCTCTTGGGATGAATAGCATTTTTCATCGTAAGTTCTTCAGGGTTGTCTTGGATCACTGAATTGCTGAGAATAGTTGCTATTCACAGTTGATCACCTTATAATATTGGTTGTTTCTTTCCACACAGTACACGTCACTTTGTATCAGCTCATATAAGTCTTTCTGCGATTTTTCTGAAATTATCCTGCTTATCATTTCCTATAGCACAGTAGTATTCCATAAAAATTACATAGCATGGGAGAGAATTCTGGGAAGATGTTGCAGTAGGTAAGAAAATTTGAAGTTCTCAAGATTTCCCCCCACAAAAAGAGTTAATATAGCACTTTAGGGTGAACAAAGTGTGAGTGGAGATAAATAAAAACAGGGGCAAGACCTGGATTTTCCTGTGATAATTTGAGAAGTTCAGAAGAAAAATCCTGGGACAAGATTTAAAACCTGTGAAGACTAACCACCTTCAGACTAGGTTTGGTTTTAAGAACAAGCAGCAAGCTGCTTAAACAACAACTGACAAGCCCTGGGATTAGTTGGTTTGAGAGGCTGCATCAGCCCCACCTATAGGAACTTTTACCCCCCAAATTGAGGGGAGTTTGGCATCTGAGTCTGGGAAGATTAAGGAACCACTGAAGATAAGGAACTCCAGACCCAGTTGTGCTGGGAAGAGGGGAGAGAAGGAACCAGCACATGTCTGATGAGTGCAGAAGCAGTGTTGCACTTATAGGAGTTTGGAGTTTTGACTTTGATTCCAGGCTAGAGGGAAGAACTGAAGATCTGGGGCAAAAAGGCACCATTTCCTGTACCCAGGGCAATTACAAAGGCAAGAGACAATCCCTTGGCCTCTGTTGTATGAGCCCAGTGGAGGAACCCCCAATCAGAAACTCAACATGTCTATTTTAAAGATCCATGAAAGAGAGATCTTTGACTCTCATAGAAACCCCACTGTTGAAGTTGACCTCTACACTGGAAAAGGTCTGTTCCGAGCTGCTGTGCCCAGTAGTGCTTCTACTGGTATCCATGAAGCCTTGGAGCTCTGACACAATGATAAGACCCGCTACATGGGGAAAGGTGTCTCAAAAGCAGTTGAGCACATCAATAAAACTATTGCCCCGACCCTGATTAGCAGGAAACTGAATTTTGTGGAGAAGAAAATTGACAAATTAGTGATAGAGATGGATGGCACTGAGAATAAATCCAAATTTGGTGCAAATGACATATTGAGAGTATCTCTGGCTATTTGTAAGGCTGGAGCTGCAGAGAAAGGTGTCTCCTTGTACCGCCATATTTCTGACCTTGCAGGCAATGATGAAGTCATCCTGCCAGTTTGAGCCTTCAACATGATCAATGATGGCTCCCATACTGGTAATAAGCTGGCTATGCCAGAGTTCATGATCCTCCCTATTGGAGCAGTAAACTTTAAGGAGGCCATGCACATTGGAGCTGAGGTCTACCACAACCTGAAGAGTGTGATTAAGCAGATATAGGGAGAGGATGCCACCAATGTGGGGGATGAAGGTGGCTTTGCTCCTAACATCCTGGAGAATAAAGGAGCTCTGGACCTGCTAAAGAGTGCTATTAGTAAGGCTGGCTATATTGATAAGGTCATAATTGTCATGGATGTTGCTGCCTCAGAATTCTTCCAATCTGGGAAATATAACTTGGACTTCAAGTTTCCTGATGATTCCAACAGATGCATCTCCCTGTCTGAGCTTGGGGACCTCTACAAGAGCTTCATCAAGGACCATCCAGTGGTGTCTATTGAAGATCCTTTTGACCAGTATGATTGGGAAGCTTGGAAGAATTTCACTGCTACTGCTGGCATCCAGGTGGTAGGGGATGACCTCACAGTGACCAGTCCCAAGCACATTGAAAAGGCTGTGAATGAGAAACTGCCTCCTACTCAAAGTGAACCAGATTGGCTCTGTGACTGAATCTCTCCAGGCATACAAGCTGTCCCAGTCCAATAGGTGAGGAATAATGGTTTCCCATAGTTCTGGGGAGACTGAAGATACCTTCATTGCAGACCCGTGGTGGGTCTCTGCACTGGGCAGATCAAGACTGGTGCCCCCTGCCGATCTGAGTGTCTGGCCAAGTATAACCAGCTTCCCAGAATTGAGGAAGAGCTGGGCAGCAAGGCTAAATTTGCTGGAAGGAAATTCAGAAGCCCTCAGGCCAAGTAAGCTTTGTGGCCTGGAAGCCTAAGAGCTCATGGGCGCCAATCATCTCTGTAGAAGTTGGCTCCCATACTAAGAATGGGCAGCACCAAGTACCAGACCAGTTTTGTTTTGGGGGCAGGGGCCTCTGTTGCTTAACTTCCCTCTCCCCTCCACCTTTCTATGATGTTCTCACTGCTTCATTAGAACTGTCTTACACCAGAGACTTTCTGATCATCTGGCTCTCTGTCAGCAGACCCTTGTCATACTGACTGGGATAGAATGACCTGTTCTCACCCCCAACCCTGGTTATGTGTGAAGTCATATACTTGTGATGCAGCCCCCACCGAGCCCACAGGCCAGATTCTTAGTGGCTTCTATGTGCAGAATAAAAATATTCAGTAACTCAACAACAACAAAAAAAAGACAAGAGATGATTACAAACCTATTACCACAAAAAGTGCGCAGGCAAAAGAGAAAGAATTCGACCATAGAAAGCTATTCTGGGGGTAGAAATGACCGTAGTTCCTCTTCAGAGGAGGATATTGAAGTAAAGAAACCCCCAAAGAGTAATGTCAAATGGTCACTTGCCTAAGAAGAATTTATAGAAAATCTTTAAAAAGAATTTAAAAATCAAATGACAGAAATGGAGGAAAAACTAAAAAAAAAAAAAATAGGAAAAAATAATTCCCCAAAACAAGATTTGAAAGCAAGGTCAACCAGGCAGAAAAAGGAGTTCCAGAATCTTAAGGAAGAAAATGATACCTTGAAAAAAATAATTGGGGAAAATGAAGTCCATGAACTCATAAGAGATCAAGAAATAATTAAACAAAATAGGAATGATGAAAAAAAAAGAAGAGAAAGTAAAACATGAGGAAAATAACAGATTTGGAGAATAAATCAAGAAGAGAAAACATCAATATACTCAGACTAGTCAAAAGTTATGAGCAAAAAAAAAGAATCTTGATACAATAATACAAGAAATAATTAAAGAAAATTATCCTACAGCATTAGAACAAGTGGAGGAAGTAGAAATACAAAAAAAAAAATCCATGTATTACCACTTAAAAGAGATATTATGAGGAAAATGTAGGATTATCATAGTCAAATCCCAAAGCCCCCAGCTCAATGATAAAATATTAAAAGCATCAAATTAAAAAAAAAAACAACTTAATATGATGGAGCCACAATTAGAATCACACAAGACCTAGCAGCAAAGACATTAAAGGACCCCAGGTTTTAAAACACAATATAGCAAAGAGCAAAGAACTTGGATTTCACCTGTACATATCATAGCCTGCAAAGTTAAGTAATATCCTGAGTGAAAAAAAGGACATTTGATAAACTCTCAGTCTTTCAAGTCTTCATTAAAAACAACAGCAACAACAACTGAACTTAACAGAAGATTTTATATACAAGAACCAAGAGAAATATAAGGTGTGTACCAAAGACTAATTATAAGGGATTCATAAGGACAGACTATATTATATGTGTGAAATGTAAAATGTATGTCTAAGATTCTTATTAATAATTGTGTAGCTCATAAGAAAGATTTGGCTAAACCTGACTGATATCAATTTGAAAAGTAAAACCATTCAGGAACAGTTAAACAAAGTAATTATTTTATACAAATGAGGTGCAAGAGGAAGAGTCAATACAGAGGAATTAGATGTGGGAGGAGGGCTGGTAGTTCTGCTAACCCCTTCCATTGGGAATGGTTTTAAGAGGAAACAATACATATACATACACACACACACACACACACACACATACATACACACACACACATACATACACACACACACATATATATATATATATATATATATATATATATTTAGAAGATTATAAAAGTTTTCAAATTTGGAAGAAATAAAATTGTAGGAGCATAGGGAGAGGGGAGGACAAGGGACGGTTTTTAGAGGGGAAGGTGGTGGAATGGGTAAAAGAGCATATAGTTGGGTGTATAAATTTATGGGAATGGGAGGATAGAGATATGGGAGGAGAGTAGGCAAGTAATAGGAGGCAAGGTACAAGTAAAGCAGAGGAGGCAGGAGGGATAGAAAATAAGAGATATGCACAAATATAAAAAAAACAAACCAAAGATTAGGAGCAGAATATGTTTGGGAGAGTATATATCTATATGTATTTTGTATGCATATGTATATATGTATATGTATGTATGTATATATGTATATGTATGTATGCATATGTGTATCTATATATTTATAGATATAGAGAAACATACCTAAACTTTCTTATAACCTGTGGGGGGGGGGCTGCAGGATGGAGGAGGGGGAAAAAGAACAATGTAAAAAGAAATACATAGCAGAGAACAAAAGAAAACTCACAAGGAAGCAAAGAGAAGAGTCAGTACAATGTGTATTATTTATCACACAGGCTTTCTTGAAGTAAAAATTTACTCTTAAATATTTTGAATTCTCTCTTATGTTCTGCTATGCACATGGCATGTGATTTTTCTTTCTTTTGTATTTTTTTTGTGTTTTTCTTTCTTTTCTCTATTCTGTATTTGTAATTTGGCCCTTGAGCCTAAAATTAAAAAAAAAAAACCAAAATACAGCACAATTTGTTTAGCTATTCCTCAATTGATGGTTATGCCCTCAATTTCCAAATCTTTGCCACTAGAAAAGGCTGTTATAAATAAATTTGTACATATAGCCCTTTTCCTTTTTGTTCTTTTATCTGTAAGGATACAGAACTAGTAGTATTTTTGCTAGGTCAAAGGGTATACATGGTTTTATAGCCTTTGGGGCATAGTTCAAATTTCTCTCCAAAATGGTTAAATCAGTTTACAACTCCACCTAGAGTGTATTAATGTCTCATTCCCCTCCCCCTCCCACATCTTATCCACCTTATGGCAATGTCTTTTTTCTGTCCTATTAGACAATCTAATAGATATGAGGTAGTATCTCAGAATTATTTTAATTTGCATTTCTCCAATCAATAGTGAGTTAGAACATTTTCTGATTGTTTCATCTGAAAACTATTCATGTCCTTTGATCATTTATCCAAATTTGACTCAGTTCTCTATATGTTTGAGAAATAAGGCCTTTGTCAGAGAAACTTCCTTCCTTTTTTTTTTTCAAATTGCTATTGATAACTCTGTTCCCTCCATCTTATTCCCTGCCCTCATTTATTCTATTCTCTTTCTCCTTTTACCCTGTCCCTTCTCAAAAGTATTTTCCTTCTGACTTCTACCTCCTCCAATCACCTCTTCCTTCTAGCATTACCAATCCCCTCTGTTATTCCCTTGCCCTCCTATTTTCCTGTAGGGTAAGATAGATTTCTAAACTCGACTTAGTGTATATGTTATTTCCTCTTTGAGACCCCCTTCCCTTCCACTTTAAAAGCTTTTTCTTACCTCTTTTATGTGAGATATTTTTTCCCATTCTACCTTTTTCTTTCTCCCAACACATTCCTCTCTCACCTCTTAATTTTATTTGATGATAGTATCCCTTTATATTCAACTCACACCTGTGTCCTTTAACTGCCCTAATAATGAGAAATTCCTTATGAGTCATAAGTATCATATTTCCATGTACGAATATAAATAATTTAACCTTATTAAGTTTCTTATGATTTCCTTTTCCTGTTTATTTGTTTATGATTCTCTTGAGCCTTGTATTTAAAACTCAAATTTTCTATTCATCTCTGATCATTTATCAAGAATATTTGAAAGTCCTCTATTTCATTGAAACATTATTTTTTTTTTCCCCTGAAGGACTGTACTCAGTTTTACTGGATTCTTGGTTGTAATCCTAACTCCCTTGTCCTCCAGAATATCATATTCCAAACCCTTTTATCCTTTAAGGTAGATGTTGCTAAATCTGTTATCTTACTGTGGCTTCATGATACTTGAATAGTTTCTTTCCGGTGTTTGTGATATTTTCTCCTTGACATGACAACTTTGGAATTTGACTATAATATTCCTAGCAGTTTTGATTTTGGAATATATTCCAGGCACTGATTAGTGTATTTTTTAAAAAAAAATTTATTACACCTTTGGGTTCTAGAATATCAGGGCAATTTTCCTTTAAAATTTCTTGAAAGATAATGTCTAGGTTTTTTTTTTATCAAGACTTTCAGGGAATCTAATAATCTTTTAAAATCATCTCTCCTAGATATCTTTTCCAGATCAGTCTTCCAATGAAATATTTCACATTGTCTTATATGGTTTTTCCATTCTTATGGTTTTGTCTTCTTGTTTCTAGATTTTTCATGAAGTCATTAGTATCCATTTGCTTCATTCTAATTTTTAAGGGATTATTTTCTTCAGTAAGTTTTTTACCCCCTTTTCCATTTCTCCAACTCTACTTTTTAAGGAGTTTCCTTCTTCAGTGATTTTTGGTCCTCTTTCCATTTGAGCAATTTTGCTTTTTAAAGCATTCTCCTCATTGGCTTTTTGGATCTCTTTTATCATTTGACCTTTTTTATAAGGTATTTTCTTCAGTAATTGTGTGTGTGTGTGTGTGTCTCCTTTTCAAAGGTTTTGACATTTTCTCATGATTTTCTTACATTGTTATTTTTTCTCTTCCTAATTTTTCCTCTACCTCTATTACTTGCTGCTTTTTTTTTCTTTTTGTAAAGGGGAAGGCATGTCAACTGGGGTCAAGTGACTTGCTCAAGGTCATACATCTAGTAAGTGTTAAGTGTCTGAGGCTGGATTTGAATTCTGGTCCTCCTGACTTCAGGGCCAGTGCTCTATTCACTGTGCCACCTAGACACCCCTTCTTACTTGATTTTCAAAATACTTTTTGACCTCTTCCATACCTGAGACCAATTGATATTTTTCTTGGAGGATTTTAATGTAGGAGCTTTGATTTTATTGTCTTCTATTGAGTATCTGTTTTGATTTTCCTTGTTACCCTAGTAACTTTCAATGGTCAAATTTTTTTCTGTTGCTTGCTCATTTTCCCAGGTTATTTACTGACTTTTAAGTCTTTGTTAAAATAACTTGGCTTCCAGGATGGAGGGTGCATTCTCCCAAGCTTCACAGTTTTGTTCAGCTATTTTCAGTGATACTTCTAGGGATCAGTTAGTTTTCAGTTCTTAATAATCTTCAATATGATCTAATAAGAGGTGGGTTTACTACTCTCCTGGCCTGTACTCTGGTCTGTCAGTGACTACAAGCACTGTTTTCTGCCTTGCCACTATGATATGAGTCTCTGCTCCACTGAAGCTCCAAGCTCTGGCATGCTAGTATTCCTCCTTGCCCTGGGACTGCCACTCAGGACTGTGATAAGGATTCAAGTATGGGCAAAGCAACAGAGTTCCATCTCAGTGCCAGCAAAGAAACCCCTATAATATCTTTCATTCCAGTTGTGCCACCCTGCTGCCATTGGTGGACTGAGATCTACAGAAATAGCTGCTACTGCTGCAGATTCAGATTCAGTGACTACTGGTTTGCTGGACCTTGTTTGGACCATTGTCTACTCTCACCCAACTGCAACAGACTTTTGCTGCTAACCTTCTGAGTTGTCTTTTGCTGGAAAATTATTTCACCCCATCCTTTTTTGGATTCAGCTGCTCCACGATCTGTTTTACGGCATTTAAAGGAGTTAGAAGGCATTTGTGGGAGAGTTCAGGCAAATCTTTACTCTTTCTCCACCATCTTGGTTCACCCTCTCTTAGAGTGTCCATTACAAATTCATTTGATATTCTTAAGTTAAGTTTTTTTTTTCTATCTAAAATTGATCTTTGAAATAAGTAGGGCCATGCTCTGTGAAGTTGAGGAAATGCACTCATCTCTAAGGATGTTCTATAACCAAGGCAAGTTGACCTTTAAATGGGGACATTTGAAGTTTGATCTATTTATATTTATATTGGACTTTTACAATCTCATAATTTCTAGAATTATTCTGTTTACAAATTTAAATAAATTTACTTTTATAAGCTTTAATATTTGTACTTTTTAAGAATTAAATATAATAAATTAAGAATTTAGCCAAAATTTGAGAGGGGCTGAAGAAGAGAAAGAAAAACAAATGGAAATAGAGGTCTCTCTCTAACTGTATCCAGAAGAAAGAGAAAATAAATAATGTTTGCATTTCCTGAATTTGAGATTACAAAAATCCAAGGTAGGAAACTGGGGTATTGTGATGTAATTGATAGATATTTGGCGTCAGAGCTATAAAGACGTAACGTCAATTTCCATCTTTGATATGTACTTGCCCTGTGACCTTTAGCAAGCATTCTTACATCTCAGTAGTCTAGGCAACTTTCTATGGTCAGAATTTTTTTTCTGTTGTTTCCCAAACATTTTCTTGACTTTTAACTCTGTTAAAATAGGACTCTGCTTCCAGGATGGTTTTCCCAAAATATAAATTGCAGAGAAGCTGTCAATCTGAATTGATAGAAGGAATTTCCTAACATGGGAGTTCCTTAAACCAATAAAATCACAGGTTCATTCCTTATCCACAAGGGAAAGTTGAATGTAGTAACCTAGCAAGCAAGATCATCATCCTACATTGCTGTTTTTCCAGCTTTTATCAGGAAAAATCTAGAAAGTAAGGAAACAAAAGAAAAACACTTAAAATATGATTAAACATACTGATAGCAACCAAGTCCGTTTATGTATTTTTCTAATTTTAAAGGTTAGCTTTCTTGTTTCCTCTAGGAATTTTTGTTGTTGGTTAGCCATTTTTCAATTGTGTCTTACTCTTTATGATACCATTTGGTGTTTTCTTGGCAAAGGTATTGGAGTGGTTTGGTATCCCTTCTCCAGATCATTTTCCAGATGAGGAAACTGAGACAAACAGGATTAACTGATTTGTCCAGAGCCCATCATAGCTAGTCATTGTCTAAGGCCAGATTTAAACTCAAGTCCTCCTGACTGCTATCCACCATATCACCTAGGTTCCTTCTAAGAATCTCTACTTTTATGCTTTCTGACAATTCCTACACACTTAATATAAGTTTCTTTGTCTTCACATTCATGTGGTGTTAATGAAAGTATTTTATGAATAGAATTTGCTTTTACTTGAGTATAAATTATATTTTTCTTAATTATTAATATTTTCAATAATAGCTAGTACTTGTATCTACTGTGTGTTAGGACCTGTACAAAGCACTTGAACATATTATCTCATTTGCTACTCATAACAACCATGAGAGGAAGTTGCTGTTATTATCCTCTCTTTACAGATGGGGCCACTGAGACAAACAGACATTAAGTAAATTTCCTGAAGTTACACAGCTGGTGAACATCTAAGACTGAATTTGGACATTGATCATCCTGATTCAAGGGACAGTTCCTTATCCACAGTGCCCCTTAGCTGACTCATGTTGCTCATGAGTCAATACAAGGAAAGTTACATTCAAGCAACAAAATTGGAATCTGAAAAAAACATGTGACTTATAAAATGATAAATGCACCTCTGTCCCTTGAAGTAAGGAAGATTATTTAGGAATATATTAGCCTTTAATTTCACTTACAAATGAGACAGAATTCAAAGCAGCTCTTCTGACTCCATGTGTAGCATTTCTTCCACAGTGCCACCCAGCTTTCAAAAGAGTAATGTGCTTTTGGAAAATGTTAATCATTGAAGAGTAGCTCCATGAATAGTGTCAGTGGATGAAAAAAGGTCCACTGATGAAGGAAGGTTATGACAGGTTGATTCTCTCAATGTTAGAATAACCCACAATTGCTGGGCCTTGTGGCAGGCAGTTTCATGTCTTGGCAGTTATTCTCATGACATGCGCAGCGAGGAAGAGGGGAGGAGAGGACCACACTTCTGGAATATACAAAGGAGGCTGTAGAAGTGTTTCTGGTCTTCTGGAAACACAGTCAAAATTCAAGATATGGTATGTCTCGCAAATTCCTAGAGCTCAGTGATGGGACAAAGGTAATACATCATTGGCCAACTTTTAGCAAGCTTGAATAGCATTGATAAATTATGACAAAAATGACAGAAATAGTTAATGCTTTAAATCAAAGAAATGCTTTTAAAATTAGATCTCAATATAATTAAAACAATCAGCTCAGACCACTAAGTTGACATATTTAATACATATAAAGTTAAAGTTGTAGACATGAATTCAAAAATCAGTTAGAAATATAATGGGTAAAAGAAGCATACCAGGGCAATTTAAGTATGAAAGAATGTCTGAGTTACTAGTGCTCCTGTCAATAAAGTCAAAATCACGTCATAGTGGCCACAGGGGAGGTGGAGTGAAATTAGTTCATGATGGAAAGTTTGCAGAACAAGAGAAGTCAGAGAACCATTATATTTTGTCCTTATCAAAACACCTCTCTAGCATTGTGTTCAGTTCCAGTTGATACCTTTTAGGAAGCACATTTACCAGTTAGAATATATCCAGTGATGGATTATTATAATGTCAAACATGTCATATGAAGATTTGTTGATGCAACTGAAAAATATTTAATCTAAGAAGAAAACAAAACCCAGAAATAGGAGCATAATTGCCATAAAATATTTGAAGGCCTTTCATGTAGAATTAAAGAAACTTAATTGATCCTGCTTATGATTTGTATAGACAGTGAAAAGAGCTCATCATACCTTGTTTGCCTTTAACAAAGTCTGAACTCAACTTCAGAACTTTCTGTATCATGTTCACTCATTTTTCAATTGTGTCTGGCTGTTTATATCCCCATTTAGGGTTTTCTTAGAAGAGATACTAGGTTAGCCACTTCCTTCTCCAGCTCATTTTAAAAATGTGGGACTGAAGCAAACAGAGTTAAGTGACTTGCCCAGGATCACACAGCTAGCAAGTGACTGAGGCCAGAATACGAGTCTTCATGACTTCAGTCACAACAATCTGTGCATTACATTATCTGGCTGTGTCCTTTTATTTATTATGAGGTTCAAATACTTGCCCCTTGTTGAGCTGAAAATCATTGAATAAGGGCTGCAATAGTGATCTTTGTTTCAAATAGGAAATATCACTTTCTTAAACTTTTGTTAAGTATTTTCTCCTTTAAAGTGTTAAGCTTAGTGAAGCCAAGGACCATATTCTTTATCAGAGCCCATAAACCTGAGATCCTCAGATAGCATTAGCCAATAGCTTTATTAGTTTTTCAAATGAAATCTTTTGTTGTTGCTGTTATTTGTCCTTCATTCTTGAAGGTCCTTCCTAAAGAGGACCATGACATCAGGAAGGTGATGTCATGACTTACAAGTGGATTGGATTTAAGTGAGGGAGAGCTGTGCAAAGGCACAAGCTTCACTCTCTTCTCTGTGGCCATCTGGTTCCAGTGGCATGATATAGATCAGAATGACTAGAGATGGCCCAAAGATTTTTAATTAATGGACTGAAATTTTGTTCTTTAAATTTTTGAATTTGTTGAACTTATTGAAAATGTTCTTAACCATCAATCTATGCATGCATGTATTTATGTATGTATGTATGTAGTCTAATCTATGAATCACATAAATGTTGTTTTAGGGATAGTTACTGAGTTTTCTCTTAAGGAGCAGTAATGTTTTCTGATATCTCATAGCATATCATGGTGATGGTGAATTATCACAGATGTAAGAATATACAATTTGTCAAGATCTCTAAATAAAGTACTCTATTTGAAGAGGAATGAATGATGGTGGTGATGACATTTGAGAGGTAATTTTTAAATCTTGAGGATTTTAATATTTTTTTCTCATTCAAATGTTTTTTTTAATTGATCATTCATTGTCTACATGACCTTATATCTGTCTCTCAAATATATGAGTAGAACATACTAGTGGAGGAGTAGAAAAGGGAAGAGAGAATGGTACATATTTGTTGGATCTCAAATTCATGTGTAGGGTGATGGCGTTAAATTGCAGAATATGAGTCATATTGGGAATGTAGCTTAAGTTGTTTCTGAAAGACAACATCACAGACTCCAATCTTACCAGAACACTGAGACCATTTGCCACATGGGGACTTCTAGAGAAACTTTATATAGAGGAAAGCAATGGAGAGACCCTCCTTGCTCCATGGCATCCTTCTGAACAGTTTACTATATGTGTGAAGAAATGTAATCTCTTTAATCCCTAGTTTATTCAGATGTATAAAGGGGGAAAAGCAATGCTTTCTTAGGATATATTTCACAGACTTGCTGTGAGGATATGCAGACATATGTGTATACATATACACACATACACATGTGTGTGAAGTGCTTTGTAATAACAAAACAGCAAAAAAAAACCCCTATATAAATGGAGGTTATTGTTGTTTTAAAAATAACAGCAGTTATCATCTTCTGGTCCATTAAATCAAAGACTTCTATGGTAATGAGCATATTCTGAGACAAGAGGGGTTTGCCTTCAGCCAGTAGAAGTCAATTATCTACCAATTCCTGTATGTGCTGACAACATGATGGTGAGTGCTTTGAGATTATTGATCACCGCCTAGAATTCATTAACCTCTGGAATTAAAAGGACTACTACTCTGGGCACTGCTGGACCACAATCTCATTTGGCCAAACTACTGGTTTTCCTGCATTGCTTTCTCAGTAATAGCTCCACTAGTACCCTAGGACTCATAAAGTGATCCCAAACATCAAAGGGATAACTAAGGAGGTCATTAAGAAATTTGGCTCCCAAAGAGCTTTGACGTCAAATATTAACTAGAACAAAATGAATCTATCTGAATGAAAAGTTAATCAAAAGAGAGAAAATTGTTTAAAAATAAATGTTAAGACTATTTCCTAGTTTCCGGGCCTTAAATTATCTTTCTGTTTGCTTATTTCTCTGCTTGCCTATCTATTCACATTAGATACTTGTTTAACTAACTTTATAGACCTCTATTTCCCCCTCCTGGTGAAAAATATTTCTGCCTCTCTTTCTCTATCTCTCTATGTTTCTGTCTGTTTCTTTTTTTGTCTCTTTCAGTCTCATATATGCAGTTGTCTCTGTCTTCCAACTACTTCAAAAACTAATTTTGGAGAGAATGATGATTTGGATTTTCTACATGCTTATGCCCTCTTTTTTTCTCTGACATAATTTGTAAATGATACTTTATTTCTTTATATACATATATCAGGCTCTTGGTAGGATGCTTAAATGGAAGGAATTGAGTACTGATAAAACTATTGTCATTTAATAACTAGCCTATAAAGGGAATGCAAGCTCATCAGTGTAGGACTCATCTACCATTTAAAAAAAAATAAAAATTCTGTAGAAGTAGGTGAAGAAAGTGTTTCCATTAAACTGGCTTTTAAAAAACTGAAATTATGGATTTTTGAATGCATTTAAATAATTTTTGGGGGTTGGAGTCAAGATGGCAGCATAGAAGCAACAAAACTCCACAACTCCCCCCATAACCACCTCAAATACCTATAAAATATGACTCTAAACAAATCTTATAGCTCCAGAACACAAAAGGAAAAAGAAACAAAGTTATCACTGAAGGCAGCCTGGCAGACAGATGGAAAGGAGTTCATCACAGCATGCAGGGAGCCCATAAAAGCACCTCATGAACCCGCTGCTATAGCCCAAGGGTGGCCAGGAACAAATCATGGCTGAAGCTTTCAGGAGAGAGGATCATGGGCAGCTATGGCAGTTTCCATAATTATCAACACATAAGAGCCAAGGAAGAAGGAAAAGGTTAGTGGAGCTAAGCTACATTTGGGGGAGAAGGTCCAGCTGACTGCCTCAAAGCTAGAATCAGCTGACACAGAGGACCTGCATCTGCCTCTCCGTGGCTGCTTCAGAGCTCCCAGACTGCAGATTTCAGGGGGGCCAACTGATCATTCAGATACTAAGTGCTCTTGCATTGAGTGGCCTGGATTGGGACTGGGGTCTTGAGTGGTGGTCCAGAGGCATGTTTTCAGGGAGCCAAAGCTGGTGGGGACTGCAGAGATGGCAGCCTCCTAATAGCTCCAGAAGCTGCAAAAATCCCAGCAATTTGAGACAGAGCTTTCCCCTCTGAAAACAGTGTTCTATGGAGCTCAAAAGCCAAGTAACTGACTGGCAACATGAGTAGGTAAAGGATGCAAAGCAAGCCCAGCAATACAACTTTAGATTCCTTTTCTGGGGACAAAAATGATCAAAGCACGCAATAGGAGAAAGACAACACAATCAGAACTCCTGCACCAAAAGCTTCCAAGAAAACTTTGAACTGGTTACAGGCCACAGGGGAGCTTAAGGAGGATTTTGAAAACAAAATAAGAGAAGTGGAGGAAAAACTGGGAAGAGAAATGAGAATGATGCAAGAAAATCATGAAAAGAGAGTTAACAAACTGACTGAAGAAAATAACACCTTAAAAAATAGACCATCTCAAATGGCAAAAGAGGGCCAAAAACCAAATGAGGAGAAGCATGTCTTAAAAAGTTGAATTTGCCAGATGGAAAAAGAATCTCAATAGCTCCACTGAAGATAATAATTCCTTCAGAATTAGAGTGGAGCATATGGAAGCAAAAAAACTTTATGAGAAATCAACATACTATTAAACAGATTCAACCAAATGAAAAAAATAGAAGGCAATGTGAAATATCTCATTGAAAAAAAAATAAAACCACCGACCTAGAAAATAGATATGGGAGAGACAAATAAAAATTATTGGACTACCTAAAAGCCATGATCAAAAAGAGAACTTAGAAAACATCCTTCAAGAAATTCTCAAGGAGAGAGTAAGCAATGACTTCTCCAAGCTCCCCAAGAATTTCGTCCTTGGGAACTAGAAAGTAAATTTGAGCGGATTTAAGAGTGACAGAACCCATTGGGAGACAGAGAGTGACAGATTCCCAGCCCAGAGAAGTGCCTAATCAGGGCGGGGCAGGGAGAACGGAGCA
>CM053581.1:356483383-356498436 GCA_028627135.1 Pseudochirops cupreus | reverse complement strand
AAATTGGGAGGTAATGGTATAGGTACAATGATAGAAATAGAGTGCTTCAATGTTTCAAAAATGCTTTAGAAATATCACATTTGATCTTCCCCTGACACTGTTAATTACTAGTACAGGTAGCTTAAGGTCCTTACAGAGTATATACCAATTGTCAATTAAACTGTGAAACTGTGAGTCATTATCTGGACACTAGTAGTGTATGTCTGTGTCTGTGTCTGTGTCTGTGTCTGTGTCTGTGTCTGTGTCTGTGTCTGTGCCTGTGTCTGTGTCTGTGCCTGTGTTTGTGTGTCTCTGTGTGTAGTTTGTCCAAATTCTTTTGAGCAACTGTGTATCTCACTTAGGAGCCCTGCCTTGTTCTAGGACTTGACAAGATTATTACAGTCCCAGCTATAAACAAGAGTACTGCAGTAGAGCTTTATGATGAATTAATTAGTACAATCTTGGTAAAAAATAAATAAATAGTATGGAAATTCAGTGAAGGGAGACATACAGGAAGGGCATTCCAAAAGAATATAGAAGGATAAATGTAAGTAAAGACTGAAAAGCAAGAATAGAAAAAGAGTGTGTGAAAACCATGAGCAAACCAATTTGCCAGAAAAAAAAAAAAGCAAACCATAGCTTAGGCACCTTGTTGGTAATAGTGAAAGATAAAAGTGGAGATATTTGATAAAGTAGAGTAAACTAGAATGGAGCCTGAAGAAAGACAGCACCTTTGTGATCACTTCATCCAAATGAAACTGGTACTCGAATAGAATTAATGATTTTTCAAGGCAAAACATTGGAACCAGCTTTTTCTGGTCCTTGAATCAATGCCTAAACAAGGAACTTGGTCTTTGCCTTGAAGAAATACTGTAACACTGAAGATGTATGAGCAGGGTAGTGGCTTAATAGAAATGAAGATTTAGGAAGATTAAACTCATTTTCCAAACCCCAGCATCTTTGGAAATGATGAATGTTTTATTTGACTTTATTGGCTTATATTCTATATGTAGACCTTTTTCTTCTGTACCTCTCTACATGTTGAAAGCCAAAATCCAGTGCTTTAATCACCACCACCATCAACACCTCCTCCCCCATCCCCCACTCTGCACTGCTTGTGGTGCTTTATCTTATGGAAACTGAAGTACTTCCTGGAAAGGCCAGAAGGAGACAGTTGATTAAACAAGAAAGGAGTTTTAAAGGGAAAAAAAAATCTATTTACTTAAACTGCATCCCTCCTAAGGTCAGTTAAAATGCCAATCAGAACCTGACATAAGGCAGCTGAGCAACAATAGTAGAACATCAAGCCTTGAAAGAGGCCTCAGAGCATCTCTCCGCATCTGTTCATGGTGTATGTGGAATGATGATGCTCATCATTTTCCTGGATTACTCCTTATATGGAAATGGGTTTCACTTTATTACCACTATACCAATCTCACTCTGCATAATGTATGTCAACTGTTGGCAATGGGTGTTATATTCTGTGACTTTAAATAATATAATTCCTTTTTAAAACAACTTTTTAAAAATGCTTAATGAAAAAAAAATCTAATAATTCTGAACTTTTTCTTGTTGTTGTTGTTGGTTTTGCTTTTTGCAATCCTAAATTAGGTTGACTTTATTTCCATTTCTCTCTGAGATTAATGGGTTTATCTGGTGATATTTTGCCCTCTGCCCCTGCTTTTCTTTCTCCCCAGCAACATCATAAAGTATATTTAAATCAGAATGAGTTGTCAAAATGAATTGTTCTAGGAGCATTGAAGTATAGGAGAAAGCTTATAGAATTAAGAAGATATGGCAGCTAGGTGGAGCAGTGAATAGAGCACTGTTCCTGTAGTCAGGAGGACCTGAGTTCAAATGTGGCCTCAGACACTTAACACTTACTAGCTATGTGACCTTGGGCAAGTCACTTAACCCCAATTGCCCTCCCCTCCCCCCTACAAAAGAAAAAGGGAAAAAAAGAAGTTACAGGAGAATACTAGAGATAAAAATCCTTCATCTAACATTCAATAACTAATGAATATTGGAGAATTATTTTGCTTTTCTGAGACTCATTTCTGCCCCATCTGTACAATAAAACACATAATAGTTGTATTCATGTTTTATGGGGTAACTGGCACAATCAAATTGCATATGTAAAGCATTTTAGAAATGGGAGAAGATTTTGTAAAATGTGTTGAAAATGTTATATAAATGCTATCATCATCATCATCACCATCATCCTTGAAAATGACAGAGTGCTTTAGAAATGGTACTTGTCATTATCCTGTCTATGCACCTTGACAGCTTTACTCTCTACATCTTCCAAAATCTCATGAATTTCCTCTGCCTTCCTTCTACTCAGACCCACTTTATGAATATTAGTGTGCTGAATCATCTCAACAACCCTGGGGTTTAGGTATTACTATCCTCCTTCTATAGCTGATGAAACTGAGGCAAACTTAGATTAAGTGGCTTGACCAAGATTAAGATGTTCTTTGTGTCTGGGGCTGAAATGGAGCTTAGGCCTACATGATTCCATGCCTTTGGCTCTATCCACTGTGCCACCTGGGTTTTGAGGATGTGGCAAGAGGAAATCTCATCTATGTACAGCTTGGTACCTCCACTGTCAGCCAGGTACTTCGCAGGTCTCCTATTGCTTGGAGATGTGTTGGTCTGATGATATATCCTCTCTTGCATCCAAACTAGATTATACACTGCTCTTTAGATATATTTCACTCTTTTCTACCTGTGTACCATTCTTCAGTCCCTTACCATTGGCTTTCCTTTATGCCTACCTTTTGAAGTACACAGATTTTATAAAGCTCAGCACAAATACCTCTTCCTCCATAACACATGACCTATCCCCCACCATACCCAGATGTCATAAAAGAATATCTGAATCCATTGAACTCATAGCAATATGTACTTCTTAGGCTCTCATCATACACAATCATTTGTTATAGTTATTTATGTCCATATCTGTCCCAAATTAGGTTATGCTTTTCACACTGTCAAAGACCACATCTTTTTCATCTTTCTACACCCCTTGGAACATGGCTTACCACCTTTCACATAATAAAGAATCAATAAATAGGCATTTCACTGACTAATGAAAAAATACTTGCTATTAGAATTTAGAATTTCATTAGAAATTCTAATAAAAAATATATGTATTATAAATGAATATGCGCAGTCCCATTAGAGTAAGAAAAGAAATTGTATGAAGCAATTCTATTTACCAAACTTGTTTGAAAAATGGACTAAGTAGTCCATTAGCTTATTTAATAATTCAATACTTTACATAGACTATACTATATAAATGCCATACATACTACAATGAGAAGTGAATAGAAAGCCATGGCTCAGTGTTTATTGTTAGATAAGATACATGAAATATTTCCCCTCATCAAAATTTTGAGATGTTTTTTTTTAATTTAAAATAACTTTTACATGCATTTAGTGGAAACAATACAGCTCACAGTCAGAAAACCTGTGGTCAATTTATGACTTTCACTCATTAGTTGTGTGCTGGCTATTCTCAATGCAAGAAATGACATCCCTCACCTCTGTGTCTTTGTGCAGGCTATTTCTCATGATTAGAATGGCCTACCTATTCACCTTTAATTCCTAGCTTCTCAAACTTCATTCACAGCCCTTCCCATAAGCTATATAAAGTCTGTCTTTCATCCAAGTAGTTAGTACTCTCTTCTACTTGATATTATGTTATATACTTTTGCATATTGCAAAGAGGGGGTGACTGATATTTATTCAACACTGCCCCACCTCCAGTAGGTGATATTAGGATCAATCAATTAATATTGACTTAATCAGACTATCTGTTGATTGATATAATTAATCAATTATTAAAAGTTCGAAAATTCTTCCAACTCTAATGATATCACATAAGACTCATTTTTATAGGCCAGGGAAACTTGGCCAAGTCCAGGGATCATCTATTAATTATTAAGTTAGAGAATGAGTATCACTGGGAAATTTAGAGTAAATGTAACCTTCTAGAAAGTCCCTGAAGAAATACCTAGAGAGGAGGAGAAGAAGGAAAGGTCTTAACTGCAACCTTGAGCATTCATACCCCTCTTTCCCTTTTGGGTGAAAATAGAACCCTTTGAGCTTTGAAGAGATTGTAGTGTTTTGCACTTCCCTTCATCTCAAGAGTATACTAGCCACATCCATATATCAGCTGATGGTAGTGACTATATTATATATTGGAGCCAACAATACACTGGACATAACATTCCTGATTTTACATTATATCTAAAAAGAAACAAAAGCTACAATATGCTTACAGATAATTTCTTGAGCACCTTATAAATAGAACAAGAACTCTTCTTGAGTGTGTCCAGTTTGCTACATATGTGGTCTAAGTTGGAGCTCACATTTCTTGGGACTCTGTACATATTTATGGGAGCATATATTCCTGAATTTTGAGGGACTATTTTGTACAAATTATTCTTAGCATAACCAACTTAGTTAGTATCCCTTTTTAAAATCTGCTTAAAAGTGGCAGATTAAAATACTTCTTGACTGATGAGTGTGAAGAGAATAAGGAGGAGGAGGAGAACCAAGGAGAGAGACAGAGAAAGAGAGAGGGAGGGAAGGAAGGAGAGACAGAGAGACAGAGAGAGAGAGACAGACAGAGACAGACAGAGAGATAGAGATAGACAGAGAGATAGAGAGGGACAGAGGGACAGAGAGACAGAGAGAGGAAGGTGGGAAGGAAAGAGGGAGAGAAAAAAGGAGGGAGAGAGGGGGAGAGAGAGAGAAAGAGAGAGGGAGGGAAGGAAGGAGAGACAGAGAGACAGAGAGAGACAGACAGAGAGATAGAAACAGACAGAGAGATAGAGGGGGACAGAGGGACAGAGAGACAGAGAGAGGAAGGTGGGAAGGAAAGAGGGAGAGAAAAAGGGAGGGGGAGAGGGAGAGAGAGAGAAAGAGAGAGAGAGAGAAAGAGAGAGAGAGAGAAAGAGAAAGGAAGAGAGAGAGAGAGAAACAGCAATAAAATATGTGATTTTGAGTTTCAGCTTCATATCAACAGACTCTGACAAGCAAAGAGTAAAAATGGGATAAAAGCCTTTCAAAGAAAATAGAAACTAAATGATTGTGTGTAAAGCTAAATATCAATGTTAAGAGGCTGATTTCTTGGAACAGTCATCTCCTGCCTCGGGCACACTATTTTCCACCTGCATTTCAGCCTTTGTGACATGCCTCTCTAAGGACAAGCTTGCTGTATTTAGTTTTTTAATGGAATAGAAGGGAGAAAAGCTTTCCCTTTGAAAAGACTAATTATTGAATCATGACCCCCTGGGTTACAATCTAAATAATGGAGATGAATTAAGAGAATCTTCTGCTGTGTGACACATATTGTTTCTTTCCCAAGACTAATAATACAGTTTATTTTTGTGGCTCATGTATGTACAGTAGTTAAAAATGGTTAAAAAATTGGGCATAATATCAAGAATCTTGATGCAAATATGATTCATTGGCGTGTGATTTTTCATTCTCTTTCTGCAATATTTGCAAAGTAGGTGATTCCCCCAAAGGAACAGTACCAGCAGCACTATTTGATCTTGTATGAATGTTTCAGAATTGAAATCAACAAGTGGAAGCAATGCCCCATTGCAACAGGACTTTAAATAGTATGGAAGAACATCTGAAAAAAAGTCCAACTAATTTCCTGAAGAGATGAAGGTGTGAGGAAATCTTCTATATTTTTCCAACATAATTAGAGAATCTAATGTCTCTCAGTGGAAAGCTGCCCACCTCCAATCCCTTTCTTCAACCTGTAGGGACTGAATTCCACAGCAGTCTGTGAAAGACTATTCCTAGGACTTTCTATATGTACCATTTTTATCTGTACTGGGCTTCCCTTAAACATGCTTGTGTCAGGATTAAAGTGAGTCTATGAATATTAGATTTGGTTCCCTAGGATCTCAATGAATTGTTTCCTTATTTATTTGATATATGGACAATGATGCATCAGAATTGAGGATTTTAATCATACACTGTTTCATGTAATTGTTTTGGGGGGTGTTTTGTGCTTATAGAATTTTAGGGTGAAACTAGTTTTAAGAATACAGTCAATCTAGGTGATGTCTATTATGACCATTTGAACAAAAACTGAGACATTTTCTATTATCCAGCTTCCATGAAGAAAAGAAACTTAGCCCATGATTCCATTTTGGACAACTGGGTTACCCTCTTTCCTCCATTTTTAATAGTAAGTGATTCCCTTCCTCCCCGACCCCAACCCACCACTACAATGCAGAAAGAGGTGTGGTAGAGTTTTTCTTTCTTGTTTTTTGCTTGACTTCCTCGAGTAGGGGATACTCCTATAGATATATTTCTATAGTTCAGAAGGTAATTCTTATAGCAAATGCAGTCTTGTTTTTCTGAGTTATTCATATGGATGTATCACCTCACTAGCACAACATTCTATCCTCCATCTTTATGAATTTATGCTGATGTAACTGATGCCAGAAATACACTCTCTCCTCCCTTTGGTCTCCTAAACTTCTTAGGCTACTTCGAAACTCAGCTCAAGGGGAATCTTTTAAATCAAGCCTTTCCTGGACCCACCAAGTGCTAATGACACCCTCCTTCCACACATTGAAAAATTCCACTCTTATTTGTGAGTATATTTCATTTTATATGTACATATTTTATACATGCCCTTAGATGTACATACTGTTGCCTTGAGGAATGTAAGTTCTTGATATCAAGAGAGATTATTTTTTCTTCTTATCCTCACTATCTAGCATAGTGCCTGGCATCCAGGAGGCACATAATAAATGTTTTCTAATTGACAGATTAATTTATTTTAATTTCCTTTCCATCTCACTTTTGTAGATCTGATTGTCCTTTGATCTTTCTTTTTCTTGATTTTTTTTTTTTTGGTATCACCTTGCATAAAAGCTACCCTGCTTTTTTTTAGTTGTTGTTTTGACAGGTGACAGATACTTTAAGTATTTGGATTAAGATGCTATACATGAAATGAAGTCTCTTTAATTAGTATCTAATCACTTCCAAATTATTCTGCCTGGATGAAGGGGGCCTCATTATTTTGTGTCTTCACATCAAGGTGTCTAAAATGCTGACCCTTGTGGGGGTTTGTGCATGTGTAAACACATACATGTGCGTGTATTTTAGAGGTAGTGAAATATGCATATATATGTATATATATATATAACAATGAAATTATAAATACATATATACATGTGACTTTGAGCATGTGTATGTGTATATATGTGTGTGCTTATGGTTGTGCATTTCCTTTCCTTCCCTTTTTTCTTTCCATATATCTATAGATGGATAAATAATGTGTGTGTGTTTGTGTGTGTGTGCGTGTGTATGTGTATACTCTCCAATGTACTATTTATATATATATTCTCATTCTTTTTTTTTTTTACACTTTTTGGAGGGGGAATGGCAGGGCAATTGAGGTTAAGTGACTTGCCCAAGATCACACAGCTAGTAAGTGTTAAGTGTCTGAGATTGAGTTTGAACTCAGGTCCTCCTGACTCCAAGGTTGGAGCTCTATTCACTGCACCACCTAGCCGCCCCTGTATATTCTCATTCTTAAAGAAAATAGATGTAGATATGGAAGAGTTCTCAGAAGCTAGTCCAAAACAGGGGTAAGGAACTTGTGGCCCGAAGGTCACATGTGACCTCTAGGTCTTCAAGTGTGGTCCCTTGATAGAATCCAAACTTCACAGAACACATCCTTTTATTTAGGGGTCATAGGTTCCCCATCCCTGGCAAACTCCTAAAGCCCAGAGAAATAGCTTGACTTGTCCAAAGATCGTATGTATCAGAGCCAATATTTGAAAAGACACCTTCTCGTTGTAGAGACAATAAATACTGTTTCCACTCATGTGACTATAGAAGGTGTTCTAAGACAGTCTGGAAAAAACAGCCAATTCTACCTGTTCTCAGGAGTAATTTTGGAAAACTATTCAGTTTTTATTGCATATCATCACCTTTCTATGTTAAAGCATAACATCTTTAACAGATGTCATGTTTAGGGTCATTTCATCTCCAAATTCAAATTATAATCACTTTATTTGGGCTCCAGTGAAAATAGACTTCCTCTACACAATGGAGTGTTTTTGATAGAAAACAAATGATTGTCATTCAGTAGAATTGTTCTCAAGGCCGATATAATATTGGTTTATATTCATGGAACAAATATCACATCCTAATGAGCCCCAGTTCAGTGATAATATTGGATACTAGCATGGCTTCTTTCATCAAAAGACACCAAACATACAACAAATGTAATTACATTAACCTTCACAGCATCCCTGTTATGTATAGAGGTAAGACTTTTTTATTCTTATTTCATGCCTTATTTCTTCCACCTACCAAAAAAAAAGTAAGATAATGGTACAGTAGCTTTGAAAAATGGACATATAGACAATCTGCAATGAGACTTCCCTCTCCCTACCAAGGGAAGTAGTCTCTAAATCATTGTTTCTCAAAGAAGTTCTTTCCTTGCTAGATGTAATTACAGGGATTAATTTCATCAAATTGATTGTTCCTGCATACAAAATTCCACCTCCCACCTTCAAACTTTGAAAATCTGATCTTCATGCCTGAAATGGTTTCCTCCCTATAATGCTGGGCATTAGTCACTATAGTCAAGGTTCAGCTCAAATCTCACCTCCTAATAGAGGCTGTTCTTTATTTCTTCAGTCATTAATCACATCCTGCTTTCAAAATAATCTAAGGAAGAATCACTTTAAAAAGAGATTTAGTTTAAAGGTTTACAGAGAAATAACATATTAAACTAAATAAGTGAAAGAAAAAATGTTTATTGCCCAGAAAACTGTGCAGTTTGCTGGAAAATAATGGAGTAGGTGAAACAATACATTTATCATGGACATATATGGTTGTCTAATATAAATATTCTTCCAATAATGATGAAGGGTTGTTTGCCTTAGAATGTCAGAATCAGAAAACTTTAATATTGCCCAAGACCCATAAAGACATGGGAAGACTTATGGTGGACATGAGTAGACTACAACCAATTAACAGTGAAAATTATGTAGGGGAAGGTGAATAAAAGAGTGATGGATGTCTATCAAATGACATACAAAAGTCCTATAGAAAGGACAATGGGTGCACATCATATCTGTCCCAGTGGTTTTCGTGTAGTAGACATTCAAAGTCAAAGGGTTTAGAGCAGTGGTTCTCAACCTTCCTAATACCACTACCCTTTAATACTCATATGTGGGTGGACCTGCCTGGAGAGAGATAGAGGAGTGGTGTCTCTGTTCCTAAGACCATCGGAAATATGTGTTTTCCCATGGTCTTAGGCGACCCCTGTGAAAGGGTCATTTGATCCCCAAAGGGGTCGTGACCCACAAGTTGAGAACCACTGGTTTAGAGGAAGGCCTGCTTGATGTGTGCTAGAGCACACACTCTGGTGGCATTTATGTGGAAAGGGAATTTGTTAGAGTCAAACAAGATAAGAATATACAGATATACTGTGATCTACATCGTTGGAGTAAATAGATACCCATGTGGATAAGATTACATATTAATTGAAAGATTATAATAGATAACATTTATACAATACTTAGTGTATGCCAGACTCTATGCTAAGCACTTTACAATTATTCTCATTTGATGGCCCACAATAACTCTGGGAGGGAGGTACTGTAATTATCCCAATTTTACAGATGACGAAACTGTGACAAACAAAGAGGAATGATTTGTCCAGGGTCACAAGCCAGAGTCTCAGGCTACATTTGAACTCAGGTCTTCTTGATGCCAGGCCCAGTGCTATATGGACTGTTCCACCTACCTGCCCCAAATATCAAAAAGAATTTTATTTTATTCTTTTAAAGATATTAAAGCTTTACTTTCCCTAAAAGCTTGCTCAGGCTCAAGGAGATATTCTATAAATGATGACTCATAAAAGTAGCTTTATTACGTAATATAAGTTTTTTTGCTTGTTTTATTGTTTGGGGGGGTGGAGATAGGGCAACTGAGGTTAAGTGACTTGCTCAAGGTCACATAGCTAGTGTTAAGTGTCTGAGGTCAGATTTTAACTCAGGTCCTGCTAACTCCAGGGGCAGTGCTCTATTTACTATGTCACCTAGACATGCCTACATAACATTTTTTTTCCTAATTTAATGTTTTGTATTTTACTTTTTCAGAAGCAATCTTTCATAAGAGGTAAAGAATTGACCTCAGAAAAGGATAGGGGTTCTGATGACTCTGTAATTCTGGATAATATACTTAACATCTAAGTAACACACTATGGCTACAATCTGTTACATATTATTAGAGGAAATTCTTCCCAGGAACAAATGAAATGAAAGGAGAGAAAAATAATAATAACTAATAATAATAGCAAACATTTATATGGTGCTTTAGGGTTTGGGAAAAAAACTCCTTTACATATATTATCTCTCTTAACACTCACAATAATTGTGGGAGGTAGCTGCTTGATTGTCTCCCTTTTACAGATCTTGAAACTGAGGCTGATAGAGATTAACTGACTTGGCCAGGGATTAAACAATGTCTCAGTTAATGTTTAAACCAAAGTCTTTCTAATGGGAAGGATAACACAGAAGAGGAAGGGGAAAGAATAGGGTGTTAGAAATCATTACAGAGAAGTCCCACAGAAGTGTAGCTGGCAGGAGATAAGGGGGGAATCTGGGCTAAGCTCCCTCTTTAAATAGAGGTTCTGAAGCCCATGGCCTGGCTCTCTCTAGTCATGGGGTCCAGGCAGAGGGGAAAGAGTACTGATGAGATATGAGTACATGATAGATTAAATCTTCCAGAATAATTTCATTTCTTAATGAGTTTCCTGGAGAGGGAAGGTCTAATAGAGAGATCCAAACCAATCCAAAATCAGAACAGCAGGTGAAAATTGCAGGACTGATTATGCTGAGCCTCTTCCTTAAATAGAGGGTGAGCCCATAGCCTTGTTCTCCAGTCAAAGGGACAGAGGTTAAATGCACACATGCATACCTTTATTTGGAAATACGTGTGTTTGAGGCAGCTAAGTGGTGCAGTGAATAGAGCACCACCCCTAGAGTCAGGAGGACTTGAGTTCAAATGTGACCTCAGACAACACAAAAAAATAGCAGTGTGACCTTGGGCAAGTCGCTTAACACCAATTGCCCTGCCTTCCCCCCTCCAAAAAGCTTAAGAAAGAAAGAAAGAAAGAAAGAAAGAAAGAAAGAAAGAAATATGTGTGTTCTCATCACATTGTGAGTGACTTACCTATCTCCATCTGAGGGTTGAAGGTTCACTTGTGCCTTGGGAGGAATTCTGGACCCTAGCAATAACTGCATCAAAAATTCTAGCCTTCAAGGACAGTAAGCTCAGTAGCCAATATATGTCTTGCATGCTCAAACCCTGAACCTGTTATCTAGCTCATTTACCTAATGTACCACATATTCAAGATCATCAAAAAGGCCTCTCATCTCCTCTTTTTTCAAATAATTTATTTATTCTGATGTTTTTTTTCAAATTTTGAGTTCCAAAATTTCTCCCTGCCTCCCATCCCTCCAGCCACTGAAAAAGCAAATAATATACTATGATTTATACATATGAAAAATGCAAAACATGTCCATATTAGCCATATCACAAACAAAGCCAAAGAAAAAAGGCAAAAATATTTTTGAACTTAGAGTTTATCTGTTCTTTCTCTGAATGGAGATAATATTTTTTCATCATGGATCCTTTGGAATTGTCTTGGGTCATTGAACTGATGAGAATAGCCCAGTCTTCCACAGCTGATCATCATCACAACATTGCTATTACTATGCACAATGATTTCCCTGTTCTTACCTCACTTGTTTGTTTTCTGAAACCAACCACCTCATTTTTCCTTATGGCATGACAGTACTCTATCAGTCATATGCCACAACTTATACAACTATTATTTACCAATGACCTTCCTTAGATTTCTAATTCTTTGCCACCATAAAAAGAGCTCTGCTTGTAAGTCCTTTTCCTTTTATCTCTTTGGAGTACGTACCAAGTAGTAGTATTGCATCATCAATGGGAATGCCCAGTTATGTCCTTTGGGCATAGTTCCAGTTTGTTCTCCAGAATGCTTGGAATACTTCACTACTCCACCAACAGTTCATTAATGTACCTATTTTCCCTCATCCCCTCCAGAGTGATTGAAGGGGTGTCATTTAAGGCAAAAAGAATATTATAAGTAAAGACAGAGGAGCAGATTTGTATGGATGATTTTAATAAGACCATGTGTATCTATTTCACAACAGAATAGAGCACCTCAAAGGAAGTAATGAGGAAGCAAATTGAAAAGATATGCTTTGAAAAATTGTGGAAGGAATTTATTTTTTACTTAAATGTTAAAACATTAATATATTTGTGCAGTGGGCTGAAATTATTAGAACAGTAGAATCAAATTGATCAATAAGCAGTTAATTAGTGACTACTAGGTGCTAGGAACTATGCTAGGTTCTACTGATACAGAGATAAAAATGCAACTAACCCTCCCTTCAAGGAGATTACATACCATTTAGAGAGAAAGCATATATATTTATAACACATACAAAATGAATGAGATAATTTTGAAAGAGAGAAACTAGCAACTGTGGAGAATCATTAAAAGGCTCATTCAGAAAGAATTCCTTTTGATGAGTTTTGAGAAGAACAACAACTTGAATTTATTAGGGAGGAAAAGTCTGGAAATGAAGAGCCTGGTTAGAAGGCTATTCAAATAAGTGGCAAAGGTAAGTTTCTTTTTTTTTCTTTTTTTTTTTTTAATAACTAACAATAGATGTAGGTCTTCAATTGGAAATAGCCAACTTTTTTTTTTAATGTAGACATAATAGGACATAAGGACACTTAGGGAAGCCACACACACAAACAATAGAATGAATGAAGAGGGGAAGGAACAAAAAAAGGCAAATGATTGAGGAGAGATCCTTAGATTTTTTTCTATCCCATTCACACACTTTCAATGTGGCTCCATATGCCCTAGTACAAATACTTGCACGAAGAGATTGAGGACCAGTTGGTGTATATGAAATAGAACAGTGTTAACTAGAATTATTATTTTACAAAACTATCATACTTGTCATAAGACATGCTGTCTTAATTACTTTCTCCCCTAACTATATCTCTTTAAGATTTTTTTTGTTGTTGTTTTTGGAGGGACAATTGGGGTTAAGAGACTTGCCCAAGGTCACATGGCTATAAGTGTTAATTGTCTGAGACTGAGTTTGAACTCAGGTCCTCCTGAATCCAGGGCCAGTTCTCTATTCACTGTGCCACCTAGCTGCCCTCCGTTTAAGATTTTTTAAGTTTAATTGATTTTGTTTTTATTTTATAAAATAATTTCCAGAATAGTATAAAAAAATGATTGTACACAAAACAGCAAATCTATTATAAACAGCTTGCTATTTTTCAATGTGCAATAAAATTATCTTGTAAAAGACGTATTCTTTACATTCATGCTGAGAGTCTGGAAAATCAACCTGGAAGTTCCCCTTCCTTTCCCTTCCTATCCATGGAGATCTTCAAAAAGAGTCAGAGTTTGCACTTAGTAACTAAAAGGTTAACATTGTGTTTACCATTGGCATACCTAGCTGGAAAGATGGTTTTACACTGTCGTGCTGTCTGTCAACAAGGAATGACAATGTTTTTTATTATTGACATACTTGAGCTAGACAGATGTGTTTAAAATGCCATGCCATCTTTCATCAGCAAATTCTATTTAGATTGCCCTTCAATAAAGAAACAGCTATGAGATGACATATACTGTAAGCAAACCATGCCAGATATAGATCGAACCTTTTTTTTTCTAATGTAATTTCATATGGTATGTGCTTTCAAAGCTAGGTAATTTAAACTGTGACTATAAGAATCAAGTGTTTTCTAAGAAAATTGGATTATTTGATCCATAACAGATTTTGGGATGACATAAACTGGACATCTATGAGATGCAATGTTTGCAGTGAGAGCCTAAAGGGACAATTTGTATCAATGGCCTTGCCTTACCTCTAAAATGAGGTAGTCAACTCCATACCCACTGATGTCACATCTGTTTCTGCCATAAGTTCCTTGATAAATAGTATTTTGGACCTTAATTACTTGACTGGTTGATGTCAGCTGCCAAAATGGTTGTCAATAAACAAATTAAATTAGAAACTCAAAGGTTCTAGTGCTCAAAATGAGAGGATAATACTTGTTGTGATGTAAGGTTTTCAATCAACTATAAAGAATCTTTTTTCCTAAGTAAAATTCTATTTTGGCAATGTAAATATCGAGAAGTAATATCTCCATCTAAGTCTATAGTTGAAAAATGCTGATATTTTTTACTCCATTTTTCCTCCCTCCATTTATTTCACTGTTTGTGAATGCCTGTGTTCTATTTTTTTCTTTGTCCTCCTAAAATTTTCTGTCAATCTCTCATAAAATAGCCATTATTATCATCATAACAATAATAAGAAAAAATAAAGCTTTCCAAAGTGTTCTACATATATTGTCACATTTGTCTTTACAATAACCTTAAAAAGATTAGATGTTATTATCTCCGTTGTACAGATAAGGAGATTGAGGTGGAGAGAGATTAACTGACTTGCCCAAAATCACTCAGCTAGAAAATGTCTAATACAGAATCTAAATTGGGGTCTTTTTAACTCTAGGTCTTGTGCTCTATCCATCATGTCATGGTACTATATGAATGTGTACTTACGCAAGCATATACATGTGTGTATATGCTCAAATATACACACATGCATTATATAAATTTATACAAACTTCAGACTGAAGTCTTTTTGTTGATGTCTTGTTATTATTTCATACCAGGTCTACTTTATAAAAAACAAATTCTATTCATCTTATATAACTAATCAGAATATTAGAGGTATAGTTTTCTTATTAATTATTTGATTAAATGTTCAACAAATTTTCCAAAGTCGTTATTTCTTATGTCTGTGAGTTCATGTGTGTATGTACGTATATGTTTTTGCATTGTGTGTATGTATGTATATGTGTGCATACAAACATACATATATGTACACATATATGGAGAGAGAAAGAGACAGACAGAGAGAGAGAGACAGAGAGAGAGAGAGAGA
>CM053581.1:356450881-356482883 GCA_028627135.1 Pseudochirops cupreus | reverse complement strand
TTATAGTTTTTTTTATTTTCACCCTTTTTGATGCCTAATATTTTAAAAGTCTTCTATAAATACGAGTTATAAATAGTCTTAAATTTCATTGTCCAAGCCTAAAATTGCATTTACGTTGCTTAGTATTGAGTAATCAGTATGAGGCAATATAAATGTTCTTTGACCTAGACAAAGTCTCCATTTCCACTAAATCTTGCAGTTAACTAAAAATATAGATATTTGGGTTAATTGTTATACATATGTGTGTGTATGAATGTATATATGTATATGTGTGTATGTATATACATATATAAGAAATATATACATATATATGTATATATATATATATATATATATATAAAATAAGACAAAAAATGCCTACTTAACATCAGTTCTAGGAGTTCTTGCTAGAACAGGAAAAAAGGATTGGTTCTGCAACAGATCCATTACCCAAGTATTATCAGATAAATGCATATTAATTAAAACAAATAACAGATGTCTTATTTCATCCTGCATACCAAGCAATTTGGGCAATCAACCTTTGTTCCATGAAATTTGCATGATTCTCAGATAAATTTCAATCAGCACAACTACTAAATTCTAATTTTGCCAGATGCCTGACTCTAAAGGGTACATAATAAAACAGTTTTCAAATATAATTCTGCCTTCTTAAGTGGATGGTGTTACAGTACCAAATTTAGTGGCTTTTAAGCATTATCAGAAATACATTTTGGATGTGCAATTTACAAGGGCATCAAGCCAGGAAATTCTTTTGCATGCACGAATCACTAAAATTCAATAATCATCAGTGTTATGTCTCCATTTATTCCCTCATAGTGATAAGCTGCTAAAAGGAAGGTTTCCCATGCATTGACTGTTTGATTTCTCCACCAGTGCAAAAGACAGAGATCTGCATATAGTAGTTGTTTATTTACTATTCCTTAAGTTGAATTTTATACATTTATACTTAGGGTTCCAATTAGTTCAAATAATCATTCTTTTGAAGTAGTCACAAGCATTCAAGTTATAATTATAGCAAATATGGCAATTTGCTCCCTCCTAGTGGGGAAAAATACACTGTAAATTTGAAGACTACTACCACATCAGGGGATTCAT
This sequence comes from Pseudochirops cupreus, assembly GCA_028627135.1. NCBI lineage: Eukaryota > Metazoa > Chordata > Mammalia > Diprotodontia > Pseudocheiridae > Pseudochirops > Pseudochirops cupreus. The sequence continues at coordinate 356,481,788 of CM053581.1, read as the reverse complement.
TACTTGCACTAATCAGAACCTAACCATTTTAGTTATTAGCTTTATCCTTAAAGTGGCTATTAATAAGTAATATATTTGTTAAAAATTGTAGAACAAATTTTGATGAATTTAACTTTCCTGCTCTAACTCAATTTCATCATTGATATAGAGCTTATAGGCAGACCAACCAAACGTTCAAAGAACAGCTTGTAACAGTAAATAAAGTTTCATGAAAGATAGAAAATAATTAGGGTGCAATGATAAATTAACAATATTTGAAGAAATTCATCACCATATTGTCCATAGAAAATTCAGGTGCCCAGCAAACTTATGATTTATTGTCATTACCAAGATTTGAACCTATGGAATTAATTCATAAATTAATAATTCAACCAATGGCCTCCATAGAATGGTTCCAAAATTTATTTATAGATTTCACACTATACTGATGAAAATGTTAATGATACTTTTATAGAATCAGATAGAGGAATACAATTCACATGGAAGAATAAAGGCAATAAAAACAAAAAGATTCATTTAAAAAGTGCCTGAATGTTTTGTGCTTCCAGTCCCTACATTATTCAATAATATAATAATGACACCAAAACAAAATAATCGGAAACTGAAAAGGGGTAGATATAGATCAACAGATTCGTAAATTTTAGACTATTAAAAAAGTGTCCCTTATTTCCAGTTGTGAAAAATTGTCCTTTGTACTCTAATTGCTTTTTTATGATATGTGTATGCACTTTATATTTAGGTAGTTGCTATTTTGTGGAAGTTACTGTTGTGATACTTTGTTTTATTTCAGGTTTTCATCCAACTTCTCTCTTATTATGTATTTTTAATTAAATTATAAATACTTTCTCCCATATTTAGTCTTACTAGGCTTGTAAGTTATGAGACTAATATGTGCTTTTGTTTTGATCTCATTTTGTCTAACTAGTCTGTTGGATCTATTTAAGAGAGAAAAATAAATTCGATTATAGATAGATCCAGATATATATCTATGTAGGTATGTATACACATACACACACACACACACACACATACACACACACACACACACTCTATGGGATATTTAAAAAAGACTAGAATCCCTTGGGTGAGTCCTCATCAAGCCCTTTTCAGGGCTGTTCATTCATTTTTGTTATCCACTTGGCACTCAGCTCTCACCTGTGGCTTCAAGAAGTGGTAGCATGTGCAGAGGTCACACTATGAGGAAGATCAATAGATCAGTCAGTCGGTCAATTAACATTTCCTCAGTGCCTGCTATGTGCCAGGCACTATGCTAGGTGCTAGAAATGCAAATAAGAATAAGATAATATCTTTTCTCAAGGAGTTCACAGTGTAATGGAAGAAGAAAATATACAAAAAATGGTTTAAAAAAGCAGGAAATGGAGAGGGTGGAGGTACCTATGATGGAAATAGGATGAAGGCCAAAGGAAGGTAAGAAATAAATAAAATACTGACTCAGCCACCCCCTTTAAATGGTGGTTTTAGGAGTTCTCCAACTTTATTCAGAAAGGACCCAGGAGCAGAAAAGACTGATGTGTATCAAGTGTGATGTAATTTTGCAGAATAACTAGGTTCTTATGGGCATGATTAAAAAGTCAATTAGACAAAGAAGTCCAAAGGAGGGCAACTATGTGGGAAATGAATGGAATGTATACAAATCCTACTAGAATTATTATTTGTGATTTAAGAAAGAAACAGAAGGTAGACTAGCTATGAATCAACTAAGTCATATGCTTAACAAATTATACTATATGCTTCAAATGGAAATGAAAATGGATGTATTCATCCACCATCTCCATGGAATCACAAAGTATAAGCCCAAGAGATGCCCTAGGCATTGGAAAAATGGTTTGCACTATATTTTTTAGAGCATTCTGTGTTTTCACCATAAAAATGTCACCAACCTGGGACACTGAATGAGGACTGCTTCCATCACGGGAGTAAAAAAAAATCTTGACGGGGTGGTGGGAAAGAAGCTGTAATACCTGAAAGATTCAAATTTAGGCAGAGACACTAAAGTGAACTAACACCCATATCTAGATTTGGATTAAAGTGTATATTTAAGCAGCAAGATAAAAAGGATAACAGAAAAATGGGAAAGAACTGCAGAAAACATGAACCTGGTCTCTACATTTTTTATCTTTGGATTCAAAAAGGTCAGTGTTTGCCAGCTGTTATGCTGATACTAAAAGAGGAAATATCTTTTAGGGATTAAATTTCTAACTTCCAACCATAAGTGATCTAATTATATCCTTCTCCTCATTAGTTAGGGCTGTCATTTTGTTCAGTCATGTCTGATTCTTCATGATCCTATTTTGGGCTGTTTTGGCAAAGATACTAGAATGCTTTATCATTTCCTTCTCCTGCTTATTTTATGGATGAAAAAACTGAGGTAAACAATGTTAAGAGACTTGCCTAGGACCACACAGTGTCTGAAGCCATATTCGAATGTACAAAGATGAATCTTCCTGACTCCAGTTCTGGTACTCTATCCACTCTACCCCCTAGATGTCACATTAATTAGGGTTACAGAGAGATTATTTGGGGAGCAATTATAACCTGATACAGCAATGTTCTTTACTTGGAATTCTGTTGCAATTAAATTGATTTTGCTCTGATTTCAAGAATCATTTGAAACTGCCTGACATAGTCATTGATGGGCACTTGAAGCTTTGGTTGTGAATATAAGTTCACCCATAACAGCAAATCGACTCTGGGAAGTAATGAGGGGCCCTAGAAACGTTTGAGGATGGGCTTATCAAGCTGATAGATGGCACAGTGAATAGCAGACTCAACAATGGGAAGATGAGTTCAAATCCTGCCTTAGACACTATCTAGCGGTTCAATTCTGGACAGGTCACTTAACCTCTTTCAGCGTCAGTATTCATGTCTAAAAAGGAAAAAAAAAAAAAAGAGAGGATAAAATACCATGTACTTCACAGGATTTTTGTAAGGATCAACTAAGATAAATTATGAGATGCAAAACTTGGTGTGTAAATATTAGCTATTTTTATTATTTTACAGGAAAAAACAAATTTTAATAATCGTGTGTGTGTGTGTGTGTGTGTGTGTGTGTGTGTGTTTAGCAGCCTAGGGTGAGTGGAAGAACAACAAATGAATTATGTGAACCTTCACTATAACTAATGAAATCTAAGCCATTTTTCTCTTTTCTTCAACTCCATACTTCAATTACCTCAACTCAATGTTTCTCTCTTCAAGGCTTTTCCCATATTTTTCTCCATCTTCTATTCTATATTCCAGCCAAATTGAACTATATGCTATATATTATATATGTAAATTCCTGTCATTTTTTACTCTTTTTTACATGTGTTTGGGGTAACCCCAAGTCTAGAATGGTATGTCATCCTCCCTTCCTTTGCCTTCTCAATCTGTAAATTCTTTCAATACATGGGACAAATGCCATTTCCTAGGCTACCTGGAAACCTCTCTCCCCAAGGTGCTAATGATCGTCCTTTGGAAACTACATTTACCTATCTGGCATAGATTTTATATTTATCAATTTTTACAGATGTCAATTTCCTCAAGACAGTATATGTTCTGATTGAAGGCAGGGTCCATTTTGCTCTAGCACCAATCAGAATCATCAGAGCTGCTTTTTTTTTTTTTAACAAATGAACTGTGTAGTTGAGCAATATGTCTTCTAAAAAACAAAAAGGATCAGGAAAACAAGGAAGACATAAGGAATAATAAGTTAAATTCCTTTTGCTTATCTTTAGAGGTCTAGAGACATATGTAACATAAACATTTAGGTTTCTTTGGGGGTGTATGTCCAATGTTATTTATTTCATCTTCCAAGTTATTTATTTTTCTTTTCTTTTATCATGATTATATTTTTGAATATCTGCACTTGTCATTGGAAACACATATACATATGAGTGTACATATATGTGTATGTATATATATATATATACATATATACACATTTAGAACATGACATAATTATATACATAATATAATTACAGAATTATATCTGCATATATATTATGTTATATGCGTGAAAAAATACTGAAAAAATATTTCCTATGCTGCTGAATCCCTTTATGCAATCACCATTGTAAACACAAATTATTTCTATCCTTTTCTGGGGATTTTAGTTCTTATTTTTGAGTCAATGCCTTTATTTCATGAAGATTAAGTAATTTATATGGAAGGTGAACAGAATGATGTGATAAATATTAAGTTACTCATCATGCAAGATTCCGTGCCAGGTCAGACACAGGTTACCTCTTAGAGGAAAAAGTGTTTCTTATGACTGAATAAACTTCCTGCACCCTATCTTCATGAATGACAGAGGTCAATTTAATGAGTGTGTCTGATATTTCCTGTCTGTCACATTCCTTTTTCAACCATCACTGCCTAACATACATGCCCCCCACACGCACTCACCCTCATTCATAAAACTAAATTACTCATTGAAATGGTATTCTTTTGATTCTCTTCCCATATGTACCCTTTCATGACATTTTGAAGAATATTTCTATGGCCATAAGAAATATAACAATACATGTCCATTTAATAGTCCAGGCTCTGGTATTGAATGACTGTTGACCTGTCTAAACTTCATTTTTCTCAAAAATCAAGCAGTTGGACTAATGATTAGTTAGGTATTTTTCTGAGTCTCAAATATGCTAATCCCAGGATTCAATTTCTTCAACTAAATTCCACTCTATTCAGTTCATTTTTCAAACACTTAAACATTTTTAAATACACAAATACAAGAATAAATGCACTCTATCAAGGAGTTTACATTCTATGGAAAGATGTAACATGTAAATGGATTCAATAATTTGATTATTTTTGTAACAGAAATGCTATTTTATTAAATAAAGTCAATAGTATTTTATAAGTGAGAGAATATTATAAAATAGGGTTATTGGTCAAGATTTCTACTAGGAAATTTTAGCACTTCGGTCCAACATTTGGGCAGAGCTTTGAAGGACACAAAGGAATGGAAGAATTGTGGATGAGAGACACTCGCACAGTGATAGCTTGTGCAAAAGCATAGATACAAGAGAAGGTTTGGAAATTTGGGGGACCAGTAAAAAAAAAATCAGTCTTAGCTGTGTTGTAAGAAAAATGTCTTGTTAATAGAATGGAAATTCTAAGGATTGAAAAGTAGACTGAAGCCAGTTAGTGAAGGACTTTAAGTGACAAATAGAGGGATCGTTTTTGTTCTCTGAAGTTTCAGAGCCAGGAGAATAATATGGCTTGACAAAATTTTTAAGGTGATGATTTCAGGAGCTCTGAGATAGGGGATCTACTTATTCTTTACATATGGAATAGAAAAAGGAAACATTGGAAACAGAAATAACAATTAGGATGGTACTAAAATTAGTCAAGTTAAAGGTAATTGGTGAAAGATTCTAAAAGATGTTGGCCATTGTGTGAGATACAGTTTGACTCTTACAAAAAACTGAAAAGTATGTAGATCATAGATATTTTTTTCTTATTAAATAGGTGAATAGATTGAGGTTCAGAAACCATCTTCTACTCATTCAATAATTATAAGAAAAGAAAACAGAGTCTGTAAATTATAAACTGATGAGCTTGATATGAATTCCTGTGAGGATCTGGTAAGACATAATTAAAGAGATGGTTGGTGAGCATCAAGTAAAGGAAGTGGTGATTACAAAGTTCCATTGTGACTTTATCATGCTAAACTAATCTTGTTTTCTTTTTTGACATGGTTAATAAAATAGGCCACCAGGGGAATTTTGTAGATATAGTTTACCCAGCAATAAACAAAGAATTTGACATACCAGTTCCTATCACTGTGTGATTTATTTATCTATATATATCTATATACATATCTCTATCTATCTATCTATCTATCTATCTATCTATATATATATACACACACATATAATATATATATATATAATACATGAATAAAATTAATTAGATTTTAGTTGAATGGCTGCGTTCTAAGAGCAGTCATTGATTTAATGGTAAATTGGCAAGATTGCCTCAGGGATTTGTGCTTATCCCTGTAATTCTTAACATTTTTTGAAAAGATAATTTTATAAAGGCTTAAATGGTATACTCCCCCCCCCTTCAAATTTGAATATAATATGATCCTAGGAATAATAGGCAATAGGGTGGATGACAGAGGCTCCAGAAAAATCTTGGCTATGTAGAAAATCTCCTGAATCTATTAAGATGGAATACACTAAGGGTAGAGGTGATAGTTTATGCTTATTCCATAGGACAGGATGGAAGCATCATGGTTAAATAATAGTTTGTATGACAAGAGTTTGTGGGCATTTTTTGCAATGTCTACTTAAAATGTGAGTCAGAAATATACGTGTCAATATGAAGCAAAACAAACAAGAAAACAAAACTATAACTATTTGATCTTGAGCTGTATTAAAATAGGCGTAACTTCCAGGAACCCTGAGGTAATTGACCCTACCTTCTCTGTTTTTATCAAAGCACAGGGAGAGTATGATGTTCAGTTCTAATTTGAAAAAAGAGAATGGTAAATTGGAGAACATCCAAAAGAGAGCATCTTGGATAGTGAAATATCTTAAGTCCATACCATTTGAGGATCCAATGAAGTAATTGACAATGTATAGCCTAGAGAAGAGAAAACATGAGAAAGGAGTGTAGTTGGGGGACAAGATAAAGGGTGTCACACTGAAGAAAGATTCAATATAAACTCTGGTTCTAAAGCTAGAATTGGCAAGAAGGTGCTTTTAGTCTTGATTTTTTTTAATCTTCCTAATAATTGGAGCTGCTCAAAAATGGAATGAGTAACTGCAGTTAGTATCAGTTTCCCTCTCACTGGAAGTCTTCAAGCAGGAACTGGATTGCCACTAACTAGGTAGTAGGGGTTTCTTTGGTGTATGGTTTAGATTAGATATCTGCTGTCATTCTCTCCAAATCTTATATTTTGTCTATCTCTGATAGAATTGGATTAGCCTTTATTCCCAGCATATGTAAAAGGTCACACAATGACTCCAAAAGAAGAGGAAAGCATACCCATGGGTTCTGCTTAGAGGTGAATTAGAAGTTCCAGTCTAAATGGAGAAAGGTTCCTAACTGTGTAATCCACAGCTGAGGCTCAATGTATGTTTTCTAAACTACTGAAATAAGAAAAGTTAAAAGATTTTATGTCCTGGTCTCTAAAGGAAAGGAGGAGGAGGCTAAGTGGGGACATGATATAGGGTCATATAGTTTGTTTGGTTTTTTAACTCCTTTTATGGAGAAACTGAAAAAGAAAGATATTCAGTCCCTTGCCAATAGTTACATGGCAAGATTGTGAAAGTACAAAGGGCCTTCTTTCCCCATCCTATTCTTTTCACGAAGTCTTTATTTAAACACATTAAATCAGACAGCTTCTCTTCTAGCAGAAGAATTAAATGGATGGGTTTTCTCTTAGAGAATTCAAAAATATTCAATATCTTCTCCTTTGTTACATAAAGAAATATGAATTATTCTCACTTGTAATAAAAGACCCTCCAAGGCTTTACTCAGTTATTACTGGCAAATTGGAGTCAAATAATGATTGTGCTGGGTTTTTTACAGCTATACCAGCAAATGGAATGAACTAGGATCCAATCAGATGCCCATTGTGAAAATCTTACTTTTATCTAAATGCCATCCAAGTGGGCTACAACAGCTCTGGAAGGAATGACCTACTATTAACTAAACTAAGTGAGATGTGGGGTAGAAGGAATCATGTGGCCCACCTTAAAGGAATCTTTTCTCATGCTGGCAGTAAGCAAATAGCTCTTTTTACCACACTGATTTCACTCTCTCTCCATTAAAAATAAGTTCAGGAATAATAATATATTCTTAAAACATTAGAGTACTTGGTGGTGTTCTAAGGAGTTGTGCATGTGCAGTGAAAAGTTAGGTTATAGAAGAAATGACTCAATCACATATTTAATCATTTTTTAAAGGAACATATTTGTATATATGTATGTCTATATGATTATAAGTTTTACCAGTTGTAATTTGTGGTCTTACTCACTGGTATCATTTGCTGATGATTTAGAATCAAAGGAACTTAGTCATTCTCGGAGGTACTGATGATTTTATTACCTTTAAATCAGAGGTTCTTAAAATGTAATCCACTTCCATGAATACATTTTAGTGAGTACATAGACTTAGGTTTAAAAAAATCTTTCTTTTAACTAATTTCTAGCTGTGATGTAGCATTTCTTCAATTAAAATATTTGGGGGAAAATCATTCATACAAGAAGGGCACTCATAGGTTGTACATAGGTGAATGCCTAGTCACTGTTCATAACTAGAGTTGCAGACCCCAGCATATTTATGAGCAGTGTAAAAGGCACCAGCCCAGTGATCCATTTAGAACTAAGTAAGCCGTACCAGGAACTGCCTCCATCTGGTTCTGCCAAAGATCAAATGCTCAGGGCTGGGAGAAGTCACACATATGGATTTAGTGCTGATAAGAGTCCCATAAATAACCTTCTGAGGTCATCCATCTTGAAGTACTTGACAGCCAAATGACCTCGCTCAATCTATATTCTTGGGGGAGGGAAAGTTGATGCATGAAAAGGAATGTGAAATCTGTAGCTCTCTTCAAGAATCCATGTTCCTAAGAGCCTTGTTCTAATTAGAAATAGCTGTGTTACCTCCTCTCCTGAACTTTGCAAGTGTAAAGAAGCCCTTTTGCAAAGTGTCTTATCGTTTAACAATAAATCTCATGGGGGTTTATTTGTTCTGGCTGTAAAGGCAATTGTCACTGAAGTAGCAATATCCTAAGGGATTATCCTAAGGAATAACACCATATGTAGCATTTTCTTATTACCAATAAAATTGTGATATAAAGGATAATTTCTAAATCTTAATTCTGTACTATCGTAATTCTGCTGTGAGAAATAAAGTCCTATTGGTGAGGCAGGGGCTTTCTACATAGGCAGGAGAAGACAAGGAAAAAAGGAATAGCACCTGTTTTATTTTCTTTGCTTTTTGATATAGTCCTGTGATTTCATTGGTTTAGGGAGTAAGTCAGTCCCTCAATCAATGTAGAAGGACAAACATTCTACAGCTTAACAGTCCTAAAGGGTTGCCCTCTGGCACTGAATTGATTCTGTATTGAAACCAGGATTTCAATGCAGGTCTTCTTCACTCTGGGGTCACATCCCTCTCCACTGCACTACATTGCCTTCTTATGTCAGTGTGCCTCTTAACAAATGAAATAGGTATCTCCTTCTGCCCACTACCTGATAATTTAGTGACCAGTAAGAGCTGACCTTAAACTTCTCCTGGGATATTGGATATAGTGACACTTAAATTATGGAATCAATCTGCAAGCTATTATTGCTTAGTATGTGACAGACATTGGGTCTAGCATTGGAGATATAAAGGAAAAATTAAAATAATTCTTAGCTCCCAGAATCTTTCAAGATAGGATGAAAAATAGGAACACATCTAGTCGCAGTGCCTGCTTGTCTGGTGTGAGTCAATCCATATGGTAGAGTATGACTGATTCTTTCAGTTACTTTACACCCCTCCCCCATTATCCCTCCTTTCCACTGGCACTCACTCCTTCCTTTGACCCATTATCTCTTTACCTGTCATGATATTAGCAAATTGGAGTTTTCCAAAAGGGAGATAGACTTATAGTCTTAAGTTCCTACAGGTAATACTTGTGGTTTTCCAGATCATTATACAATGGAATATGTACTAGAATAGGAAAACTCTCAGAGGCAGAAAGAACAAATAGGACTTCCATGAAATAATCTAGGTAATTGTTGAGGAAGACTTGAACTAAAATGGTACAGATGTATGTACGGGGGGATTGATGGATGCACAGATGGATGCATGGTAAGATGGATAGAAGATAGATGATAGATTTAGGTATATATCCATATCTAAGCACATTAATATCTTATTCAATAAGCAAAAGTCCTATATTCTATGAAATCCTTACCTGTGAAACTCTTCCAAGTGAATTACTTCTTTTAATAGTCATTTGTTCTTGCTCCCTTTCTAATCCAACATAAACTAAGTATTGTGATAAAAACCATAATTATGAGAGTTTTAAGACATTTTCTAAAATCCAAAAATCTTTTATCCATATTGCCTTTGCAATCAACCTTAATAGTTTCTCCACTGTGGATAAAAAGAAGAGAATAATATGGTCTTCTATTATAGTTATTATCATGATAACCTTGATGTTCAACTCCATCAATCTATCCTTGATAAGTGCCTTTCACACTTTATCTATGACTTCAGTCAGAATTACTGGCCTGTAATTTCTCATACCAAACATTTTTGTCCATTTAAAAGTAAACATGGTCTTTAACATATGCTTTATGTATTTTAAAGTTAAATGTGTATTTTAAAGCATCCCCACTTTTAGAATTTAAAAACAGATGGATCATTTTTACTGCTTTTGAGATAGATAGATGGATGGATGGATGGGTGGATGGATGGATGGATGAACGGATGGATGGATGGGCAGGTAGATGACCATATGACCAAGTTTCTGTAGCTGGAGCATGTCATTCAACAAATCACAACTGGTAAATTTGGATCCTGTAATTTAGCAATGCCCAGTCCTTTTAAAATATCTAACTCTATACAATTATCAAGCTCATTTCAGTGGCAAGAAATAAATACGTTTGTAGGGAGAATGTCTTGTGGAGGGAAGATCAATTATTTTTTCTCAGGTGGCAGAGTGCACTGGAGGAGGTCATTCATTTTCCTTCGGGACATAGTTTGAGAATAGCACCCTTTTATATGTTTTCTTAATTCAACTATCTCCCCTCACACACTCCATATCCTATCAAGACTGAGCTAATTTCTATTCCTTATTTTTGTCCTTCACTGTCCTGTACTCCTATAGCACCAAAGAGTTTCATATGCATTATCTCTCAAATAGGTGACAGCACCCTTAGGCACAGGTGGTATGTTTTAAAAAAAAACACTAAGGCATTGTGGTATAAATTTACATGATAGATGTCAAGTGACAAATTTCTATTACAGAAAAGGAAGTAGAATACATAAGAGCCTAATTAATCTAATGTTTGTAAGATATTTTAAATAAGTTATTTACATCTCTACCACAAATTTATTTTTAAAGCATTCAAAGTCAGTGATGGTTAGAAGAATACATTTACCTAATTTACTTTATTTAAAATAAATACTTAACTGTTACTTTTTAAAATTTTAGTTTCACTTCCCAATTCCTGACTGCTCCCCCAACACACACAATAATGTATAGTAATGTTTAAGGGAGGAATCCCTGGCTATCTGGGCTGGGACAACTCCCGCAGATCTAAGTTTGCTGTCTTTCATTTTAGTGAGGACTATGCACTTTACTTGTATAATATCCCTTTGGGAATGAAATAATGGTTGGATCCTTTCATTCCAATTTGTAGCAGGAACATTGTTCTCATTACATCCTCTTTACCATGGTACTCACCAGGACACTTAATTATCTATTAAATCAGAAGTGGCAATCCCCAACCATGAGGGTTCTTCCTTCTATGTGCCTTAAAGCGTAAGACTGACTCTGATCTTCAAACAGTAGAGGGCAGGTTGGGGAGCAGGCCATGGGGCAGAGGAATACCTTTTCCTCGACCAAGTCCAAAGTTCGGTGCGCATTGCCTCTTAGAAAAGCTTGTGCCTGGAAAGATGTTGTCACTTCTTTTTTTCTTTTTTTTTCCTACAAGGTGAACTAAAATCTTGAAAAACATCAAGCATCTTCCTGCTTCTGGGTATCTGAGCAGTGGGATATCAGCCACCTGAGTAGTTGTACCAAATAATAATACAAGAGGCAGACTGGATGAGAGAGATGGAGGCACCCGCAGAGAAAGTTAATAACCAGAAAAAAGAACCCTCTTGCTATGGATTGGGCTGTATTCATTGAAAGTAAAATGAAAAAAAAAATAACTAATAAGCTATTCTTTCAAATAAGCAGTTCACTTTGCACATGATACAATTGGGTCTTCATACTGACTTCTCAACTGACTAATCATTCTAGGATTGTTTGTTGCTTAGCATTCGTCTTTCTATGTGGGAATGAGATTTGCTGTTCCATAACTAATATGTGTTTGTACTCTTGATAGCACCCCCTCTTGTTGAGGGGAGCCAAAAAATAATCCTTCCCACCCCCCACCCCACCGCCTTAATTAGAGATTTGGAGAAAGCTAGAGCATCTAGTTCTCCTTTGAGGAGATAGGCAACCATAGAAGAAAGAAGCCAAAACAAACTATGAATGATGATAAATAAGAGACCCTGGTGAAGGTATTGAGCAAGTTACTGCACTAGACTGGAAAGACACAGAAACTCCTGATAGGTCACTAAGACTCAGGGGTTGCATCGAAGATAATTGCCTGGGAGACAAGAGTGGCAGACTCTTGTTAATGAGGAATCTTCACCCTTTTCCCCATTAGAATAGCCATGAAAAACAGTACCATCTTTCCCTTGCACTGTAGGACCCCTAAGGTATTGTGCAAGTTTTCTTTCCCATTGATTTTTTAGTTTTTTTCATTAATTATTTTGTTCATTCATTCATTTGTTCATTTGTATTATTTCTTTATTTATTTAGTAGAGGAAGATAGTTTCTCTCAGTTCCTTGAAGTGTTTATGGAAGTTTGTGCATGACTGTAGGAGACACAAACTAGAGTAGGGGTATCTGTAAATTAGACTTTGAATCCCTGGATTCATTCCGCTTTAACATTTTCTACCCTGAGCACAGGATAGTGTTTAGTAAACTCAAGAAAATAGAGTTTCAAACTTTGGCAGCTACCTGAAGAATTTGAGTTCCTGAGTTGGGTGCATGTATACAGATGGATATAATTTCTTTAAAAATCACAATTCTCACAACCACCCCAAGAGCCAGGGGTTGTTTTTAAAATATTGGAAAATTGAAGCAGATAGTGGTTTAAGTGATTTGCTTAGGGTTACACAGCTCATGCCTGAGGCTGGATTAAAGTTCAGATCTTGACACCAAGTTCGTCATTCTCTATGAGGAGATATCTAGCTGCCTCTTTGATGACATTCATCTACCACAGTTTGGTCATGCTGTCCAGTCAGCAGTTGATGGGCACATCTTCTTTTAAAGGCCTATTCAATCATGCTGTGAATCAGACTCTCAAGATCTGATAGAAAATATGTGAGAGTACAAGGAAGTTTTTGATGGTATTGTTCAAAGATATAGCTCTTGCTGTGCTTGCAAGAGTTATTGATGGTTAGGCCTCTGTCATATTCTATACATTAATCAACTTATACTATTAATTATTATATTTTGAAACATATTATATATTAATATATTTGCCTTTATGTATCCACATTTATACACATACACATATATTTATAGTGTGTGTGTGTGCATGTGTGTGAGTGAACGTGTCACAACATAGCTCCCCTGGCTCTTATTGTCTCTCCTACCGCAAACACACTCAGTTTTATATATAAACTCAGCTAAGCAAAACTAGCCTTCAAACCTGGACTATCCTTTGGTTTATAGGTTGCATTTTTGCTGTTTGTCCTTCGTTCTTGAAGAGGACCATGACATCAGGGAATTGATGTCATGACATTCAAGTGAATTAGATTTAAGTGAGGGAGTGCTGTGCAAAGTAACCAGAATCACTCTCTCCTGTGGAACCATCTGAGTCCACTGGCCTGATATGAATCAGTAAAACTGGAGAAGGCCCAGGATGCAGTGGAGAACATAGGAAGCCTCAACACAGTGGGAAAACCTAGGTAATGATTACGATACTGGCAAGAGTCATGTCTCCTTGCTCCCACAGCTCTATTACTCTATCTCTCTGACTACAAAACCTGACTGCTCTCTTCACAATTTCCTCCTCCATTTTTCTTCTTCATGTAAAGGATTGTTTATGGAAGTCCCTGAATACACATGGTAAAAGGAGGAGAAAGAACAGAGAATCAGTTCACATATACACAGGCACTGACATCATCCCCCTGTATTCACAACCAACTATTGTTAGCCAGCCACCATTCCCAGTATCAGCTACACAACACAGCTGATAGCTTATTTTATATGTCACAGGGCTCAATCTTCTCACATTCAGCAATCCAAGAACCATTATTCATGATATTTTTTCTTCATAAGTTTCCATTAAGAGATAATTTGTTCTCCTGGGTACCCCAATCATTCCTGCTGCCTTTGCACCTTCATTTATTTACATAAAAGGAATTGGTACTTGCATATTTGTAAAGGTTCATACAGATTTTAAGTTCCAAGGGATCTTAGAGGTCATCCATTCCAATCCATTGATTACAGAAATGAGAAAATTGATGGCCAGAGAGACAAATGTGTTGCAGAATTTGAAGCCAGCTCCTCTAACTCTGAAGCCATCATTCTTTCCAATGTATCTCATCACCTACTACTTTAAACTCCCAGGCAGAGCTTTTGCTTTGTATTTCATCACAGTGCTTGGCATAATGCATTGGCACTTAGGCATCATTGAATAAATTCTTGTTGATTGAGTAACTGACTCAGAGACAATATTTTTGCCTGCTATGAACTTCTCATTTTGTAATATAGCTTCCTTGGAATTGTATATGCACAGTAAAGAATATGTTAGTTATCCCCTTTCCCTAAATTACATCAATTCAAGACTACCAGGAATGAAAGAGTCCGTCTTTAGAGTGATAGAAAACATTGATCTGGTAAGCAATATTCAGTCAACGTATGTCAACTTAATTTCCCTTAAAATAGTGACTGGGTCATTGTAGCATGATTACAACACTTGTTACAGCCACATCGATCATCCATAAAACTACTCAAATTACACTACCCTTCATACCATATTTAAGATTACGGCATCAAAGAACTACAGCGTTCAGAGGACCATCATAAGTCATCCACTCAAATCTGTCTCTGAAAAGTAGCCTGCTTATCTATAACATAACCAACAAGTGTTAATTCAAACTTTGCATGAAGACTTCAAGTGCATGCTCTCTTCCTATTGGTCTCCTTTTCACCATGGGGAAAAATGTGAATGGATCATTTCTTCCAAAATGGTGTGCTCCACCTCACTGACATGTTGCCAAAAATATGATTCCCTGACTTTTCATATCAATAAATTGTGGCCATCAAGTCTATACTGACTCTAAACTCCAGGCAAATATTTATTCAGAGTAGAGCAAGGAGATATATCTTCTTCATACCATGAGGAATTATTTCCTTATCATGATAGTCCTCACCAACTGTACTTAATCCCACCATATAACTGGTTGGCAAGTACAGAATTAGGCCAGTTGACAAAGTTAACCACACTGAAAATATTAGTTCAGGTAAATATAATTTATATGTACTCTAGTATACTCAGAAACCTCAGGGTTTCCACAGTCTTTACCTTCTATAAGACTTTCAGAGATAAGGATGCTACGGCCTTGAAGTCACATGTGGTCTTCTAGGTCCTCAAGTGCAGCCCTTTGACAGAATTCAAACTTCACAGAACAAATCTCCTTGATAAAAGGATGTTGTTGTTTTTTTTTCTATAAAACTTGGAATCAGTCAAAAGGTCACACCCAAGGACCTAGAAGGTCACATGTGGCCTTGAAGTCTCAGGTTTCCCATCCTTGGACTTTGATCCTTGGATATTTGGCCCAATTAGCATGGATGATCAGATCACAAAATTAGCAGTATAAACCATAGTAATCCTAGTACTTTCCTTTTTAAAGAGAAATAGAATTCCTGCTGAGTCTTACTTTTATGAATGCCAAATCAACATCTTCTGGCTCTGTATTGTCCTCAAGTGCTATATTCACCCTCTGTTTTTGTTTTTGTTTGTCTTCTGATTTGGAGTTCCTTGAAAAATGCTGTTACATTTTTTTTTCATCCTCCATTCAAGCACACTTTTATATACAAAAACATACTTCATAAATGTTGGAGGTTAAAGGTGTAGGTAATTTCTTAATGGTCCAGCCCACAAGATCTTCCAAATGTTTTATCCTTTAAATTATTATTGAAGCCCATTCTAAATACATTAACCTATGTTGCATCCTAGGCATAAACTGGCATTTGGTTAACACAATTAATTTATAGTTCATTATTAGGAAGTATCAGCCCATCTAATTCATATGGAAATACTCTCCTAATGTTTCATGTTTCTTTAACTTTCAATAAATTTATTAAACATTAAAATTTTACATTCATTTGAAAGGATGTCTTTTATTTTTAGCTAATCCATGATCTTTTCTTTTTGCCTATTAGCAGTTAATTCCTTTTTTTACATTATTATTTAAAATTTTTAGTTCTAAATGCTATCCCTCACTCCCTATCCTCCCTCTTCCCTGAGAGAGTAAGCAGTAAGACATAGTTTATATATGTGCAATTATGTAAAACTTTTCCATTTTAGTAATTTTGTACAAGAAGATTCAAATGAAAGAAAATAATGGAAAAGAATGTTAAATATAGCATACTTTATTCTGTATTCAAACAATATCAATTGTTTCTTTGGAGGAATATAGTATGCTTCATTATCAATCTTTTGGGATTGTTTTGGATCATTGTATTGCTGAGAATGGCTGAGTCATTCACAAATCTACATTGAATAATATTGCCTTTACTGTGCACAATATTCTCCCGGTTTTCTTTACTTCACTACGCATCAGTTCAGGTATGTCTTCCCAGGTTTGTCTAAAATAATCCTGTGTCATTTCTTATAACACAGTAATATTCTGTTATATTCATATACCACAGCTTGTTTAGACATTCCCCAATTGATGGCCATTCCTTCAATTTCAAATTCTTAGCACCCACAAAAAGAAATGCTATAAATATTTTGGTATGGATACATCTTTATATAGTTCCAAATTGTTCTCCAGAATGGATAAATCAGTTCACAACTACATCAACAATGCATTTATGTCTCTATCCGACTAATATCCCAAATCTGCTCTAACATTTAACATTTTCCTTTTTTTGTCACATTATCCAATCTGATGGATTTGAGGTGGTACCTCAGAATTGTTTTCAATTGTATTAATCTAATCAATAGTGATGTAGAACATTTTTCATATAACTATAGATAGCTTTGATTTCTTTGTCTGACTATTAACCATTCATATTCTTTGACCATTTATCAATTGGGGAATGACTTTTATTTTTTTAAATAAATTTGACTCAGTTCTCAATATATTTGAGAAAGGAGATTCTATCAGAGATACTTTTGCAACCTACCCCCCCCCCCCAGTTTTCTACTTTCTTTATAATTTTGGTTGCATTGGCTTTATTTGTGCAAAAAGTTTTTTTATTTCATAGAATCAAAATTATTTAGTTTAGTTTTGGAATGCACACTATATCTTCTTTGGTCCTCAATTCTTTTCTTATCCATAAGTCTGACAGATAAACTGCTCCAAGCTCTCTTAATTTGCTTATGGTATCACCCTTTATGTATAAATTATGTAACCATTTTGACCTTTGTAAAAACTGTACCTAGTTTCTACCATACTGTTTTCCCATTTTCCCAGCAATTTTTGTCAAATTATGAGTTTGTGTTCCAAAAGCTTGGATCTTTGGATTTATCATATACTAGATTAATATGGTCATTCATTATAATGCAATTTGAACCTAATCTGTTGCACTAATTCACCACTTTATATCATAGTTAATACCAAATTGTTTTGATAATTACCACTACAAAATATACTTTGGGATTGGGTACAGCTCGGCCATCTTTTGCCTTCTTTTTTTCATTTATTCCCTTGATATTCTTGACCTTCTGTTCTTCCAGATGAATGTTGTCATTTTTCTTTTCGTTTCTAGAAAATGTTTTTGATAATTTAATTGGTATGACACTGAATAAATAGATTAATTTAGGTAGAATTGTTATTTTTATTATATTGGCTTGACCTACCTATGAGCAATTAATATTTTTCAATGCTTTAAATGTAACTTTATTTGTGTGAAAAGTATTTTATAGTTGTGTTCATATATCTCTTGGTTTGTCTTAGCAGGTGGACTCCCAAGTATTTTATATTGTCTACAGATTTTTAAAATGGAATTCTCTTTCTATATCTTGCTACTGGACTTTATTGGTAATATATAGAAACGTTGATGATTTGTGTGGGATTATTTTGTATACTGCAACTTTGATGAAGTTTTGTAATTGAAATGTAATTTGAATTTGAAGATCCCTTTGTATTGGTCAAGGTAACAAGTACTTAGCACTTAGTAATTTATCAAGCCTCTGTTAAAGAAACATAAGGTATGAATCCCTGTTGCTGATTTAACAGGAAGGGGTTGGCTGAAACAGGAAGCTAGTGTTGTACCACCCCAGTCAAGCTGAAAGAAGACTTTAAATGATACTATGTACTGTTTGAGAAATTGCAATTTACTAGTGACCTAAGGGTTGAGGGTTTTTGTATTTTCCAATTATTTGAATAGTGAATGATGATGGATGATTGAATGATTCAGGTGATTGAATGATTGAGTTACTAAATGATTGTTCTTTGTTCAAAACTTTGTCACAACAGTGGTGGGAACTATATGGCCATTTTCTATGATTAGTTTTTGTGAACATTATAATTTGATTTTTATGTGATAAGTTGTAACATTGTGAATGCTGTACCTTGATTTACTGCGTATATTTTGCTCTGATTTGTTATGGAATAGAGTGTTCACTATACTGTGCAATCAGAAGTTTAAAAGCTGTCCACAGTAGCATTTTTCTGGAAAGCTGCTTGTGCATGGCATTACAAGTTGTTAATAATTTCAAGTAGGTTGTGTTGTTGTTATTGTCGAATCTCTTTCTAAGTATAATATCATATCATCTGCTAAGACTGATAGATCTGTTTCTTAAAATTATTCTAATTCCTTTAAACTCTTTTTCTTCTCTTATTATACTAGCTAACATTTCTAGCATAATATTAAAAATGGGGGTGGTAATGAGCATCCTTGCTTCAACTCTCATCTTATTGGGAAGCCTTCTTCTTTGTCACCATTGCTCATAATATTGCTGATTTTTTAGATAAATACTGTTTAATATAAGGTAATCTCCATTTTTTCCTATGCTCTTTAGTGTTGTTTTTTTTTTAATATGAATGGATACTGTGTTTTTTCAAAGGCTTTTTCTGCATTTATTAAGATAATCATATGATTTCTGTTGGTTTTATTATTGAGAGACACACAGAGTTAAACCAAGAGGATGGTTAAGAATATATTATGCTTCATGTGAAGGAAATAACACAGGGGTAAAAATCATGATTTCTGACAAGCAAAAGCAAAAAAAATAGTTCTAATTAAAAGGGATAAGTTAGGAAACAATATCTTGCTGAAGGGAACTACTAACAATAAAGTATTATCAATGCTAAAGATATAAATACCAAATGATGTAGAACCAAATTCTTAAAGAAAAAAAATGAATTACAGGAGAATATAGAGAGTAAAATTGTACTTGTTTCCCGTCTCCAAGTTAGATAAATCTAACCATAATAAATATGAAAAAGAATTCTAGATGAATAGAAGCTTAGAAAAGTTAGACTTTTTATAAGTCTGTAGAAAAGTAAACGGAAATAGAAATGAATATGCCTATCTCTCAGTTATATATGGAACCTCTACAAAAAATGTTACATTTATTATGAAATAAAAACTCCATAACCAAATGAAGAAAAGCAGAAACATTAAATGTTCCCTCTTCAAAAAATTATGCAAATATTATTTTTTAAAAAGTCATAAAGGCCTTTGGAAACATAGATTAAAAATAAATGGAACTAAATAATATCATTATAAAGAACAAACAAGTCAATGATCAAATTGTAGAAACATCAATAATTTCACTAAATACAATGAAAAAAATTTTTTAAAAATTACAGATTTGTGGGATATAGACAAACCAACAATCAGGAGAAATTTTATATCTCTATGTGGCTTCCTTTATCCGGAGATGTGACAGCTATTTTTTTTTCCTTATTGCCCTAGTTTATTTATATCACCTTTTTATCTAAATTATTTTTCCACTTTGACATAATCTTGGCTTGTGGTGTGAGATCTTTGTCTATGCCTAATCTCTGCCAATCTGCTTTCTAATTTCCCCAGAAATTTGTATCATCTAGTGAGTTCTTTTGGATCGCTGTTTTTTTCTAACACTAGATTACTATGGTAATTTACTATTGTGTGTTATGTACCTAATCTATTCCACTGATCTAGTACTGATTTTCTTACTCATTTCCAAATTATTTAACTTAAAAAATTTTGCATCTATTATTCACTGGGGAAAAAAAAAAGAGATCTATAGCCTTCCTTTGTTGTTTTTGCTGTTTCTGGTTTAGGTATCAGCATAATATTTATTCCATAAAATGAATTTTGTAGGCATCCTATGTCTATTTTTTCCGCAAATGCTTCATATAGTATTGGGATTAATTGTTCATTAAATATTTAGTGGAATTCACCTGTAAATTCATCCAGTACTGGGAATTTTTCAAAGGAAGTTCTTTTATGCCTTGTTTAATTTGTTGTTGTTGTTGTTTTTACAGGGTTATTAAAGTATTCTATTTCCTCTTCTGTTAATCTGAATATTTAATGATTTTTAAAAATTCATATATTTCACTTAGATTGTCAGATTTTTGGCATATAATTAGTATAAAAGTTTATTAATAATTTCTTTAAATTCAAGTTCATGCTTGGTGTATTTACTCTTTTCATTTTTTCACACTGATAATTTTGTTTTCTTTATTTTTAAAAAATTAAATAAGTCAGCGATTTATATATTATTTTTCATAAAACAAGTTCCTAGCAAGTCAGTGATTTATATATTATTTTTCATAAAACAAGTTCCTAGCTTCAAACAGTTCTATCAAAGGTATGGTTGTTACTGCCTTTGCAACACAGAATCACTATAACTGAAGAATTTTATGAAGTCAGCACACAAGATCCATCTGGAGAAGGTTATAGAACAGCCTGAGGCACAAGTTTCTAACTAGTGGCACATACAATCAAAAGGAACACAAATAAATCCATCCAATAAACCACATTCTCTAGAGCTGTCCAGCTCTGTCATTATAATGGGCAATATCTTGGCTGGCTCTCTTGTTATCCCTCCTGTCAATAAAATTAACTCTGTGCAAAAAGTTTAAGTACCACATTGAAGAAAACCAGTGCAGGAATCTTGGTTTTCCTTGATTTCACATATTACCTATGAGTATCTTCCCAGTAGAACAGAGGTTAATAAACCTGAGATATTATGGGAGGCAACATACCTACATTTATATTGCCCCTTTCATTTCTCTCTAATACTGGTCACACCATATTCTCCATCAAACTTTCATGTTAAAGCATAAAAAGGAGGGGGAAGAAAGGATAAGCATTCTTGCATGTTGACTCAAAACTTTTTCTTTTCTTTAAAAATAAAATAACATTTTAGGGGTGACTAGGTGGAGCAATGAATAGAGCACCAATGCTGCAGTCAGGAGGACCTGGATTTAAATCCAGCCTCAGACACTTAACGCTTACTGGCCATGTGACCTTGGGCAAGTCACTTAACCCCAATTGCCCTGCTTTCTCCCCCCCCACAGAAAGAAAGGAAGAAAGAAAGAAAGAAAGAAAGAAAGAAAGAAGAATATATATATCTACACGTGTGCATGTGTATGTGTGTGCATTTTAGGAATTTTTGTTAGCCTTTCTGCCTAGCTTCTTGTAAACTGTAATGCAATATGAAGATACCTTTGTATTACCAAATAGACAAGTACTTCAACCTAGTTTCAAATTAAGCCTCAGTTGAAGAAACACAAGGTATGAGCCCCTGTTGGTGATGTAACAGGAAGCAGATGAACAGAGAGGAGCAATATTGTATATAAGGAAAAACCCCTGCTGGGGAAGTCAGAACTTCTTGTAGAACATCTTGAAGAACGTCTTGGGATGAACAATTGAAGGCTAAGCTGTTGTTGTTGGGCTAGAACTTCCATCAAGAAAGTGATTTTGATTTTGAGAATGGAAGAAAGGGATTTTGATTTTGAGAACAAAGCTGCTGATGACTTCTGAGGACCAGCTAGATCTGCTGAGGCTGCTGAGGATTTCTGAGGGTAAAGCTATGCAAGAGCAGCTGTCCAATAGAATGCTGCTATGAATGGCTTTCAAAGTTCTGATTACATAGTATAGTGAACACTCTATTTATTCAATGACAAATCAGAGTAAAACATTCACAGAAAATCAAGGTACAGAATTCAGAATGTTACAACTTCTCACAGAAAATCAAAATATAGCATTCACAACAATGTATAACTAAAAACTGGCATGTACTTTTCACCAAAATAGTCACATAGTTTCAAACAAAGTGCCATCATTTAGTTAATCATAAAATCCTTAATTCAATCACAAAGTACAAAAATCAAAGTTCTCCACCACTAGGTCATGGTAAATCATAATCTTCTCAGTCAGTACACAGTATTCTATTAAAGTCTTCTTTCAGCTTGACTTAAGGCTGTCTATAAGCTTCCATGGTTCCTTTTCCATGGCCCCAGCTCCAACTGTCACCTGAGTTCAAAGGCAGGCACCTACCAGTTCCCTGACCAGCTACTTGTCCAGTTCTTCATCCAGTTCCCATTCCATATTGAAATCCACAGTGTTCAGTCCATCTCAAGTCCTTCACAGTTCCTGTTTCTAGGAAGGCAAAGCTCAACAGAGCCACAATAATATTCATACACTTTGCAGGCACCATCATCAATTCACCATCTGCCTGTAAAATCAACTCAGACCCAACAACAAGGTCTGAGAACTCAACACAAACCATCAACATAGAGATCAACACAGACCCACTAACAAGGTCCAAGAGCTCAGCACAAATCATCAGCAAAGTCCCAAGACCTCCAAAACCCTCCTCCAGGACTTCTGCAAAGATGCAACCGGAAAATCTTCCTTCAGGGCTTCCAGCAAGGTCCAAGGACCTCTGTACAAAATATCACAAACATCAATACAGAGAGAAAGAGAAACAGAGCACCAGGATACCACAAGTTTTCTCCTTCTTGACTCTGCCATCAGAAGAGTCCTCTTTTCAGTTCTGCTGTCTCAAGCCCTGGGCCTTTCTTTCTATATGGTCATTAGCTCCTCCCCTTCCTGTTGTAGGACATTATGAGTTCTAGGGTTCACAAGTTGTGGGGTTCACATGTTCTGTTTCTTAACACACCATGCAAGGCTCCCAGGAAACTTGAACTGAAACAAGGTGTTAATTCAATAGCTGAAACAAGGTGTGAACTACTTTCATGCTTGCCGTTACACTTCTTTTTAATATAATTTTATAATTAGCCTTTTTTTCCAAAAGTTTTTCATGAACATTGCTCTTTTTCAATGATTGCACAAGCTATACAAATCATCTAGAATTTTCTTTCCTCTTTCTACTCCTGTGCGCTATAATTTTTCATAATCACATTTCTTCTATTTAAAAAAAATATAATTAAGATTAGATAATGTTGTTTCTTTAACTGCTTTCCTTAAATTGTAATAAAACTATTCAATACACCAAGGTAAGTCAAGTATGATATATAGTATTTTTGTATCCTTTCTTTTGAAATCTTTTTTTCTATTCAATTGTTAAATTGCGCTAAAATCACATTAGCTTTTTAAAAATTCATGATATTGTACATTAACTCACCAGCTTTGTTTTGCTTTTTTTTCATAATCTCATAAAATTACAAATGCAACAAAACAATCTACCAGGATGTTAATGATGTTGTGGATTTTTTTTTAAACAGGGATTGTTAATATGCAGAAAGAAAATATGACTTTACTATGAGAGCCAATTATTAGAAGGTTTATAAATCATGGAATCACTACCCTAAACTGAATGAAGCTCTTTACCTCTTTTATTGGGTAATGCCACAATCATAATGAAGTAATCTGACATTTTAGAAAAATTCATTTGTGCATAGAAGAGAGGCAGTACATAGGCTGAAAATGTTTTTAGAATATTGATTTAGAACAGGAAGGGACCTTATAGACCATCTTATCCAACCCACATGTTTTTTGTTTTGTTTTTTTTTTTTCAGAAGATAAAACTCATGTAGATTGATTGATATGCCTAAGGTTGCCCAAGTGAAATGTAACAGAGACAGAGCTTAATTAATGCTTTAAGTTTTTAAGAGAGTTTCATGTATGTGACTTCATATAATTTTCACAATCTGGTAAGTTAGATTCTATTGTAATTTTCACCTTCAAAATAAGGAAACTGTAAATGAGAGAGGCTAAAAGATTTGTCCAGAAAAATATAGCTTGGAATGTCTGAAGGAAGGTTTGAACTCAGGTATTCTTAGGAGGCAGAGTAGAGATAATGCCAGACCTAGAGTCAGAAATATTCATGTTCCTGAGTTCAGATCCGCCCTCAGATATTTGGTAGCTATGTGACCCTGGGTAAGTCATTTAACTCTGTTTTCCTCAGTTTGATTTTCTACAAAATGAGCTAGAAAATGATATGGTGAGTCACTCCAGTATCTTTGCCAAGAAAACCTCAAATGGGGTCACAAAGAGTCAGATAGAATTGAAATGACTGAACAACAACAACATCACAATATGTCAACTGGCACCTTCTTGAAATTTGGATTCAGTTGTGTGATGTGTGTCCTTCATTTTTATTATCCAACATTAATGCTACTTTCCTGCCTC
Organism: Pseudochirops cupreus; assembly: GCA_028627135.1. Classification (NCBI taxonomy): domain Eukaryota; kingdom Metazoa; phylum Chordata; class Mammalia; order Diprotodontia; family Pseudocheiridae; genus Pseudochirops; species Pseudochirops cupreus. The sequence goes on along the minus strand of CM053581.1, from coordinate 356,457,223 downwards.
TTTACAAATATAGATCTAAACAACTGGAGAAATATTAATTCCTCTTGAAGAGGCTGAGCCAATATAATCAATATGACAATACTGCCTAAATTAATTCACTTTTCCAGTGCCATACCAATCAAACTCCTAAAGAAATACATTATAAAACAAGATAAATTTTAAAATCCATATGGAAGAACAAAAGGGGAGGGAAATGTATGGAAATAAATGTGAAAAAGGTAGATCTCAAACTATAGTACAAATTGGTAATCACCAAAACAATCTGGTACTGCATAAGAAATAAAGAGACGGAATATTACAGACTAGGTACACAATATTTAGAAGTAAGTGACGACAGTAATACAGCATCTAATAAACCAAAAGATCCAGTTTTGGGGATAAGGATTCACTGTTCAATAAAAACTGCTGAAAAAGCTGGAAAACAGTATGGCAGAAATTAAGCAAAGGATCAACATCTCAAACCACATACCTAGATAAGACCAAAATGGGTATACGATTTAGTCATAAAGGTTGAGATCATAAACAGTTTAGGATAATATTGGAAAAATTACCTACCAGATTTATGGGTAAAATGTCCTAAATCATTAATGATTAGATAAATGAAAATTAAAACAATGCTGAAGTACCACCTCATACCCATCAGATAAGCTAACATGACAACAAAAGTATATGACAAGGACTGGAAGGGATGTGGAAAAAAAAATGAATTTAAAAATGCATTGCTGATGACTTGTAAATTGCTCCAAGCATCTGAAGAACAATTTGGTACTATGCCCAAAGGACTATAGAACTGTGCATACCCTTGACTCAGCAATACTGTGACTAGATCTGTATCCCAAAGAGATTTAAAAAAAAAAAAAGGACACTGACCTAGAGATGCAAAAATACTTATTACAGGTCTTCCATTGGCAAAAAATTGGAAATGGAGAGGATGCCCTTAAATATGGGAATGGCCAAACAAGTTGTGATATATGACTGTGATACAATACTATTGTACTTTAAGAAATGACAAAGGGCATGGTTTAAAAAAAAAACTGGAGAAGACATATGAACTAGGGCAAAATGCAGTGAACAGTATTATGAAAACATTATACACAGTAATAGCAATAATATAACAGTGATAAACTGTTAAAGACTTATCTATTCCAACTGATATAACAATCCATGATAATGCCAAAGGACTCATGATCAAAAATGTTATTCACCTCCAAAAGAGAACTCATCAGCTGAGTGAATATTGAAGCATAGTTTTCATTTTCTTTATTTTTATTATTAAAAAAATTAAACATGAGTAATGTGAAAATATGTTTGCATGGCTTGGTATGTATGATGCCTATCATATTTCTTGAGTTCTTAATGGATGTGGGAAGGGTCAAAGGGAGGAGATAATTTGGATCTGAAAATATTTTTAAAAGAGTTTAAGCTACCTACCTATTCAAAAGAGGGAACCAAAAAAAGGTTAGATGAAGAATGTTCTTTGTATGATGCAGAGTTCGATTGACAACTCTTAGAACTCACCTATTGGTACAACTCTAATGTGACTTCCAATGCTAGACTTAGGATCATGCAATCCATTCGTAATGGCCCAACACTTTAATATCTGTAAGAATCATTACAGAACGTTGGCTAGACACCTACCCAATTGTAAATGTAAAGAAAAATATAACCAAGGCCCACACAAACTGAGAAAGCACTGAAATGGGGATTCCCACTGAAGTGGGAATTTTGATCTATATCATTGGAAGTGTACCATGTGTGAGCACACATACATTAAATAATTGAAAAATTATCTTAAACCAAAAGCACATCATATTGCTAATAATTTAAATGTTTGAGAAACTACATGGAGTATCTAAACTACTGTAATGCCACACATGAGCAACTTTCCAGAGGACTGCTGCTGTGAATAGCTTTCAAGTTTCTGATTACATAGAATAATAAATCCACTATTTATTCAGTAACAAACTAAGACAAAACATTCAAACAAAGTCAAGGTATAGCATTCACTATGTTACTATTTATCACTAAAATAGCCACATAGTTTTCACCAAAGTGGTCACATAATTTTGAACAAAGTACATTTATTCTGTAACTCAATCATTTAGTAAGTCCTCAATTCAAACACAAAGTGCAAAAGGTCAAAGTCCTCCACCCCAGGTCAAAGACAAGCAGCTCCCAGTTCCTTGTACAGCTCTCTGTGCAGTTTTTGTTTCACATTGAAGCTCACAGTGCCCAGTCCACCTCAAGTCCTTCACAGTTTCTGTGAAAACTTAACAGAACCACAACAATATCTACACACATCAGGCTTAGCAGAATTACAGAAATATTCGCATAAATGGTTGACATTATCATCTCAATTCACTTTCTGCCTGTGAAATCAACATAGACCCAAAACAGACAAAGTACTGACACCACAATCATGCTTTCCCTGGCAGCTCTGGCTGGCCCTCGGAAGTATTTGGCAGCTCTGGTTGGTTCTCAGAAGCTCTCAGCAGGAGTTTGGCTGGCTCTCAGAACTAGCTCCAGCATCACAAGTTCTCTTCTCAAAATCGAAAGCACTTTCTCCAGTTCCATTCTCAAAATCAAAATCATTTATCCAGCTCTGTTCTCAAAATCAAAATAACTTTATCCAGCCTCCAAAGGGCTTGCTCCAACAAATTCATTCTCAATTCTCAATTCTGATTTCCCTTCTCAGTTCAGTCTTCAGTCCAGCAGTAGCAGCCCAGCCTCCAGATACTTGCTGAGAGAAATTCTGACTCTGTCTCTCTCTCTCTCTCTCTCTCTCTCTCTCTCTCTCTCTCTCTCTCTCTCTCTCTCTCTCCCTCTCTCTCTGTCCCCCTGCAGTAGCTGCTCTGCCTGCACAATGCTTGCCCCAAGAAGTTCTGACTCTCCCAGCTGGAGCTTTTTCCTTATATACAATATTAGCTCCTCCCTGTTCAGCCCCTTTCTATTATGTCAGCAAGAGGGGTTCATACCTTCTGTTTCTTTATGGAGGCTTAATTTGAAACTAAGTGCTAGGTACCTGTTAGCTTGGATCTTCAAATTTCATTACTATTACAATTGCCAATAGAAAGTTTGGGGCAAGGATTTTTTTTTTTCAAATGGATGCCTCACTCCCCATATTTTCAATAGAATTCTTAAGCCTATGTGTTCCCATTGGAGAGACTTGACTCTTATATGTCATTGTCAAATATTGACCTCCTGGTCAGCTATTCCAAAGCTCATTCCACTTTATCAAGTGATGTTGATCCATGGACAAGTTGGACCATGATGTAGTAAAACCTGTCATTTCAGCAACCAACAATCACAGGACCATATGATTTAAAACTGAAGGGATACAGGGTGTTTTGGCTAAGAGGAAAGAATGAACAGCAATGTCACAATTCTTGTGCTACCTTTAATCCCACTGTTCCACCATAGAATGGATGTAAATTACTATCAAGATTTCTTTTTAAATTACTCTATTCTTCTCTTTATGCATAGTTATTTCAAAGGTTGAGTGGGTAATATAATAATGAGATGACATGATCAGGACACTTTTTTTTTTCAATCTGAGCTTTGGATACAGTGGCATGATAGATAAGAGTATAGCCACAAAGCCAAGAAGACATGAGTTCATGTCTCAGATGCTAATCTGAGCAAGCAACAACTTCTCAACTTTTGTTTCTTCAGAAAATGGAAATAATACCCTCCTGCAGTTTTAATGAGGATAAAATGTTTATAGGTACAATGCTTTGGAAATGTTAAAATACTACCTAAATGCATAAGTAGCTACTAATACTATTTTTCCTACAGTACACACTTCTCATACCCCTATACAAGAAAGAAACCAATTATTCTACAATATAATAGAAAACTCATATCTCTATTATGCATGCACTATGTAAATGACCATAGAAGGTGTTAGAAACTCTTATGGCTCTTAGAGTTTAGTAGGGCAAATATTCGTTGTCTTATATTATAGATTAAGATACTAAAGCATAAGAGTGAAATAACTGGCCAGAATCTAAGACCATTAAGAATACAAAGGCTCCAAAGTCATAACTCTTAACTATATAACCTACATCTTGCCTGTCTTCTGCACTCAACCAAATAATATTGGGGAAGTTGTCTGCATGGCATAATGAAGTGGTACTGGATGAGGAGTCAGAGGGTCTGGCTTCCAATATTGTTTCTGCCATTCACCACTATCTATGTTACCTTGGGAATATGGGTTATTATTTATGATTTTTAAAGTAAAGGGATGGATTATATGGCCTCTAAAGTCCCTGTCATTCTCTGATTTAATAAGACCAATGGTTTTTGTGATCTATAAAGTCCCCACTTCAATAACATTCTGATGTCCTCTCAATATCCTCAAAAGTATAACATATAATGTTTACGTAATTGTATATTATCTTTCCATTGTTTGGAAGCCATGTTTCCCTTGATGAATCTTTATTTTAGTTTTGAAGATAATTATCTTATCATCATTAAAAAATGATCAGGTCTGGAAATAGTAAAATCTTTAGCAGTACTACCATGTATTTATAGGCCTCTTTTGGATGTTGGTAATTTCTTTGCCTCTAACAACAACAATAAAAAAAAAAACAAAGGAAGTGAAAATGCATCAGTGATTTAAGTCCTTGTCTCATTAAGCATATGGTGGCCTCATAAAAAATGTTGAAAAATAATATATACAAGGGCACTAGTAAGTCATTCAACTACATTTTTCTAATTATGTCTTCATAGACTTTTTTTTAATGAACCCAGTAATTTTAAGTATCTGTCTAGACTTTTTCCTGCTTTTGAGAGGGCATGATATGAATTTCCCTTGAACGAACTATTCATTGTTGTTCTATGTGGAACTTTCTGTGATCATTTTCTATCACTGCAGCACACTATCCATTTTTCCTCCTTTCCCCATGTTCATTATCCTCATGCCCAATAGGACTACAGCATTCTCTCATTAAAGTTTTGAGGAATTTATTCCTTCCTAAATTATAGCTGAATGAGACCCCTGTTTTCCATCTGGTTTGATCGTATTTTTTCTTCTGTAAAATTTCATTTTTTCAATGTGTTTTCTTTTTAGTGTAGACTGATCTTAGGCATTTTTCTACTAATAGACATATAAGGCATTTGTGTCTTCATGAAGGACATGAATATATATGAGTTCATGAATTGAGCTTCATTAATTATTTTGTTTTCTTCCAAATAGATTTACTTATTTGAGGCTAAGGTTTAAAATATATATTTTATTCAATTGGAGAAACATCTCACTAAATTGTTTCAAAATTATGTTGTGGAGTATTCTCTAAATCAGGGAGAAATCATTGATAGCATATAGATGAGTGACTACAATGTACTACTATGTATTATGATCTACATTTTAAGTTCTTTGATAGAATGATTTAGATTGAAGGCACATTCTTATCAATGTTTGTTTGTAAAAATTAATCCGACTTGATGTTTGTACTCAAAGTATGGCTAATTTCATGTATGTTTAAAATAATGTTGAGGGGGTGGAGCCAAGATGGCAGCGTAGCAGCAGCAACATATCGCAGCTCTCACATAGCCACCCCCAAATACCCATAAAATAGGACTCTAAACCAATCCTAGAACTCCAAAACACACACAAAGATATTTCCCACTAAAGTCAGCTCAGCTACGAGGAACCATATCAGCACTGCGAACCGAAAGCAGCCTGCCCTGAAGCCACGGCTGTGCCCCGGGGGGGGGCTGGACGGGAGGAGTGGAGGAGCCTCTCAGGTGAGCAGATTAGCAGCAGCTGCGACTGGGAATTGTGAAAGGGGGAGACAAGCAGTCTGGCCAGAAGGCCTCCAGAGCAGAAAAGCGAAAAGCCAGAGGTTTTGCACCCGCCTCTGCATTGCAGCTTCCCGCCCATGGCTTGCAGGCAGCAGGGGGACTGAGTGATTGTTCTCAGGCCAGTGCTCTCGCGTTGAGCGGCCTGTAGCCGGATCGCCATCTTGGGCCTCGGTCTCGGAGTCCTCGCTATCCAGTCAGCCGGAAGTAAATAGGAAGAGTTCTCAGCCTCTTCCTAAGAGCTATAGCAGCCAGGAGGACCCCAGCAATTTGGAACAGAGCTTTCCCTTCTGGAAGCAGAGCCCCACAGAGATTTTAAAAAAAAATCACAGTCTGAAGAAACATGAGTAAGAATAAGCATAAGAAGCAAAGTAAGAACAGCTCCCAAACCCTTGATTCCTTCTTTGGGGAAAAGAAAGATCATGGGAGAGAGAGGGAGGAGGAGAGCACAGCCAGAGCACCCCCACCAGAGGCCTCCAATAAACATGAAGAATGCCTTAAAGCTAGAGATGAGCTGAAGAAAGATTTTCAAAACCAAAT
>CM053581.1:356436519-356450381 GCA_028627135.1 Pseudochirops cupreus | reverse complement strand
CTAGGGTTTGGTTGCAGTTCTTACTTTGCTTCTTATGCTTATTCTTACTCATGGTTGGTCAGTCCGTGATTTTTTTTTTTTAAATCTCTGTGGGGCTCTGCTTCCAGAAGGGAAAGCTCTGTCCCAAATCGCTGGGGTCCTCCCGGCTGCTGTAGCTCTCAGGAAGTTGCTGGGACCCTTCCTACTTACTTCTGGCTCACTGGATAATGAAGACTCCAAGACCGAGGCCCAAGAAGGCAATCCAGATCCAGGCCACTCAACGCGAGAGCACTGGCCTCTGAACAATCCCTTAGTTCCCCTGCTGTCTGCAGGGCACGGGCGGGAAGCTGCAACGCACAGGCGGGTGCAAAATCTCTGCCTTTCACTTTTCTGCTCTGGAGGCCTTTCAGCTGGACTGCTCTTCTCTCCTAATTTCACAAGTTCCTCTGACCTAGTTCTCAACACTGCTCTCAGCTGCCTCTAATCCAGTCACCACTCCTCTCGTCCAGCTGCCCCCGGGGCACAGCTGCAGCTTCAGGCCAGGCTGATTTTGGTTCACAGTGCTGATATGGTTCCTTGTAGCCGAGCTGACTTTACTGGGAAGTATCTTTGTGTGCGTTTTGGAGTTCTAGGATTGGTTTCGAGTCCTATTTTATGGGTATTTTGGGGTGGCTATGTGAGAGCTACCATATGTTGCTGCTGCTACGCTGCCATCTTGGCTCCACTCCCCAAGAAGGCACTTTTTGATAGAACTTAATCAGTTTGATCAATCAATAAGTGTTTATTCAGTTACTGCGTGGAAGATATTAGAGACATAAGTACAAAGAATGAATTAATCCCTCTTCACAGTAGGTTACATTCTTATACACACATATATATGTGTGTATACATATATGCATAAAATTTATATATAAAAGGACATTTAGGTTTATTTCATTCTCTGTCTGTGTCTCTGTCTCTCTGTCTGTGTCTCTCTGTCTCTGTCTCTGTCTATCTCTCCCCCCAACCACCATATTATTTTGTTTTTACTCATCTGTGAATATTCTGCATTCCCCATGTAGAATCGAAGCTTGAAGAAACTTCGTAATATTGTTAGCACACTGAAGCATAGACTTGAACCCAAACCTATACTTTATTGACTCCCCGTATAACCTCTAGTCTTTTCACTTCAGCAGTAAGCTGAATCACACAGACACACACACACACACACACACACACACACACACACACACACACACACGTACACTCCTTTTTGTTTTTGCTTCTAATCTTAAAATTCAAAGTTAACCAGAGAAATGGAAGCAAAATGTACTATTATTATTTTTATGCCTTCATATATTTTTAATCCTAGCTATGTTCCAAAGTTCAAAAAATTCAAAGTTGTTTAAATATATTTATAAAAGCAATTGGGTCCATTAAGTGATCATGAATCTTGTTCTCAGACATTCCGTCATAGTTTTCTTGAGGTAATAGTCCATGTTTCTGAACCACCAAAATCGTAGGCTTCATGTTAGAGACTTTTCCAGGTAATGGTGCTAAAGGTTCAGTTCAGGTCAATAAAATGACTTAGACTAACTGGTTTTCTGTCTATCATTTCTCTTTTAGTTGACAAACTGAAGTGATGATATCTTCCATATCTCTCTCAAACTTGCAGCCTTTGCAAAGCCCTTGATGATGAATGGGCAAGAAAGGGGAATTAAAATTGGCAAACAGATTTTTCACAGGGTAGGAAGTAGCAGGGTGATGGCTTTACTCTTGAAGACAAATAAAATATTGACATCTTTTTTCCATCTTTGGGGGGCGGGAGGACATACATGCACCTTCCAAAACTCCCTCTATTAATACAGAAAAGCAATTCTTCTTTAATTAAGCTCTTGTTGTTTTTTTCCCCCCTGGGAATTACGAGATTAAGAGACTTGTTCATGGTTGAATAGCTAGTATGTATAAATATGTGTGTATGTGTGAGTATATACACAAATATATATCTCTATCTATAGTGTGTGTATATGTGTGCATGCACACAGAGTTTCATAAAGAGAGAATCTAGATATCAATTAGTCTTCTTTTTGAAATTTTCCATAGCCCATGGTTGGGTTGTCATGCCACCATGTGAAGGTATTGCAAATGTTACTACAGTTGTAATTATGTGTTTTTGTCTATTTAATTTTCCATTGTTTTCTTTATTTAGGTTCACTACAGTTCTCTGAATTTAGAAAAAAAATTAAAAATATAGAAAGAAATCATAGGAAGCTGTAAAAAAATCTGGAATATCTACTTCAGAATATTACGGACATAATTTTACCTTGAGAATTCTATGTCATTCAGAATACCTAGGACACATTACCTACAATTCCATTAAAATTTTCTCCTTTAAACTGAAGCATGTGTGGAAATATTTTTAACATGATGAAATATATATGTATATGTACACACACACATATATATGTATGAATATATATGTATGTGTAAATGGATATATATATATATGTGTGTGTGTGTATGTATATATATGTGTGTGTGTGCGTATATGTGTGTGCATATGTATATATATATATATATATGTATGTGTGTGTGTATATATATATATACATAACCTATATCAGATTGCTTGCTGTTTTGGGGAGGTGGGGAGGGAGGAGAGGAGGGAAAATATTTTTTAACACAGTCATAAAAGTGAATGTTGATGAGTATCTTAATGTGTAATTAGGAAAGAAATGCTATTTACAAAAAATAAAAATAAAAAATAAAACTGCAGCGTGAGCTTTTCTTTTTTTTTTTTTGAAAACCATTTGAGACATGTCCTCCTGACTCCAATCACTGCAGAATTTGACCACTGGTAATTTTTTTACAGCCTGGAGAGAATGACTGTGCTTATATGAATGATAAGGGCTATGAGGTCAAAAGTGAAATCACAGAAAGGCAGAAAAGGAATGAAGCTCAAGGTGAAGAGGCAGGAAGCAACATAATGTAAAGGTGCAAAAGGGAAGAAAAAAAGTAATTGTTTTTAAGGTAGATCCAAAAGATAAAGAAAAGTGTAAACTTTGAAAGGGAAATCTTTGCCATTTACTGTGCCCAGTTCTAATGAATACTCATAAATCATTCCAAGTATTATATCAACATAATGCAAAATGCAATTTAAACAATTAGAGGAGGGTGAATATTTTTTCTGTCATTCTCTCAAAACTAGAAATGTAAGCAAAAGGAAAATTGCCAGCGTCTAGAAGAAAATTTCTTAAGATTCTTTCTCCGAATTTCCATTATAATCACTTTTTGGGGTGTGTGTGTGTGTGTGTGTGTGTGTGTGTGTGTGTGTGTGTGTGTGTGTGTGTATGTGTGTCCTCTTGGCTATTGCCCTTTCTCCTTCCTTAGACAAACAGAAAGGAGTTTCTGCCTCAACGCTGTAATCAAAGGGACATTCAAGTATGACTAGCTCTATGGTTTTCTTTCAAATCAGAAAAAAATGATATTACAGTCCCACATAATACTTTAAAAGCTAGCTTGATCTCAACGAAAGATTTGTATGAAAGACAGAAAGTACCTTTGTGAATTTGACATTACAATTCTATTTTCCTGTGACAAAGCCCAGTCATTTTACACAAAATGTTATTTTTTAAAAATCTCACAGAAGCTGTCTTTCACATTCAGCAGATGATGACACTACTCAAGGTCAAAAACCTGTTGTTTGGTCTGACTTTCATATGTTCCTTGTCTGAGACAAACATTCACCTTTAGCATCACAAGGGAAGCCAACTCTATCCCTTGTACAGACTCACCCTTTCATAGCCCTCAGGTCTCCAATTTGATTTAACTAGGAACATTTGTTCACAGATAATAATAGAACACTGACAAATGGTAACTGACAGGCATCTGGTACATGTTAAACAATATATACAGCTATTCATAAATCATATTGCATCAAAGCTGTGAGTTATTTCAAAGAAAATCCATGAGGCACTTTAAAAAGCACTGTCACTGATAGGAAATAGAATTGTCAGTTATGAAGTAAAGTTAGAGCAGCGTTGTAATACTAAACATTGGTATTCTTCCAAAGCATTTTAAAGCCCTGTGTTCATTCCATGAATTAACCATCTCATTAGTCCATCATTCTATACAAAACAAACTTTAGGTACCATCTGAAGTATTTTTGCATAAATTCTGACCCTGCTTCTCTGACTCAGCTTTCTCTATTACATAACTAACCACTTAATCAGTGCATTAAGTCTTATCTAGATATATCTGCAACCAACTTCAATCATTTCACATATACTAGGGTAGGAAGAAACAGCAGGGGAGAAGGAAGATCAAGGACATTCTTAACATAGAATCAGTTGTTTGCCTTCAAAGGAGATGTGAGGCCTTCGGAGAGTTTGGTCCTTACTCCCACAACTCCCACAATTAGGGAGCAAATAACATTCTTGGAAAATGGGTGCCTTTGTGACAAGATGATAAGTGTTACTGTGAGCTGAAGAGTGTGTCCTCTAAGGTGTTACAGCCTTGGTACAAAGCCCCATTTGTTCAATCCTCATTAGACATTAATATCTGACTCAATATTGCAAGAAATCCCTCCACCCAAAGAGTTATGTCAGGGAATACAGATATGGACCTGAAATCAAGAACGCAAGTTAAATTCTGGTTTCACATACTTACTAGCTGTGTGACTCTGGGTAAATCATTTATCCTCTGTCCCCTTAAATTTCCTGAAATTTAAAATCAAGCTAATAATAGAAGCTGCTTCTCAGGATTGTTGGTGAGAATCAAATGAGCTAATATCTATGAAGAAAATAATATGTGTAAAACAATATGATACCTACCACATGGTAGGTAGTTAATACCAATTTGTCTTCTCACTTTGTGTTCTTCTGCCCCTCCTTACATTTCACTTTCTTTCTCTCCCTTTCTCTTTTGCTTTTTTCTTTTCTTTTTCTTTGTTTCTTTCTAAAACAATATAATCAGCATAATTTACTAAGTTGAAGGTCAGTTTCAGGTTATTATGACTCATACTGCTGTAGTTTTGTGAGTCAAATGACCTTTGAACTGCACAATTCCAGATGTGACTATTTGCTATGTAATAGTCAAAACAGAGAAAGCTCTTGGAAAACTGGCAGAGATACATAATCTAGCACATTACTCTATGTATTTAATAGATCACTGTCCTTTGGGTGTGTCCCCAGTCAGTAAATTTTCATAAATCTCTATGACACTCATGTCTCCTAAGGAGGCCATGAACTGAACTGAACTGTACTTTCTCACCACCTGTTCCCTTCCCCTCCCTTTCCTCCAGACAAATGCATTACTTTGGTGTCATACACTGACATATTTGGCTTCATTTAAATTAAGGAAGAGGGGAGATTTCTAACATATGGCTATCTAGTAGCATCCATGTTCTCAGAAAATTCAAAGACTAGATCTTTGAAATCATAAGTAAACATGCTCTTAAAAGAGATTGCTCTTCTTAAGCAAGGAATAATGAACTAACACCTATTAAGGTTTGTTTTTAAGCAGGCCAAAAAAAAAATGAGTAGTCACAATGATTTCTATCCCAAGGCCTTTTAATAAAAGGATGAGAGGTGACAATATGGTGTTATTAAAATCAGAAGAAGAATAGATTTGGAGGAAATGTGTTAAAATCTTTAATAGACCACTGTATACATGGGAAAAGTCATTAACCTCAGTTACCTCATCTGTAAAATGAGAAAGTTGAACTACATGATTGCTCAGATCCTTTCTAATTCTAATGTGATCCTACAAGTATGTATCTGAAAAATTATAGGGATATTTCATCAGGGATTTCACAGACATTTTAATGCAAAAATTTAATTCAAGTACCTAGATGGTGAAGTGAAGAGAACACTGGACAAGGAGGCATAATTACCCGATTCATCCTCAAATAGTTACCAGCATATGACCCTCAGCAAGTCACTTAACCTTTGTCTGCCTTAGCTTCCTCATCTGTAAGAGACAGTGACAATCACAACACCTGCCTGCCAGGATCACTGGAAGGATCACATGAGATGACATTTGTAAAGTTTTTTGTAATTCTGAAATGTTATATTAATGTTAGCTATTATTAACTATAATCAAAATTATTGTAGAGAGGCAGTTTGAAAAAAAAGAAACCTAAATTACCAACTTTTATGTAAAAAATACTCCAAATAACTAATAATTAGAAAAAATAAACTTTGATGTTCATATCTCACCTTCAGTAGATTGTCAAATATGACAAAAAAAACAAGAACGATAGAAATGATGTAAAGGTTGAGTGAAAACTGGCAAACTGGTAGAATTCTGAATTATTACATCTATTCTGGAAAGTAATTTGAAATTGCATCAAAGTCACTAAACCATGCTGACTCTAACCCATCAAGATCTACTAGGTTTTGTTGACAAGAGATTTTTAAAAATCACATATCTACATATGTCCATGTGTATGTGTGTGTGTATATATACATATATGTGTATAGTAACAAAAATATTAACATTTTTAGTAACAAAAATAGTAACTAAGAAGGGGCTGATCAATTGGGAAATGATAGAATAAGTTGTGATACGTGAATGTGCTGTAAAACATAAAGAAAATGATAATTTTGGAAAAGTCTAAGAAAACAAGCTTGAATTGACTGAAGAAGTGAATAGAAGCAGGAAGATTATTTATATGATAACAATATTATAAATCCAAATAACTGTGAAAGACTTAAGAACTCTGATCAATACAATGATCAAGAATGATGAAGCATGCTACCCTTCCCCTTACCTAGAGATAATGCATATAAGATATGGAATGGGATATACATTTTCAAACACAGCACATGAATATGTTTTTTGCTTGATTATGCATATTTAATATGAGCATTGTTTTGCTTGTTTTATTTTGAAACTATGAAATGAAGAAATAATAAAGGTTAATTAAAATACTGGGGGAAAAGCAATCAGGATAATATTAGGAATGAGAGTAATTCTAACATAACATCTATAAAGCTCCATTTCATCCAACCACTTAAAAGAACCTCTAATATATTCTAAAGCCTTTGATTGATTTAATGATTAAAAAGAGATGTCCAGGTCTTCCATATATCTACTCATATCTTTGATTGATTGACTCAATTGAGATGTTTTAACCTGACAAAGACATCAGAGCATAACATTTTGTTAGCTACTTTAAGTATCATGGGGTTGATTTATTGACTCAATAATCCCCTATACTTACATACACAATGCCATTAATATGCAAGTGGAATTTTCAAATAAGCAATTTGAGTCTGACATAAGAAGAAGAAAGTTCAAAACAGTTAGGGATACCCCAAAGAGTCATTGATTTCTTTAGCAGGTAGCTGATATTAGAAATGAACAAAAAATGAAACAAACTAGTAATGCATAATAGATGTTGATAGAATCATAAAAAATGTCCACTACCACCCCTGTTATTAATTTGGTACTAGAAATGTTAGCTGCAGCAATAAGAGAAGAAAAAGAAATTGAAAGAATTAGAATAGGCAAAGAATAGACTAAACAATCCTTCATTGCCGATGATAGGATGATGTTCTTAGAGAATCCTAGACAATCAAGTAAAAAAAACTGCTTGCAATAATAAATAAAAGTAAACAGTTTACCTGTCAGATTTATGGAGAAGTTAAGAATTTATGACCAAACAAGATATGGAGAGCATTACAAAATGCAAAATGGATCATTTTGGTTACATTAAATTGAAAAGTTTTTGCACAAATAAAGCCAATGTAACCAAGGTTGGGAGAAAAGCATAAAATTGGGAAAGAAGGTTTACAGTGTGTCTGATAAAGTCCTCATTTATAAAATATACACAGATCTGATTCCAATTTATAAGAATACAAGTCATTCACCAATTGATAAATGGTCAAAGGATGTGAACAGGCAGTTTTCAGAGGAAGAAATTAAAGATATATATGATCATATTAAAAAATACTCAAAATCACTATTGATTTAAGAAATGCAAATCAAAACAATTCTGATATACCACATCTTACCAGTCAGATTGGCTAAGATGACGAAACAGGAAAATGATAAAAGCTGTAGAAGACGTGGGAAAATTGGAACACTAATGCATTGTTGGTGGAGTTGTGAGCTGATCCAACCATTCTGGAGAGCATTTTGGAACTATGCCTAAAGGGCAATAAAAATGTACATGCCCTTTGACCCAGCAATGCCACTTCTAGGGCTGTTTCTCTAAGAGATCAGACAAGTTGGAGGAAGACCCATATGTACAAAAATATTTATGATAGCTCTTTTCATGGTAGCAAAAAATTGTAAATCAATTGGGGAATAGCTAAATAAGTTGTGGTATATTAATGTAATGGAATACTATTATGCTATAAGAAATTAGGAGGAGACTGACTTCATGATAACCTGAAAAAACTTGTATAAATTGATGTTGAGTGAGAGGAGTAGAACCAGGAGAACATTGTACACAATTACAGACTAACTTTGATAGACTGGATTCTTCTCAACAATACAAGATTATAAGACAACTCCAAAAGACTCATGATGGAAAAGGCCATCCACATCCAGAGAAAGAATTATGGAGTCTGAATGCAGATGCAAGCAAACTACTCGCTCTCTCTTTTTCATTTTGTTTTGTTTCATTTGTTCTTTCTTGTTGCTCATTCCATTGGTTATAATTCTTCTTTATAACCTGAATAAGGTTTAATGTGAAGGTATATGTAGAACTTATATTGGATTGCATGCCACCATGGCGGGGGGGAGGGGTGGGGGGTGGGTCGTGGAGAGCAAATGGAGAACATTTCAAACTCAAAAGCTTGTAGAATTGAATGTTGTAAAGTAAAAGTAAATGATTTTTTTTAAAAAAGGGTTTTTTTTCTGAAATGAGTAAGTTTCACTTGATGAGGTAAGATACTTATATGCCTAAACCAAATTTTAACTTCTAAATATATATTTGAGAGTCAGGTCCAATAATTACCAATTAAAGGCACAGACTAACAGATATATAGAAAAATAATAACTTTTGTGCTTTGAAAATAAATCTAATGAACATATTTTTTCTCTTCTAATTCTGTTTAGTTTTTCTCTCAATTCTATTCCTTTTATTCCTTACTAATCATTTACCATTTGTATATATCTCTGGGTTGCTATCATTTGTCAAGGATGGGTATGTTTTTAATGTTGAAATGATATATAGTTTATATTTTTTGTCATAAGTCTTCCACTGATAAACTAGTTAGTTATGAGATAATCAGTTGACCACATGATATTTAATTTCCTCATGTGGAAACTGAGGAGTTGCATTAAAAGTTTAGAAAAGTTTTCTAAAGTCTCTTTCTTTTTTTTGAAATTGATTTGTTTATTTACTTTTAGTTTACAAGATTTGGTTAAAAATCCCTTGAGTTTCACATTTTCTTCCCTCCCTCTCCCCCCCCACCCCCACGGCAGCATGTAATCAAGTATAGAATCTGCAAATACTTTCACACTGGACATTAGTTTGGTTGTATAGAAGGGTTGTAATCAATGGAGTGAACAATGGGAAAGAAGAAACAAAACCAAACATGGAAAAGAACACTAGCATGTAGATTGCTTCAGTCTCCATTTAAACTCTGTTCTTTCTAGATCCTTCTCTGAATGTAGACATCTCCTTCCACCCTGAGACTTGTAGAGTTGCCTTATAACTATGTGTTATAAGAGAAGAATCCAGTTTATCAAAGTTGGTCGTCCCACATATGATGTGTCTGTGATTGTGTACAAATTCATTTCTAAAATCCTATGATTTTACTTCAGTCCAATTAACATTTGTTAATTATTCAGGATGTATTATGTTTAAGGCATTGTTTTAGGTAGGAGAGACACAAAGCCAAAACCAAAATCTTGTCCTCAAGGAGCTCACATTCTATTCCAAAGGAAAAAAATATGTCCAAATATGTAATATAAAATGGATACAACAAGAATACAAGAAAAAAAAAATAGAGAAACCTGGGGAGGTAGGTAAATATGGAGCTAAGAATTTGGATCATAAAAAGTTCCTTGGAAAAAGTGACACTTCATCTCAATCTGAAAGGTAGTTAAGAATTCTGAGAGGCAATGAAGAGAAAAGCATTCTGGGAACAGGTTACCTGCCTCCCGTACAAAGATGTGGAAGAAGAAAAAGGAATGTCATGTCATGGAAATAAGTAGGTTGATTTAGCAGGAGTATAGTTGTGTGAAGGGTATGAGGAATATGGTGTCATCTGGGTATTACAGAAAATACATTCTCAAATCTTCCCACCAGATTTGTAATTATATCTTATTTTCATTAAATAAAGCATTCAATAAAAAATGAATCATCTGTCAATGGTCATTGAATTTTCTTTGTTCTGTCTCTTTCATTTGATTATCAGCTCTTATATGAAGATAGTATACATTTTAATTCTTTTAGAATTAATTACATAAGCTCACTATTTCTCTATAAAATCTGAGTTCAATATAGCTTGTTCTTAATTAAATAATAACATTTACCAACCAGTTCTTTATAAACTGGTTCCTTCCTACCATTTTGGTCTTGTATAAAACATCCCTTTCCATGTACTCTCTGGTACAGGAATAGTGGAATACTTAATGATCCATGTAAAGGATGCTAGGTGGTACACTGTATAGAGCTCTGGGCATGAAATCAGGAAGACCTGAGTTGAAATCCTGCCCCAGACACTTACTAGCTGTATAAATCTTGATAATTCACCTAATCTCTGACTTCCCAAGTTTCCTCACCTTTAAAAAGGGGTAATACAGCACCTGCCTCTTGGGATTGTTGTGAGAATTGAAAGACATAATATTTGGGAAGCATTTTGCAAGCATCTGGTGAACGGAAGGCACTTAACTGAAGTTTATTGCCATCCTTTCTACTGTCCTACATAGCATTCTACCTCCCATCTCTTTGTTTTTTTTCTTTAGCTGTCTTCCATTCTTGTACCACTTTCTCACTTTACCTCCTCTTCAAATCCCCGCCTTCCATTACAACTTACATCAAGCATAGGCCTATCATAGCCCTTGTAGTTATCATTGCCTTGCCCTCTAAAACTACATTCCATTAGCTTTCTCTGTGTCTTGTATGGACTAATTTATGAGTATGTTCAGTCAGTCAATAAGCATTTATTAAGGCCCTACTATGTGGCAGGCATTGTAAAAGAAGACTGAAAAAGTAGGAAGAGGTTAGGTTAGGAGAAGGTTTAAAAGCCAAAGAGAGGATTTTATATTTGATACCAGAGACAATAAAGAGTCAGTCACTGGAGTATGTTGAATAAAGGGATTACATATTCAAACTTATTCTTTAAGAAGATCAGTTTGAGAGCTCAGTGGATAAAAGTCTAAAATGAAAAGAGATGTGAGGCAGAAAGACCAACCAGAAGGGTTTTATAACAGTCCAAACATGAAGTAATGAGAACCTACATCAAGGTGTATGTTATCTTCCCCTTTTGAATGTAAACTTCTTAAGAACTGGAGGCTTAGTTTTGTTTTCTTTCTTTTTTAGTATCCTCAGGGCTGAACAAAATCCCTGCACAAATTAAGACCCTATATTTGGAATCCATAGGGTTTCTTTTTAATGGGGTTTGAGCAGGGACATTATCCTTTGCCCTCAAAGAATAAATTAATCTGTGAAATATATTCATGGATCTCATACATAAGTCTAATAAGATGATAATGGTAGTAGCAACAACAATAATAACAAGAATAAGAACAGCATGCATTTACATAATGCCTATTATATAACAGGATGGAGAGGAAAATGGCAAGCCACTCCAGTAACTTTGCCAAGAAAAGCTTCAAATGGAGTCACAAAAAGTCAGACACAAGTGAAATTCCTTAGCAACAGGAGCTTTGCTAAGTATTTGATCAATGTTATCTCATTTTACCCTTGTAACAACTTTTGGAGGTGGGTGGTATTAATATCACCAGTTTGCAATTGGGAAAATTGAGATAAACAGAAGTTAAGTGACTTGCCCAAGGTAATGAAGCTGGAAAGTACCTGAAGTTGAATATGAATTCAGGTTTTCTTTCACTCTAGATCCAGTGCCACCTACTCTATCCCCTGTGCCACCTACCTATCTGGGAGTAGAAGAAAAACAAAACTGGATTTCCTTTGAGTTGAAATCAAAGACATGAGTTCAAAATCCAGGTTTTCCACTTACTGATTTTAATCTGTCAATTGCTCTAATTCTTCTGTAACATGAGGATATTAAAACAGATTATCTGGCATAGTGTCATGGAAAGAGCGATGATCTTACTCTCAAGAAAAATCAGTGTTCAAATCCCATTTATAGAAATTAATGGTTCTGTGTCACCTCCTCCCTGTGCTGCACTTTGATAAAATACATAAAGGAGATAATGTTACCTATGGTATACAAGTTAGAGTGTTGGTGTGAGGGCCACCTGAGGTTATGTGTGCAAAACACATTGTAAATCTCCAACTTTAGGACACAACCATATTATTTTCTGAAAGGTTCTTTCAAGCTTCACACCCCATGGTGATTGTCATTTAAATCTATTAGGCATCTCATCACATTATTATACAGTTCTTTTCCAATTTTTTTTAAATAAGAGTAACATAAAAATTCAAATTTAATCCTTTTATATTTTTACTTTAAACAGCAGTTACCATCTCTTAGTACCACATTTTTATTAATCAGTTCAATATTTAAGTTAATGTGTCTTAAAAAGCAACCCAAATTTGAAATTGAAATGAGTTTTTATTTAGACAGGTTCTGGTAAAATATTTTTATTTAAAGACATAATTTATAAGTTAAAGTATGTTTCAAAAAATAAGAAGCTAAGAAAGAAACTTGGGAGGTGTGAATTTAAACAATTGTCATGCATTAGAAACTAATGAATAAAACTCATTAATGTAAGTCATAGAATGATTTAGTTATAGACCAACATGTCATTTGATCAGGAATTTTCCCTTTGGTACCTAGGGAGAAAAACCAGAGGGACCATAATATTATAGGGAAGGGCAGATGACGAATGCCAATAACCTATTGACACTATGTAGCCCACAACATTCTCAAAATAACCAGATTAAATTGTATTGTGAAATATTTAACAAAATAAATAAAAATAAAATAAAAGGAGATAATATTAAAGTGTAGATTTATAACTCAATATGTGTCCCTTAGGGATACTTATGTATGGTTCAATAGCCCCTATTTCTATTTAACATGATCTCACTGGGGGAGGGGAATGAGTCTCCATCCACTGGAGGACTTTTCTGCATTTTTCTCCCTTAGGAAATTCATTGATGGGTTGTTAAATTTCATTTCCTAATATCAAGTTTTTAAAAGTATTTTGGTTTTTTCTTCTATTAATTCTAAAGATTACATGGAAGGATAAGCTATCTGACACTGAGGTTCTTTATTTAATTAAAATGCCAAGCATTCAAACTCTGCATCAGAAAGCACAACTCCAATGGGCTGGCCACATTGTTCAAATGAAAAACATATGCTTAACAAAAAGACTTTTACTGAGAACTAACACAAGGGAAACATTCACATGGTGGTCAGAAAAAGTGATACAATGACAGTTTCAAGGTCTCTCTTAAGAACTTTGCAGTTGATTATGTGACATGGGAGACACTAACAAAGGACCACCTAGTATGGTGTTTAATGTCAAGCACAAGCAACTTCAAATGTTCAGATTATGAGCATAGTAACTCCCTATTCATTGAGTAACAGATGAAGGCAAAACATTCACAGAAAAGAGAAAATCAAAATACAGGGTAACTCAATCATTTAGTAAGTTCTCAGTTCAATCACCAAGTACAAAATTCAAAGTACTCCACCCCTGGGTAGTACATTCATTTAGTCAGTCACAAAATCTTTTTTTTTTCTTAATTAACTTTTGCTTATTTTTAGTTTACATCATTCATTTCTATGAGA
>CM053581.1:356400701-356430448 GCA_028627135.1 Pseudochirops cupreus | reverse complement strand
CCAATTGAAACTGCTCTTTCCAAAATTGCAATCTCTCTTAATTACCAAATCTAATGGTCTTGTCACAATCCTCAAACTTTTTGTCCTCTGAAGTCTTTGAATACTCTTCATCACCTCTTCTAGATAATCTCCCTAGGATTCTATGACCCTACTTTTTCTGGTTCTTCTCCAATGTATTGGACTATTTCTTCTGAGTTTCCTTTGTAGCATTTTCTTTCAGATCATGTCCAATAATGGAGGATGTAGGTTCCTGAGCTATCTTTTCTTCTTTCTCTATAACATTTAATTTGGCAATCTCATTAATTCCAATGAATTCAATTAGCATCCGTATAGTGATATATTTCTCTAGCTCTTTTAATCTCCAGACTCATATAAGCTATTGCCTATTAGATATATTTTACTGGATGTTACTTAGATATCTTAAACTCAAAATGTCTACTACTCAAATCATTAACTTGCCCCTAAAATTCTACCCTTTTCTTATCATATCTTTAACTTTGTTGGTCTCGAGGCTCCTCTTAATCACATAGGATGAAATGAACTTGTCATTGCAATTCTCTCTCAAACTTCACTTCCCCATACCCAATCTATTGCCAAGCAATCTTGATTTCAACTTCCTTGAATAAGACACTTGTTTCCTGCCTTCCTGCATTTTCCCTCACTTACCTTCATGCCTTTAATTTTTCCCCCTTATGTTCACCTCCCTCTTAGATTTCTCACTTCCTTCAAAAGTCAGCTAAAATCCCACTTTCTCCATGAAGTCTTAATAATAATGCCTTCCCTTGGTTCATGATCTCCAACTTAAAACATCTACATTTTAACTGTACATAGTTGTTAATATATTTACTTTCCCATTAGACTCTGAACTCTTTAAAATCAAGTACTGTTTGTTTGTTTATTAGTTTTTCTATACCCAGTGCTCGCCACAGTGTCTGACATATAGTGGGAGCTTAACACATGTTTGTTACTGACTTCCTCTGGAAGTTTCAATCCTAGAGGTTTGTCTTATGGACCAAGAATTTAAATGACTGCCTGTGGGTCACACGGTTAGTATTTCTTAGTGGGCAAATTTGAACCCAATTCTTCCTGACTTAAAAGGCCAGTTTTCTATTCTATGCATTTAGAAGTGTATCATATTATCACCAATAAGAGTGACAGATGCCAAAACACAAATGCTACTTTCTCCAGCTATCACTACTTGGTCAAAGTTGCAAACTAATCCCTTATCATCATAGTAGTTCTTTTCCTAGAAGATTTCTTTTTCAACTGGACCATTTTTCTTCATATAAAGAGTATTTAATATCAATCCTTGTTCTCCCTAGTGGGCATAGAACTGTTTTTTTTTTCTGTTCATTTGTTGGTTTTAGTAAATGTAGTTTAGTAGATGTGACCTACTTTGGCATCAGAGAGTTAAAAGGAAGAAGACAACTATTTCATTTGTACAAGAGAGAGAAATGACTGGTCAGTTAGAGTTTGCCTGAACATTGTTTCCATTCTCTTTGTTTCCTAATTATTACTTTTCCAGAAAGTTAATGTTAAAAAAGATAAAATGTAAATTCCTAAAACATTAACTACATTTTCATTTGTCAAAATAAAAAAAAATAATATAAAGGAAAGAAGTAGGTGGATGCTAATTTAGACAAAGTGATGCATGTCAATTTGGTTTAAGACAATTGTCATTCTTCATCTCACAAATTGTTAGTATTCATGACTTTAGCTTGTTCTGGTTTCACATTCAATGATTTGGCAACATATTGCTCAAAATAGGCATAAATCCAATGAGATTGTTTCCATAATTAATCATAAATTATACTTGTAGCTCTACATGCAGTGATCTGTAAAAATTTAATTAAAAAAAAAGAATGGTGCCAACTCTCAATTCTGATTCAGTGATTCTTTGATTCATTTGTTCTATTATATTTATTTAAATAAAGTTTCTTGATGCAAAAATGGAAATGTGCCCAAGTGACTACCGAAGGACTGAATTAATACCTTGAAAAAGAACCAGGAACTAAATGAGATGTTCTAAATATTGTATGAGATGAACTGGAGCTTTAACATTAGCTTCAAAGCATCTCAGTCCACATATTAATTTAGTTTTTTTTTAAAAGGTTCAATGAATAAACATTACCTTCAAAATAAATTTGTATCATTTGCTTTTACATTACATACATTTCTCTGTAAATACCACCACCCTTCTCTGTCATCTTCTACGAATCTATCCTTTATAAAACATAAGAAAACACAAAAGTAGTTGATAGTAAGGTTTAAAAAATAACTGGCCAACAAATTGAAAAACTCTCCCTTTTATATGTAGAGATCCATACCTACAGTCCTCCCACTTCTTCGAAGATGTAAAAGGAAGTCTTTTCCTTTCTCTGTTTTGGGGGACTAGCTTGGTCAATATGCATCTACAACATTCAGTTTGTATTGGTTTTGCTGCTGTTGCTTCTATTTATATGTTTTAATGTTTTATTTATTCTAATTACTTCGATATGCATCACTTCATATGTCTTCTCATGCTTTTCAATACTCTTCATATTCTTCACTTCTTATAGGAGGCAGAATGCCATTATTTATTCATGAATAACAAGGCATTTATCCAATTAGTCAATAAAGATTTCGGGCAGCTAGGAGGAATAGTATCTGCAGTGATAGGCCTGGAATCAAGAAGACTTATTTTCATGAATTGAAATCAGGTCTCAAAAACTTAGTAGCTGCATGACCGTGGGCAAGTCATTTAACTCTATTTGCCTCAGTTCCTTACCTCTAAAATGAGCTGGAGAAGGAAATGGAAATCACTCTAACACTAGAGTTTCTTTACCAAGAAAACCCCAAATGTTGTCAGGAAGTGTAAGACATGACTTAAAAATGACTGAAATCCTAGAAAGAAGGAGGGAATCAGACATTATGGTAAATGCAGGGTTGAAAAAAAAAAAAGCAGGATCTCTCCCAGCTCTTAAGGTAATCACTTTTTAATGGAGTAGAGAACATGCAAACAAGGTACAGGAATAGTTGGAGCTAACCTCCAAGGGAAATCACTAGCTTTAAGGGAGATTTGGAAAGACTGCTTTCAGATGATGGGATTTTAGCTGAGACTTGAGGGAAGCCGGGTCTCCAAAGGCAAAGATGAAAGGAAAAGAATTCTAGGCATGCTATGAAAAATACGCATGGTGAAAAATGGAGTATCTTGTTGGAGAAATAGTAAGAAAGGTAGTGTCATGGGATTTCAGATTAATATAAAGATGAATAATATATAAAAAAGATTTGAGACATAGGAGTATAGCTTATTAAGGACCTCGAAAGTCAAACTCAGACTTTTATAATTGATCACAGAAGTAATAGGAAGGCTGTGGAGTTTGTTCAATTACTTAAGTTATTATTTAGTGAGTTTGTTGTAATATTTGTTATTATTATTGGGAATTGACATGGTCATACTTGCTTTAAGATCAGTTTGGTGGCTGAGTAGGGAATTGACTCAAATGAGAGTAGATTTAAGGGAGAGATATCAGTCATGTACATAAAAAGAGCAATAGATCATGGGAAATTAGTAGACAGATGAATTTAGAAGATAGGATATTTTAGTGCATATCTATACCTATATCTGGATAGATAGATAGATAGATAGATTAGATAGATAATATATGGGTGGATGTTGAAGGTCCTTAGTTCTTGATGTGAAACAATTATCCAGCCCAAGACAAATTAGAAGGTCCACAGGAAAGATCTGTTTCACTAGGATGATGTCCAGACCTGGAGTACAGTGCAGATTCAGTGGCACTCAGCTAGTCAGCAGAAGGCTTTGGAGGCTTATCAGCGACAATAACAGCTTCTGGGGCCCTCAGCCTACAGATGGTAAGGGTGTTGGACCACTGGTCAGAAGGAGATTACAAAGAACTTTTGCTGGCATGTAGCTCAGGAAGCTGTTATATTGCCCACAAATAGCTCTGGATGAGAATCCTAGGGTAAAGAAGACCAATACCACATTAGCACTTGCACCTGCAAAGGAACAGGGGCAATATTCACAATCCTAGGCCATAGAAGAGTGCTTGTGATCACTTGCAAAGGAGCAGGGATCTTGGTCTCAGATTCAAGACATAAAGAAACACTAGTGCTTGTGGCTGTAGGAGCACAGAGGCAGAAATTACATTTCCAGAATATATGTAAGCATACATATAAGTTGAACCTGATGGAAGAATGACCAGAACCTATGGTGGCTATGAAAATGCTGGCATAATTCTGAATCATAAATAAAACAGACTCTCCACATGGAAGACAGAACCAAAACATTTCTTCAACCAGCAGAAAGCTGAATCCCAACACCAGAAAGTTAAATCCTTTATAGCAACAAAGAAATCTATACCCAATATCAATGAATGGGGCACCACCATCCCCAAGTCTTCCCCACCTAGAATCTTTCCACAAATGAACACTCACAAATTACTGCCTGCTTCCTCTCTCTCCCTCATTTCTAACTACTCTGATCAACCTCCTCTCAGCTCTGCTTCACCCTTCCTGCGCCACCCCTTCCTGCTCCATGTGACTTAGACTCATGTGTCTTAGGCTTTCATGTTGCTTAAGCAGGACACATGGTCCGGTTAATGAATGGGAAAGATCTTCCCATTTACATTACCATTATACTAGTCAGCATCAGAGTAGGGGTTTTGGAAGAGGATATGGTGGTCAAAGCAACATGAGCATTTATGATCAAGTTTTACATGTAAACTTCAGTGATTTTCAATCAAACATTGCATGGGAACCCAAGGAACAATGAACAAAAGCTACTACAGTAATAGGATCTGTGTTTCCATGGGAGTTAATGGAATGAGACAGTTGTCTGTCATGTCCAGTATGAGTGGTAGATGGGCAATATAATCCTGATCAATGAGTCTTGATCATTTTTTAAAAAATAAACAATTAACAGTTTTGCAATAAAAGCTCATGATTTACACTTATTATAAGTGAAATCAGGAGTGTTTCTTAAATGTCAGGTTTAATATTTTTGGACACAGAAAAACACATTCATCTAAGATGTAATAACCAAGATGAGTAAAGACTGTGTTAAACAATTTTAGCTTTTCTCAAGGTAGTTATGTTACAGGAGTATACTTACGCAGTAAGTATATTTAAGTTACAGCAGTTTCAATTATGCTAAATGTTGCTCTTATACCACATTACACAGAACACTTTGAGATGCATGTGGGGAGAGATGCTTTTTTTGTAAAACAAATATAGGAGCTGTGTCTGATTTAAAAATGAAATATTTGACATTTTTGTTCTACTTTATTTCATTTACTATCACATAAGGCATATATGTTTAAGCTTTTTTTTGCTTTTAAGTTAATGTGGTCGATTTTCAAGATGCAATATAGATAGTATAGAATTTTGGTCTCTTTCTGAGACCTTGCTTTAAAACTTTCATTGTAATTTGATTTCATTTTCGGTATATTGCACTAAATGAAATTTATTAAACAAATCTTCCTTTCAAAAATTGGGAGAGGGTGCAGAAACTATCAAGGAAAACTGCTCTTATTCCCTACAACGAGGAGTAAAATAGAAAATAAAAGAATCCACTGATCACTTCCTGAAAGAGATAAGAAAATGAAAACTTCCAGGAGTACAATAGTCAAGTAACAGAGTTGCCAGGCCAAGGAGAAATAATTGCAAGTAATCAAAAAGAAATGAAAATTATTGCAAGTAGTCAAAAAGAATTGATTCAAATATTATAGAGCCATAGTCAAGATTTCATAAGATGTAGCAAATTCTACATTAAAGAATCATATGACTGGGAATATGATATTCCATAAGGCAAAGGAGTTAGGATTATAACCAAGAATTCCCTACCCGACAAAACTGAATATAATATTTAATGAAACATGGGATTTCCAAGTATTCCTGTTAAAAAAAAAAGCTGAATAGGAAATTTGAATTCTACATAAAAGACTCAAGTGAAGCATAAAAAGTGAAATTTGAAAGAGAAATCAAAAGGGATTCAATAAATTTAAATAGGTGTATATTCCTATATGGAGGTAGTCAGAAGAAATATACACAGAGAGAGGGCATAGGAGAGAATTGACTATGATGGGATAATTTTCAAAAAGTTAAATTAAATTGAAACATGGGAAAGAGAGATGTACTGGGAAAAGAACAGGGGAAAAATACATTCAATTAAAGACCACAGAAACAAAGATTAAAAATTTAATTGGAAACTAATCTAAATCTAAAGAAGAATAAATTTTAGAAATAATTAATAATTTCACTAAAGAAAATGACCAAAATTAGACAATGTACCAGAATTTATGTGAAGCCGTCATAGCAGTACTTAAAGGAAAAGTTAACCTCTCTAGATGCTTACAGCAATAGAATAGAAAAAGAACACAGCAAGAAATTGGATATGCAAGTTAAAAAAATAGAAAAAAGCAAATTAAACATCCTCAATTAGATACAAAGTTAGAAGTCCAAAGAGACATTAATAAAATTGAAAGTAAGAAAAGCATCAAAGTAATAAATAAAACTAGAAACTCCTTTTATGAAAAAAAACAATAAAATAGATAAACCATTTGTTAATCTGATTTAAAAAAAAGAAAAAAGAAAACCAAATTATCAGTATCAAAAATGGAAAGGGTGAATTGGCCACCAATGAAGAGGAAATTAAAGTAATAATTAGGACCTATTTTGCCAAACTATATGGCAATAAATCCAATAACATAAGGAAAATGAATATTTCAAAAAATATAAATTGCCCAGATGACCCAAAGAAATAGAAAACTCAACTATCCCTATGAAGGGTGGTTTGTGTACAAAAGTCATAAATGAGCTCCCTATCAAAATATCCTCAGTTCTGGATGGATTCAAAAGTGAATTCTACCAGATATTTTTTTAAAAAATGTAATTCCAATACTATGTAAAATAGTTGGAAAAATAGGCAAAGGATGAGCCCTTTCAAATTCCTTTTATGATATAAACATGGTATTCATACCTAACAAAGGAAAAACTAAAAGAGATAAATAAAACTATACTAATTTTCCTCATACACATTGATATGAAAATGTAAATAAAATACTAGCAAGATATTGCAACTATATATCAGAAAGCTCATACATTAAGTCCAGGCAAGATTTATACCAGTAATGCTGAGCTGGTTCAATATTAGGAAATCTGTCAATAAGAAAACCAACATCATCTGATTACCTCAAGAAATGCAGAAAAAGCTTTTAGTAAAATACAGCCTATTAAATACACCAGAAAACAAGGAAATAAATTAATTAATTAAAAAAAGAACGAACTAAAAAAAATAAAAAGCAAATTACTAAAAAAAAAAAAACAAATCTCATTCTTTATACCAGCTTTCTTCATTACCTTGTCAACTATATTTCTCTTGAAGGCATGAAATTGTCAGGTATAAGTGACAATTGGAAGAATGAAACTTTTTGTCTTAAAACACAGTGGCAGAATGTAAAGCTGTGCTTCCTAGAAAGTATAATTCAGATCTAATGTGCTAAATCAAATTGTCTTGTTTGAAATTGACCTAACATAGTTACATTTTCAGAATTTTCTGTAAGCCAAGCACTGCTACCTACTTATAAATATTGAAAATTCCCAGTTTATTGCCTAAGTGGAAAACAAATGTGTGTCATAACAACACATGTATTCTAGTGCTTGCCACTAGATCCTGAAGCGAAGTCTGGAAGTCTTTTGATTTCTCAAGTACTTGGAAACACACTGAATGAAAATTATAACCCCAACTCTTTTGCCCTCACCCTCAAAAACTACTCTCCAGAAAGCAATATGGATGACTTCAGTAAAAATGATATTTAAACTGCCCTATACTCTGAGAGTGTGCACTCATAAATAAATGAGTCATAATTATATTCACATTTTCCATTTCCATGGAAAAAATGATTAAGAAATACAAAAGTTTTACATGTACACATATACAATAATTTGGATATGATAATGAAACAATCATCTTCTTCAGTGATGCATGATAATTTTAGTTAAATTATTTTTGTTTGATTCATTTATATTTGTTCATTCCTACCACAGCATTGTGGGTGAAAAAAAAATAAAAAGGCATGTATAAGCCTGTACAATTTGTTTTTTAAAGTTATCCTAAAGGTAATTCTTTTTTTGTGTTTTATATGTTTTTTTGCTTCTCCTTCTATATCCCCAAATCCTTTGAATGGGGAGCTCTTTGAGAGGAAGCCTTGAATAGGATGCATAACTTCAGTTTTCTCATCCTGAACTTTTCAGGAAATATGGAATGAAAGATAAACAGATACAGATAGATAGGCAATAGATAATAGAGGAGAGATGGAGATTTAGATATTTATATAGATGTGAGTAAATACAGATCATAGTTATGTAGATCTAGAGATAAATATGGCTATAGATAGAGATAGACATTGATATAAATACAGCGCTTACTGAGTTCATAGCATGTCTCAGGCACTGAGCTAAGTCTTGGGGACAAAAATTCAATAAGATTACAACCTCTATCCATAAGTAATTTACATTCTAAAAAAGGAGACAACATTTCCAAAAAAAAAAAAAGAGCTGGAAAGCAGGGATGGAGAAGAATTATTCTCAAATGGTTGCAAGCCTTCTAAGGGAAAAAGGTGAAAAGGTTCACAAAGACAAAGATAAGGCCAAGAGGGAAGAAAAATATGGCCCTAGACTTTGCCTGTGTTTGCCTAGGGTGAAATAAAATAAATTTCCTGTTAATTTCACTCTAGGTAACCTCTAAATCTCAGGAACAAGAAAAAGAAAAAATGTCAATTACTTATTGTGTTACTCCATCCCTTTGCTTAAGTTCTGCTATCTTATTTTGCTTTCTTCATGGACTTGACCATGAATTTGTATGATTTTTTTACAGCCTAAAGTCTTTTTTAATGCTATTTACAATAAAAGTAAAGAAATACTGCAATAGACAATAAAGCTGTATACAATTTTTAAACAAAGTGCTGACTTATCAAATTGAGAGATTGCTGACGGAGAAAACTCATCTTTAAAGTGTCAAAGCACTTAATAAGAAATTAAACAAATTTTAGCACCAAACCCCATACTTTATAAAGAGCCAAGAAGGAACATTAATTTGTAAAACTTGGGATTATTACAAAACCCTGAGAATTTGCAGAAACAAATGTAATAATAGCATGTTCTCAGAGTTAACGTGATGACGTTAAAACTTAGAAAAATATACATTGCAAAACAAAAAGCAATAATCACTAAATAGGTAAACTTCAACCAAAAGGAAAATCTGAAGCATTCTTAGAAGAAAAAAAAAAACAATAAGAATAAATGTGAATGAGAATATTGCAGTTGTAAAAGCTCCAAGCAAGAGTAACAGGAAAATGTAAACAAACGGAAATATTCAGAAGAAGACTAACTAATGAAACCAAATATTTCATGTTTATAAATAATTCCTGAAAAAAGAAGGAAATAAAAGATAATGAACTGATGAAAACAGTAATCATCAAATTATATAAAAATATCTAAACAACTAAAGACAAGGTAGGTTATAGAGAATTGGGAGAAGGAAGAGAGCTTGAACTAAATTAATGATTATTTGGATTAATTCCCAGACTGCACTATAAGTGAATCAATATGTATGTTCAGGGGGAGTGGGGGAAAGGGGGAGCATAAAACTGGGAAGTTGCTTAAGAGGGGAAAAGGAAGGCAAGAGAGATCGAAGCAAGAAGTGGATTCTCATAACAGCCAGAGAGGAATAAGAGAAACTTACTTTATTTAATATCTCAACAAAATTTGATGTTATGCATATAGGATAATAGAATAAAATCAATAGATGTCAAAAAGAGGATGGGAAAAAGTTAGAAACCAACCTAGAGGGTGACAGGAAATGATATCAGTAAGTAATATTTTATGAGGTGGAAGAGGGTATATGTCTTTATTAAGAGATATGAGCTTATAAGTACTGGGAATGGTCACAAAAGGAGACCACCTTCCTTGATCAAGTGTTATACTACCCAGAACTACATTCTGTCTGAGAAGATGGGATATACGGGTTCCATATTAGGATAGCCAATAAGCAAGATCTTTGTGAGGACATATAAATAGTGTTTGGATAATCTGACCTTCTGAAAATAGAGTGATCATAATAAGAAGAGGAAGTATGACTTCAGTGGGCCTCATATATCAAGATATTGAATTATATCCATCTGAGATGCTGTTTTCTTCATGAACTGATATTTTAATGTGCAGGAAAAGCCATATCAAAATAATAATAAACATGAATAATCACAGTATATGTGAATATAAGTACATATGGAAATTTATATGTACATAAATATTTGTATATATATATAAATAAAATTCTCAAAAATATTAACATAACCTATCCAGTAAATAATATACTGTGACTAAATTGCATTTGTACCATTGGTGCAGAAATGGCTCAGCATAAGACAAATAATATGATTAATTATATTAAAAGAAAAAAGTATTCAAATGATATTATATCAGTAGAAAGTGAGAGCAAAAAGCTTTTGACAAAATAATAAATTCATTGATCTTTCAAAAATAATAAGCAACAAAAGTGTATTTAAAGAAACATATATGCATATATACATTTTCCTTTCATATGCCTAGAATTCATGTGTGCTCTGGTTTTGTTTCTGCTCATTTTAATTACAAATTTTTAAAATAAAATCTTTCCAGATTTCTTTTCAAAGGATTCTTTCTGCTGGAGTTTAAAGCCTAGGTAGCTTATGTAGACATAGTAGAGTAGTTATCAGTAAATTAAATTGCATTTCAAATTCCATTAGTTCCATTTAACAGAAATAGCCCTGAGCTTGGAGTTGGAAGATATGGGTTTGAATCCCAATTCTGTAGCTTATTCACTTTTTGATATTGAAGTCTAATTTTATTAAGGCTAATTTTGCCTCTCTTCATAGTAACTTCTTTCATTCTGAAATGAAATATTTGAAGATTATCCTCCTACGTCCATTTTTTCCCAAGATAAGAAAACTAGGACAATTTTTTTGATGCATCTGGCACATGGTTGTCCATGATATTCTTGAACACTTCTACTGTGGTGTAATCTACTGCTGCTTGTTCCTGAAGGCTGCCCCATTACACTTCACACCAGTTCTTCTGTTTTATTTTACCCCACCCCCACCCCAGGAAATTACTTCTATTTCTAATGACAAAGAATGATTTTCATTATATGACTACACTTCTCTTGTCCAATGGAGAGGTAAGAAGCTATTGAATTTCATCTATTTTATTATTAATTTTATTTTTGTTAAGACAAGCACTGGGGCATAATAGAGAAAAAGCAGGCTTCAGAGTCATTAAGACTTGGGTTCAACATTGCATACAGTTAACAGCCACATTGTATGATGACTAACTTGGATAGATTCATCTCTTCTTAGCAATGCAAGGATCTAAGACTCATGACAAAAACTGCTGTCCACATCCAGACAAAGAGGTATGGAGTCTGAATGAAGATCAAAGCATGTGATTTGCTCTCTCTCTTTCTCTCTCTCTGTCTCACTCTCTGTCCATCTCTCTCTCTCTCTGTCTCTCTGTCTCTGTCTCTCTCTCTCTCTATCTCTCTCTCTCCCTTCTTTTTTTGTGATTTTGCCCATTGGCTCTGATTCTTCTTTACAATATGACAAATGTGAAAATAGGTTTAATATGAATGTGTATGTTGAGCCACTATCAATTTATATGCCATCTTGGGGTGGGGGAAGGGGAGAGATAGGGAGCAAATTTGGAACTCAAAATCTAATGGAAGTTAATGTTGAAAACTATAAATGAATTTTAAAAAAGAAGTGGGTTCAAGTTATTCCTTGGACACATCCTGGGAATGTTATCCTGGAGAAATCCTTTAATGTCTCAGTTTTCTAGCCAATTCTCTAAGATGACAATTTGCAGAGAAAGTATTGATTTGAACTAGTAGATAGAACTTCCTCCTCCGTGAGTTGCTTATATCAGTGAAATCAAGTGTCCCCTCCCTTTTCCGTATTACTATTTTATATTGTATTATTATTGAATTTTAACAAAAATAAATCTAGAGAAAGCAGAATCATAAATTGTCATCTGGACCCTATAAGAAATTGCTCCAGGATAGCATAAGTAATGTTATATGAGCTCTTTTATTATGCATAGTCTAACTTGCTAACAGAAGGAGCCCAGAGAGAGGGGTGGGGAAGAGGTAGAAGACAGGAATGAGGGAAGAATTTGGACTTAAAATGCTACTTAACACTTTCCAAAGAATCTCTCACCACTCAGCAAAACAATAGTAGTTTATTTACTTTATGCTTCAAAATTCATTCCAAAAATGAAACAAATTACTTTGGTAACCATGAACAAGTCTTCAGTACAATTCTGCTTCTAAGATTATTAATATTCCTAGAAGGTTAACAATAGCTCACTTTCATGACACCTTTCTGCATCTTATACCTTAAATGTGGGACTATAGATATCCTAATTCTTTTGTAAAAATTATTTGTATATAAGCTAAGGAAAACATATTATTATAGAAATTCCATTTGACTATTCATGACCACATAGGAATAAAGTTGGTCCCCACTATGAGAACAAATTCTTTTCTGGAAACATCATCTCAGTGCAGATTATGATAGAGTGATATAGTTCAAGGCTGAACTGGATCTCTGGATTAGTATATTGTCACAATTTGAATTATAACTCATCCACATCAGCTCATCTTATGCAAATATTGTTCCTTTCCTACCAAAATCAGTTAACATCATAAGAACACAGGTTCGAAAAATTATGAGACATCACCACCACCATCACAACCACCACCATTATCACCATCACCATCACCACCACCACCACCACCATCATCATCATCATCACCACCACCACCACCACTATCATCATCACCACCATCACCATCACCACCACCACCACCACCACCATCACCACCACCACCACCACCACCATCATCATCATCATCATTATCATCATCATCATCATCATCATCATCTTTGTTGTCTTTACCTTAACTAGCATTCATGTAGCACTTATACCAAGCACTTTGATAAGCATTATATGGCACTTACAACATGTCAAACACTGTGCTTGGTGTTTTAGAAGTATTTCATTTCATTCTCACAACTACCCTGAAAGTTATGTTGATTTGTGTTTGCTTCAGTTTGCTCAGCTCTGAAAGATTAAATGATTTGTCCATGGTCACAGAACTAACTGGGTATCCAAAGCTTAATTGGAATTCAAGTTTTCCTGATTGCATGCCCAGAATTCTATCCACATTGCCACCTAGCTGCTTTGGTTAGAGATTATTTACTGCAACTTACACTTGAACAGGAATTACCTTTACAATATCTGTGAAAAATGATCAGTGATCATCCAGTTTCTTCTTACATAGCCACAAGTAGTGAACATACATGCTTGGTATATAACAGATTCTGTGATAAATAACTGGGGCTAGAAAAAATAGTCTCTACTCTCAAAATTGATGGGATGGAGAGCCTATAAGCTCTCAGATAGGCCTATTATACTTTGGGACAGCAATAATTTTTACGAAGTATTTCTCTTTTATTAAACTAAAAGCAAATGCAGACTCTTTGAGCCCTTATCTCAACTTCCAATTCCACCACATGATTAGCTATCAACTGCAAGGGTACTATATCCAATCTGACCTCCAGGGGAAGCCCTAAGGAGTTCAGAATTATTTTTCCTAATAATACAAAAAATATCTCATGATACCTTACAAGACATTAATGGCTTACTTCTTGAGATGATTGTCAATTGAAAACCATCTGGTCAGCCATAATTAAATAGCTTTCACAAAGGAGTATTTACTAAGTTGGCACTATAAAAACAGTTGATACAAAACTATCCCCAAAAGTCTGTGTTATATTTGTACACAAATTCACACAGAATCCAATGGAACATAGACTCACTTTTATTGATCCCACATGGTGCAGAGATATCACAGATCCTGGTTCCTGGAAAGTGTTTTCCCCCTTCATAGGGGTGTTCACAAAGTTGTCTGTAGGCATGTGTTAGATTTTTTTCTCAGCTATTTTTAGAATGGCAAATCCTAATCTCATCTGTCATTTGCTTCTGATTTAGATATGGCCATTATGTGTTACAAGGATACTGCTAGGATACTGATGGGAAAATTGAAAGTCCATTGGACTTCTGAAGTTCACAGATTCCTTCTCTGGTCAATGGTGGTAGGTTAGAGAAGGAGGAAAGGAGAGGGCCAGGGTAGAGAAAAGGGTTTTTCTTTCCTAGCTAAGGGACTCCTCAAAGGGTTAGGCCAGGATATTTTCTCTTTATTTTTCATATGCTGAAATCTCTGTCTCTCTTCTGCTAGATTTTTTTAACTTTAGTTCTGATATGACCTTCTACTTTATAGATGACCTACAAGGCCTGACTAAGTTTCCTCATTCAATCCATCACTCTTCCTGTCATTACTGTAATGTCACTCCAATTCATCAGGACTTGGCAATATCAATCTAAAATACTGCCTGTCAATAATTGTATTCAACTGTGTTAGATTATTTGTTACATCCCTATTAAATGTGCAAACTTATTTTTTTTCCTATTTGTGAGGCCTCAACAGGTTCCTCAGTCTCAACAAATCACCTATTCCCTATATTGTTGGAAAAAGACCAGATTTACATAAAAGGACTTACTCTTCTTTGTTATTTCCCACATCAAATTTGCTTTGCGTCTTTACTAAACCTAACCTCCTTCACTTACCTCTCAAAAGAAAGCTCTCTTCTTTTCCAAGAGTAAATCCTCCAGATATATTGTTGATTCTATCACTTGCTTCATTTTCCTTGACGCCACTCCGTATATTATGCATTTATTAATGAAACAATACTTATTAAGCTGCTAGCAGCTATGCAAGGTGCCCAAGATGTAAAGAAAAAAAAAAAGAAAGCCCTTTCCTGAAAAAGCTCAAGTTCTTTTGGGAAATATATGCACATATACATACATACATGCAATCATAAAATCATACATACATATATACATAATGTAAATACACGCATATATGTATATGTGTGTATAGATAGATAAATAGATAGACAGATAGATTCTATATCATTCCATCATAACTTTTTGTTGTTGTTTGGTTGTTTCAGTTGTGTCCAATTCTCTATGACACTATTTGTTTTTGTTTTATTTTGCTTTTTGGCAAAGATACTGGAGATTTTTGCCATGGACTTCTCCAGCTCATTTGCTTGTTTGTTTTTGTTTTTTACACGTGAGAAACTGAGGCAAACAGGATTAAGTGACTTGCCCAGGGTGACACAGCTAGTAAATGTCTGAAGCTAGATTTTAACTGAGGGAGTTTTTAACTTCTTGATTCCAAGCCTGATGCTCCATCCACTTCACCAACCAGCTGCCCCAGGCAGGACATCAAGTACTGAAAACACAGTACAGATAGGGTTCTGTATAATTGGGTAATTGACAACGATTATGAACTTTTTTCCTTAATAGTGGTTAAGATTGTTAAAATTTTCAAACAATGTTAACAGTAGTAGACCTGGAGTTCTATTCTTATAAGGAAGATCTTTTCTTAAAGAATTTTATATTCTTTCAATATTACTATGTTTCCTCTATTTGCAGAAATAAAACAATGATAAAGGGATTTATACAGTACTTTAAGGATTGTAAAGCAGTTTTTATACCTTGTCTTATTAGATCATCACAATAATTCTGAGATATAGATGCTATCTTATTCCCATTTTAGAAAGGAAAATAACAAAACTGAAAGAGTTTATGATATTGTCCAAGGTAACATGGCTAAGTGTGTGAGGCAGGATTAAAACCAGGTGTTCCAGATTCCATTCAAACAGTCTATCTATCATGTCATCTAATTACCTAAATGGAGAAACTATCAGAATTAGCACAAAATCTCATTTGAATTATGAAGAAAAACCACTACTTAAATAGTTCCTCACTGCCTTTCTTGCTTCAAGGTTCTCTATGTGTTCTTTGATATATTCACATCCTGCTCATCTCTTGGGTCCATTGGTGGCCTTTGAGAGGCTAATTTTAGCAAAGTAAGGAGAGCAGATGGTTGAACATTGATGAATAAAGACTAAAATATATTTTTGAGAAATAAAAAAAGATGAAGGGAAGGAGAGAGAGTGTTATAGATCAAAGTGATAACAGGATGTATGAAAGGTTACATTTTAGGAGAAATTACTAAATCTTTTTGATGGAAAGAGGAATGAACAAGAGAAGGAAAAACTGGAGAGTCTCCACTCCATACTGGCATGATTCTCTTCACCTCTATCTTAGAGCATCTCGTATTTCCTTTCCTACAGTCAAAGAACACATATACAAAGCCTTTCCTGATTCCCTAAAGTATTAGTGTACTTCCTTCCTAAACTATTTTTCTCTCCTCAATAGTGGTAAATATAGTTAACATTTTTGAGCTAAGTCATAGGTCATAAACCTAGGGTTCTGTTATCAGAAGGAAGATAGTTTCTTATAGATATTTATACCCTTTCAAGATGACTCTTATTTGAATAAATAGAACAATTATTATAAATGTTCTTAGATTACTTATTCTGCATATGTATGTGTATATATACATACATACATATATATGTGCATATATATATATATATATACACACATATATATTTGACAATATTAAGGATGTGTTAGGCCTTGTATTAAGCACCGGGGATACAAAAAGAGACAAGGAACAGTCTTGCTGCCCTCCTAGAACTTACAATCTAATGGGGGAGACAACATGTAAATATATATAGAGATATAGATATAGATATAGATATAGATATAGATATAGATATAGATATAGATATAGATATAGATATGTATACACACACACATATACACACAAAACAAGCTCCATACATTATAAAGATTAAATAATTAGGAAACAAAGAAGGAAGAGACTGGATTTAATAAGGGTTGGCTAAGGCTTCCTGTAAGTGGTGAGATTTTGGTTGGGACTTAAAGGAAGCCAGGGAGACCAGGAAGCAGTTGGAGTGGAGAACAGAAAACATTCCAGGCATGAGGGACATTCAGAGAGAATGTCTGGAGCCAAGTTCATAGAACTCAGTAGGCCAGTGTAACTGGATAGAAGTTGGGGAGTAAAGTATGCAAAGACTTGAAAGGTAAGAAGGGGCTAGGTTATGAAGGGCTTTCAATGTTAGAGAGAACATTTTCTATTCGGTCTTGGAGGCAATAGGAAGCCACTGGAATTTATTGAGTAGGGGGTGTGTGTGTGACATGATTAGGAAAATCAATTTAGTGGATGAATGGAGAATGGATTAGAGTGGGGAGAGAACTGAGGATGACAGAACCACCAGTGGGTTACTATAATAAGGATGTGAGTTGATGAGGACCTGCCCCAGAGTGGGGGTTGCAATTGAGTTGTGAGAGATATTGAGGAATCGAGGATGAATCATATGTTGCAGGACTCTGAGACTGGGAGAATGATTTTGCACTCTCAATCAATAGAGAAAGTAGGAGGGTGGAAGGTTTAGGGAAAAAGATAATAAATTATATTTTGGAAATATTAAGTTTAATATGTCTACTGAACATTCAGTTTGAGCTATATAAAAGATAGTTGGAGATGTGAGATTTTAGGTCAGTGGAGAGATTGGGGCAGAAAAAGTAGATTTGAAAATCATTGACATAATGATGATTGAATTCATAGGAGCTGACAAAACTACCAGGTGAAGTAGTATAGAGGGAGCAAGAACTAGGACAGAATGCTGAGGGACACATACATTTCTTTTTCTTTTTTATATTTTTAGTTTTCAACTTTCATAAGATTTTGAGTTCCAAATTTTACCTCTCACTTCCTTCTCCCCAAGACAGTATTCAATGTGATATATGTTATCCATGTATAATCATATTAAATATATTTCCATATTAGTCATACTGTGAAAGAAAAATCATAACAAAAAGGAAAAACCATGAGAAAGAAAAAAACAGAAAGAGAGAGAGAGAGAGGGAGAGAGAGAGAGAGAGAGAGAGAGAGAGAGAGAGAGAGAGAGAGAGAGATGGTATGTTTCAATATGCATTAAGATTCCATTATTCTTTCTCTAGATGTGGATAGGATTTTCCATCATGAGTCTTTTGGAATTGTCATAGATCATTGTATTTCTGAGAGGAGTTAAGTCTATCAAAGTCAGTTGTTGCACAATAAAGATGTTACTATATACAATGTCCTCCTGGCTCTGCTCATTTCACTCAGCTTTATTTCATGTAAGTTTTTCCAGGTTTTTCTGAAATCTGCCTGCTCATCATATCTCATAGAACAATAGAATTCCATTACATTCATATACCACAACTTGTTCAGTCTTTCCCCAATTGATGGGAATCCCTGCAACATCCAAATTTTGAGCCACCACAAAAAGAGCTACCACAAATATTTTTCATACATACAAGTCCTTTTCCCTTTTTATGACCTATTTAGGTTACCTGGTAGTGATACCGCTAGATCAGAGGGTATAGATAAGCGGTTCTCAACCTATGGGTTATGTTCAATTTGTAACAATGAAAATACATCCTGCCTATCAGATATTTATATTACTATTCATAACAGTAGCAAAATTAAAGTTATGAAGTAGCAATGAAAATAATTTTATGGTTGGGGGTCACTACAACATGAGGAACTGTATTAAAGGGTCATGGCATTAGGAAAGTTGAGAACTACTGGTATAGATATTTATATTCAGAAGTTGTGATCTGGAGGAAATTCCAGCAAATGAGATGGAGAAGGAATAGTCATGTAGGTAGGGAGAAAATCAGGAGAGAACGGTGTTCTGAAAATCTACAGGAAAGAGTATCAAGGAGGAGCCATCAGACACAGTCAAAGAAAGGCCAAGGATAATCAGGATTGAGAAAAGGCCACTCATTTTGGCAACTAAGAGATCATTAATAATTTTGGAGAGAACAGTTATGGTGGAGGGGAAACTAGGTGGTGTAGTAGATAGACTGTTGTACCTGAAGTCAGGAAGACTCATATTCCTGATTTCAAATCTGGCCTCAGACACTCACTTGCTGTGTGATCCTGGGCAAGTCACTTAACCCTTTTTGCCTCAGGTCTCATCTCTAAAATGACCTGGAGAAGGCAATGGCAAATGACCTTTGTAACTTTGCTAAGAAAACTCCAAATTGGGTCATGAAGAGTAGGCCATGACCGAAACCATTGGACAACACCAAATTCTGAATTTAATGATTTTCTGAGGTTTTATCTGCAAATCAACCTCCATAATTTTCAGAAGAGATTACCTATCAAATAAATTGATACACTGAGAAGAACAAAAATAGACCCTTTAAATATGATTCTCTCATTTAAATCTACCAAACCCCAAACAAAGAAAATTAATATTTCCCTAAAAAAGTTTGGACTGAAAGTCAATTCACAGCAAGATCACCAATCTGGTGTCTCAGCTAACAGCTCTTTTAGCAGGAAACCTTTTCTGTCAGCTTTATTGTACAACAATGAAGATTTTTAGACTCATTAAAAAAAAAATAAAAACTAAATTGACATTTTGTAAAACTCACCAGAGTATCATGACCAACCTGGCACTCTTTATTTTTAAATTTTAGATGAACCAAAATAAGCTATGTTCCAGCTCATTAAAATTTCCATTGCTAGCCAACTTTTTTTTTAAGGAATTAAATGTGTTACAGTTCTCAATTGTATGTCAGTGCTATATTATATAAATATTACAGTAATCAACTGTGAAAGCCCCAGATGTATTGTGGAGAAGAAAAGGAAGCCTTTTATCAAAAGCCAGTTCCTGTTTCCTGAACAATGATATAGTTTCTACAGTTTCTCTCTGGAGTATAGAATGAAGTCAGTATTCATAGACTGAAAGAAGGCGATCTCCTGTGTTCAGAATACAAGTGCTGCATGCTCTCATTTGTAATATATAGTGGTCCTTTTTCTGTATCAAGTGATTTTGTTGTTTATCTTATAGTTATTTCATGCATAAAATACACTGAGACGCCACATGAACTTATAGCTAATGTTATTGTTGGGGATAACTTCTTCATGAAAGCCCAGAAGATACATGTATTTTATTCCCCCCAGTGAAAAATAATCACATTATGGCTTTTAGTCCAAAATAGTGCATGATGTTAAAACTAGAGGCTGTGTTGTCATGATGAGCCATGTGACTCTGAGTCAGTTGGAAGGCCATCTTTCCTCCTCTCATCCCCTCTTACTCAAAGTTATTGTTCAGAAAGGGGAAACAATGGCAACAGAAGGAAAACTGTATTGTGACATTGAGCATTAGACGCCCATCTATGAGCTCATCTTCTTTGTATTTTATTCTTATGTACATATCTATCTTCTCCCAAAGTGTGATCCCAATGCTTTACCACAGTGTGGAGAAAACACTAATTTCTTCAGACATGCCAATGTAGCACAAGCTCTAAAAAACAAGTTAGAACATTGTTAAGAGTCAATACAATGATGGACTGAAAGTTTGATGTTCAAGAAAAATTTGGCCTGAGTTCATACAAGATTATCATCACCAGCTTGGTAGTGGAATGATGACTTTTTTAATCACTGCAAATCATGATGGCTACATGTAACTAAGTTTTGAAGGGTTGTTGAAGGGAGAATAAAATCACAGATCACTCAAGTTGTTAGATTTGTTTTACCAATTCATACATATATATTCATGTATAATGTACCTATGTGTGTATTTAGGTATATATAGCTATATACATACATATATACACACATATATGTGCACATGTGTCTCTGTGTGGATATATGTATATATTCATATATGTATATATGTATATATATATTCTTTCAAATAAATACACATATAAATATGTGTTTGACTAACATATATTTACATAAAGAGAGAAAATGGTGATGCAATTATTACAGGCAATTTTTAGATAAGGAAATTCTTTTACCAAAAATGTCTACGAATTTCTTGCCATCAAAATCTTTAGCACTGTCAAATGTATTAATATCATGTTATAAATGAGTGTAAAGAGGATACATTACTGGGACAGCTAGGAGGATCAGTACATAAAGTGCAGGCCTAAAGTCAGGAGAACCTGAGTTTAAATCTGACCTCAGGGACTCATTAGCTGTGTAACCATGGATAAGGAGGAGGAGGAGCAGAAGGAGGAGGAGCAGGAGAAGCAGGAGCAGGAGGAGCAGGAAGGGGAAGAGGGGGAGGAGAGGGAGGAGGAAGAAAAAGAAGAAGAACAAGAACAAGAACAAGAACAAGAAGAAGAACAAGAACAAGAAGTTGGTGGTGGTGGAGGAGGATGAAGAGAAATGAAGAGGAAGACATTACCATTTGGCCCTGCTTTGCTCCCGTATGGACCATTGTTCTTTTTTCCATATGATTCACAGCTGAATTTTCCTTTTGTATTGTCTACCTCTATTAGAATGTGAAATTATTGAGAACAGTTATTGATTTTTTTTTCTTTTGTTATCAGAGCTTAATTTAGCATGGTTCTTTGTATATAATAAACACTATAATTGTATTCGTTGATTCATACAAATATGTCCGTATATGTGTGTGTTTATGTATACACACTTATACACACATACACACATATGTGTGTGCATACTTATACAATAATTATGTGTTTCACCCTCACTTCTTCACAAAATCATTCCTAGTACCTGTTTCTTTATTGCCAAAGAGATATTGTATTTTAACTTTTCAAATGGTTAATTCCACTTCTATAATACTTTTTTCATCTTTGTTTTTCTCTCCATGTATAGAGCAACCATTATTTAAAGGCCATTTGTGAGAGATTCTAAATTGGGCATTCAGCTTCTACTTTCAAACTGCTGTAATGGAGATATCATATGGCCTATTTTTGTTGTTGTCTTTAGTGAAATTCCACTCTTAAGGACACCATTTTGGGTTTTCTTGACCGATATTCTAGAAGAAATTGCCATTTCCTTCTCCCTCTCACTTTATAGATTTAGAAACTGGGGGAAATAGGTTTAAGTGACTTAACCAGGGTCACACAGCTGGTAAGCGTGGAAGGCTAGATTTGATCTCAGGAAGGTGAGTCTCTCTGACTCCAAGCTCAATACTCTATCCACTGCACATCACTTAATCGTGCCTTTCCATGATCTATGCTTGGTGATATTTCAAAATGAAGAGGTGACTTTGGCATTCACCTGATCAAGATTTTCTACTGACTTTCTCTTGCTTTTAGGATTTAAAATAAAACTCCACACTACCAATACCAAAAGAAAAGCCCTATTTTGCATTCAAGGTCATTCACATCCTGGCTTCAGCCTAAATATTTAGGCTTATTACATATTTATCATTTCCATGTACTTTACATAACAGCAGAACAGTACTACTTAGTGTCCTTAACACATGATATTAAGTCTCATGTGTCTTTGATTTTGCACAAACTAAT
This sequence comes from Pseudochirops cupreus, assembly GCA_028627135.1. NCBI lineage: Eukaryota > Metazoa > Chordata > Mammalia > Diprotodontia > Pseudocheiridae > Pseudochirops > Pseudochirops cupreus. Next base: position 356,408,068 of record CM053581.1, on the reverse strand, counting down.
CCCCTTAGGGACTGCAATGAACTTCCTCTTCATCTAAAAATATCACACTCAAATGTCAACTCAGATTAGAAGTATTCTTCTAGCTCACTCCTCAAAGTATGATTTTATTTATTCTTATGTATGCATTTTTTTTTCTTATAGAATGTAAGGTCTTTGAGGGAAGGAATAGTTTTGTTTTCATCTTTTTATGTGCTATGGCTGGTATATTGCAGGCACTTAATAAATGTTTGCTGATCAATTGGCTGTTAAATATTAACTTCATGAGCTTCAAATCAACAAAACATTGGAAGAAAAGCTAAATGCCTGTATGAAGGCAGAAGTCTATAGACTATAACTTCCTCAACAACAGTGGGGCTATTTATCCCTCTGTTTTCAGGATGCAGCATTATGGCCTTACGTGTACTTTCATTGAGTTTTATTGTGTATTTTATTTATTTCATTTATCTCATCATATATTTATTTATTTGTTGCTCCCCCTCTCTTTTTTCATCAATGTCAAAAACTCTTCCTTTGGAAACTCCTTCTAATGATGTGATTAGCATCTCCTCTGGAAACGAAGCTCTTGTACTTGATTGTTGTCACACATGTATGCTGTGCCAGGTTTTCCTGAGACTAAGTCCAACCTTTATAAATTCAATACAACATATCCACTTTCTTTGCACATTATTGGTACCTAATAAATGCCGGATAGGTTGGTTTAAATTTAATTAAATATCCCTTAAGATATGAACCCATCTGACTTACACTAAATATTCAGTAGGTACCTAAAGTCAATATTTCACATAATTCCCTGATATAAGAATAGAAATAGTAAATCCTGAATGAATTTTACTCTTCAGGTCAGCATAATGCAATAAGAAATGTTACCCAAAAAGCCTATTTAAAAGCCTCCTTATTCAATAACTAGAATCACTGTATGTTGTGAAATGGGAAGAAGGTGGATAATGATTTCCATCATTCTTTATGGTCTACCTCAAATGATTTGAGTCAGCTACAGAAAACCAAGTAACTAAAGCAAGTGCCAGAGGAGAGTTTATTAGAGTTATATTGGAGGTATAATAATAAATGCTTATTACCCCCCTGTTCAGTTTAGGTGGCAAATGAAGGAAGAGAAAGGTGATAGAATTTGAAATTGCTTCCTGTGCCCTGCCCAATTTCATGATGACATTTGGGCAAGTTTACCCATTGCACTTAGAAATCATCATAGGATTTTAAAATTGGGAAAAAAAATGAGACATGATCTAATGCAACTCTCTCATTTATAAAATGAGGGAATCATACCTGAGAGAACTTAAATGACTTAGGTCACACAGGGAATAAACTGGCAAAAGATTTGTTCAAAGTCAGTCTTTTGACTCCATTGTCACTGTTCTTCCTCACACTATAACATATTGACACCTTTCTCACAGTTAATGAATGTATGTATGCATATCTATATATGTGTATATCTATGTATGTACGCACATACACACACACACACACACACACACACACACACACACTTTGTCCATTGAAAAATGTTTGCATTTTTTCAGCAAAGAATTTCTACAATTTTGCTTTTATTCAGCTCACTTTTAAGACCTAAGGCAAACTCTAGGTTAAGACCAGAAGAGCAAATCATTTCCTTTTAATTATCCCTCCAGGAAATCCTTTAATGGTGGTTCACTTTGGGTCATGTCAAACTACTATCACAAATCTTTAAGTTAAATACTTAAACAGCTAAGGAAACCAAGTACCACCCAGGGTGTGTCACTGGGGAAATTATGTTTCCAGGTGCCTCTTTAACTAATTGACAAAGAGAGACAAATACATTTTACACTGCAAGGATTTGGTCAATGATTCCTTTCTTAATCTCCCTATATCTGTCTTCCCCGAGCTTTTTTTCTCTCATTATATTTATTTATAGTTTGTCTAGTGAAGTTATATAAAAAAATAAAAACCTTAATTTCACAGAGAGGAATGATTTATTGCACTCCTCCCAAATACCACTTTCTGTACAGAAGTTGTTAGATTGAAAATTGTTTGCTCATCGTTTTTGAAGAGGACCATGACATCAGGGAGATGATGACATGACTTGTGGTTGATTTTGATTTAAGTAAGGGAGGGCTGTGCAAGGTTACCAACCTCACTTTCTCCTCCAGAGCCATCTGGGTGCACTAGCCAGATATTCATCAGGACTACTAGAGGGGAGACCCTGGTCCTTTTAGGCTAAGGCCTTTTCAGGTTCTCACTTTAAGTGAGGTAAAACCCATTCAGTGAACAGGCCTCTTAAAGAAGTGAGCCAAGGGATGACTTCTTAAATTCAAAACAATCAAAAAAACAAATAAACAAATTGAGAAGGGAAGACCTTGAGGGTTGCTGGTTATTATACCAAGTACCCTAGCACATTCAGGATGGCCTGCTAGCACTGGTTCTTTAACTTTCTTTTAAAGGAAAAACTGCTCAAAAAGGGGTTAACAAGCCTAGTTCTAATTACATTCACTAGTTCAGGGGAAAGGTGAGCACCCTGAACTTGGAGAAAAAACAAGCAGAGGAATTAGACCAAAGACCAAGAGACAGGGCTCCAGCTGTCTGAATATAGCCATATGCCATATACTTTACTATATCATTAGACTGAGGGACCACAGACAACATCTGAGGAGTCAGGGACCTCTGAACGTACTGCTACTTAGAGTCTTGACCAGGAAATCAAAAAATCCTTCTCATGACAGAACCTCCAAAGTAAAACACCAACTCAGAGTATATACACACTTCTCAGAGTTAGGAGGCATCATTATCCTCATGACTCAGTCCCTAGTCAGATTTGTACTAAAAGGTGTAAAAGCCATCCTACAAGTAAGCCTTCCCTAAGCAAGCTTCTCTTTAAGCATGTTCCTCCCCCCATAGACTCTATGTAATTCAGGATGTTTCAAAGCTGGGCACAAAGGCCTATTAATGGGCAGAGAAGATCTTATATCCCATTAACATTGCACTGATCAAAAAAGAAAGAGGACATTCACTCAGCCAGGAAGGCCTACAATATAGCCATTAAGTAGTGCTTGGGCACCATTGGCTATTCACAAAGAAACAGAACAGAACAAAGAAACAAAACAAAACAAAACTTCACATCTCACTTGATCTTTCCATCCCTGCTATCATCCTATTTTTCTTCTGCCATTTGTACCTAAACTAGTAAAGACCATTCACAATAGATGCCTCCACATTCTATCTTCTCATTCACTTCTTAATTAGATTCTTACAATCTAGCTTCTAATTGTGTCACCTACTGAAACTGTTCTTCTCAAAGTTAGCCTCTTAGTTGTCACATGTAATGCCAGGCAAAGGCAACTTCCAAGGTTCAGATTACCAGCATAGTAAACCCCATTTATTCAGCAAACAGTCACAGAACAAAGAAAGTCAAAATACAGTGTAATTTGTTCCTTTAGCAAGTAAGTTCTCAAATTAAATCCAGGTACTACTCCACCCCTAGAATGTACATTCATTTAGTCAGTCAAAAGTCTCTTTTCAAATGGAGATTAGTCTCCAACCATAAACAAAGTACATTCATCTGGTCAATCACAGAGCACAAAGAAAACTCAAAGGCTTCCCACCCCTGAATCTCAAAAGGGTCAGGAGAACACAAAAGGCCATCCACCCTCAAGTTACAAGGTTAAACACAGCATTGAATACCCAAGGAAAGGTCCTTCTTTCATCTTCACTCGAGGCAAGCCCTCAGCAATCTCAGTTCCTGGGGAGACAAGGCTCAACAAAGCCATAGCCAGTGTCCTCATCAAGTCACTCTCTGCCTGTAGAACAGTCCCAGAACCCCTGAAAACATCAGCAAGGCCCTCTTCCAGGATTTCTGTGCAAATACCACAAGAAAATCCTCCTTCAGTGCTTCTGAACCAATAGCCAGGTTCCAACACCCCTACAACAGCAGCACTGTACTTCACCATCAGGTGAATCTGGCAAAACTACATCAAAACAGATAGACAAAATACCGGCATCACAGCCATGCCTCCTCAGTCCTGGGTGGCAGTTCTCAAAAGTCCTGGGCAGTTCCAATGGGCTCTCAGCAGTCTTTCTCTCAGCAACTCAGACTCCAGGATACTGGATACTGCTCTCCCAAACTCCTTCTGGCCTTCTCTAGGCTTGGGCCTCTCTCCCAATTCATGGCTCCTCCCAGCTCAGGCCTCTCTCTTCAAGTCAACAAGTCCATCCCACAAGTGAGATTCACAAGCTCTGGGTTTTAACATCCAACCCAGAAACCAAGCCAATACAGGGGCATCTCCAAATTCTATTACCAATACACCACATCTAATGACTCATTCATTACTCTTCTTCATCTCTCTGAAGCTTTAGACCCTATCTATCACTCTCTTCTCCTTCATATTCTCTTCTCTCTAAGTTTACACTCCATCTCCAGGCATTTTCTCTGGCTATTCCCATGCCTAGAATGGTCCCTTTCCTTCCTTCTGAATGCTGAAATTTCTGGCTTTCTAAAAGACCCAAGCAAAATCCTGCCTTCTACTGGAATCTTCCAACAACTTCTCTTAATTGCAGTATTTCCTTCTTTTTGTTACCTATTGATCTTTTAGATAACTTGCTTTGTAAATATGTGTGTGCCTTCTTTCTCTCACCTTAGATTGTAAACTCCTTTAAGGCAGGACCTGTCTTTCATGTCTTTTTGTATTCCCAGAACTCAGCACAATACCTGGCACATAATAGTCACTCAAAAAACTTTTATTAAATTGAATTGAACATGCGCTAAAATTTCCATAGTGGGGTGTGGATAAAAACATCATGTCTATGAGGAGCTAACTCTCTGTGTAAGGGAGAATGAGTATATATAGAAATAAGGTAACAGAAAACAAAAGATACTGATTAAATAGATATTTATATGTGTGTATACATATATACATAATGTGTGTAGATATATGCGTGTATATACACATATGTATGCATACATATATACATAATGTGTATATATAGATATATGCATATATACATATATATGCATGCATATATACATAATGTGTATATATAGATATATGCATATATACATATACATACATGCATATGTGTGGAGAGGTAGAGGAATGATGTGCTTTGCTCTGTTAGGTTTGTCCCTATTTTAGAAAAAATAAATGTGACAAAGTATCTATGCAGAACACCCACCCTAAACTTAATCTAAATATCGATGAAAATATACAATCTTTCTTTCCTTCTTTCCTTTTCCCCTCCCTTTCCCTTCTTTTCCCTTCCCTTTCCTTCCCTTCCCTTCATTTCATTCCATCCCACTCTACTCTACAGGTATTCCAGATCCCAGCACTCTATCCCCTAAGTTATCTGGGACACCATAAGTAGATTGCTTCAGTCTGCAGCTCTTGTTTACATGTAAATTATCTTCCCTAAGAGGTAGGCAAAGCCAGTCTCTTTTCTATTAAGGCAAAAACAGTGTAACAAGGGCATGCATTTTTCCCTGTTTAAAAAAAAATTTCCACTGGTTAATACAGATAACTAAAGCCAAATATATGCCAAAGTCATAAATATCGTCTAGTGCCTAAAGTCTACCTAGGATGGAGTGAGCAGGGCTTTTCTCCAAGGTATTGAAATTTAGAGGGTGCAAAGTATAGTTACTATAGTAACTAATCCTTCTTCTACTCAACTGAGTTGGTATTGATTGCTTCTCATATTTTTGGCACTTTATTGTTGTTTGCCTGGGGCTTCCAAAACTTCTGGCTATGGTTTTGCTATTGTCTAGTGTTTTAAATTCCCACCTATGAGACATAATGGCTATATTATCCTGGACAGATCACTTAAACTCACATTACTCAAAGGAAAATCCCCAACTGTAGGTTGAAGAGGTTATACAGATGTACGTAATTAGGGGGAATTTCCTCAAAGGGAATTCTCAAAGCCAGTGAAATCACAGATCTAATGCAGAAAGAACTAAAGTCAGATATATTGGAAAGAAGTACAGGAGAGAGAAGGGAAGGAAGGGAAGAATAAAAAAAAAGGATAGAGGAAGGGAAGTAAAGAAGGAGAAAAACATCTAGTACTGAAGAGTAAAGGAGGATATACACACATACATATATACATGCATGCATGCAAACACACATACACAAGTATGTATACACGCACATACATATACATATACATACCCACACCTGCGTGTATATATTGTATTTGTGTGTTCACATATGGACACATTCACACACATGAGCATATACAAACAGACACATAAACACACATATATAGTTGTTCCCTAGGACAACTAACAATCAAATCACAGAGTTTTGCCAACAAATTAAATTATAGGGTCACATTGTACAGAGTTCAAAGCTAAAGGTTCTAAGCAGAATAGAAGAAAGTCCCTGTTTCCAAATCTCATGAGGACAAGCCTACAATATTTGGAAAAGTCATATTTTATCACTTAATCTCTTGGGAATTATTTTAGCATTATATTTTTCTTACTAGGAATCGAAGTTACCCAAATCTCAATAATCATTTATGTAATGTTGCTACAGTTTTGCCATAATTTTATGGATACATCAATGTAAAATATCTTGAGCAAATGCAATATAAAATTATGTTTATGAGTAATTTAATTATTTAAAAATAGAAACTTTAACATGCATTGTTATTTAAACATCAAGATATTTTTCTCTCTTAATGTTATTTCAAAGTGCCACTGTACCTTTTCAAAGCCAGATTTGTTTTCCCTACCAGGTTACATGCACACAGTTCTTATTTATGCCTCCTGTCCTTCAGAAATGTTTTCCACATGTGCTTATTTTTGCTGTCTCCAAAGTCACCAACTTTGCATGAAGCTGTCAACCTTCTTGTGATTCTCTTTGAATCTTAGGTTTAGGACAAATGAAAAATTTTATGAAATTCTCATGGGGTACAGATCAAATCCATAAGCACAGTTGAACAAGATCTGTGTGAACCATAGCCAAAAGATTTAACATAACTTAAAGTTTCAGACAAGGTTCAGATAACATCAGAACACTTGGGTTTCATGCCAAATCAAACAAAAATAGCCAGAGAATTTGTGGGCTTCTCAGAATGCTACATGCAACCAAAATTGCTATTGTCCTAGTTTCTTCTGGAGATAGAGGAAATCCTTTCCTTATAAAAAGTGCATTATTTACAGAAGCATGTTGAGGTGCACTATTTGTATATAGGCTGTATCATAAAACCACACCATCAACCCTTTTTTGTTATTGTTTCCTAAGAAGGAAGTGAATTAAAAGGACTTATTCCCATTTCTTTGACTGGAATTCTTAAATTATCTGGATCAGATGGCTTATATAGTTTTAATGTACTTGATAATAGCAGAGCTATAACTAGTAATTTTGGATGCCTGAGGCAAATGGCAATAA
>CM053581.1:356377224-356400201 GCA_028627135.1 Pseudochirops cupreus | reverse complement strand
GACACATATGTTAACATTTGATTTCAGAACTTTAAATTCTAAACTCTTTATCTACCTCCCTTGTCACCCACCCCAAACTGGAAAGACAAGCAATTCAATACAGGCTATACATGTGTAGTTACATAGAACATCTCCACAATGCACATATTGTGAAAGACTGACTATATTTCCCTCCTTCCTATCCTGCTACTTAGTCCCTGTCTCATTACAGAAGTGGGTGCTTCTCACAACCCTAACCCCCACACCCAAACTACCCTCCTCTCCATTATCCCCCCTTTCATCCCCATCCCCCATAACTTTCCTGTAGGACAAGATACCCAATTTAGAGTGTATGTCATTCCTTCCCTAAGCCAGATTCAAAGAGAGTAAGGTTGACCCATTCCCTTTTGCCTTCCCATTCTTTCCCTCCATTGTAACAGTTATCCTTTGCCTCTTCTATATGAGATGATTAACCCCATTCTGTCTCCCCCTGTCTCCTCTCCTTCTATTCCACTCCCACCTCTCAATTTCACCTTTTAAAATATCATACCTTCCTATTCAACTGATCCTGTGTCCTCTGTCTATGTACACATATATACACACACTCACATATGTATTCATATGCATATATATCCTGCTATATAGACATATGTGTATGTATACATATATAAATACAATTATATTCCCTTCACCTATCCTCATAATGAGAAGTTTCATAAGTTACAATTATCATTTTTCCATGTTGGCATGTAAATAGTTCAACTTTGGTAAGTTTCTTATACTTTCTTTTCCATGTTTACCTTCTCATGCTTCTTGTATTTGAATGTCAAATTTTCTATTCAGTTCTGGTTTTCTCATCAAGAATGCTTGAAAGTCCTCCACCTCACTGTGTGACCATATTTCACCCTGAAACATTATACTCAATTTTGCTGTGTAGGTGATTCTTGGTTTTAATCCTAGCTCCCTTGATCTCTGGAATATCATGTTCCAGGCCCTTTGATCCTTTAATGTAGAAGCTGCTAGATCCTGGGTTATTCTGATTATGTTTCCACAGCATCCAAATTGTTTCTTCTTTGCAGCTTGCAATATTTTCTCATTGATCTGAGAACTCTGGAACCTGGCTATAACATTCCTAGGAATTTTCTTTTTGGGATCTTTTTCAAGGGGTGATCAGTGAATTTTTTCAAGTTCTATTTTGCTGTCTGGTTCTAAAATTTTGGGGCAATTTTCCTTGAGAATTTCTTGAAGGATGATTTCTAGGTTCTTTTTCTGATCATGGCTTTCAGGTAGTCCAATATTTTTTAAATTGTCTCTCCTGGATCTGTTTTCTAGGTCAGTGTTTTGTTTTTATTTCTTCAATGAGATATTTCACATTGCCTTCTATTTTTTCATTTGTTTGGATCTGTTTGATATTATCTTGGTTTCTCAAAAAGTAATTTGCTTCCATTTGCTCCACTCTAACTCTGAAGGAATTATTCTCTTAGGTGAACTTTTGAGATTCTGTTTACATCTTGCAAATTCATCTTTTTAAGGCATTCTGCTACTCTTTTGAGCCTCTTTTGCCTTTTGAGTTAGTCTATTTTTTAAAGTGTTATTTTCTTCAGTCAGGTCATTGACTCTATTGTCATGATTTACTTACAGCATTCTCATTTCTCTCCCCATTTTTTCCTCCACTTCTCTTATTTGGTTTTCAAAATCGTTCTAAAGCTCCTCTTTGGCTTTTAACTACTCTACATTTTTTCTTGGAAGCTTTTGGTGTGGGAGTTCTTACTGTGTTGTCTTTCTCCTGTTCCATGCTTTGGTCCTTTTTTTTCCCCAAAAAAGGAATCTAAAGTTGGATTGCTGTGCCTATTTTGCTTCCTTTGGCTGCTCATGTTGTCAGTTACTTGACTTTTTAGCTCTGTGGAACTCTGCTTCCAGAGGGGAGAGCTTTGTCCCCAATTACTGGGTTTTTCACAGCTGCCGGCACTATTAGGAGACCAACATCTTGGCAGCCCCCACCAGCTTTGGCTCACTGTTCATATACCTCAGGATCACCTTCCAAGACCACAGTCTTGATACAGGCAGCTTAAGTAAAGAGCTCTTAGCCTTTGAATGGTCACTTGGCCCCCCTCCAATCTGGAGGCCGAGAGCCCTGAAGCAGCAACGTGGAGGAAGCTTCAGGGCCACCATTTCTGCTGCTTTCTTGCCCTGGGGACAGACTCTGGACCTTCTTTTCTGTGCCTAATTTAGCCAAAGTTCCACTGAGCTTTCACTTTGTCCTTGTTTCTTATGGGTTGATAATTCTGATTTCTCTTCCCAAATTTTCCTCCACTTTTCTCATTTGGTTTTCAAAATCTTTTTAAGCTGATCTCTAGGTTTTAGGCAATCTTCATGTTTCTTGGAAGCTTTTGGTGCGGGAGTTCTGACTGCATTGTCTTCCTCCCATTCCCTGCTTTCATCCTTCTTTTCCCCAAAGAAGGAATCAAGAGTTTGGTTACTGTTCTTACTTTGCTTCCTAGGGTTATTCATGGCTGGCCGGTCAGTGAAGTTTTTTTTTTTAAGCTCTGTGGAACTCTGCTTCCAGAGGGGAAAGCTCTGTCCCAAATTGCAGGGGTTTTCCCAGCTGCTGGAGCCTTTAGGAGGCTGCTGGGTCCCTCCCCAACTCTGGCTCGCTGAAAAGAAAAACCCCAGGACCCCTGCCCAAGAGTGTGGTCCAGATCCAGGCCACTGGACGTGAGAGCACTTGGCCTCTGAAATGATCTTGGTCCCCCTGTAGTCTGCAGGCGGGGAGCTCTGAAGCAGCAGCATGGAGGTGGGTGCAAGACCTCTGCTTCTGTGGCCTCCTTGCCCTGTAGGTGGTTTGGTCGGACCTGCTTTTCTCCCCCAATTTAGCTGAGCTCCATTACCTAATTCTGGGAACTGCCACAGCTGCCCCAGATCCACTCTCCTGAAGCTCCAGCCAGGGCTCGGCTCCTCTTGTCCAGCCACCTCCAGGGCAAAGCTGCGGTTTCAGGCTGGGCTGGTTTTAGCTCGCAGAGCTGAGATGGTTCCTCATAGCTGAGCTGACTTTAGCGGAAAGTATATTTGTGTGTGTTTTGGATTCCTGGAATTTGTTTAGAGTTATATTTTATGAGTATTTTGAGGTGGCTATGGGAGAGCTGTGATCTGTTGCTGCTCCTATGCCGCCATCTTGCTTTCTATATGGGTTGATAATTCTGGAAACATCCATAGCTGCCAGTGATCCACACTCCTGAAAGCTGCAGCTACAGCTTGTCCTGGCTGTCCTGGCACCAAGCTGCAGTTTCAGATCAGGCTGGTTTCTGCTCCCAGTATGCTGCAATGAACCCTTCCTGTCCCACTTGCCAAGTTGCTTTCAGTGGGAGCTTTGATTCTCTGTGCTTTTGTGGGTTTTGGAGCTCTAAAATTTGTTTAGTGTCATATTTTATAGGTATTTGAGATGGTTATGGGGGGAGCTGTGTAGTTTTCCTGCTTGTATGCCACCATCTTGACTCTGCCCCTCATTTGTCCTCTTTTGTCCTTTTTTTATGATCCCTTTGGCATCCCTGGTAGAGGTATTGCTGGATCAAAAGGTGTGCTCAGTTTGGTTGCTCTTTAGGCATAGGTCCAAATTGCTTTCTAGAATGGTTGGATCAGTTCACGACTGCCCCAACAATACATTATTATCCAAATTTTTCTACATCTTTACCAACATTTATCACGTTCCTCTTTTGTTCTATTAGCCAATCTAATAATTGTGAGTTCATATCTCAGGGTAGTTTTAATTTGTGTTTCTCTAATCAAAGTTAATTTAGAGTACTTCTTCATAAGACTATAGATAACTTTGCTTTCTTTGTTTGTACCCCCCCTGTTCATATCATTTCACCATTTCTTGACTGGGAAATGACTTCTATTCTTATGAATTTCACTCAGCACTCTATATACTGAGAAATGAGGCCTTTATCAGAAACACTTGCTGTAAAGATTGTATTCCAACTTTCTGCTTTCTTTCTAAGCTTGGCTGAATTTAGTTTTATTTCTACAAAAATTTTTAATTTAATATAATAAAAATTATCTATTTTGGATTTTAATGGCCTCCATCCCTTGTGTAGTCATGAATTTTCCCCCTTTTTGTAGATCTGAGAGGTAGACTATTCCTTACTCCTCTAAATTGCTTATGATGTCATCCTTTCTGTCTAAATCATACACTTGTTTTGACCTTATGTTGGTACAAGGTGTGAGATGTGGGTCTATACCTAGTTTGTTTCTTACTGTTTTCCAGGTTTTCCAGCAGTTTTCTTTTTGGTCAAATTGTGTGTTGTTATCTGAAAAAAAAAACTGAGATCTTTGGATTTATCAAACACTAACTTACCATGGTCATTGACTTGTCTTGTGTGCCAAATGTATTCCACTGATACACCACACTGAATGTGAGTATTTTTTTTTAGCTCTAAATCTATAATCTCATGATAACCCTAAATCCAATAAAGCTAAAAAGGCATTGAAGTATAGTGTATTGAGAGATTGTATATTTATCAGCTACAAATCAGAATATGCTTAGAGGGACCCATGAATGACTATGCTGGTTCCAGAGTGATCAATTGATCACAAAGTTCAACTGCTAAGTTGCAGAGGAGTTGTATTTTAATATACTGACACCATTTTTGCAGCACTGTGCCCAGCTTCCATATTCTTCCTGTTTATTTCCCCTAGTATACAAAATTTATAAAACCTTCAGAGACTGGCATCAGTTCACTATACCAATTGCTACTGGCTTGTTATAACTTGGACTGGTTGGGTATCTTGGAACCAAAATTGGAACAGAAAAAAAAAAAACATGAATAGTCTATCCAAGATTTACTTATCCATAACAAGGAACGGACATCCAAAGCAGGAGATGGAAGTTTGTCCATGAGGTAGCCTTTACTTATTAAAACTCAGCTTTCCATGCTGGTAATAGTTATATTCCTTGTCTACGATCACAAACCCAAGGGGAATCTACAACTCCATATTGTCTAGGTATTTTTGCACTCAGGCAACCAGGGAACTATCTCAAACTCTTAATTTTCATTCCCCTTCGTCAAATAAAACTGCATGACATTTTACTGCCTTTGAGGGAAAACACTGCAAAAGCAAACAGACAAAAGAAGAAACAAAAACTGGCTGTATGGGTGGGACCTTACATTATTCATTTTTGCTGCACAGTATTATGACTAAGTCGTCATACATTATTGTTCCTCAGAGTCTCCATGTTCCAGCTAAACTGATCTACTTAGCATTCTCCCAACATATTTTTGCCTAAAATACTATTTTATCTAGAACTCACACAGGGCAAGCATTCACATGGTAGTCAGAAGAAGCAAAACAAGGACACTCTCAAGGTCTCTTTTAAGAACTTTGGAATTGATTGTGTGACATGGGAGACCCTGGCACAGGACTGGAAAACCCACATCGGAGAAGGTACTGTGCTCTATGAACAAAACATAATTGAAACAGCTCAAAGGAAATGCAGGATGTGAAAATTTAGAGTAGCCATTCAAATGCTCTCACAGAGTATTTGTACCCAACTTGTGGTGGAGCATTCAGTGCTCCTATTCATAGGTTCATCCATAGTCAAATACCTTGAAATAATATAGTGATACTATTTCACATAAATCTAGCATAGTGATGCCATTTTGATCCTTTTTGAGAACAAAAGATAACAATCAAGTTGTTGTATTTTTTTTAACTTACATGCCCAATTTATTCTTCTGTTTTTTTTTTCCATTGTGTTGATGCAAGAATTTAGAGAAATAATTATTTTCCTAAGTACTATCTTGGATCCATCCAATACATTTTTTATCTTGTTTCATTGTTGTTATTGATTTAAAAAAAATTAGTAATTGTTTCTATGATTTGTTCTTTGACACACTTATTCTCTAGGGTAAGATTATTTAGTTTCCAATTAATTTTTATCTGTATTTCCACTGTCCTTTGTTGAGTGTAATTTTATTGCATTATAATACAAAAAAATAATAGTTTTAATATTTTGATGTTTTTACATTTGACTTTGAGGGTTTTGTGCTTTATTACATGGTGAGTCTTTGCTTATGTGCCATGTAACAGCTAAGAAAATATATATTCCATTCTGTTCCCATTCAATTTTCTCAAAAGGTCTGTCACATTTAACTTTCTAAAAATATTCTATTTGACTTCTTAGTTTCTCATTTATTTTTATGAAATTTTGAGAAGGAACAGTTGAGTTCCTCCACTAAATTAGTTTTGCTATTTATTTCTTCCTGTAACTCACTAAAGTTTTTTTTTTTTTAAAGAACTTGCTAACTTTTTAAGACTTGCTAAAGGATTTTAAGAATTTGGATGCTATGCCATTTGGTGCATATATTTGTAGTACTCATATTGCTTCATTGTCTATGATACCTTTTAGTAAGATGTAGTTTCCTTCCTTATATCTTTTAATTAGGTCTGTTCTTTGCTTTCATTTGGTCTGAGATTAGGATTGCTAGCCCTGCTTTTTTTATTTTTTTTCTTTTTCTTTTTCTTTTTTTTTTTTTGCTTCAGCTAAAGCATGATAGATTCTGCTCCATACCCTTACCTTTACTCTGTGTGTGCTTTTTGCTTCAGCTAAAGCGTGATAGATTCTGCTCCATACCCTTACCTTTACTCTGTGTGTGTTTGTCTCCTTCAAGTGTGCTTCTTGTAAACCACATATTGTAGGATCCCAAAGTCCCACCTGAGATACTGTGTGATGTCTAATTTCACTTGGAAATGTTGCTTTGTAAAGATGCTAGACCTAAGATGATGGGTATAGAGTATGGTCAAATTATTTTTCTACGTAGCTGATGATTGATTGGCTGTTCATTGTTTTCAAAAAGTAACAAAATGACATCACTATTTTGGAGTCAAGGTACAGTGTGTATGACAGGGAATTATGAGACTAATACAAGCTCAGAATATTATATCACAGGTTGAACACCAATAAAACACATGGATATTTGAAGTGGAGATGTTTCTAAATGTGTGCATCTCAACTTTTTTGAGCTGTTGCAATTCTGCTTCATTCATAGAACACAGCACTTTCTTTGTTGTGGGCATACCATATTGAACAGTCCTTTGCCAATGTCTCCCATGTATTGTGATGGATTCCAAAGTTATTTAGAGAGATCTTGAAAGTGTCCTTTTGTCACTTTGACCACCATGTGAACACATGCCTTGTGTGAGTTTTCTGTAAGATATTCTTTTAGGAAAAAAATACTCTTGGCATTTGAACAATGTGACCAGTTCATCAAAGTTGTGCTCTCTACCATAGAGTTTGAATACTTGGCAGTTTAGTTTGAAAAAGGTCTAGCACTTTACATTGCCAGGTGATCTCAGTTTCTGTTCAGGTTTCACAAGCATACAAAAAGATCAGCACAATGGTTTTCCTTTGTAGTTTCCCAAATATTAAACTGTCTTTGGAAATGCATGCATCAACCTCATTATCCTTGCATACACCCCTGGAGAACTTAAGGTAAGTGAACATATCTGCAATATCCAATATTTCTCCATTTGCTGTAACCAATGGCTCCATATATGGATGATATGGTGCTTGGTGATGGAGACACTGTGTTCTTGGTGTTAAATATTAGGCCAAAATTAGGACAACCTCAGAGAATTTATCCATACTTGGTTACATCTCAGTCCCTGAGGCTGCATTGGGGTATAGGGTGTGTTCAGGAAAGACTAGCACCTCTGGTGTGAGGGCTGCTTATCTACCTTTGATGTCCACCTCTCTTCTGGGGCTCCAAGAAGCTGAACATGCATAGTGAACACAACCTGGTAAACAATTTTGGTCAATTAACTAAACCCCTTCCATGAGTTAGTGGAGTGTTTAGCCCAAGCACATGAAGATTATCTATCTGTCTATCTTTCTTTGTGTCTGTCTATATACATATATATATATATATATATATATATGTATATATATATATATATATATATATATATGGAGAGAGAGAGAGAGAGAGAGAGAGAGAGAGAGAGAGAGAGAGAAAGAGAGACAGAGAGACAGAGAGACAGAGAGAAAGAGAGAGAGAGAGAGAGAGAGAGAGAGAGAGAGAGAGAGCTAAAGGATTTGTTTTAGCATTGCATGGTTGAGTTCTCTTTTATCCCCAACACCAGTTTTCATTTACATCACTGTCCAGTACTAAGAAAAAGACCCATTGTTAATATTAGGTTCCTGAGTTGAAATCCCTGCTTCATCATTGCACCTTAGGAATATTTCTGTACTACATTTCTTTTCACGATGATTGTTATTTTTAATAGTATAGAAAAGGTCTTCTTTGCATTAAATTCTCCATGCCAACTAAAAATTATTCTTTTTCTTTTTTTTCCTTTTCTTAATTTTAATTTTTATTTGTTTTTTTGTTTATTTATTTGCTTTTTGGAGGGAGGAAGGCATGGCAATTGGGATTAAGTGACTTGCAGAAAGTCACCTGACTAAGTGTGTCTGAGACCGGATTTGAACTCAAAGGGCTCCTGACTCCAGGGCTGGTACTCTATTCACTGTGCCATCTAGCTACCCCGTTTCTCTCTTTAAAAAGAAATTTATATAGAACTTTTAACATTTGTGAAGTATTTTACATATATTTGATACTCACAACAACCTTGGGAGGTAGGCATCGTCATTATGACCATCATAAAGATGAGGAAATTGACAATAAAAGAGGTTAAATGACTTGCCCTGTGTTATGAAGTTAAGAAAGTGGCTGAGGGGTTCTTTGAATTCAGATCTTTACTCTTTTGAGTAAAAGAAAAAAAAAGGAGGAAAGTTGAGGGCTGTCTTTTTTCCTTCTGACTGTGAGAAAATCCTCATTGTGATCCTGTTAAGCTGGAAGCTTTTTATTCCCAGGTTAGACACAGAAAACAAATCAGTTTCCAATTTTCTATAGCCGCAAGGAAAGCATAATATGTTAATTCAGTGTGGGCACTGCAGCCACTGAAAAGCAGATCTTTAAAAGAAAGCATATGCTGGTTTATTTCTTAGGTTGACCGTGGATAAACACCAGCAAACAGTGACAAGGAAGCAAACTATGTGAGAAATCTCATGGGATACAGCAAATGATACCCAGAGAGGCCTCCCCCAGTGTCCCATTAGTTTGGGTTTTAATGAAACTCAGCAGCAGTTAATGGAATACCCCATCGGCAAAGCAGCCTGTTCACACCAGCTGAGATTTCAACAGATGTTGCAGATGTGTACCAAGAGGAGAAGGATGGCATCTGGGCTCTAGCGGCACTGTATATTTTCCTTTGAGATCTTGAGTGTGGTCTGATTCAGTCTCTTTGTTATGTTGGCCTGTTGTGGCACTAAGGCTGCTCACAAGTACAATATTTGGAAAGCTATTGTTTCCACAGCTTGGATTGATTTAAGACTTTCTCCTGCTTAAAGGCCAAAACTGTCCAAGTTTGAATGTCCTCTGTGGTTATGCATGGGGAGATTGTTTCTGCCTGCTTAAAGTCCAGGGTATCCGATAACCTATGATTATTTTCTTAACTGAATTTCGATTATGTTTTTACAAAAAAGTGGGCTTTCATATAATCTAATCTGGCTAGAGGCATCTCTGCTTCCAAGCCTTCAAGAAGATTATCCTAGAGCAAAGATATGCCTAGAAAAAGAATATAAAATAGGCATTTACACACACTCATGAATAAACAGTGACATACAGACAAATGTATATATGTACATATGTATGTATGTATGTATGTGTGTGTGTTTAATCATGGGAAAATGTAGAAAAACTAGTGTGCATCCCTAGAAAAGGATAACCAGGATAGTGAAAGGCCTAATGTTCATAACAGATGAAGATTGTTTGATGGTAGGCAGGTTATTCAAGCCTGGAGAATAAGAAATTTAGGCTTAGGGATATGTGAAAGCCGTTAAGTATTTCATGGATTGTCAACAGAAGAACAGGGTTTTTTGTTTTGTTTTGTTTTGATTTTTTTGGTTTTTTTTCCATGAATGGCCTCAGAAAGAAGTAGGAACTGTTTAAAGTCAAAATTAAAAGGTGTCAGGTTGTAAGAAATAATACTTCTTAACACTTTGAGCTCTCTAAAAGTACAATGGCTTGATTCAAGAGCATATGGATTTTCTCTTGCTAAAATTCTTCCATCCAAATTTGCATGACTCCTCATATATATTCTTGTATGATTAGTATATAAATATCAGTAAGGATTCTTGAATGATTAGTACAAATTGAACTGGAGGAACTCTGAGGTCCTTTTCAACTCATATGGAATTGTTGTTTCTCTGATAACAATTCATTGTCAGGAACCTGACCACAAGGCCACAAAAATACCTTTACAATTAAGTATGTTTCTTTAAAAATTAGACCATAGGAAAAGATTTTGGAGGAAAAACATGAACTTTTCTAAGCACCCTCCCTGACCACCTCCCTGACTGCAAACAAATTTTAGAGCTACAGAATCCACAAAGTGACAGAGAGAAACAGCCTAGAAGGCCAGCAGGTAGAGCCTATCAAACCAAGCTGGGAGACTAGCACAATGATGTGTGAGCCATATGGTCCCAGACCTGAGGTGGCCCTGACCAGCAACACAAACTGGCAAGAGGAGACTTCAGGAGAGTGAATCACCAGGAGATGTGGTGGTTTTCAGACTTCTCAAACCATAAATTCCAAAGAGAAAGTAAAAGATCAGTGGGGAACTGTGTTGGAACCAGGTGATAGAAAAATATGGTCTAGTCCCTGCCCCGGGGTGAGAGGTGGCAGAGGCAGGGTAGCTGTAGCTGCCTGCAGAGCTCCTGGTCTGCAGATTGTAGGGGGACCAAGCTACCATTCAGAGGGTAATCACTCTTGCTTTGACCTGCTTGCATCTGTATTACAGTCTTGGGTGGTGGTCCTGGGGTGTGAGGCCAGTGTGCCAGAGATTGCATTGTTTGTAGGGAGAGTAACCTCATCAGACTTCTAACAACATTTGTGAAAACCCCAGTGATTTAGGACACAGCTCTCTCCACTCTGGAAGCAGAGTTCTACAGTAGCAAAGAGATCAAAAGTCAAGTAATTGGCTGGCAAGATGAGCAAGCAAAGGAAGCACAATCAGACCATAGAATCCTTTTGTGGGGACAAAAAAAGTATCAAAACATGGAGCCAGAAGTCAATGAAGTTGGAACTCCTGCATCAAAAGCTTCCAAGAAAAATATAAGTTGTTTACAGGCCATGGAGGAGCTCAAGAAGGATTTTGAAAATCAAGTGAGAGAAGTGGAAGAAAAATTGGGAAGGGAAATGAGAATGATGCAAGAAAATCATGAAAATCAAATCAAGAGCCTGGTAAGGAGACCCTGCAATAAATCCTGAAGAAAATAAGACCTTAAAAATAGACTAACTCAAATGGCAAAGGAGACCCAAAAAAGCCAACGAGGAGAAAAATGACCTTAAAGAACAAATTGCCCCAATGGAAAAGTAATTTAAAAAACTCACTGAAGAGAATAATTCCTTCAAAATCTGATTGGAGTAAATGGAAGGCAATGATTTGATGAGAAATCAAGACACCATAAAACAGATCCAAACAAATGAAAAAAATAGAAGGCAATTTGAAATATCTCCTTGAAAAAACCACTGACCTGGAAAATAGATCCAAGAGGGAGAATTTTAAAATTATTGGACTATCTTAAAGCTATGATAAAAAAAGAGCCTAGAAATCATCCTTCAAGAAATTTACAAGGAAAATAGCCCTGATATTCTAGAACCAGAGGGCAAAAGAGAAATTGAGAGAATTCACTGATAACCTCTTGAAAAAGACCTCAAAAAGAAAATTCTTAGGAATAGCATAGCCAAATTCCAGAATTCCCAGGTCAAGGAGAAAAAATTACAAGCAGACAGGAAGAAACAATTTGAGTATTGTGGAAACACAATCAGGATAATGCAAGATCTAGCAGCTTCTACGTAAAGGGATGGAAAGTCTTAGAATATGATATTCTGGAGGTCAAAGGTGCTGAGATTAAAACCAAGGATCACTTAACCAGCAAAACTGCATATAATGCTTCAGGGGAAAATTTGGTCATTCAATGACATAAAGGACTTCCAAGTATTCTTGATGAAAAAAACAGAGCTGAACAGAAAATTTGACTTTCAAATACAAGAAGCAAGAGAAACAAGAGAAGGTAAAAAGGAAGAAGAAATAATGAAAAACTTATTGAAGTTGAACTATTTACATCCCTACATGGAAAAACTATCACTACAACTCACGAGACTTTTCTCAGTTGAAGGGAATATATATATAAATATGTATATATATACATATATATATATATATGTATGATTGTATGTATGTATAGAAGGGTTTATGTGTGTATAATACATATACAAATGTGTGTATATGTGTGTACATGTAAACATACACAGAGGGCACAGGATCAATTTAACAGGAAGGGATGGTATCTAAAAAATAAAATTAAGAGGTGAAAGAGGAATATATAATGAGAGAAGGAGAAAGGGAAAGATAGAATAGGGTAAATTTTCTGAAATAAAGGAGGCAAGAGAAAACTGTTACAATGGAAGGGAAGTGCAGGAAAGCAAAAGGGAATGGGTCAACCTTACTTTCATTGGATTTGGCTTAAGGAGGGAATAAAATACACAGTTAATTGGGTATCTCATTCTACAGGAAAGTAGTGGGGAAGGAGATAAGAGAGGGGATGATACAAGGAAGAGTAGATTGGAGAGAGAGAAGGTAGTTAGTAACACACACTTTTGACAAGGGACAGGGTCAAAGCAGAAAATAGATTAAGTGGGAGTGGGATAGAATGGAGGGAAATATAGTTAGTCTTTCACAATATAACTACTATGGAAATGTTTTGGGTAACTGAACATGTACAACACATATTGAATTGCCTACCTTCCCAGCAGGGGTGGTTGAGGAGGGAAGAAGGGATAGAATCCAGAAATCAAAGTTTTAAAAACAAATGTAAAAAAAAAAGTTTTTACATACAACTGGGATATAAGATATACAGGCATTGGGTATAAAAGTCCGTCTTGCCTACTTGGCAGGCAGAGGGGGATGGAGGAAGATATAACAGAGGGAAGATTGGGGAAAGTGTATGCAGTAGACTCACTATATTGGGGGGGTGGCTAGGGGATATATGGGGAGAAATTTTGTAACTCAAAATCTTGTGTAAATGAATGCTGAAAACTAAAAATAAATTCAAAAATGTAAAACAGGGATAATAACAGCACCTGCCTCACAGTCATTTTGAGGATTAAATATAAGTAAAGAACTTAGCATAGTGTCTGACACATATTAGACACTTAATTTAATAAATGCTTATTTTCTCCTTCCAAAAAAATTAAAATTAAAATAAAAAATAGACCATATCCTCTTCCTTATAGTTTTACTGAATTTCGTCTTGTTCACTACCTACTAAATTTAACAAAGGAGTAACAGTAATACTTTATTTGTTTGTTCTGCCTTCTGAACTATGTTTTGTTTCATTTTGTGTATTTGATTATTCTCTATTGATGCACTTTTCTTTCCTTTTTTTTCACATCCCTAACTCTATCCAGAAGCCTATTATACACCAGGTACTATACTAAATGCTGGGGATACAAAAAAGAAAAAAGAAAAGAAAAGAAAGACAGTTCCTACCCTTAAGGAACATACATTCCATATGGGATAGTATTAGTCAGAGAGTAATGTTTTGATCTGGAAATTCACCAGAATGGAAAAAAAAAAATAGATGCATGTAGAGTAGCATTGTGAGAGGTATTGATATTTGGAACTCAAAATCTTACAAGAGTGAATATTGAAAACTAAAAGTAAATAAATTAAGAAAAATAAAATATGTGTGTGACTTGGAATCATTATTATTTATCCTTAGTTTCTTAGGGAATTTGGGCTTGATTGGAAAATCCCTCATGGACATGTCTGCCAGAAATAATTATCATTTCTTTCTTCAAGGCTCCATATCTCTGACCATTAGTGTAAGCCATAGTAAAACGCAAAATTAGACTAGGTGAAGGAGGTGGTGACTTTGTCCATGTCATAGAGCTCCATGAAAGAGCTTAAAAATCTGGTTCTGTTGCTTGTAGCATGTATCATTATCATCTGGATGAATCTGATTAGTCAAAAATTTAAGGCCTGGTATAATGGGATTTTGTTATTACTCAATAGTAAAGTGATCCACCAAGGAAATATGATATATGTATAAATGAATAATTATAGGAGGCATAAGATCTGAGTTTTTCAAGAAATAAATTATCTTAATAATCATTTTCCAGATAAAAATCTATATAACTCTCCTCAATTCACCAAAACTAAAATGTTTTGAATCTGGCCCAATAGATTGTTTATTTATCAACTGAATATCAATCTAAATTCATTAGGAGGGTGATTGATTTCTTTAGATCTAGGAATTTTAAAAGCCAGCGATGAGGACCGAGAATGTTCCAGACATGGGAGACAGTCAGTTCGAAGGTGGAAGACAGTAGATCAAGTATGGAATCTGGACAATGCTAAGTAAAACAGTTTAGCTGGAAAATGGAAACTCTGAGGAGGAGTAATGTATAGTAAGCCAACTGTGCTGGAAAAAGGAATAGTGTAAGGTTCCATCCATACATGTGTCAGCTAGGTTTTGTTTCTTCTTTTGTCTGTTTCTTTTTGTGGTGTTTTCCCTCAAAAGCAGTAAACTGTCATGCAGTTTTATTTTACTGAAGGGACTGAAAATTAGGAGTTTGAGTTAGTTCCCAGGTTGCAAAACTACCTAGACAATATGAGGTTGTAGATTACTCTTGGGTTAGTGATCTTAGAGAAGGAGCACAACTATCACCAGCACAGGAGGCTGAGTTTTAATAAATAAAGGCTACCTCCTGGACAAACTTCCATTTCCTGCTTTGGATGTCCATTCCTTGTTATGCCTAATTAAATCTTGAATAAGCTATTCATGCTTCTTTTCTGTTCCAATTCTGGTCTCAGGATACCCAACCAAACTAGTTATAACTAGCCAGTAGCACTTGGAATAGTGGACTGATGCCAGACTGTGAAGTCTTTATAAATTTTGTAAACTGGGCGCAGTAAATTGGATTAATATGAAAACTGGGCACAATTTTGCAAGAATGGTGTCAGATATATTAAAATTCAACTTCTCTGCAACTAAGCAGTTGAACTTTGTCATCAATTGATCACTCTGAGCCAGCATAGTCATTCATGAGTCCCTCTAAGCATGTTCTGATTTGTAACTGATGAACACACAATCCATCAATACACTGCAAGTCAAAGCCTTTTTAGCTTCATTGGATTTAGGATTATCATGACATCATGACACCATAGCTTTAGATAAAAAAAAAGACTTTGGGAACAATCTTTTCCAGTATCCTTTTTCAGATGAAGAAATGAGGAATCTTTGGAAAAAGATTGCCCCTCAAAAGTTACACTCTTCTCTTGTGTAAACAAGATCCCTGGGGAGAGTGTGTTTAGATATTGAGAAAATTCTGAAACAAATAGCAACTTTATAATTTCTGGTTACTAGCAATCTTTATTTTTCTCCTTTCATGGAGTCACTATGAAGTCTCCCATAGATATGGCTCTCTGTTGGGCATTAAATATCAACATCCTTGTTGTTTCTGGTTGAAAATTGCTACATCTATTTGCTCCAGATACAGATACTGCAATCAGTCACTGGGCTTTTGGGATGCTGCTAGTGGTGTCCACAGGAACTTAAGATCTTTTAACATCCAAAGTTTATAAGGACATCTGTTGGTCAATGTGGGGATGGAGAAAGAGAGAAAAACACCCAACATACACATCAAGGGCAATTCCCTCTCAAGGTTCGATTACTGCTGTATTCAATCATCAATAGAACTACCCCCCACTGAAATGGTGATTTCAAATTGGCTTGCTGTGTTATATCTAGGACTAGAGAAGTTTTTTTTTTAGTTATTTCACCCAATTACAGTCCTCTGTGGCATCATCTATCCAACGATAAAAGCATTTCACTCCTCCCAAATTGACTAAAGACTTGTTGATACTTAGTTCATGTCCTTGATTCATTTCAATTGCCTTGCCTTTTAAATTTCATTAAATGAGCATGAGGGCAGGCATTCCTTTGCACATACATGTAAAATAAAGAAAAGTGGTTTTTGTTGTTGTTGTTGTTGTTGTTGTTTTTGGAGTAGGAGAGCTGAGGAAAAGTACTAACAGCTGGTGGAAGGAGCAAGAGTCTCATGTAGGAGTTGAAGTTTGAGCTTATGTTTGAAGGAAACATAATTCTCAGAGGCAAAGGTGAGGAACAATAGTGTATTTTTGCTGCCTCTATATGATGATGAAATGCCAAATTATAACATCAGTGGGGTTATAAGCAACACGGTGAATAGAATGGTGCCTTTTGAGTTAGAAAAACCTGCTTAGGGCCTTTACTAGCTCTGTAGACTCCTGAACATCATTTAATATCTCTATACCTCAATATCCTCATCCTTAACATGAGGGGATTGGATTAAATGATCTCTGGGGTGCCTTCCAGATTTGTGAATGCATATCATTAAGTACTTAAAATGTTGTTATACCAAATCATTTGGGATTTACTCTGTATGAAGAACTCGTTCCATCAATGCATGTTCAGAAATTGACCAAAATAAAAGTAATCAATGCATAAAAGTTATATCATAACATATACATTATAAATTTTACTTCTCACAACATACATTAAATAACATTTAGAAATTGAACTTATGAACTCCTTCACATGGAAAAACACAGGAGCTGGGAGGTCTATAATTTAATTTTCTTCATGTCATGGTCCTTTTCCTACCAAAAACCAATAAGAAAATATAGCTCAAGTGCTAAAAAAGTCATTCATAAATTTGGGGATCTTGAACTAGGAGATTTATTGAACAAAAACAAAGAAAAGCAGCAGCCATAACACATCAGTCTTACAACAACAATTAAAACACACTGTTTATAAATCATCACAAGCTTTACAATAAATCTTTGTTGTAACATTCCCACCATGAAAAGCTATAAAGTCTTTCTTTTCTGAAATGCAATCTTCTGAAAATAGGGGTTCTCGACCAAATATATACTTTCTAAATTTGTTTTTGTTTACAATGCCTTGCTCCTAATTTGATGATAATTATTGCCACCTGCACTACCCAGAACAAGGAGAAGCATGATTCTAATGCTTGGAAGAAGAGTATTAGTTGGTGGGGGGAGAGGGGGGTGTCCATTGAAGAGGCCTTTGTACTTGGAATCAGAGAACTGGGGAATTAGCACTAAACTAGCTGTTTTAAGTACAATATCACAGGACCTCTGTTTCCTCACTTGGGGGAAAAAGAACCAGGTGTGAATATGGTAGCTTCCAAAGAGAGTTGTTTTAAAGCATTGTATGAGTCAGTGTTTATTAAGCACTCTATAAATGGCAGCTTTATTTCTTTTATTATTGCTCAGAGAACTCAAAGAAAAAAAAATCATTGCCTTTTTGCTAGGCCAGCTCTTGATTTGTTGTCAAATTCCCTAGTGGCTTTGTAATTGTGATGCTAATTTGGTCCCCTCTTAAGCATATATTTTTATATTGCCCTATATCATGTTTATAGATTTATCTTTCTATATGTAGTTATAGACATAGATTTGTAGCTGTAGGTAGTGATATCCAAATCTATATATGCATTTATATAGAGACATATACATATTACATTTATTTATTTTAAACATTCCTCTTTTTAAATTTTGAATTTCAGACTCTTAACCCTCTCTTCAGCCCCCTCCCAAACACTGAGTAGGAAAATGAGATGATATGTAAAATAATATAAAACATCTTTCCATATTAGTCATATCACAAAAAATGAAAAGGAAATTGAACAAGAAAATTATACTTTAGTCTGCACTCAGAGTTCATCAGTTCTCACTCTGGAGGTGAATAGCATTTTTTTTATCATGAGTCCTTTGGAATTGTCTAAGATCATTGTATCGATTAGAATAGCCAAGTCTTTCACAGTTGATTATCACTACAAGATAATTTCCAGGTTCTCTCACTTCACTTTACTTCAGTTCATATGTCTTGTCATGTTTGTTTGTTTGTTTAATTTTCTGAAACCACCTCCCTCATCAATCTTTATGGGACAATTGTACACTATTATGGGAGCATTTAGGTGGCACAATGGGTAGAGTGGGGACTAGCAGTAAGAAAGATATAGAACCCTTAGTTCAAATATGTTCTCAGATTTTGTGACTCTGGACAAGTCACTTAAGCCTATTTACCTCAGTTTCCTAATGCGTAAAATGAGCTGGAGAAGGAAATGGCAAACTATTCCAGCATCTTTACCAAGAAAACCACAAAAGAGGTCATGGAGAGTAAGAAACAACCAAAAAACACAACACAGTAATCAAATCCCAATACAATCACATGCAACAATTTGTTCAGCCATTCCCCACTGATGGGCATCCACTAAATTTCCAAATATTGTCCACCACAAAGAGTTACTATGAATATTTTTGTTCAATGAGGTCCTTTTATTTTTTTCTTTTATCTTAATGGGTTATAGACCTGGTAGTGGCAATACTGGGGGAAAATGTATGAACAGTTTGACAATCTGTTGACCCTAGTTACAAATTATTCTAAACAATGGTTAGATCAGTTCACTCCTCCACCAGTTTTTTAGTATGCCATTATCACCACGTACTCAGAAACATTTGTCATTTCTTATAGTTATGAGGTGATACCTCAGAGTTGCTTTAATTTGTTTTTTTTCTTCTAATTGATTGTGATTTAGATTATTTTGAATGATTATAGATAGCTTTGGTTTCTTCCTTTGAAAATCAACTTTTCATATCCTTTGACCATTTATCAATTGGAGAATGATGTATAAATTTGATTCAGTTTCTTATATATTAATAGAGAATTTGTCAAACAAATTTATCATTAATATTGTTACAGTATTTATGGTACCTTTTTAATTTTCTCTGAGATTATGATTGCTACACTTGCCTTTTTTTACTTCAGCTGGAGAATATAAGATTATTCTTCAGCCCTTTATATTACCTCTGCATGTGTCTTTATGTTTTTAAGTGTGTCTTTTGTAAACAACATATTGCTGATTTCTGGTTTCCAATCTATTTTGCCATTTATGGGGTAGATTATCCCATTTACATTCATAGTTATGATTACTAACAATATATTTCTCTCCATCCTATTTTCTTCTCTTTAAACTTGTCTCTGTTTGTATCCTATCCCTACTCTAAAGTCTGCTTTGTTTCTCACCACTGGTCCCTTTAATCTGCCCTTCCTTTTTTCATCATTGCTTCCATATCTCTTATCCTCTCCACGCCCTCTCTCTTTCCATAGGTAGATAGATAAATAGATAGATAGATATAGATATAGAGATATACATAGACTGATGGATAGATATAGCCCAACATTGATATGTATATGTGTGTGTGTGTATGTGTGTGTGTATGTATATTGTGTGGTGTGTATGTACAAACACCACACTCACACATGTACACATATGTGCATTTTCCTTTTTTAATTTTAAAGAGTGAAGTTCAAGCATTGCCAATCACTTCCCAATTTCTCTCCAGGAAGTTCTGTAATTTGCTATAGTATTTCTGGAAATTTTCATTTTGGGATTTCTTTTAAGACGTGATCTGTGGATTCTTACAATTGCAATTTATCTTCTGGATCTAAGATGCTAACAAGAGGTTCCTTCATAATTTCTTTTTTTTTTGAGGGCAATTGGGGTTAAGCGACTTGCCCAAGGTCACATGGCTAGTTTATGTGTTAAGTGTCTGAGTTCGTATTTGAACTCAGGTCCTCCTGACTCCAAAGCCGGTGCTGTATTCACTGCGCCACCTAGCTGCCCCATAATTTCTTCAAATATGATGTCTAAACTCTCTTTTAGATCATGGCTTTCATGTAGTCTGATAATTCTGCAATTATCTCTCCTATATTTATTTAACAGGTCATTTGTTTCTTCAATGAGGTATTTCATTTTCATATATTTTTTTTAATCCTTTTTACTTTCATTATTTCTTTATATCTCATAGAGTCATTACCCACCACTTGCCCACTTGCCTAATTCTAATTTTTAAGGAAGTATTTTCTTCAGTGAATTGTATACCTTCTTTTACATTTGGCCTATTTTGATTTTAAATGAGCTCTTTTGTTCAGTAAATTTCTGTGCTTCTTTTATCATTAGGTCAATTCTGTTTGGCTTTTTTTTTTTTTTTAGAGATGTCATCTTCTTTAGTGTGTATGTGTGTATGTTCGTGTGATACTAAGCTGTTGAATCTCTTTTCACAATTTTCTTGTATCTCTCCCATTTCCTTTCCCAATTTATCCCGACTACTCATCTCTTTCTTTAACTCTTCCAGGAATTTTTGTGGGACTTGTGCCCATTTGGTGTTTTTCTTTAAGACTTGGCATATAGTATTTTCACAATTTTGTCTATTGTGTTTGTGTCTTGGTCTACCTTCCCCATGATAGTTTTTGTGGTCATATTTGTTCTGTTTTGATTTTGGTTATTTGCTCCTTTCTCCAGCCTATTTCTTGACTTTGAACTTTTTGTTAAAATTGAGTTCTGCTCACCTGGGTGTGGGGAGGCACTGCCTCAAGCTTCAGGGGTTTTCATGTTGCTCTTTTCAGAGATAGCTTTAAGGTGCTTATGATTTTTCTGTGCTTCCAAGGTGATGTGATCTGGGGAAAGGTGTGGCCATTCTTCTTTTCATCTGTGATCTGATTGTTATGGAAAAAGGTCCCAAATTGCCTATGAAACCATACCCAGGCCCCCTGCTCTCTTGCAGCCACATATGCTAGTATTTCCCTCCCCACCTTGGAACTGTTACCAGTGCCCCTGCTTCATTCTGACTGACCATAAGCTCTCCTCTCTTCCCTGGTACTATAACCCAGAACTGTGAATGGGCAATAGAATGGTCCACCAGTGTCTGCTATGTGCTGTGCCAGTAAGGGGTCCCATATAATCTCATTCTGACCAGTTCGCTGACAGCATACCGCCACCAACTATGGACTGATAGGCTTGAATGTAACTGCTGATGGGGCAGCCAGGTGGCACAGTGAATAGAGCATTGGCCCTGAAGTCAGGATGATCAGATTTCAAATCCAGCCTTAGACACCTGACACTTAAATAACTATGTGACCTTGGGCAAGTCACTTAAACCCAATTGCCTTGCCTTCATGAAATGGTAATTGATTTAAATTTGAAGACCCTTTTTTGTTATGTCAAGTAAGCAGGTACTTAGCCCTGTGTCAAGCCTCTGTGAAAGAGGAAGAGGATGTGAACTCTTTCTCCTGTTGCTGACATACAAGAAGCATTTGGCTGAAACAGGAAGACAATGCTGTGTGTGTGTGTGTGTGTGTGTGTGTGTATAAGAAAAGCCCCAGAGAAGCAGAATCAGAATTTTTCTCCTGGTGGGCTTCTGATGGAGAGAGACAGTTTCTCTTGGCAGGATATGGAAGCTGGGCTGCCACTGGACCAAGAAGAACGTAGTGGGAGTTTTCTTGAGACCAGAATCTGGTAAAGGCTGAAGTTGCTGCCTGGAAGGCTGACTGGAAGGCCAAAGTGGCTGCTGCCATATTTCTTCTGGGTCCTAGGGCCAGCCAAACAGCTGGAGGACTGAAGAAGCATGACCAGAATGCTAATATTGTGTTCATTTGTGGCTTGGCTGATCCTTGACTTCCTGGGAAAAGAAGGTGTGAAGATTTTGAGATGTGCTAGACACTGTGAACTTCAGTGTGTAGCAAGAACTGCCTGGAGGACTGGATAAGGACCTGGGAGCTATCTGCCTCTGAATCCAAGTAACTTTTTGGTGGATTCAGGTAGGAGCTGGGACAATGGAAAGGGATTCAGGGAATCTGAGAAGCCACCCAGAGTCAAGATGAAGAAAAGGCTTGTTCTTGGATATTGAATGCTGTGATGAAGTTTACTGGAGACTGAGGGGTGGAAGATTTGTGTGATTTTTTTAATGATTATATTTAGTGATTAATAATACTTAGTGACTGATTGCTGGATAAGTGACTGATTAAGTTAAGCTAAGATTGCCCCGTGAGAGGAAGACTGATTATTGTATTTTGAGATGACTGAATGACTGAGGAAGGAAGCAAACCCCCTTAGGAATATCAAGGGATTGTTCTCTTATTCTTTGTTCTAAATACTGTGACCACTTTGGTGAAAAATGCATGGCCATTTTAATGATAAGCTGCTGTGAACATTATGTTGTGATTTCCTGTGATAACATGTAATGTTATGGGGGGCGGAGCTAAGATGGCAGAGAGTAAGCAGTGACTTCTCCAAGCTCCCCAAGAATTTCGTCCTTGGGAACTAGAAAGTAAATTTGAGCAGATTTAAGAGTGACACAACCCATTGGGAGACAGAGAGTGACAGATTCCCAGCTCAGAGAAGTGCCTAATCAGGTTGGGGCAGGGAGAATGGAGCACACAGCAGTGGCACCAGCATGGACCTGAGAGCAGAGTGCGGCAGACTGGGAAGCACCACCCAGCAGACTCACCCAGGCAGAGGCTTCTGCAGCCCTCTCACAGCCGAGGTGAGGGCCAACGGAACTGGGTAGGAGGGAACGCAGGGTGCATAGCAGAGTCAGTGGTTTTTCCTGGGGCTAGCAACCCGTGGCCTGGATTCTTGAAGCTACATGACTTGCCCAGACTTTCAGAAGTTGTGATGGAGGAATGAAATCTAGGGGCTCTCATCCCCTTCCCTGACACACAAAAAAATCAAGAGCTAAAAGCCCCACCTAGAGTACATTCTTGCATTAGGGTCAACAGCCCCAGGCTTGGAAATCACTGAGCAAGGGGGAAGGGAGATTGTACTGTAAGGAGCCTAAACCCAGGTGGGTGGAGCCAGCAAGCTGTAACAACAAAAGCCCAGGTGTGCTTTAGAACCACCTGGCCAATCAGCAAACCACAGCCCCACCCTTCTACTACAGTGAGCCTGCCTGAGAAGCAGCCCAGAGAAAGAGGTGGAAACCTGAAACAGACTACCCCTGGCCTCAGGTAACTCAGAGGAAACACCGAGATTC
>CM053581.1:356352265-356376724 GCA_028627135.1 Pseudochirops cupreus | reverse complement strand
CATATGAATACATATACATAATAGTAAAATAATTATTTTTATTTCTCATTGATAATGAGTAGTCCTAAACTATTCTGGATATAGTTATTGTATTACTTTGTAGCATTTACCAATATTTTCTCTTTGTCCTTAAATTTTGAAGCTTGACATTCACATTTTTCCATAAATTAAACTGGGGATTACTTTTTAGTGGTGATCTGCTCTTATGTTATGATATTTAGATTAATGTCAATAAATCCTCTCCCCTGTGGCCATCTTGTGTTATCTTCTAAAGAAAATAACTTTTTCTATATCGTTTTACTGAAGTATGATTTCTGATAATTTGTGTCCAACATGTAAGTTATTTGAGATCTAATGAAGATTAACTACTAAAAAGTAAAGGTATTTCATACAGTATTCTAAAAATTATGTAGTGATTGTCATCATCATCTTTCTGGGTATTAGAGTATTATGCATGAAGCATTTTATCTATTAATTGTTAAAAATACAAGAAAGAGATTATATCCTCCTAGAATGGTAAGCCTGGTCAAAATAATCATTTGAGTCTTATGAGAAATATCCAGTCTTCTGAAAATATAGAGAAAATTAATAATAATAATAATAATAATAATAAAATAATAATAATAACACATGTGGATAGATAGACATGTAGCATTTATATGGTAAGTTCTTTATAATTTGCAAAGCATGTCCCAAATATTATCTGATTTGATTCTAACAATAATCCTTGGAAGGATGTGCTATTATTATCTTCATTTTACAACTAAGGAAACTGGTGCAAATGTAGGGTAAATGACTAACCCAGAGTCACATAACTGAGAAATGACTGAAGGAGGGTTTGAATTCAGAACTTCCCCAGTTCAGGTCAAATATAGTAATCACTGAACCTTATATTTATTAAGCTCTTTATTGTTTCTTACAAAAACAATTGTTACCTCTAATATAGATACTGATGGTTAGATGATTCCCCTTTTTATCAAGGAAGAAATTTAAAATTCAGTGATTTTCATTGATTTCCAAATGTTTCACATAGCTAATAACTATCAGAGACATAATTTTCATGTAAGACATGGTTGATTCAGGGCTGGTCTTGAAATCAAAATGCATCTCTTTCTGAGACCAATAAAATGGTAGAAATGCAAAGTTTGGGAAATTCACTTTTACAAATAAAAAATAAAGTTTTATTTATCTGTTTAATATTATAGTAGTTTTATGTTAACACTAACTCTCTGTCTTAGGAAACATAATTTGTGCAAATTCTCAGCAGAAATAATGGCCTCAGATTGATGGAGGTTCAAAAGCATAAGCTTTTTGTTATAAAATTGTCAGTATCAATTTTGAATATGACCATTTCAAGTGAAATAAAGCTAAAAATGAAACATTTGGACCTGAAAAAAATAGATGAGAGGTTAGCAAAAAATGCCACAATTTAAATGCCAAAGCCACCAGACAATTTTCCTAAATAATTCCACTTCTCTATTTGAATAAAAGAGTGTTATTGAGTTGCTGAAATCCTTGTTTTCACTGTAGACAAATTGATTGGAGATATGAAAGCAGCACAGTAAGCCTGGAATCATACTGTGTTGTTCAAAGGCTGTCAATGTCTATCTCAAATTTAATGCTTTATTTGAGAAGTACGTTATAAAAACCATGATAGTTAAGAATTTATCTGATGAAACCTACTGTAGAATTTCAGCACTTTTCCTAGTTTTAATTATTATGCTCTCCATGACTTTGTGAAGTAGGGACTCTTGTCCCTTTTATAGATAAGTAAGTAGCAGAATAATCTTTGATTGCCTGATGTCACACTGAGAAGATAATATCACAGTTCTTCTTCATACTTCCCATCCCCTGAGTGGCATTACCCTAAGGGTATATCCTCATTCCTCTTCTCATCTATCTACC
Source organism: Pseudochirops cupreus (assembly GCA_028627135.1). NCBI lineage: Eukaryota > Metazoa > Chordata > Mammalia > Diprotodontia > Pseudocheiridae > Pseudochirops > Pseudochirops cupreus. The sequence goes on along the minus strand of CM053581.1, from coordinate 356,374,819 downwards.
TTTCTCCCTCTCGCTTCACAAAGGTGCAAAGTACATTTTCTTAATTTACGTGGAAATTGGGATTCTAGAAGTACGTTATGAATTTATTCCTTTTTTAAGAGAAAAAAAATTAAAGTACTTAAATATAAGGCAAATATTCAAAGGTAAAGATAATCCCCCATAATCCCTTATATTATTCACTCAGTAACATATTCAATCAACTACCCCCTTGCCCCTAAAGCATTGCTTTTGCATGCAAATTTCAATCAATCCAATCCAATCCCACTCAACATCAATTTATTAAATATATACTCAGTAGACTAGGTGGTAAAGATAAAGAGTCCCTATTATCAAGGAGCATTCATTTTAAAGGGTGGCATGTACCAGTAAAAAGATAAGTTAAATAGAAGCATAAATAAAATTGTACAAAGCATAAGAATGACAGCAATAACATTTATCTAGGAAGAATGAGAAGAGCTCATTGGGTCACACCTGATGGGAATGATGTTTTTTCACATTTTGCAGTATACTTGGACTTGTATTAGTGAACTTTTGTTTTGGGGGAAGAGCCCGCGAATTAGAGACAGAAGACATTGCTCAGATACCAGCTTTGTCCTATAGGAGAGGTCAATTAATTTTTCTGCCTATGAAATGGGGACACAACTCTTTATAATGCCTCCTTAATGAGTTTAGAGAAATGTGAGCTACTCTAAAAATATTGTCAACTCAGAGATAATGTTGCTTTGCATTTAATAGGCTAAAAACAATATTATTAATATTAAGTTAAAAAGGAATAGAATGTGTTTTAACAAATGGTAGTCATGAAAAGTAAATTACTTCTTCCCATAAGCTTATCAGGTAACATATCAAGCATGATTTCTAATTCTTATTTTCCTATTTAATATATTTATTACAGCGGACAAGTCATTTAACCAATCCAGAGCACATTGTCCCCCTTTTTTAAAGTTATATGGTGACACATTTCTGGGGGAGGGGATAAGATGGTAGAGTTGAGAAAGCATTCAGCTTAGCTCTCCCAACATTCTCCTTAAAATACCTTAAAATAAGATGTCAAATCAAATTCTGGAGTGACAGAATCAACAACAGGTCAGAGTGAGACATTATTCCAGACTAAATCAATATAGGAGGTTAAAAGAAGAGATGTGTGCAACGGGAGAACAGACTGACCTAGGACCCACATGGATGAAACACCAATACTGGGACTAGGTGATGTTGACAGAAGCAGCAGCAGCTTCAGAAGTTCTCAAGCCAGGGGTAATAAATGATCAGAAACGAATTATACGGGACCCTAATGGATTTAGAAGCAGATATTGTTTGGCAACTCCATTGCATATATTCATTTCTGGTTTATAATTCAAGAGCAAGGAGGAGCACTTTCAGTCAAGAGGGCTTGAGAGCCTTAAGGGACAGTATCATTTCTAGCCCCAAGGAATTAAGGACCCTGAGGAATTATATTGTTTCTGGTCTGAAGTGATTGAGGCTATAGGCTATGAGGACAGTGACTATGTTTCCCCACATCACAGCACTATGGAAGAACTGAAAATTCCTAACCCCCCAGAACTAGTACTTAATACAACAGCACAAAAGAATAGTGAAATTTGAGATACAACTCACACTTGTCAGGTTGGTTGACATGAGAGAAAAGGACAATGACAAATGCTGGAAAGGATTTGGAAAAATTGATACACTAATGTGGTATATTGGTGGAGTTGTGAACTAATCAAACATTTCTACAGAACGATTTGGAAGTATGTCCAAAAAGCTATAAAACATTGTATACCCTTTGACCCACTAATACCATTATTTAGTCTGTATCCCAAAGAGATCTAAGGAAAGGAGCTATTTTTACATATGTCTGTGTGTATGTATGCATGCGTGCATGCACACATGTGTGTACTGATATATGTACATATACATATTTCTACATACATACAAATGCACATGTACATGCATATACATCAGTGGTTCTCAACCTTCCTAATGCCTTGACCCTTTAATATAGTTCCTCATGTTGTGGTGACCCCCAACCATAAAATCATTTTCATTGCTACTTCATAACTGTAATTTTGCTGGTGTTATGAATCATAATGTGAATATCTGATATGCAGGATGTATTTAAATTGGACATAACCCACAATTTGGGAACTGCTGATATACATATACACATGCCCATGCATGTGCACATATGCATACACATACACATACACATGTATGCATACACAACACATACACATACACATATACCTATACCCATACTTATACCTATACCCATACCTATACCTATACCTATACCTATACCTATACCTATACCTATACCTATAACTATACCTGTACATATATCCAATCAGCTCTTGTTGTGATCGCAAAATGTTGGAAATTGAGAGAATGGTCTTCAATTGGGGAATGCGTGAAATAGTTCTGGAATATGACTGTGATGGGATCCAATTGTACTATAAAAAATGATGAGCATAATGCATTCAGAAAAACCAAGCAAAACTTATATGAACTCATACAAAGTGAAGAAGTAGGAGAAAATTGTAAACAATAGCAGCACTATTGTAAATTTACCAGTTATGAAAAATCCACCTACCCTGATCAAGAGAATAATTCAAGGAAATCGCAAAGGACCCAAGATGAAAAATGCTATCATGCTGCAGAGAAAGAATAATTGATGAACTCTGAGTGCAGATTGAAGCATAGGTGGCATCTTGTTTGTGTTTACTTAAATCTATATAATGTCTCTCTCTCCCTCTCTCTGTCTGTCTGTCTGTCTCTCTTTCTCTCTCTGCCTCTCTCTCTCTTTCTCGACAGAGATAGATAGATAAAACTATTTCTCTTTTATCTAATCCATACCTCTTTATAATCTATCTCTATTTAAATATCTGTACACAGACAGAAGCAGAGAAAGACAGAGGTAGACACAGAGAAGCAGAAAGATAGTTTGAGTTGAAGCTGAGTGGAAGAATTTAGCAACTGACAATTTGAGGCCCATGAGAAGAAATTAGTTTTTAATGTTGGTTTGTTTTTGTTAAGTGATTTCTCTTGCAACTAAAATTGAATCTTTCATGGGATACCTCTTTTTCTTCCATCTTCCTTATTGACTGTGTTATTGAGAAATTCACTTTGTAGGGAACGGAATTAAAGAAACACATGCTGGGTGATGTGCAAAGTTTCTCCTAGGTAAAGAGTCTAATATCCAGAGAAAGAATTGACCAGGCTAGCATCTTGTGAATTTTGAGTGATTGGCAACCCAAGAGGTCCTATTAGAGCTTTTATCAGGATCCTGCAGTAACAGTAGGGGATAGTGGTGTGTGAAATGCGACCTCAGCAACACAGCAAGAGCCAACTAGATACACTGAAGAAAGTCAATTGCAGGACTCTACAATGGCACTAAACTTTGAATCCTATAAAAGAGTCATATCTAAAAGGAACTTGATGAAGACTCAGACATGACTTCCTAGAACCAGGAGGTGAGCATTATCCGTTTGTCACAGTTTCCCTACATATGTACCTCATTATCATTTTACTATGAAATGAGCATTTTCATCTTAGCAACCTCATATGTTCAAGGAGAGTACACTTTGGGGAATATAATTTCTGTAGCAGACAACTACCTTGCTATATCTACTCACTAATTATACTTTCTAAAAGCTAATTATTCAATAGTGATAATCAATGGTATGGAAGTCAGTGGAAGTTCATGAGAGAGAACACTAGACAGCCTATTTACTCATGGTAAACTGCTAGAAACATGGGAAATGGCAGTATAGCTCCCCTCAGCTAATATCCAAGTCCGCACTGTCATCAATGCTCAATTCCTTGATCTCCTTCAACCAATCACAAAAATATTCTGTGTGCTGTCATTTGATTTTATTCAATGACACAAAGTCCCTTTGTTCCTTTCAAATTGATGAAGAACTTATAATTGTTTGATTTTTAATTTGATTGATTCAATTGTGATGTCTATGCCCTTTGTGAATAATTGGTATGATACTGGATCCCCAAACTTAACTACAAAAAAATAGGTTAAGCATGGGGGAAAGACCTGAGTAGTTTGAGAATATGAATTATCAAAGACAAAAAAGTGTTGTTTTTCTTCTGAGTGATATAGATAGGCATAATTTGTTGGATAATGAAACAGTGATTTAATTTAATGCATATTTCATTGTCCTTAAATTTGGAGAATGGAATATGAGGGAATTTTTTTCCCTAACTACTTTCTCATTTAAGTGAATTCTTTCTATTTTGAGTATGCTTCATTACATTAGCCCTGATACCAAACTTGATGGCAGCCTTTGTTTCTTAACCAAATGAGTTGAGATCACTGGCAGTTTTAAGGGTAAATATGGAATTCAAAATCAGTACCTTATATTAGGTATTAGTAGGATGTGTACACACATATATACATACATATATATATATATATATACATATATATATACACATGCATGCGTATGTGTAAATATAAGTATGCATTGTATTTATATAAATGTATATATGCACACATATGTCTATATATACACACATGTATATCTGCTCTAGAAAGGTGATTTATTTCATGACTTGGTTTTAATTCTAGGTTGTTCTTTTGTTTTAATTCCTGGTAGTGAGAGTAAAAGACTCTCACATTTAATGCTTTTGTTTATTTTAAAATGAGGTAGAAGATAAAATGTGATGAATCTGGTTAGGTCTCTTTTTCTTTGCTTAAAATGAAGTATTTGCCATCCTTGTAAGCTCCTTACATGCCATTTAATTATTTTAGTTTAAAATTGTTTTGCTGGAAAAAGATGAATAATTTGGCAGATCTCATGATAGAGACAGGGGAGCTGTTGACATGTTTGATCTAAATAATCCAGTAAAATTTTTAGCAAAACCTTACCCTTTGTCACTCCTCTAAAACCATATTATCACATTAGGTTTCCTGAGAGGAAGAGGAAAATATATAATCTTTTAAAATTTAACAATGGTAAGTAATAAAAGACTTAATTTGTGTAATTTTAATTATAGTAGATTTATATCTCTGTCTACAAGATGACTACAAAATATATACAATGTTGGCTCAAAATAATAACAATAACATTAATGATTAGTATTTACATAACACTTTAAGAATTGCAAAAGGCTTTGCATATGCTATCCTAATTGATTCTCTCTCTCCCTCTTTTTTTTTTCTTTGGCTTTTTGGAGGGAGGAAGGTAGGGCAATTAGGGTTAAGTTACTTGCCCAAGGTCACATGGTTAGCTTTCTGTTAAGTATCTGAGGCTGGATTTGAACTCAGGTCCGTCTGACTCCAAGGTTGATGCTCTGTTCATTGTGCCACCTAGCTGCCCCCATCCTAGTTGATTCTCAAAACAACACTGTAAGATAGGTGGTATCATTATCCTCACTCTACCAATGAGAAATTTGAAGCTGGGAGTTTAATTGGTTGTCCAGGGTTACACACCACAATTATTTACTGAAATAATGCTGTATCTTTCATTTTTTTTAACGGTTATATCATTTGGCAATGGCTTATCACTATAAGTCTAGTCCTCAAAAAATCAAAATTGTGCCTCAAGGGGCAGTAAAAACATGTATAATAAGTGTAATTGAGTACTTTGTTGATTCTTACCAACCTCCACTAGAGCTTTCTGCCCAAAACTATATATACATACATGTATGTATGTAGTATGGACGCATTTATAAACATGTGCATATATGACCATATATACAGTCTAATATACAGAAATGCATATATATGTATATGTTCATAAACACCTAGATGTATATGTATATATATATATATGTATACACATAGTCCTTCAATTTAAATTAATTACCATTACACATATATACACATGCTTATAGCTATACAGCAAAATATATCTTTCTCAATGGAATGCAAAGTCCTTAAAGGCAAAACCATTTTTCTTCTTATCATTTTTTTCTCCAATGCTAACACAAAGTAGGTACATAACATATATTTTGATTGATTAATTTCAGTCTATCATCAATGATAACGTACAAAAGAGGAAAACACACATATTGTTCAGGAAATGATCAGTTTATTGATAAAGGTAGTTGGACATGTAACAAATATTACACATACCAGATTGACAGTTTGAATTATCTAATGGACTCAATGAAATGCTGCAATCAACACATTTAGGGGTTTTACCTAATTCAATATTCTTTCAGATCAATCCTTGCTGCCTGTTGAATAAAATCCATACTCATGCTAGCATGTAACACCAGTCATGGTCTGACATCTGTCACCCTTTTCACTTTGATTTTCTAGTACTACTCTATATGTACATTATGCTACAAACTACCCACCTTTCTTGTAACAAGCTTATAATGCCAAGCACAAACAGCAGACTGATGCTGTCAACAGGTTTTGAGGTTCAAATTACATAGAGTAGCAAACTCTCCATTTATTCAGTAACAAATTAAGACAAAACTTTCACAGAAAATCAAAATACAGCATTCACCATGTATAACCCAATCATTTAGTAAGTCCTCAATTTAGTCACAAAATACAAAGGTTAAAGTTCTCTTTTAAACAAGGTGCGTTCCTTTAGTCAATCACAAAGTACAAAGGTCAAAGTACTCCATCCCTGGGTAGTACCTTCTTTGGTCAATCACAAAGTCTTCTCTCTTCTCAACTGGAGATGAATTTCTAATCATAAACAAAGTACATTCATTTGGTCAGTCACAAAGTACAAAGGTCAAAAGTTTTCCACCGCTGGATCGCAAGTGAATTACAGTATCATCAGTCACCACCAAACACCCTCTCAAAGGGCAGCAGAAAGCATAAAGACCATCCCCTCCTAGGTCACAACTAGGTAACAATATTATTACAGCATTCAATACCCAAGGAGAGGTCTTTTCTTCATCCTGATGTGAGGCAAGTTCTCAACAATTTCTGTTCCTGGGAAGACAAAGCTTAACAAAGCCACAATAACATTCATTCACTTTACCCGCATTCTCATCTGTTCACTCTCTGCCTCTGAAATCAACCCAGACCCAACAACAAGGTCCAAGGCCTCCATCAACAAATGAATCTGACAAAGCAATGTCAAAACAGACAGACAAAGCACCAACACCACAGTCATGTCTCCTTAGGTCTTCAAAAGTCCTGGGCAGCTCCAACTCTCTCTCTCTCTCTCTCTCTCTCTCTCTCTCTCTCTCTCTCTCTCTCTCTCTCCCTCTCTCTCTCTTTCCCTCTCTCTCTCTCTCTGTCTCTCTGCCTCTCTCCAGCTCTGGCCCCCAGCAGCTCTCCCTCTCAGCATTCTCATTCCAGGAAGCTTTCTCTCTCCCTCTGCCTCTATGATGCCACTCCAGGAACTTCTTCTGGCCTCTCTCAGCTTGGATCTCTCCCCACACAGGGCACTAAGCTCCTCTCTGCTCAGCTCCCTCTTGTCACCTCAGTGCTAAGTATTTATTAGCCTACCAATACAAGGGGATCTTCAAATTCTATTACCATTACAATACTTTATATGTTTACCCACTTTAGGGTTTACCTTGCTCTTTCTTCTGAGAATAGCCCCTCCTAAAGACTGTCATCACTTTCTGCCAAGATGCTACCTGTCCTTAAAGCATTAACTCAACTGTCCCTGCCATGAAACCTTTTTTAATACTACTAAAAATGGGTGATTTCCAACTGCTTTACAATTCAGAATAGTATTAACCTTGTCATAAAATAACCTAGAAGTAAACACAAAAAATCATTTAGTCAAATTTTTTTTTTTATTTTCAAGAGAGTGAAAATGAGTATCAGAAAAGTTAGGTGTCTGATCTAAGGTCATAAACCTAGTTGGTAGTAAATTTGATATTGGAATCACAGTCTCCTTGTTCAAATGTAAATTGGCATAATTATGGATATAGAAAAAGGATAGACCATATACACATATTATATATACACAGTTACACAGAAATGGAATGCTACTGATTTGACCAATTGTTTGGTTTTATTGCCATGATTTTGCACGTCCAGTTTGATTTTCTTTTCCTTGCATTAACAAAATCAAGCAATTATTTTCTATACTGTTACTAAACATTATGTATATCGTACCAAAACTATTAGTTGATTAGAGGTCGATGTAGTATACTAGGAAGGATACTAGATAAAGAGTTAGAAGATGAGTTCAAATATTGCTTCTGCCACCTACTACTTGAGTGAGTTCAGGCAACTCAAACTCTCTCAATACCAGTTCTCTTACACAAAATATGAGAGAATTGGGCTTAGTAACTTTTACTTTAATACCTACAATGGGGTAAATATATCCTGAGGGAAAGATCTGTCCTTCTAAGAGTTGTGCCCAGATATAACCTCAATCCAGTCTGGCTTCAACTGACCTCTTCAGCCTTTGTAGACTTTAATTCCTATTTGTGCCCTCTATTATCTAGTCAAAATTGCCTTTTTGCTAGTCTTTACACAAACATTCTATTTCCTAGCTCTGTTCTTTTTGTATAGGCTGCCCCTCACATCTGAAATTATCTATATATCTATATATGTATACAGATATGTATATGCATGCATATGTATATATGTATATATACGTGTGTATCTGCATGTATGCATGCATGTTTGTGTGTATGTGTATATATACATACATGTATGTATGTTTGTATGTATACTCCTCATCTCTGCCACATATAACTGTGTCTTTCACATGGTATGCAAGCTCCTCAAGGGCAAGAAGTGTTTTATTTTTCTCATTATATCCCCACTACCTCATATCATTTAATAAGAGCTCACTAATTGTTTGAATGAGTGAAAACAAATTCAGTTAGTAATTTAAATCCATTTTAATATGTATTTTATTTTGCTAGAATCACTTAGAGAAATCTAAAGTTCACAGAAATGTCCAACCCTAAACAAATGAGCAAGAAAGGTGGTCTAATTCTCTTACAACCAGAAATTTCAAATTGACTTGTTTCAACATGCAATTGATTATGTTATCTCATTGGGCAAATATCTGATCACTATATTTGCTATGGGGATCTAACATGCTTTTGCAATTAAAATGTTTAATTTAAAAATCATTTGGAGCTTTTTTCATATATAATGGTATGAAATGTGAGATGTACTTGGAAGAAGATGGCAGCAATTACATTTTTAGTTTTATTTGAAAAATAAAAACTGATTTTCTTGGACTTAACATTTTGAAATGTTTTAGCTTTCAATCTTTTCCAGGAGATGTTTCATAGTTTCATAAATTTAGAGCTAGAAAGGACCATAGAGGTTATCAAATTTAATCTCATTTTACAGAGGAGGAAAATGAGGCCTAGGGAAATTAAGTGATCTACCAAAATTATGCTGGTAGTAAGTATGAAAGCCAAGAGTATATTTCTAAGCAATATTAGTTTTATTCAAACTTATGTGAAGTTACAGCAAAGTTGTTTTTAAAATTCATGAGTAGTCAGATGTGGTAATATATGCCTATAACCCCAGCTGCTCAGGGAGGTTGAGGCTGGCAGACTTGCATGAGTTTAGGATTTCTGAACTGCAGGAACCTATGATGATCAGATCACACTCAATTCACCAAAATGTGTTGAGTCCCTGGTAGTCAGGGGCACTCCATATTGCCTAAGGAGGGGTGAAGCAGCTCAGATCAGAAAGAAGAGTAAAAACCTTGGCAAAAAGAATGGAATAAAGCCTGTAAGTAACTTCTACACAAAAAGAGACAGAGAGAGAGACACACACACGCACATACACACACACGCACATACACACACAGAGACAGACAGACAGACAGAGACAGAGACAGAGAGAGACAAAGAGAGACAGGGACATAGAGACAGAGAGAGAGAGACAGAGACAGAGACAGACAGACACAGACAGAGACAGAGAGACAAAGAGAGAGACTGAGAGACAGAGACAGGGAGACAGACAGATAGAGAGATGGAGAGACAGAGAGACAGACAGAGAGACAGTGAGACAGAGAGAGAAACAGATAACTATAATGAATAAAACAAATAGCTAGATATATAATCAATATATATGTTTAAGTGTGAATGTGTCTTGAATATAAATTTTACACAAAAAACTTAGTGTTCACCCATGAGAAGATCACATAACAAGAACATCCCTGGCTTCTAGTCATCATGATGACATCCATCCATTTTGAGGAAGGACCTCAACATCAACTTCTGCTACCTCTGGGGTGTTTGGATATCTTGACAGGATTTCCTACAGAGAACAATAGAGGGAAATGATTTGTCAATCAGAGAGAAGAAAAGGTAAATAATATCTAAGTAAGAAAAACATGACATGAAAATACATCCAAATGAACTAGTAGCAGACAAAGCTATAGAATCAGCCAGTCAAGAAATTAGTCAGATAACTTGCCAAGTTAGTAACGAGGGGAAGAGTCACAGATGTAGGTATTTCTATTGGAAGGAAAACATTCCAGGCATTGAAATCTAGGTCTTCTTTTTATGCCAAGCATGCCATTTGACGCTGGACTATTAAAGAAAATACAAGAGAAGAATGATATAGACCATAAACCCACTAGGAACAAGAATGGTGACTGAGTTATTCATTAAATTATATTAAAGTTGTCTTACAGCTTTCTGCATTTTTTTAAACTTTTGCACATAATTGAAAAATGAATGTATTTATTGGGGATATTAGTCCTGCTAATAGCTATAACATTTTCTTACATTCCTTTGGCATGATATAGGAAATGTCAGTTTCACAGGTGGAATTTTGTTATTTTTATCCATTTAAATGGATATAATTTCTTTTTTATGTGTAAAAAGATGATTTGCAAAAATATGTTTTTAGACTTGAGTGGAAAAACCCCAATGCCTTGAGAAATAAAGGAATAACCTGACCATAGTAGAAGATCAAGTTATGTGGAAAATTCCAAACATGGAAACTTAGTAAAATTGCATAGGAATCAACCTTTAAAAAATTGAAGCAGCAGTTGCCCTTTCTGTGCACTCAGATGCAGAAATTGGATATCAGTCTCTAACTTCCCTGAAAGAGTTTCCTCATCAAAGTCTCCATAACAAATTGGTCTGGTTTTTAAAGCCATACTTTCATTTCTATTTCATTTTTAAAATTAAATTTACATTTCTATTATTCATTTTTACCTCTGCATTCCCCAACCCCCCAAAGTGAAATTTTTGCTATTGATCCTCAAACTCTTATTTCTGTGCTTTATAGTTGGTATGGAGGAGTAAAATGGATGGAAGGTGGTGATAAGAGTTGGGCTGAAGCTGTGGGGCAATGGAGCCATAACCCCTTTATTTTATGCATATGGAAACTGAGGGAAAGGGAAATTAAGTGACTTGTGTATGGTTGGACAAGCTAGATTGGACAAGAAATTCTGGGGAAATAACATTTTTAAGATAAAAAATACATATTTATATAATATTTTAAATAATTTATATAATATATCATTTATATAATAAATAAAATAATATATAAATAATAATGATAAGGATAAATAAAATATTTAAATGAAATATTCAATTTATGCAATTAATAATTTTCTAAGATATGATTCGAACTTGGGTATCTCTTTGTCCATGTCTATAACTCTATTGGACTATGAATAGAAAGCCATGTGTTCAAGTCCTAACCCAGGAAACTCATTCCTTTATTCGTTTTTCTGTTCATTCATTCATCTATCTATTCATTCATTCATTTGTTTTGTTTTGTTTTTTTAGATCTGTATGCCTATTTATTTATCTTAGTACTAGGCAATCCACTTAACTAATGACTTATTTCATCGGTACTCCTCATCCACAAAAGTGGGATGAGTATAACATACCTCAGAGAGTGATTTGGGAGGCCTCCAATGAAAAAATAAATATAAAATGCTTTGCAAAATTTAAAATACTCTACCAGTTATCGTTATCATTATGTCTTTGCAGAGGCTGGAAGACTCTCCTTTCTCAGCTAAGTATCTTGATTTCCTAGCTCAAGCATTATGTCTTACATGAGACCTTTCCTAACTCCCTACAATTGTTACTGATCCCCCCCACCCAAATAACTTTGTCTTATTTTGCATATAGTGGATACTTGGGTCTCTAACTACGTGTTGTGACCCCTCCACCTCCTATAGAATATAAACTCCTTGAGAGCAGGAAGTTTTTGTGTTTCCTTCTGTGTCTGTCATGGTTGTATGGCCTGTAACCCACTTAAATATTTGCTGAAATGAATTTATTCTTTCACTTACTTTCCCACATGCCTTCTCTAAATTGAGATAGCAAGAAAGGTTTTTTTTTTTCAGGTGGGGGGGTGCAGTTCTTGCTTCCTAGATCTTTAGATTTAGGGAAGGAAACCAGATGTGGAAGGAAAAAATAAAACAAAGCAAAAAACAACCACATGAAAAACCAACCAAACAAACAAAATACTATCAAAGTTGGGCCAAACACAGACAAAATTTAAACTCAAATGCATTCCTGATGTCAGATCACGGGAGGAGGGATGCATAAATAAGCCCTCTTTTTGGATTTGAAGGGGAGGAGAAATTGTCTTCTCACTGTCCTGCTCCAAATTTCCTCAAAACCCATAAACCAAACCTAGTACTCCTAGTCTGAGCAAATCTTCCCTAAAAACTACATTTGCTTTTTCTGGATATCATGACAAGTTGCTCCAGTGTCAACACATGAAACATGTCAAAGGATGACAGAGTGATATAAATGTCACTTTTTGAGGCAGAATTATGATATAAAATTGACTTTTAAGTAGAAGGATTGCTTTCAACCAGGGACAAGAAAAATTGCCAAGTATATGTCACAAAATGTTCAAGCCAAATTTAAAAAAAATAATAAAAAAAGAGAAAGAAACAAGTTTAGCCAGTTCATCCAGTGATTGATATGCTATGAAAGATTGTTCAGTTAGGAGAAATCCCCATTCCCAGGGTTACATAATGATATGGAAAGAAAGCGGATATAAAGTCACATAAGTCATTGGCAAATGATTTGCAGAGACTGTAATAATTCTACCAAAAAAATTATCAGTGAGTGAAATTAGTACTTAGGAATACTGAATAGCCATAGCCAAGTGTTCTGTAGGCTGGCCCACCACTGATTTCCTTCACCCTGAGTCTGCCAGCAGTTTGGTCCTGATCTTGAAACACCTGGCTGGAAGCCTCTTTAGGAGAGACAGCCTGTCCCACTGAGCTGTATCAGAATTCTTTTGTGACTTGCAAAAGCTAAAAGAATATGAGAAAAATAGAATAAAATCTTAACAAGTCATTTTTCTCCCTCTGATCTGAATACTTCTAAAATGAAAGCCTCCCACTTATTTCTTTCTACCAGTATTCTCCTAATTGCCATGGGTCATAAAATAACTAAGTAGGTCCTAGCAATTTGTTCTCTATTTACCTAAAACAAAAATTGGTTTAGATTGGAACAGCTAATAATGAAAGGAAAGAAAATCAAGTTTAGACTGTAACAAACATCTCATTGCCTCATATGCTACTCTGCTAAATTATCTGTGTAGCTCTATGTTACTTCAGCATTTCATTATTTTAAGAGCTCTGCCTTTTCATTTGTAGATATTCCCTCTGCCAGAGAAGTACAAGGGCCCTCCAGGTTATAATGAGGGTTCAGTTCTCATTGGCATCCAAGAATCTCTAACTCAACAGACTGAGGAGGAGCCTCTCTGGAACATGGCAGACCCTTAAGCAACAGATCTTGATAGAAATTGTAAGACAATACTAAAAGGTAGTAGAGTAGAAGGAGGCCAGGACACAGAAACATACAAAGGCTTGCCTAGACTCTCATCTCTTAATACTGACTAACTCTATGACCACAGGCATGCAGCTCAAACTTTCTGAGACCAAGTTGCCTCATTTGTAAAAGTGGAGGAGTAGGTAAAAAAAAAAAATTATTGATGCTTCCTCTGAAGAGCTATTTAGATGATCCAAGAAGATCACTGTATCAGCAAGCACCCTAGCATGCCCAGGATGGCTGCTAGCACAGGTTCTTAGTTCCACTTTTCTTAAGGAAAACAACTCAAAAAGGGTTAACAATCTTATTTAATCAATCAGACATATATCATTTACCTAGTTCAGGGGAAAAAAAGATTGGCACCTTGAACTTCAGAGAAGACAAACAGAAGTTACAAGCAGACAAAGAAACAGATCAGAAGACAGGGCTTCCAGCTATCTGACCATTACATCCATATATAGTCAGTCACCAGAGAAGGAAGCATCAACATCTAGGTTTTTCAAAGCTGGGGGGCTCAATGGCTTCCCAGAGTCTTGTCTGGCCAAATCACAGAACTCTTTCCAAAGTGAGCTCCAAAGCAAAACCTCACATTAGGGTATATATAGCCTTCTCCTGGATCAGAGACTGTCACAGCCCTCTTGACCCACTGCCCAATCACAAAGTAATAAGGTATGGGCGTTCCTGAAGAACATGCTTCCCACAACAGGCTCCATGTGACCACATTCAGCCTATTAGGAGGGCAGAGTATACTTTCAGATCAGGGAAGGTTCTCAGAGTCACTTAAGCCTATCAAAGGGCTAGGGTCAGGGAAGATCTTCAGATTCCCATAACAATCACATATGTAAGTAAACTAAAGTTCCATATAAATGTCAGCTACTCTTATATTGGATATTCATTATATATTTCAAGGATCCTTGATAGCTCTAGTATGGCCATTCCCTCCACTGATTACAGTATTATAATTGTATTATTCCCTCCACAGATTGTAATTAAGTACAGCTTAATAAATGGTTTCAAAGTATTATTGTGTCTGAAGAAGTGACATATATATGCAAATTTATGCATTTGCACATATATGTGTATGCATATGTGTGTTTGTGCATTCATTATACATATATGTAGTCCCCAAAGTCTTAGAGAAGCTTTAAGCTTTAAGAGCGTTAGTAGTTTAAATTGCACTAAGATTTTGGAACATCCTATACACATGCCCATAATCACAAAGACATTTATATTATTCATTGCATTTATTTTTATTCTATCGTATATTATGTAGAGTATATGTTATATATTTATATATATTGCAATATTTATGATATATTGAACACAAATATTATGCATAATATTTCTAATATGCTACATCTAGTCTATCTTTATATGTATTTTATTTAAACATCACATCTTATATGAATAGATATATACATGCGTGTTTACATACAGTTAAAGACAAATGCAGTCAAAGAACCCATAAGTCCAGTGATTCTTTTATTATACTTTCCTGCCTCTCCTCTCCTCCAAGGCAATAGAACCTCCCATAGATATTCATGGGGAGATAGAATAGGTTGGAGGAGAGAATGAAAATGAATGAATGGATGACTTGTTTTTCATTTGTTTATTTATTAAGCTTACAGTATATGCAAATCATGTATTAGGCACTGGAGATACAAATAGAAAAGTAATATAAGTCCCTGACTCCAAGAAGCTCAAATTCTAATGGAGAAGACCATACATAGGGAAGTTCTTAGCTGCAAGGCAGTTGGAAAAGTCTCATGATCCTTAAGGTGCAGTGGCAAAAGAATGTTACTTCCTCTTCTATAATGTCATTTCCATTGATAAAATGCTTCCAGTTTCTCTGGTGGTGAGAACATGCTTCCCTGGCTGTTCAGTGGCTGCAGCTGTTGTACTTGCAGGAGCAGGCTGCATCTTCAGGATGATGGCTGAGGGCACTTTTTTGGACCTACTCATATTCCTCAGGTTTACTCCTCTGAGGTGCTTCGTGCAGGTTGTGGGGGGAACGTGGTAATCAAGGTGGTGATGGTGATTGATGATGGTGATGATGATTGACTTGCATTGAACCTATTACACCTTGTCTCTCCCTCAAAATTCCTTGTTCCTCTACCTAGGCTGGCTTGCCTGCCCTCTGTGTGACAGTTTAGCAATTGTTGGGGATGAATTGCTCTTTCTCCATAAGAGTTGCTTCCTTGGATAATGTCTGCGAGTGATTGCCTCTAGCTGTTCTATGATCTGTGAGCTGGTGCCATTCTTGGCAATTCTGTGCCTATCTGACTGTTGCTGGTAATTGAACAGCACTTATTGTTGGTATTAATGAGGAAGGTGCCCTAGCACCATAATTATATCTTCTTTTCTATAAAGAAAGGAAGAAGTTCTGGTGTTTTGTATTTGGGGAGGTGAATCGATTAGCAGGCAATACTATTCCTAAAGTCCTTGGAAACAGGGCACTCCGCTGTATCCATTAGAATCTGAAGGGAAATAGTGATAAAAGCAGTGGTGCCCCAACTGGTGGTTTGACTTGCTAGGTGTCTCGTGCTTTCTGTCTCTCCATGACGGGGCTTTCTTGGCTTTGGATAGAATGGCTTTCCTGCCCTTTGTGTGGTGATTCATTGGAAATTATTAGAGATGGCTGGTTCCTTCTCTAATAAGGTTATTATCTACATGTGAGTGATGGACTATATGTAGGTGGTCTGGGAGATAGTATCAACTTTTTTTACTTGCCATTCTACAAGTGATTTCAGAAGAAAGATACCTGCTTGGTTTACATTTAGAAGAACACAAACATGTAAAGATATGCATGCATGCACGTATGAATAAATGCAAGCATAGTCAAATAAAACTGCATATTTACATATACACTATGCATATATTTGCATATATACTCACATGTACACACATACACTCACACAAGATACTTTAGCACATATGTATGCACATGAATACATATAATGTGTTCCAAAAGTCTTGATTTAATTTTGAGTTTTAATAGCATAAGACTGCATTAAGACTTTTGGGACATTCTCTATTTGTCTGTACATCTATATGTGCATGAATGTGCATACACACATAAATGCATACGCCTATGTCTGTGTATTTGTATATTCATATGTTTGTGTATCTGTATATGCTCAATGAGTCTTCACACCATAGGTGTTAGTACTCCTTGAACAACCTATGAGCCCCTTAGTCTAAATAAATGGCAACTACACAATAAATGTTTACTTTCCCTTCATTTTTCTTTCCTTCTCTGTCCCAACAATCTTTAACCTTTTCAAGTCCAGTCAAATCAACTATTTTTATTAAGCACTGTTACATGCCAGAAACAACCATAAGCAACTGCCTTTTCCTTTGTCTTATAATCTGCCCTGTCCTTCCTAGTTTTCTTTACTTCTCTGTCCTTCACTGCCATATCCTCCCTAGTTTGCCTTGTAATATTTCTTTCAAGAGCATGGCTTAGCCAATATATTTGGATCCATTGACTTTTACTTGGGAAGGAAATTTTAGAATACTTTTCAAAAATTACATACTTCAAACTTCTTTTAACCTAGTGTTTGATATGTGCTTTGGTAAGAAAAAAAAGGAGGGGCCCAAACTATTCATTAGGAATTATTTAGGGAGCTAAGTCAGATAATTGTATACTTCTCAGGACAAGGAAAAATAGCTTAGTCAGATAGAAGTAATTATGTACTTCTGGGGAAAATGTTGTTTATGCACATAATTTTTTAGCATATAAAAATGTGCAGACTAAAAATAGGCACATGATATGGACCTTGGGGGTTAAAATCAGAAGGTTTCTCAGGTCTCTAAAGAAAGATTTCCCTGGAGAACAAATTCAGTATTTGGCTGATTTTAATGAGGATTAGCTTCCAAGGAAGAAGCTCAAAAGCTTGGCTGTGTACCATAAACAAGCTGCTTTTGATTCCCTACAAAGAAAACCTGGTCTTGCTTGCAGCTTGGTTTCTTCACATACCCTTGTTGTAACTAAAAACTATGGATCTTTTTCTCACTAGTTCCTAAGAATCCAGATGCAAGTTATGCTGT
Source organism: Pseudochirops cupreus (assembly GCA_028627135.1). Taxonomy (NCBI): domain Eukaryota; kingdom Metazoa; phylum Chordata; class Mammalia; order Diprotodontia; family Pseudocheiridae; genus Pseudochirops; species Pseudochirops cupreus. The sequence continues at coordinate 356,357,095 of CM053581.1, read as the reverse complement.
GCTTTGTAAGTGATTCATAATTTATTTGGGAATCTTCTTTTCATATACAAAAACCCTATATGTAAAAAATGATTTCCTTCATCACAAAATGGACCTTAAAGTTGAATATTTAGACTTCCAAATTGGACTAGAGTTTACAGGTTTTGAGTTTGTTGCCTTGTATAACATACAAATTCTTTTTTACACTTCTGTGTATTATTTATAAACATAAACAAACTATTTTTCTTTATGAGTCCCAGTTAAATTGTAGTGATCAACTCTATTCAATTCTGCTTTTGTTTTCATTAAATCAACTACTTTGCTAATGAAAATTAGCCTTTTTAAATTGAAGCTACAGTCTAAATCTTATATGTCAATATGAATATCTTTGAACTTATCATGTTTCTCTGACCACATAATCATAAAAATTTAACACCTAAGATTTAAGATCATAAATGTAAAAGACAATGGAAGGGAAAAATCTAAGATAAGGTAACTAAAGAAGGAACTGAGGGTTTTTAGGTTAGAAAATGCTATGAGTAAGAAGTGATCATCAAATATTTAAGGAGTTCTCACTCAATAACAATTAATTAATTTACCACTATGTGCCAGGCACCATGCATGCTAAGGCCTAAGGACAAAAAGGATAAAAGGGAATCAACCCACTATTGCTATTGTCCAGACAAAAGGTACTGAGAACTTTAATGAAGGTGGTGGCTATATGAGTACAGAGGAAAGAGATATGTGACAGGAAGATGGTTAAAGATAGAAACATATGACAAGCTATTTGATATAGCAGATAAGAATAAGGAGCTATGGATGACACTGAAGTTTGTGAAGTTGGGATTGACCCCAAGGGTTATAACATAAACCAATGAGTGAAGGTTCAAAGGAGAGTAATTAAAATACAACAAGGAACAATATATTTGATAAGTATAGCTGTAAAAAAGTGAAGTTCTTCAATTGGGCATGGATGAACAATTAATACAAATAGGGTGGCTAGGTGGTGCAGTGAATAGAGCACTGGCCCTGCAGTCAGGAGGACCTGACTTCAAATCTGGCCTCAGACGTTTGACACACTTACTAGCCGTATGACTTTGGGCAAGTCACTTACCCGCAATTACCCTCCAAAAAGCAAAAAAAACAAAAACAAAAAAACAAACAAAAAAAAAACAAAAGCAATTAATACAGATGCCAGAAAAGGGTTATACACAAGTCAAAAAAATTGAATCGCCCAACAGTGATTAATTAGTTAATATTTGTAAGTTGATTTTCATGTGTTTTTTTTTTTAATTTACAAATGATATTATCTCCCTCTAATCTCCCTTCCCCATGGGGATAAAAATAGGAAAAGAAAGGAAAAAAAATGTAACAAATATACAGTTAAGCAAAACCAATTCCCACATTAGTTATACGCAAAAATGTATGTCTCTTTTGCACACTCAGCCAGTCACCTCTATGTGAGTTAAATGTTCCATCAGAAGTTCCCTGGAATTATGGTTGGTCATGTGTTGCTCAGAGTTTTTCAATCTTTCAAGTCTTTTTGTTTTTACAATATTGTTTTTATAATACAAATTGTATTCCTGTTTCTTCTCACTCTATAACTTTATACTTATGGTTATAGATATACAAACAGATATCAATGGGCATATTAAGCATAAGAGGACATCTAGATGAAGGCGATAGTATTATAGATGGATATAGATGTAGATATAGATGTAGATAATTGTAGATGCAGATATCAGCACAAAAATAGATATGCCTGTAGGAGATAGAGTTGGCACTTTTGTTGTTGCTTTTTTTGTTGGTTTTTGTCCTTTGTTTTCAAAGAGGGCTAATGACATCCTGCTGTGATGTCTTGGCTCATGTGTGAATTGGATTTAAGTGAGGCAGAGTTGCACCAAGCCATCATTCTCTCTCTTCCAGTGTCTTCAAAGTCTAGGGATTTAAATGACCCAGAATGCAGTGGTTGACCTTGGTGTCTTGATATTCAACCAAGATCTAAGCATTCCACATCTCTTGCTTCAGTCACTGTCATGGCCATTGGAACAAATTGGTGTTATCATCCTGTTCCACAGTTGCAGTTATAGAAAGATAAAAATATTTAGATCTATATCTAGATACAGATCTAGACACAGGAAAATGGATAGTTATATACTAAGTTTATGGCTCAAAGGTTAAGAAAAGATACATTCTCTGTGAAGAGCTTATTTAAGAACATAACACACACAAAGAAATCACTGGATGAAAAGACATGGTGGGATTGAGATCCATGCTGGTACTTACATTAATGAGATTGCTGATCCATTGGAATATTTAAATGATTATACATACAAAAATGTGAGTCATTCAATCTCATAAAGAAGCTGGAAGATATCATATGATTGTTGTAACAAAAGCTACTTAGTAGTGATCTTGTAAAGAGTTATTTGTCATATCCAAATGAAATAACTTAAAGAACAGTGCAAGCTTTAGAAGACATCATCTATTTTGAAGAGGTAATGATTTATTTGTTTATTAGTTCTCCCTTTAATTTGTAAAATCTAATTCATCTGAGAAATTAAAATGCATCATAATTATAAGAAGCTATGCTCCCATAAATCTATGATCTGAGCAATAACATTTCAGTTATTGTTGACCTATTAAATTTTTTCTGATTTATATCATTGCATTGTCGAAAACAAAGATAATTCATGAGTGTCTTATGACACATTCAAAGAGGTGAGAATAAGTACTGAAAATGCATATTTGTATATGAGCATATATACACTATATGTATTATCTATCTATCTATTGGCTAATAGGTAGTGCAATGGATAGAGTGTTAGATTTAAGAGTCTGGGAAACTGCCTCAGATACATACTAGTGAACTTTGGTCAAGGTATTTAACATTTAAGCCACAGTTTTTCTTCTCTAAAATCAAGATAATAACGGCACCTACCAAAAGAGCTATTATGAGGATCACATATAAAAGTATGTAAAGCACTTTGTAATACTTAAGGAATTATACAAAAGCTAGGTATCATTATATATAGTTTCATGTTTATTCATATCAGTATAGTATACCAGTGAATGGCCTGTTCCATTGAGACAATGCTATCTCAGTTCAAGCAAGAGAGTGAGTATCTCCAAACTCACCTAAGGGTAAGTTTTCTAAAGTCTCTAAAGTAGAAAACCTCAAACTAAGGTCACGATGAAGAACAGCTTCCACCTTTGTCTGGCTTGTCAAGTTTATAATCTGTTTCCAATGGTATCTTCCTGAGATAAGTATGCAATTGTATTGGTCCTTAAGAAATGAGTTACAAGGGGGTGGAGCCAAGATGGCAGCATAAGAGCAGCAACATATCACAGCTCTCACAAAGCCACCCCAAAATACCCACAAAATATGACTCTAAACTAATTCTAGAACTCCAAAACGCACACAAATATACTTTCCACCAAAGTCAGCTCGGCTACGAGGAACCATATCAGCACTGTGAACCGAAACCAACCTGGCCTGAAATCTCGGCTGTGTCCCGGGGGCAGCTGGACTAGAGGAGCCAAGCCCCAGCTAGAGCTTCTGGTGAGCAGATTGGCAGCAGCTGTGGCAAGATTCAGAACTAGGTCAGTGGGCCTTGCAAGGTCGTGAGAGAAAAGCAGTCTGGCCAAAATGCCTCCAGGGCTGAGAAGCAAAAGGCAGAGGTTCTGCACCCGCCTCCACATTGTTGCTTCAGAGCTCTCAGCCTGCAGACTGCCGAGGGAGCAAGTGATTGTTCAGAGGCCAAATGCTTTCGCATTGAGCAGCCTGGATCCAGATCACGGTCTTGGGCTTTGGTCCTGTGGTTCGCATTTGTTCAGTGAGCCAGAAGTGGCGGAGGGACCCAGCAACTTCCTAAGAGCCCTAACAGCTGGGAGGACCCCAGCAATTTGGGACAGAGCTTTCCTCTCCAGAAGCAGAGCTCCACAGAGATTTAAAAAAAAAATCACAGACTGACCAACCATGAATAAGAACAAGCATAAGAAGCAGGGTAAGAACAGCAACCAAACTCTAGACTCCTTCTTTGAAGAAAAGAAGGACCAAGGCAGAGAGCTGCAGGAGGATGGCAGAGCCAGAGCTCCCCACCAGGGGCTTCCAATAAACATGAAGATTGCCTGAAAGCTAGAGATGAGCTGAAGAAGGATTTTGAAAACCAAATGAGAGAAGTGGAAGAAAAATTGGGAAGAGAAATAAGAATGTTGCAAGAAAATCATGAAAGAGAGTCAGCAATCTGACTGAAGAAATTAATACCCAGAAAAACAGATTAACTCAAATGAGAAAAGAGGCCCAAAAAACCAATGAGGAGAAGAATGCCTTAAAAAGTGAACTTTACCAGATGGAAAAAGAACCTCAAAAGCATTCTGAAGAGAATAATTCCGTCAAAATTAGAGTGGAGCAAATGGAAGCAAATGACTTCATGAGAAATCAAGATACTATCAAACAGATTGAAACAAATGAAAGAATAGAGGGCAATGTGAAATATCTCCTTGAAAAAACCACTGACCTGGAAAACAGATCCAGGAGAGACAACTTAAAAATGATTGGGCTACCTAAAAGACATGATCAAAAAGAGAACTTAGAAAGCATCTTTCAAAAAATTCTCAAGGAAAATTGCCCAGATATTCTAGAACCAGAGGCCAAACTAGAACTTGAAAGAATTCACTGATCACCTCCTGAAAAAGATCCCCAAAAGAGAACTCCTAGAAATATTATAGCCAGGTTCCAGAATCCCCAGACCAAGGAGAAGGTATTGCAAGCTGCCAGGAAGAAACAATTTCAATATTGTGGAAACACAATTAGGATCACCCAGGATCTAGCAGCTTCTACATTAAGAG
>CM053581.1:356333120-356351765 GCA_028627135.1 Pseudochirops cupreus | reverse complement strand
TATATATATATATATATATATATATATATATATATATATATATATATGTGTGTGTGTGTGTGTGTGTGTGTGTGTGTGTGTGTGTGTGTGTGTGTATGTATGTATGTATATGTATACATACACTTATGTCTATATAGGAGGGTTTATATATGCATATGAATACATATCTGAGTATGTGTATATACGTGTACATAGAGGGCACAGGATAAATTTAATAGGAAGGGATGATACTCTAAAAGGTGAAATTCTGAGATGGGATTGGATTAGAATGAAAGGAGACAGGGAGAGAGAGAATGGGGTTAATCATCCTGTATAGAAGAGGTTAGGGATAATTGTTACAATGGAGGGGAAGAACAGGAAGGCAAAAGGGAAAGGGTCAACCGTACTCTCATTGAATTTGACTTAGGGAATTAATGACATAAACTCTAAACTGGGTATCTTGCCACACAAGAGAGTAGGGGGAATGGGGATGAGAGGTGGGATGATGGAGGGGAGGAAATGGTGGGGGCCAGGGTTGCTGGAAGTACACACTTTTATAAAGGCACAGGAACAGGGTAGGTAGAGAATAGAACAAAGGGGGCTGGGATAGGAAGGAGGGACATATAATCAGTCTCTCACAATATGTCCACTATGGAGATGTTCTGCATAATTACACATGTACAGCCTGTATTGAATTGCTTGTCCTTCCAGTGGGGGTGGGTGATGAGGGAGAAAGGGAAAGAATATAGAATTTAAATTCTATAATCAAATGTTAAAAATATATGTGTACATATATTTGTATTATTATTAACTGCATGCAACTGGGAATTAAGATATATAGTCACTGGGGTAAGGAGACCCATCCTGCCCTACAGGAAAGTCACAGGGCTGATGGGGGAGGACATAGAAGAGAGCAGAATAGGGGAGGGGCTATACAGTAGGATCGCTGTTTTGGGGTGGTGGGAAGGTGAAAGATGGGGAGAAAATTTGCAACTCAAAATCTTGTGGAAATGAGTAATGTGAACAAGAAGATAAATTAATTAATTTAATAGACAAAAAAGAGATGGTATAAGGGTAAACCATATTGGGCTAAATCTGTAAATTGTTGACTGAGGTTACAGGATACATGATACGTCCTCAGAGAATCAATAAACAAATATAACAGAAAAAAATGTTTTTTCTAACTACTCTCTCCCCAAACCTGCCTTCCCTTCTCTCCTGCCCCTTCTTATCCCCTATTCCCCTATTTTCTTATACAGTAAGATACCCAATTGAGTGTGTATGTTATTCCCTCCTTTGGCCAAATTCAATGAGAATCAGGTTGTCCCATTCCCTTTCACCTTCCTGATTCTTCTCCTCCATTTTAACAGTTTTCTTTTGCCTCTTTTATACAACATAATTTATCCTAATCTATCACTCCTTTTCTTCTTCTCCCAATAAATTCCTCTCTCACCTCTAAATTTTATTTTTTTAAATATTATCCCTTCATATTCAAGTGATCCTGTTCCCTCTATGTATCAAGAACATAAAAATGTCCACACTCACATATATATTTACATATACACACATCCTCTTTATACATACATATGTATGTATATGTATATGCAAACATACATACACGTATGTATATATGTATGAATATATGTGCATGTATGTGTGTATATATGTGTGTATATATGTGTGTGCATGTATATGCATGTGTATATCCATGCATATGTATGTGTGTATACATACGTGCATACATACATACATATATATATATACATATCTTCCTTTAAGCAAGCCTTAAACTGAGAAAAGTCTTATGAGTTACAATTATTGTTTCTCCATGTCAGAATGTAAAAAGTTCAACTGTAATAAGTTCCTTATGATTTTTTTTTCCTGTTTAACTTCTCATGCTTCTCTTGCTTCTTTTACTTGAAAGTCAAATTTTCTGTTCATCTCAGGTTTTTTCATCAAGAATGCTTGAAAGTCCTCTATTTCATTGAATGACCATATTTAACCTGGAGCATTATACTCAGTATTACTGGGTAGGTGATTCTTGGTTTTAGTCCTACCTCCACTGACCTCTGGAATCTCATATTCTAAGCCCTTTGTTCCTTTAATGTTGAAGCTGCTAGGTCTCGTGTTATCCTGATTGTGTTTCCACAGTTCTCAAATTGTTTCTTTCTAACTGCTTGTAGTATTTTCTCCTTGATCTGGGAATTCTGAGATTTGGCTAAAATATCCCTAGGAGTTTTCTTCTTTGGATCTTTTTCACGAGGTGATCAGTGAATTCTTTCAATTTATATTTAGCCCTCTGGTTCTAGAATATCAGGGAAATTTTGCTTGATACTTTCTTGAAAGATGGTTTCTAGACTCTTTTTTGATCATGGCTTTCAGGTAGACCAATAATTTTTGAATTATCTCTCTTAGATCTATTTTCCAGTCCAGTGATTTTTCCATTGACATATTTTACATCACCTTCTATTTTTCCGTTTGTTTGCATCTGTTTTGTAGTATCTTTTTTCTCATAAAGTCATTAGCTTCCAGTTGCTCCAATCTAATTTTGATGGAGTTATTCTCTTCAGTGAGCTTTTGAAATTCTTTTTCCATCTGGCAAATTTGGCTTTTTCCAGCATTCTTTTGCTAATTGGCTTTTTGGGCCTCTTTTGCCATATGAGTTAGTCTATTTTTAAGGTGTTATTTTATTCAGTCAGGCTGTTGACTTACTTTTCGTGATTTTCTTGTATCATTCTCATTTATCATCCCAATTTTTCCTCCACCACTCTTACCTGATTTTCAAAATTCCTCTTGTACTCCTTCATGGTCTGTAACCAGGTCATATTTTTTTTGGAAGCTTTTGATGCAGGAGTTCTGACTTTGCTGTCTTCCTCCCACTCCATGCCTTGATTCTTTTTGTCCCCAAAAAAGGATTATATCATCTGCTTGTTCTTCCTGTGCTTGCTCATATTTGCAGCCAATTACTAGAGTTTTGAGCTCTTTGCCAGGGAAAAACTCCGCTTCCAGAATGGAGAGAGCTGTCTCCCAAATCACTGGGGTTTTTGCAGCTGCCAGAGCTATTAGATGGGAACCCTCTCTATAGCCCGCACATGCTCTGGCTCACTGTTCTTAAACCCCAGGACCACCACCCAAGACGGCAATCTGGATTTAAGCAGGTCAAAGAATGTGCAATTACCCTCTGAATTGTTGCTTGGCCCCAATTTAATCTGCAGGCCAGGATCTCTGGAATCTGCCACATGGCAGCAGTTACCACCACTGCACCTACACCACTTCCAGCTCTGGGGGTAGCAGCCAGAATGCACTCCCGTTGTTCCAAAAAAAGGTTCCACATTGACCTTTTTCCTTGTCTTTGGCATTTGTGGATTGAGAAGTCAGGAAAGTGCTACAGCTGCTGGTGATTTAGTCTCTTGAAGTATGCTCTAGCCATGCCTGGTAGAGGGCCACCCTGCATCTAAAACCTTGGCTCTGTTGGGACTAGCCTGTGCTCCCAGCACCCTGTGATGGATCCTTCCTTCTGGCCTGCCGGGCTTCCTTCAGCTGGAGACTTGTTTCTATCTTTCACTTTTTTGGTTCTATAGCTCTAAAGATTTTTTAGAGTCAATTTTTACATGTATTGGAGGAGGTGGAAGCCAGAGCCATGCAGGAGGCTGGTTTTTACTCCACCATCTTGGCTCCACCCCTTCACTCACTCTTTTGACAGTCTGATGAAAACTTTGGACCCCTTTCCAGTCTAAAGTTTTTAATGGCACAAAATGAAATGTAGAAAATTAGAAAAGAAACCAATTTTATTAAAATACTGTTATCAAAGATTTATGTAAACAAGTTCATGTACCCCAAGTTAAAAAATGTTGAATAAATGATTTATTCATTTAATCAAGTAGCATTTGTTAAGCATCTTTAATTTACTAGGTAATTAGGCATTGCACTAAGTTTTTTTGATGAAAAGACTTGAAAAATAGGCTCTGTTTTAAGGTGCTCACATATTGTTATGTGCGTTTTTTTGTGGATAGGGCAGAGAACCATAAGATATATATCTACACATATATCTACATATATACACACATACACACATGTGTGTATTACATTCTATACTTTCTTTATTATTAGAACATTACTAGAAGGATAGAACCTGAAAAATACTTGGAGAAAAGTTCCACATGAGAAGAACCTTTCTGTAAGGAATTCTTAGAGGTCAACATGAGACGTATATTCCCTCCTGGAGTATACTTTGTAAATGCTGGCACTGAAGGTTGGAATTTCATGCCTGAGCAACAGCAAACATGTAGGTTTGGCTAGAACAAAGTGTTCATGAAAGGAAGTAAGGTACAGTACTGAATGGAAAAGTACACTGGAGTCATATTGTCAAGGGCTATTAATGCAAAACAAAGCAGTTGGTATTTTCTACTATAGCTGAAGCAGGCAGTGAAATTTCTTGTTCAGGGTTGCACCATCGGAATTGTTACAGTGCAATTAAACAAAAAAAAAACAACTGAGTCTGGAGTCAAAATATCTGGCTTCAAATTTTAACTCTGATGTTTACTACCCCTGGGGCTATACTAGGTATGACTAATTCCAGGGTCTTTATCATTTAAGTTTGTTACTGAAGTAAAATCAAATACTTTTAGACCAATCACCAGTTAATGAAAGATTTACTTAGTGATAGTAGGAGGATATTCAACCAGGAGAAGCATCCAGCCTAACCAAAGTCCCTTGCCTAAATTACCCATCTATTTTCATTAGTCTAGTCACACAATTATCGTGAGATTGCTATACAAAATTCAAGATTTCTGGTAATCAGGCAGTGACACCAAGAAACTGAGTTTTTTCTCCGCTGAGCCAACAAATTCACACAAATGGTATTAATATTTTCTAAGGTCTCTAGACCAGTGGTTCTCAACCTTCCTAATGCCACGACCCTTTAATACTCATATGTGGACATGTCTGCATGTGGGCAGACCTGTCTGGAGACGGATAGAGGAGCAGTGTCTTGGTTCCTAAGACCATTGGAAATATGTTTTCCAATGGTATTAGGCGACCCCTGTGACCCCTGTGAAAGGGCCGTTCAACCCCCAAAGGGATCACGACCCACAGGTTGAAAACCAATGCTCTAGACTAACTTTCATGTGAATTTGTATTAGACAATTGCTCTATCCATACCCTCTGATTTAGTCATTTATCCTCTCGAGGTTTCTGTTTCATTAATCTAAAATAAGAGGGCTAAACGAAATGGTCTCTGAAGGCCCTTCTAATTGTCTACAGCATATATGTGTGTGTGTGTGTGTGCATGTCTGTGTATGTGTGTGTCTGTGTGAATTGCGTGTGTGTGTGTGTGTGTGTGTGTGTGGAGAGAGATTTCCCATGATCAAAATCCTTTGTATGCCTATTAATTTTATTTTATGTATTAAACAAAGAATTCAGAGAAAGGATCCATAGTCTTTACCAACTAAATCCTAATATCCTAAATGGTTAGGAACCTCTGCTTTAGGAATAGCAACATGGCATCTATGTGGAGAATGGATTATAGAAGAGAGAAATTTGAGGTAGGACAATTAAGGGACCATTGCAATATTCCAAGTGAGAGAAGAGAAAAATCTAAGCTAGGGCACTAGCCTTGAGAGTAGAGATTGGGGAAGGGAGGGGCATGGAATCAGTGAAATTTTGAGTTAGAATCAGCAAAATCTGGCAGCTGGTTGGATTTTTTTTTCCATTCAAATAGAGTAAAAGGGTAAAATACATTGCCCCTGGGGCCTCCTAGGACCTACCACCATTGCAAGTTCTGTCTGAACCAAATTAAGATATGACTGGGACATATTTAACAAAATTTTAAAATGCCATAAAATATGGCTAATATTACATTTTAAAGCTAAGTTAATATGCACTTTGCAAAGATCTTTTTGTGTGGATTAATGGCTCCCATTTCTATTTGAATTTGACACATTGAATTAGAGTACTATAGTGAAAAGAAAGTACAGTAACCAAAACCTCTTCTTTGTTCCTTACATGTAATCTGTCAGCAAATACTATTTTTTCCTGAAAAGTCTGAATTTCCATTTTCAATTTCCACTGTCTCATCACCTTATACCTGGATGACTTCAATGAATTCCTAGTTTGTCTCCAATCATTCTACTTATACCAATTCATATCCATCCTTCAAACCACCATCACAAATTTTCCTAAAGCATCATTTTATCAAGTTATTTCTCTGCTTGAGAAACTATAATGACCCTCAATTGCCTAGCATGTGAAGTAGGAAGTTATTTGCCTATTCAGGATCTCATCTATCTATCCAAAGCTTATCCCTCATTTTCCAAAAAACATTCAGATTTTTCTTCAATTAGGATCAGCTCCTTATTCAGCCACACAAGTACATGTCCTCCTCATCCTTATCTCTACTCTTTTCTTCTTGTGTCTATAGCTTAAGGGTTTTGTGCTATAACTCTAAGAGTCAGTGTGAATGGGAAATTGATTGCCAGAAAATCCTGTGTTCAAGAAATACTTCTACATGTTCTGGCTATGTGACCCAGTTCAAGTCACTAAATCTCTCAATTCCCCAATAGACTCTAAAATTAAGTGGGAGAAAAAGTATATCTATACTTTTAGAAGGAGTTTCCCAGATGAATGAAATTGCAAGTCTGATCTATGTGTCTTAAATATTTGTTTCCATACTTATATCTAGATCTAAATTAATCTCTACTTTCTGCCTGAAATCTTTACAGGGACCCAGCCTACATTACTAATAATGATAAAATGAAAAAAAAAACAACAACAACATTTATTCAGGAGTCAGAGGACTTGGATTCTGATCATTCCTAAATATATGACCTCTAATTCTTTTAACTTCTGGGAATTTCCATTTTATATCCTATAAAATAATGGCGTTGGCATAAGATGGTCTCTAGGATCCTTTCAAGATCTATAGCTAGAATTCATTGATTCTAAGATTACTTTCTCTCTTCACTGTTGTACTATAAGTATTACAAGAAGACTTAACACTTCATTACTTATTCAATAATATTATCCTTGTTACCTTCCCTCAAACATAGTGAACTGATCAACAGAAGATGTTTCATACATATTTGTTTCATTCTTTGATTTATTTACAGGGAGAGATATGAGAAGTTAGAGGAAGAAAAAAAAAGAATATATATATTTGTACACTTATTGCCATGAGAAAATCTATCCCAGATCCTGATCAAGATCAAGGAATATTATTTAGATTTAAGTGCAAAGTGTTTATAATAGACTTTCAACCAAAGGCAAATAGAAATACAGAATGATAGAAAGAAATACACAGAAAACAAGATATACATTGAAGAAAATGGAAAATATATACAGTCATTAGAGGGAATGCCAGAGGAAGAGTGGGTCAGTAGGATCTGAGAAATAAATTACAAGTTAAATCCTTCTGTTCAGTCAAGATGGCAGCATAGAAGCAGGAGAGCTCTGCAACTCCCCTCATAACCACCTCAAATACCTGTAAAATGTGACTCTAAAAAAATTTTAGAGTTCTAGAACCCACAAAATTACAGAAAAACACATCTCCCCTTGGGGGCAGCACAGCAGGTGGGATGGGAAGGGCTCATCACAGAACACTGGGGGCCAAGCCAAGGCTGGCCTGAAATCACGGCTTAGGCCCAGGGCGGTCAGGAAAAACCCCAGCTGGAGCACTCTGAAGAGTGCATCACTGACAGCTGTGGCAGATTCTAAAATTATCAACACATAAGAAAGAAGGACAAAGTGAAAGGTCAGAGGAACTCAGCTAAATTTGAGTGAGAACAGTGGTCCAGCCATCTGACCCCAGGGCAAGAAAGTAGCAGCCCTGCAGCCACTTCCATGTGGCTGCTTCAGAGCTCATGGCCTGCACATTGCAGGGGGGGCAAGTGATCATTGAGAGGCTAAAGTGGTCTTGCCTTAACCAACCTGGATTGGGATTGTGGTCTTGGATGGTGATCCTGAGGTGGGTTTTCAGTGAGCCAAAGCTGGTGGGGGCTGTAGAGACACTGGCCTCCTAAAACCTCTAGCAGATATGAAAACCCCAGCCACTTGGGAAAAAGCTCTCCCCTCTGAAAGCAGAGTTCTATGGTGGCTCAAAAATCAAATTCATTAACTGGCAACATGAGGAGGCAAAGGAAGCAAACCAAGCTCAGCAATCCAACTTTAGATTCCTCTTTTGGAGACAAAAAGGATCAAAGCATGGAACAGGAGGAAGATGACACAGTCAGAACTCCTGCACCAAAAGCTTCCAGGAAAAATGTAAGCTGGTTACGGGCTATAGAGGGGCTTAAGGAGGATTTTGAAAACCAAATAAGAAAAGTGTTGGAAAAATGGTGGAGAAAAATGAGAATGATGCAAGAAAATCATGAAAAGAGAGTTAACAACCTGAGTGAAGAAAATAACACCTTAAAAATAGATGAACTCAAATGACAAAAGAGGCAAAAAGCCAAAGAGGAGAAGAATGCCTTAAAATGTTGAATTTGTCAGATGGAAAAGAATCTCAAAAGCTCACTGAGGAGAATAATTCCTTCAGAGTAAGAGTAGAGCAAATGGAAGCAAATTGCTTTATGAGAAATCAAGACACTATTAAACAGATCCAAACAAATGAAAAAAAAATAGAAGGCAATGTGAAATATCTTATTGAAAAAATCACTGACCTGGAAAATAGATCCAGGAGAGATAATTTAAAAATTATTGGACTACCTGAAAGCCATGATCAAAAAAAAAAAGGAACTTAGAAATCATTGTTCAAGAAATTCTCAAGAAAAATTGCCCAGATATTTTAGAACCAGAGAGCAAAATATAACTTGAAAGAATTCACCAATTACCTCTTGCAAAAGATCCCAAAAAAGAAAACTCCTAGGAATGTTATAGCCAAGTTCCGGAGTTCCCTGATCAAGGAGAAAATATTACAAGCTGCCAAGAAGAAACAATTTGAATACTGTGGAAACACAATCAGGATAACCCAGGATCTGGCAGCTTCTACATTAAGGGCCTGAAGCACCTGGAATATGATATTCTGGAGATCAAAGGAGCTAGGATTAAAACACAGAATCACCTACACAGCAAAGCTGAGTATAATGTTTCAGGGGAAAATATGGTCATTCAATGAGGTGGAGGACTTTCAAGCATTCTTGCTGAAAAAAAAAAGAACTGAATAGAAAATTTGACATTCAAATACAAGAAGCATGGGAAGGTAAACATGGAAAATAAATCAAAAGGAACTTATCAAAGTTAAACTATTTACATGCCAACATGGAAAAATGATAATTGTAACTTATGAAACTTTTCTCAGTATGATAACAGGTGAAGAGAATATAAATATATATGTGTGTGTGTGTGTGTGTGTGTATATATATATATATGTATGTATACACATATGTCTATAAAGGAGGTTATATATTTGTATATGAATACATATGTGAGTGTGTGTATATATATATGTACATAGACACAGGGCACTGGATCAATTTAATAGGAAAGGATGACATTTTAAAAGGTAAAATTGAGAGGTGGGAGAGAAATAGAATGAGAGGAGAGAGGGAGAGACAGAATGGAATTAATCACCTCATATGGAAGAGGCATGGGATAACTGTTACAATGGAGGGGAAGAACAGGAAGACTAAAGCAAATCAGTCAATGTTACTCTCACTGCAGTTTGCTTAGGGAAGGAATGGCATATACTCTAAATTGGGTATCTTGTTCTGTAGGAGAGTAGGGGGGATTGGAATGAGAGGAGGGATGATAGAGAGGAGGGCAGGGGGAGAGATAGGGTTGTTAGAAGCACACACTTTCGTAAAGGGACAGGGACAAAGTAGAGAATAGAACAAGGGGAGAGCGAGATAGGAAGGAGGGACATATAGTCAGTCTTTTACAATATGTCCATTGTTGAGATGCTCTATGTCACTACACATGTACAGCCTGTATTGAATTGCTTGTCTTTCCAGTGGGGTGGGTGATGAGGGAGGAAGGGAAAGAATCTAAAATTTAAAGTTCTATAATTAAATGTTAAATATATAAATATATATATGTATATATACACATATACATATGTGTGTATGTATGTATATGTATGTATCTATGTATGTATATATATTCATATATAAATTATTATCATTATAATTTACATGCAACTAGAAATTCAGATATACAAGTACTGGGGTAAGGAGATCCATCTCACCCTATCAAAAAGTCAGTGGAGTGATCGGGGAGGATATAGGAGAGAGCAGACTGGGGCAGGGTGTATACAGTAGGATCACTGTTTTGGGGTGGTAGGTAGGGGAAAGATGGGGAGAAAATTTGTAACTTAAAATCTTGTGGAAATGGATGATGTAAACTAAAAATAAAGAAAAGCTAATTTAAAAAATCTAAAAAACCCATAGATACAGCCAAAAAAAATTCTTCTGTTCACTTCTGTGATCATTTCACACTGAATAATAAATTACTTTATTATAATTCATAACTTAGATGCTATGCTATGAATATAAAAGAGTAGGGACCTCAATAGAGTGAGAATCAACCAGAATATTTGAAATTTTCAGATTTGGAAGGGATTTTACAGTCTATGTAGTAGAACCCAAATCCAAACAGCATTCCTTTGTAATATTACCCCAACAAATTGTCATCTAACTTTTATTGAAAGACATTTAACGAAGAGATAATTCACTATTTCCCAAGGCAGATCACCATACTTTTCGTTTAAGAGACATGGATTCTAATCCTGTCAGTTCCATTAGCTAATTGGAAGACATTAGTTGTATTTTCAGAGCTTTAGAGATAGAAAGAATATTAGAGGCTATGGGGTTTATTCACTTTAGATGAGGAAACTGAGACATAGAGAAGTTGAGAGCCATCCTAAGACTCACATAGCTGATAAAAAAGAATTTGTGCTCAAATCTTCTGGGATCTATACCCATCTTGCTAACTAACTGCATGTGCTACATAGTTGACTAACTTAGCTTTTTCTGGATTTTTTTTTACATCTGTGAAAAGAGTTCAGATTATTTGTCTAAATTTTCTTCCAGCTCTAAAACTCTAGAAATATTGAACACAAAATATAATAAGCCATCATGTGTAAGTGTGAGTATGAGTGTGAGTATGTGTGAGTGTGTGTGTGTGTGTGTGTGTGTGTGTGTGTGTGTGTGTGTATGTTTCTGTGTGGAGCTAGAAGTAGAGGTATTTCCGAAGGAGCAGTAATTGTGACTAAAGTAAGATCTTGCCACAAGCCAGAAGAATTCAAGCCCAGGTTTATAACAGGCCTAGAAACAAAGACTTTCCTTATATAGGCAATCAAAAAGGAGTCTTTGGGAAAATAACACAAGAATGAATACACTTATCTCTTATAAAGAGCCCAGATGTCAACACTACATATTACTCAAGAAATATTACATGCAGTCTCCCCACACTACATATGCTCCAAAAGTCTTTTCCTAAGTTGTTTGCTTGTCCTTGGAATTACATTTTCTCTTAGCATTGTTATCCATGACTATTAAGATTCCAGGTTTATAGATACATTTATTTGTTTTATAAAGTAGAAGAGACATTATCCCTTTGAAATGAAAAATGACAGAAAACTGTTTTCTCCAATCTAATAATGAAACACACTAGTAAAAAATTAGTGAATAAGATTTTTTTTAATTTTTCATATATGTTGATTTTTAAGAAAAGAATGCCCTGAATAGAAAGTGAGGGAGTAGATGAAAAGTACTTTTAAGTTTGATGGCATATAGATTCATTAGTAAGTCAATTTCACTTAGAAACCTTTGAATTTCCCTGGCTATTATATAGCCATATTGTACGTATTACCCTTGCTCATATGATATGATTTGTATTTCTTTTTGACTCACTAACATAGAATAGGAAGAGGGAAAAAACAAAGAATAGAAGGGAAATGAAATGATGAGAAGATTTGGGGGGGGGTGTTGATGAGACTTTACCCTTACACACATAAGGCAATCAGTCAATAGATTAAGCTATATATTATTTGTCTATGTATATATCTACTTATCCATCTTTTATCATTCTGTATAATTCTATTTACCATATATCTACTAATGCTTGAGTAAAGCTAAGTGAAAAAATGAACATGGTAAATGAGACATGTATGAATCACAGATCATAGAAATAAAGAAGTAGGGCTAAACCTGACTTCATAAACTATGTAGTCTCAATTTTGTAGTTGGAAAAAACCCTGAGGTACAAAATGTCTATCAATATCATATAGATACTAAGCATCAAGATATGATTTGCATCCCTCCTTGTTGACTGCAAAGACTGTGTGCTTTTTCCATACTGCACCTTTATTCCTATGCTCAATGGAGTTTGATCAAAATGGAATTAATTCAGATATGCCAAGGAAAAACAGAAAGGTGACTTAAAAAAAAGGCAAACATTTATGGAGTAACTTGTGTTGGTCACTAGGGGACAACAGTGACAGAATATATATTGGTTGCTCTTTGCAACAAGATTTAGCTTGGGAATGTACAAAAGAAGCTGTTATCCATTTATACAAAAGAAGCATTTGCAGGTTTAAAAAGAAAACCTTGGGGAATAGACACTATCTCTCATGTGTAATCATAAAATAATCGCAAATCTTGGTGGTTAATTTCTATGAACAATGGTTAACAGTGAAATTTAAGGGTATATATGTTCTGATCCTGGGCTCTATCCCCTGTGGCACCTAGCTGCCCATAAATTTTATGACTATGTATAGGCATATCCATATCTACACTTACATCTACATCGGCATCTATTTCTATATTCATGATCTTTATTATTTTGTTTATCTCTTAGCTTTTCCTTAGAAAGAAAATGGCATTCATACATGAAGTAAAATAACACTAATCTTATCTATCTATCTATCTCTCTATCAATCTATCAATCTCTGTCTCGTCCATCTTTCTTTCTGACATAATTTGAATCCATGTCTTCCTGGCTTCCAGTTCATCTCCCTGTCCTCTATACCCCATATCATCAACATCATCATCATCAGCATCACCATCGTCATCATCATCATCATAATCATCATTGTCATCATCATCACCATTGTGACAAAAATAGATGATTAATGACCAAAAACTGAGAATCAAGGTATGAAAATAGTTTGGGATAAATTATGA
Source organism: Pseudochirops cupreus (assembly GCA_028627135.1). Taxonomy (NCBI): domain Eukaryota; kingdom Metazoa; phylum Chordata; class Mammalia; order Diprotodontia; family Pseudocheiridae; genus Pseudochirops; species Pseudochirops cupreus. Next base: position 356,338,671 of record CM053581.1, on the reverse strand, counting down.
AAAGGAAATGGTATAAGTCTTAGAGAAAATGATATTATTTTATTCAAATATCCTGCCAATCCTTCTGTCTCAAATTATCAAACTAGATTTGTTCTTTGCCTTTTCATTTTAAAACAAGATATTTTCCAGGTAAAAACTGTTAATCTTCTCAGCTGCATTATAAACCTGTCATCTTGGGATTTTATTTTAGTGTGTGTTTTTTTTCTTATGTAGTTCAGTGAAAAATAAATTTGGTGGCATAGAATGTAGTCTGTGGATTAATAATCGACAAAATATGAAGCAGCCAGTGGGAATTTGGAGCAGCATTTTGTGCCTATGTCCCAATGCCTTTGGACCCACTTTGTTCTATTCAAAAAAAGAGCTTTACATGTGGAAGACATCATGAGAAATTGAACAGGATTTTAGCCTTAGACATATAAACTTGAGCAAATTCTTGACAATGACAGGATTATCAAAGGGGTATGGCATCCAGCTGGGCAGAATATCCCAGCCAACCCCACAGCTAACTGATCCTAAGGCAGTCTTATGGAAGCCAACATAAGCAGTGTCAGTGCCAGGCACTTTCCATAGTATAACTGGCCAAAGATCCAGATGCTGCTGCCACTGAGGCTGTTCCTGTTAGAGAGAAGTGAGAAAAAAAGAGTGTTAACTAAGCACCTGGGCCATGCAGCTGTAATAGCCCCATGTAAGACTGTGGATTTTATTTGTAGTGAATAGCTAGCAAAAGAAAAAAAAATAACAACCTGAGAGCTGTACTTTTTTGTGGAAAAAAAGATGATGAAGGCAAAAGGGCAAAGAGATATTAATTGTTACTTTATACTGGAGAAAAAATAAGTCTCTCTACTCTTTTGTGTATTTTGGGAGCCAATCAGTCCCCATGCATCCCCCACCTAACCTTGCCAACCAGGACTCTTGTTGTTATAGCTGTTATGGTTCTTATCCTTTGACCTTAGTAGCACAATCTCACCTACTTTAGTTGATGTTGAAGGAAATTCGAGGACACACCTGGCACATCTGATCATACGGAAGTAGTAAATCCTCTAAATGTACAGAGGGGTTGCACATTCAAGGCAGACCAATTTTAGACTATGATTATGTTAGAAAGACAGAGCATGATGAAAGAAGTCAATCTCAGAGCTTTTATTTCAGTTGTATCACTACTCCAGACTAAGAGATACATCCTGATGGCAAGCTTACACTTGAGCTGGTATCAGTATCCCATGCAACACTAGATGATCATTCTTCCAAACTTATTATTGTGATGTGTATATAATTGAGAGAAAAGAAGGACCTGGTTCTAGAATCCATTTGGGGAGAAGAAAAGGAAACTAAAAGAATGAGTATCTAATCTGGTTCTTGAGTTTTTGACTCTGATATATAATTTGCAAATTTAATAGATTTTCAAATTCTATGTGGGGAGAGACAGACAGGGAGAGAGACAGAGAGAGAGACAGAGAGAGAGAGAAAGAGAGAAAGTGAGAGAGAGAGAAAGAGAGAGAGAGAGAGAGAGAGAGAGAGAGAGAGAGAGAGAGAGAGAGAGAGACCTGGGAAGAAGTGATCAGACAAATAACTACCACTTACTTCCATTGTTTCCCAGTTGCCTTAGTATAGGGGGAAGGAAGAAAGACTCTTCCAACTTGAAGGACATGATATTCTATGGGAATATCCTATATGAAGTGCATGGCACTATCTGCCTTCTTTTGTACATCTGTATCTTGTATCAGCCTATTCTTCCTTCTACACTGACCGCTAGGTTGCAAGCTGGAAGATGAATTGGAGTGGGGAGAGAGGAGGCAGGGAGATGAGTTAGGAGCTTATTGTAGGAGTCTAGGGGAGTGGTGATGACAGCCTGAACAAGGATGGTGGTTCTGTGATTAAAGATACAGGTAGGGGAAAGATAGATGCAAAATCACAGACATATATAATATGTGTGTATATAAATGAATGAATGAATGAATGAGTGAATTTTATATATATGTGTGTTTATGTATATATATAAATGCACACACACATATACATATATACACACACAAAACTCACATATACATAAATACATACATACATACACAAACCACCCATCCCCATCCTGTACCCTTACACACACACATGCACACACACACAGCTAGTTTGTGTAAGAGTTGAGACCTTGTCATGAAATTATAAGAAGATATGGACAAGAGTCACACAGTGTGAGCCATTGTGGATAGACTATTAAGTTGTAGAAAAATCATAATCAATATTATCCCAGACCAGTTGATCAACTAAGATAGTTTTTAACAGAAATGAGCACACCATTCTACAGTGATAATATTGACAATAAGGTGTCTTTTCTGTGTTGTTGTGGGATTAATTTCTAACTAATAAGTCTCTTTATGCAAATTAATATGCCTATTTAGGAAATAACATGGAAATTCATGGAAACTTATCTTCTCCACATGCATTTTAAGTACAAATATGATTTTCTTGACTGGCGAATAAATCATTTGTTTGTTGTGGACAGATGGAGTTTTGACTGTAACAGCTCAGCAATTGTGAATGTTGACAGCAAATGTTGACTCAAAATGTTGAATTTCTTTTTATTTCATTTTGTTCACACAATTCAGCAGTCTTCTAGCTTGATTTATTTAATGATAATTTAACATGCTGTGAAAATCTGTCTGGGACTGTTTCCAAAACCAAAACAGAAAGTAAAGTTAATACCCCCATAAGCAGATGTTTTTAAAGCTGAAAAAGTCATTGCCTGCTGAAAAATCTATGCTCCAGCTAAAGATGGGTCAACAGTCTTTCAAGCAGTAAGGTTTTGTTGTTGTTCATTTGTTTCTTTGTTTGTTGTTGTTTTTTTTTTCCCCTTTGAAATGTGATATTTAAAGAAAAACATCAGTAGGTACCATCTTTGTAAAATGGTCATAGATTTAGATTGGAAGGTACCTGAAAGGTCATGTATCACAATCCCCTATATTTCAAGATGAGGAAACAAGTCAAAGAAGTTAAGTGCCTTGCCCATGGTAACCACAAAAAGTAAATGAAAAACCTGGGATCTGATCTTAGGAATTCTTATTCCAAATCCAGTACCCTATCCTCCAATTCATTTTTCTTTTCACTAGCCTATATGATTCATTTCAACTGATGTTGATTTTCTCATGTTGGTTGATGATAGGGAAAGCCACTGTGCAATAGTTTTAGTACAACATATCCCCTTGAGCCAGGCAGGAATATTTCGCATAATAAAAAGAGGTCCTTGGCCTCACAAGCTACAACAATTATATTCCAAATGTACTTGGACAAATCAACCATTTTATTCAATTACCGACACAATGACAATCAAGCTTGGGTATTAAAAATGTCAGGAAGCCAAGCAAAGCATTTAAATAGAAATGTTTGTGTATTTAGAAGTAGTAAAAAGAGCCAGTTTGTTTTGAAAGGTGTTCTGTGTGGTAAAGGCACACTTTTTCTTCTCTTGGCAAAGGGGCTTCTTAAGTGAGAGAGGAAAAATAAAAATAATGGATTAAATGTTATAGTCGACTAAGTCACATAAAATACACCCATTGAAAGGAATTGCATGCATCATTGTGGCAGGCTGTACATATTTTGGATACAACACATTACAATGGTTCTTAATAAAGTCTCTCCCACCTTCACATTTTTTTTTGTTTGTTTTGTTTTGTTTTGATGCTAGAACAGAATAGTAAAAATTCACAGTAGAATGATCTTTGCAGGTATGCCATAATCAGATATCATGTGCAGCAGAACATAGGACAGGAATAAAACTATGTGTAGCTGGCAGCTCTCATAGAGATTAAACAAGAGGAAAATCAGGGAGTCAAAATTGGGTGGTCATTAATATAGCTTCAATGTTCAGCTTTGGTACCTCTATGAAAGAAATAGAAAGTGTGAACTCTGTTTCCTGTTGCTGACATAACAGGAAGGGGTTGGCTGAGACAGGAAGCAAGTGTGTGTGTGTGTGTGTGTGTGTGTGTGTGTGTGTGTGTGTGTGTGTGTGTGTTTGTGTGTGTGTGTGTGTGTGTGTAAGAAAAGCCCCAGAGAGGAGACAGTCAGAATTAGAGAAATAGAGTTTGAATTAGAGCATCTGAAAGCTAGGCTGCTTGCTGGACTGAGAACTGAGTTGGAGTTTTCTATGAGTCCAGAATCTGGTGGAGGCTGACTTTGTTTCCAATAGTGCCACCTGGAAGGCTAAGAAGGCATCCTGGAAGGCTGAGGTTTCTTCTGGGTCCTAAGGCCAGCCAAATTGCTGGAGGACTGAAGAAGTATGACCAGGATAAGACTCTGTTTGTTTGTGGCTTGGTTGATCCTTGAGTTCCTGGCAACAGAAGTTGTAAAGATGTTGAGATGTGTTGGACTCTGTGAACTTCTGTGTATAACAATAACTGCTCAGAGGACTGGACAAGAACCTGGGAGCTGTCTGACTCTGAATCCAGATGACTGGTGGATTCAGGTAGGAGCTGGGACCATGGAAGGGCATCCTGGGAATCTGAGAGACAACCTTGAGTCAAGATGAAGAAAAGGCTTCTCCTTGGATGTCAAATGCGTGATGAAATTGAAGTTTACTAGACACCAAGGGGTGGAGGGTTTGTGTAATTTTCTAATGATTGTATTTAGTGATTAATGATACTTAGTGACTGATTGCTAGATAAGTGACTGATTGAGTTAACCTATATTTGCCCCAGGATTGTAAGAGGGACTTGTATTCTGAAATGATTGAATGATTTAGTAAGGAGGGTTAACACCTTAGGGACACCAGATGTTTGTCCTTTTGTTCTTTGTCCTAAATACTGTGACCACTTTTGTGAAAACTATGTGGCCATTCTAATGTTAAAACGTTGTGAACAGTACATTGTGATTTTCTGTGATAAGATGTGATGTTGTGAATATTATATTGTGATTTGTTATGAATGTTCACGTTTATTTGTTATGGAATAAATGGAGTGTTCAATATACTGTGTAATCAAAACTTGGGAAGCTGCTCCTGCATGGCATTACAAGTGTAGAGAACTCCTGTTGAAGAATCTGTCATTTGGGGAAATGTCCTTTCTGTAGCTTGTTATCATTGATCCTGTGTGGGGAACCCGTGACCTTGAGGGTACATGCTACTCTCTAGGACCTCAAGTGTAACCTTACGATTGAGTCCAAACAGATTTGTTCTTTGTGAAGTATGGAATACACACATATACACATAATCCATACATACATACATATACATACATACCCATATACATATAAACATGTGTATTCTGTGTGTGTATAATTATATTTTCTTTCCTTTGTAAGCCTGTGTGATTCATTTAAAAACATTTTTTTAGAGAAGTGCCATAAGCTTCAGTAATATGTGTCTATATATGAACAGATATTTTTGTCTGCAGAAATCATTTGAATGACTTGTCTTAGATTCTTAGTTAATAACAAATAGCATTTGAATATTAAATACTAGTTTATAACCCATACATAATTGTATATGTATGGACTATGTATATATGTATATACACATGCATACATACAGGTATGCATATATGCATATACATACACATATACACTT
>CM053581.1:356315454-356332620 GCA_028627135.1 Pseudochirops cupreus | reverse complement strand
ACATACATTTCCTTCAGCTATCCTCATAATGAGAAAAGACTTATGACTTACAATTATCAATTTTCCATGTATGAATGTAAATAGTTCAACTTTAATAAGTTCCTTATGATTTCTTTTTCCTATATACCATATCATGCTTCTCTTATTTCTTGAATGTGAGAGTCATATTTCCTGTTCAGCTCAGGTTTTTTCAACAAAAATGTTTGAAAGTCCTCTATTTCCTTGAATGACCATATTTTTCCTTGTAGCATTATATTCAGTTTTGCTGGCTAGGTGATTCTTGTTTTTAATCCTACCTCATTTGATCTCCGGAATATCATATTCTAAGCCCTTTGATCCCTTAATGTAGAAGCTGCTAGGTCTTGTGTTATCCTGATTGTGTTTCCATAATACTCAAATTGTTTCTTCCTGACTGCTTACAGTATTTTCTCCTTGACCTGGAAACTCTGGCATTTGGCTATAATATTCCCAAGAGTTTTCTTTTTGGGATCTTTTTCAAGAGGTGTTTGGTGAATTCTTTGAATTTCTATTTTGCCCTCTAGTTCTGGAATATTAGGGCAATTTTTCTTGATACTTTCTTGAAAAATGATGTATAGGCTCTTTTTTTATCATGGCTTTCAGGTAGTCCAATAAATTTTGAATTATCTCTCCTGGATCTATTTTCTAAGTCAGTGGTTTTTCCAATGAAATATTTCACATTGCCTTCTATTTTTTCATTTGTTCATATCTATTTTAAAATATCTTGATTTCTCATAAAGTAATTAGCTTCTGTTGCTCTAATCTAATTTTGAAGGAGTTATTCTCTTCAGTGTGTTTTTGAAATTCCTTTTTCATCTGGCAAATTTGGCCTTTTAAAGCATTCTCCTCATTGACTTTTTGATCCTCTTTTGCCATTCGTGTTAGTCTGTTTTTTAAGGTGTGTATTTATTCAGTGTATTTTGGGGTCTCTTTTAACAGGCTATTGACATGCTTTTCATGATTTTCTTGCATCATTCTCATTTCTCTTCCCAGTTTTTCCTCTATTCCTGTTACCTGATTTTCAAAATCCTTCTTGAGCTCCTCCATGGTCTGTAACCAATTCATATGTTTCTTGGAGCCTTTTGATGCAGAAGTTCTGACTTCACTGTCTTCCTACTGCTCCATGCCATGATTCTTTTTTCCCAAAAAAAGGATTCTATCTTCTGGCTGTGCTTCTGTTTCTTGCCCATATTGGCAGCCAATTACTTGACTTTTGAGCTTTTTGCCACAGTAGAACTCTGCTTCCAGAATGGAGAGATCTTTGTTCCAAATTGCTGAGATGTTTTTGTAGCTTCTGGAGCTATTAGATAGGTGACCTCTCTACAGCCCCCACATGCTCTGGCTCACTGGTCACACATGCTAGGACCACCACCCAAAACCATGATCTGGATCCAAGCAGGTCAAAGCAAGAGCACTTAGCCTCTGAATGGTTGCTTGGTCACCCTACAATCTTCAGACCAGGAGCTCTGAAGCAGCCAGGCAGGCAGTGCCTGCAGCCACCACACCTCCTTTGCTTCTAGCTCTGGGAGTAGCAGCTGGACCACACTCTTCTATCTCCCCCTCGACCAGCCACATTCCACATTGACCTTTTACTTTGTCTTTACCATTTATGGATTGAGAAGTCTGGAAACCACTACAGCTGCTAGTGATTTACTCTTGTGAAATCTGCTCCAGCCTGGTCAGGGCTGTGTGAGGGCTTAAACCATGGCTCAATAGGGACTGCATTTTGCTCGCAGCATGCTGTGATATACCCTTCCTGCCAGCATGCTGGGCTTCCTTTAGTGGGAGATTTCTTTCTCTTTGTCACTTTGTGGGTTCTGTAGCTCTAAAGTTTGTTTAGAGTCATTTTTTACACATATTGGAGGAGGTGGAAGCCAGAGCAGCACTGAAGTACTGTTTCTACTCCACCATCTTGACTTCACCCACCAGCCATGAATTTTTTGAATGACACTTTATTTTGGTTTGGAAAAATTCCATAGAAATTTAATTATTCTGTAAATTATCACATGTTTACTTAAAATAGATTTTTAAGCACCATGACAGAGTTTAAATAAGTTTCTTATTTATGGTAAAATATATTTCCATTAAGTAATTCTGGAAGATTTGTTTTAAATCTAAAATGACAAATTCAGTGTTCAAACATATGCACATACATATGAATACACACACACATATAATTTTTTAAATTAATTTATTTATTTTCTTGTTTATGTCATTAATTTCCACAACATTTTGAGTCACAAATTTTCTCCCCATCTTTCCCCTACTCAACACCACAAAACAGCCATCTCACTGTATAACCCCTCCCCCAATCTGATCTCTACTATGTCCTCCCCCTCATCCCTTTGACTTTCTGGTAGGGCAGGATCGATCTCTCTACCATAGTGCCTGTGTATCTTAATTCCCAGTTGGATGTAGTTAATAATAATAATAGCAATAATAATTATTGTGTATATATATATATATATATATATATATATATATATACATATATATTTTTAACATTTGATTACAGAACTTTAAATTCTAGATTCTTTCCCTTCTTCCCTTGTCATCCACCCCCACTGGAAGGACAAGCAATTAAATACAGGCTGTACATGTGTAATTACACAGAACCTCTCCACAGTGGGCATATTGACACACATATATAATTAATGGAGATTATATTTATATGAATATAAGCATCACCTAAATCTACCTTAAAGGGGTGCTGTGAATTAAGAAAAGAATTCCAGAATTCTACGCAAGTAAGATCCAATCAAGAAATAATTTATACATTCCAACTCTAGATTCTAACAGGGAACTCATCTTTTCCTAGCATACAACATTAATAGCAAGTGTTGCAAAATAACAATTAAACTAAGAAGCAGATTGAAAAAGTAACCATTAATAAAATGATGTAGTTATAATGTACAGAGAGCATTAGAAGTGACATTTGGGGAAACCTTTGCCTGCTATGAAACTCTCTCTGTCATACCAGTCTAGTGGACTGTGTTACTCAAATATCAATATTATCCCAAATAAATATTCACTTGGAGAGAAAATCCAAAAATGGCCCTTAATTCTTAACACTGAATCTGCTTTTTAAAATGATTTTAGGAGAAAATGGAGAATTATTTCACCATGAATACCAAAGCACTGCTCTGTCAACAACACTTGTAGTTTTTCGCTACAGTAAGAAAAGCTGTATTTCTTTTAGAGACTTGTGAACCTGAAAAGCTTAGAAAGTTTAACTTGGAAATTGCACAGTATCTTATTTTCTTGTAAGTTTTCCAATTTGAGTATATGTGTGTATATACAGATACTTATATGGCATCTATTGATATATACACACATGAACACATACATGCATACATATACAAATGTGTGTTTTTGTACACATACATAATTAATTTAGTTTTATATTTGACATTGTAAAATTCTTATTCAAATGGACCTTTGAATATCTCAGATTTTTTATCTAAAATTCTATAAGAAACTACTCCAAAGTGGTGTTTGTTAGTTTGTTTTGTTTTACATTAATTTTTTCACTGATCTTTTCTTCCATATAGCACTTATTCAGTTAATTATCTCTCCGTTTAACCAAAGTCAAGCTTTTAACTGAAGAGTACTTGTAAATTGAAGATATATTTAGTAAGGACCTATTATGTGTAAAGTCTTTTGTGATTTCATCAAAGATATGCACAAGTGAAAAAAAAAAGTTTAGTTCTTCATGCAGTGAGAGCAAGAGACAATCTTATAGGAGTAACTTCTCCCCTTGCAATTCAAAAGCAGAAGATGGAGTGATCTAGTATTTTGGTTAGACTGCTGTGGAAAACTTATGAGATAAAAAGGAAAGGAGTCATTTAAAATGAACACACACACACACACACACACACACACACACTTCCCAACTCCTCTCTCTACATACAAAATCTTACAAAAATTACTGGAAAAAGTATCTATGCAACTGTAAAACTATCTAGCAACAAACCAGACCAAATGTAATATTTAATTGAAATCAATCAAGTCTTAATTTTGAAAACTTAGTAAACAAATCAGAACTAGAAACAGAAATAAAACATATATTGAATGGTATCATGTAATGATTAAACAATCATTTGTTAGGTAACCATACTGGAAGGAAAAGTAAAATGAAACACACTCTCCGACCTCAAAGATCTTACAAACTAATAATTGAGTTACAATTGTTGCTCACATGCAATTTACTGTATGTGGGTCAGCATCTATTGAAACTATTGATCAGGAGTCACCATTTGAGTCTTCTTTTTTTTTAAATGAGATTAGAATTAAACACATGGAGTTCATGAGCTCACCAAGTGAGAGAATATGTAGAGAAAATTGAGGCAAAACCAGGACATATCCTTGGGTAACAATAACACTAGGGAGTTGTAACATGATGAAAATCATGTGGAAGAGAATGTGAAGGAAATATTAGACATCTAGGAGACCCTAGAGAGAACAGAGACTTTATATTTAAAGTTAGAAGCCCTGGGTCGGAAATTCAAATGTAATCAGTTCTGCCATAACAGGTTATTCAGTCATTTCAATTGTGTTTGAATTTCTGTGACCCCATTTGGGGTTTTCTTGGCAAGATGCTGGAATGATTTGCCATATCCTTCTCCAGCTTGTGGTAAAGATCAGAAAACTGAGGCAAAAGGGTTATGTGATTTCTCCAGAATCACACAGTAAGAAGTATCTGAGTTCAGATTTGAACTCATGATGATGAAACTTCCTGATTCCAGGATGACCACTTTATCCACTGTGCCACTTAGCCACCCACATCATGACGTAAATGGTCAAAACAGCTACTCAAAAGAATGCAGCTATAAAAAAAAAACCCAAAAAAAAACCAACAACAACAAAAACCAAATAGCTCATAGGTAAGATGGGGCTGAGGGAAAATAACAATTAACTTTGTCCATGACACATTTAAAAAAAGGTAAGAATCTAATAAAAAGGTAATTCAGTGTTATAAATGCTAAATGGCTAAGAAATACAGAAGGGCTACAATATTGGCAGAGTTGACTGCTACTCAGCCTGCACCCAAGTTCCCATAGACGTAAACTGGCAAAATCAGAGGCTATAGGCATGAAGGTGGGCTTGGAAGCATATCTGAAATGAAGAAGTTGGTAGGGTTGAAGGGGTGGAGTGTTGGGTTTGACCAGCCATCTTCTGCCTACAACTTCTACTATACCAGAAAAAATACAATACATATTACACTTTGCCTTGGAAAAGACCTGAAGTTTATGGAAGTCTGAAGGCATTGGAAAGGTTGTAACTTGTGAGTTATTGTGGAATGATGAAATTTTTTGCTGTCATTCTTTAAAAAAAAATGTGCATCAGCAAATAATAAATTTCATTGTACTTAAATTGTTCCCTTATATATAAATATCATGGGAACAAATTTACAATTTCAAAACAACCATTTCAACAGAACTTACTGTACTTCCTAGTTACATGGCTTTGAAAAAAATATGTCAGTTTTCTGAACTTCAAATTTCTCATCTGTAAAATGAGATTAGTGATATTTATGTTACCTACTCCATAAAGTTATTGTGTGAAAAGAGTATTGCAAACCATAAAGTTAAATATAAATGTGATTTCTTACTTTAAAAAGTCAATTTTGCTTCTAGAAAGCACTTCATCAGAAAATAAAAATGGTGGAGTTTTAATAGAACATTGACTCAACAGAAATCAAAATTATGATGTACAATCCAAGAAAGCCCATGAAATCTTGGCCATCTTAATTGAATCATATTGTTCATAATTAGGGAGGTAATAGTTATTCTTTATCCTCCATAATAATCAGTGTAAAATCTGGAGTTCAGATCTAGACACACCATTTTTTAAAAGACATCAATAGGCTGAAAGTATCCACAGAGTGCAACCGGAGTGGTAATGGACTTTGATTTCATGACGTATAAGGGCTGATTGAGATGGCTGGGTGTGTATTTATCCTTGAAAAGAGAATAGTGTGGGAAGGTAGATAAGGAAAGAAATAACTTTCTTAGATTTAGAGCTAGAAAGGACCTTAGAGGCATGTAGTCCAATGTGATAATTTCACAATAAATGAAATTGGGGTTAAAAGCAGTTGGATGATTTGTCTGTGGTTATACAGGCATTAGATGTCTGAGGTCAAATTTGAACTCAAATCTTCCTTAGTACAAATTAATGTGTTGTTTACTGTTCCCTATAGTGACAAATTTAGGCTTTAAGTTATGGCTGGAAATATTCCTAACAACTGGGTTTTTGAAAAGTAAAATGAACCACTGTAAGAGGTATTTGGGTTTCCTTATTAGAGGTCTTCAAGGAAAGACTGGGTAACAATATTTAAGGTTTTATGTAGAAGAGATTCTTTTTCAAGTATAAGTTGGAATAGACGGAGACAAAGTACTGCGATTCTCAGTCTTCTAATTCTATTATTATTCCTTCCCCTACAGTACTCATTAAAGATGGATAAAGGAAGTTAGACACTTAATATTTTAGTGTACACAATACATTATTCCTTTGAAATCCTATCTAAGGAATGATTTCTCCTTAAATTGCAAGGTGTCATGATGTTTCTGAAGGCTTAAATGCAATCAGACTAAAAAAAGAGTAAATGACTTATCCTAAATGTTATTGAGCTCTCCAAAATTTGAATCTTTGCAATAAGTATTGGTTTTGTTTAATATTCATTCAAAAATGTCCACCAAGACATTAGAAAATTTACATTTCTAAATTTAAATCATGCAAGAAATTACAAGGTCTTTAAAATCAAGGTATTTAAGGTACAGTGAGTTTTATAACTCAATGGTTATACTTTAAAAAATGTTGATTACACACACACACACACACACACACACACACAATTCATTTAGGGACCAACATTTATAGCACCCAAGAAATAAAGGCATGGACTAATGAATGCTAAATTATGGATGAACATCCTGTTTCTTTGGCAGTCTACATCATTGAAACAGCAGGATATTCAGAGGCAGCAGAGTCATAGAAAAGAAAAGTCATGTAAATTCTTAGGATTAACTCTCAGGGAAGAATGAAGATTTTAGTCTACATATAAAAAAGTAAGGTGGAAGAGTTGAAATAGTTGCCTACTTCTACAGGACAAAGACAAATAAATAACTAAAAATGCAGAAAAGAAATTATATCATGACTCACTGTAAACCAAAATACATTGAACATGTTTTTTTTTTAATGACTAAGTAATAAAAGTGGAAAGCGAATGCAGTCAGTGCATAAGGTGTACTTTGCTTCTACTTTTCAACGTTAAAACATAGTTTTATAAAAGACAGTATGAATCCTTACTCACTAGTCTTACATTTGAATATCTAAATCTATTTAGTTTCAGAAACTATTTTTCCTGACTGGATTGTTTTTATATGGTGATGGTCATTTTTAGCATTTTGCTCTCTGCAATGAAATTCTTACCATATATTTGCATACATATTCCTCTCTCTCTCTCTCTCTCTCTCTCTCTCTCTCTCTCTCTCTCTCTATATATATATATATATATATATATACATATATATATATATATATATATATTCCTCTACATGATAATGTTGGTAAATGAATAAAAAACTACAATTAACCCTTATAGGACTGGTTGATTTTTTTAAATGGAATGAAATATTACTAGGCCATAAAAATGATGAAAATGTTAGGTTCAGGGAAACATGGAATGATTTGTACAAACTGATGCAAAATGTAATGAGCAAAGGCATGAGGAACATATGTGTAAAGAATAGAAAGGAAAATTCTTCTTACTTGGAAACTGATTAAAGCTTTCAATAACAGTGATTTCAGAAGACTGGTGAAGAAACCTCCCCCCCGCCCCGCCATTGAAAGAGAGATGTAGAACTAGAGATGTAGAATGAGATACACTTTCTCATGACCAATGAGTTTATTTGGTTTTCTGGACTACACATGTTCATTACAAGAAATAATTTCTACTGGAAGAGGAGTGGGAAAGTTGGGGGATAGTGACAGAGAATTGAAAAAAAAATCAATAAACAAAGTTAAATGGACAGAACCACAAGTACAGAAGGGAACATAAACAATAGAGAATCTTTGTTACTACATTGTTAATTTTTATTGGCTGGGTACCAACCCTATGGTTCATTGGCATAGGGAATTCCTAACAGAACTCCTAAATTCCTAAAAGAATGAAAATAAAAATCTCTGCCAGTTGAAACCAGCTGCTTCTCTGCACCTATAATCTTAGAGTGTTGCCTAGAATCAGTTAAGTTTCATGTCTACCATCCCATAACCAGAATGTGTTAGAGGCCAGATTTAAACAAAACCCTGCATATACATGCATATGTAGAGAGTGATTATATGTGTGTATATATATATACATATATATATATATACACACACACATATATATATACATACACACACGTATATATGTACCTATATCTATATGAGTATCTATATGTAAATTGATCTATCCACATGTTATATGCATATACATGCACATATATGCATATACAATAAAAATAAAAACAAAGAAAACAACCATGTGTCATGCACTTTGAGGTTTGTAAAGGAATATGTGTGTTTATGTGTGTATAGTCACTTCATCCTCCAAATGGCATGCAACATAAGCTCACAATTACTTATACAAATTAATCTTATTTTTTTTCTTTATTTACTGAAATGTTTGTGTTTAATGATGACTAAGTTCACAATATGAAATGCAACTAGATTTTAAAAAACAGTATTCACCTCTTATTATTTAAACACTTTTAATCTGCATTCTAAATCATGTATAAAGGATGGTACCACTTGTTCAGTAATTTTTTTAAAAAAATATATTTACATCTTCAAAATTTGTAAGCAAACTGTCTATACATAAATTTGAATTCAGAAAATGTAATTGTTTCAGAAGACAACAGATGCTAGACTCTGTTGGTGGGGAAAATTATATAGAACATATTGCTTGACTTCATGAAGTCTTCAGTGTAGAATGAATTACCTCTTTTAGTGGATACATCCGTAAATAACTATGATACCAAGATAAATTCACCAAAAGAGACAATTTAAGAAATTGTTATGTAAGGCTCGAGTAGAGGAAGATCCTTATCTTTTTTTGTTTTATGCAATTATGCATATTTTGGTGAGATTTGAAACTATTCTATTTGTGCATTGGTTAAATGAATTAAAAATATAAAGCCTCATGAGTGTTGATCTTTGTAATGTTCACACTAGAAGGGGACTTAATAATCACATCAAAGTACAACTAATTTTTAGAAGATAAAATTGAATCCCAGATCAGTGGAATGATTTGTCAAAGACTCCACTGCCATTGAATTTCAAAACCAACACAACAACACAAAATACTAATTTAGGCACAACTGGGTATCTAGCTTAAAGTATTTAAAGGGTTATATAATAGATGTGGAAATCAACTAATTCTCCTCAGGACTAGGTGAAAAGTGCAGAGATTCAAATTTTGATTTAGTTATCAGGAAAATAATAACACCATCAACAACAAAAATTAGATCTTCCTTACAGTGAAACATGCAGCCTTTGAACATTGTTTTTTTAGAGTTGTAGGTATAGTGATTTCACTTAATTTGGAGCTAGGAAGACAACTACACATCCCATTTCAGATACTTATTTAATTTATAATTCTGGACAATTTACCTAACCTTTTATGGCCTCAGTTTCCATATCTGTAAAATTAAGAGCTTAAAATTAATGGTCTCTAGGTTTTCTTTAGCTCTAAATCTATGGTTTTATTCTTCTATAGTCTTATAGTGTCAAAAAATACTAAAGAAATAACTTCTGGGGGAGGATGTAGGATGGGCAAGGTGGACCCTGACATTGCTTCATAAATTATGTTTCGAATACAAAGAAATTACCTATGATACCACCTAGGCAGTTTTATTTTTTCCTTTCCTGTTGTGCATTTAGGTATATCATATGTTAATGTTTTAAATGCAGTGTTTTATCAATAAGACATTTAAAATTTAGATTTACCCAAAACAAAATAATGAAAAACAAAGCATAAATTGACACTATTCCACACTTCCCACCCCCTGAGTTTACACTTCTTTCACAGTCCATCCTCCCTCCTCAGCTAAGTGATTAAATAAGGAGATGGCATTGCTCTATTCATTATAGTCTGGAAATTAAGGACAATTTAAGAGAATACGTTGATTCCAGAGATGGCAATCACCAATGGGAAGTTTTCTCCTCTCTCCTGGAAACTTTCAACCCTGGAGTAAGGACAGGGAGGACTTTTGGATTGATGTTAACTGCAAATATGATTCAGGAAGATTAAGCCCAGAGGGCAATTGCCCTGTAGATCATCTGGATTCTTATGTTTCAGTTGGAAATTAGTCCGTTCGTTTTACAGACCTAAGAGCATGAGGAGGTCAATGCTCTCCCACTTGTGCTGTATTTATAGAAGGCTGGTGACAGCCAAAGTAATGGCAATTATCCCACTAATACAATTTTAGAAAACAAAACATTCTGCTTCTAAGGAAAAAAAAATACACATTTCTGATTTGAATTATACAGACTATTTGTCCAAAAAGCCTCATTTGTTGTATAACATTGTTGCTCCTTTTCCACTGTCCTTTTTCAATATATGATTTAGACCTTTTCAAAAACTGGAAAAAAAAATAGTTTGCCACTTCTAGAAATTACCATTCCTGTAAAACACACTTAGTTGCATTGTGTCCATATATTTCAATGTTTAAGGCCTAATCAGAGGTCAGAACTTGAGTCAATCAATTACAGTTGCAAGGATACAGATTTCATTTTAATATAAGGAGAAACTTGCTCACAATCATATTTATGTGAAATAATAATAACAATAACTAGAGTTCCCATAGAGCTTTAAGGTTTACAAAATGATTTATGTATGTTATCTCATTTGATAGTCACAATGTCCCCTGTGAGGTCAATGTTGTTAATGTCCCCATATTCTGAATGAGGATGTTGAGCCTGTAGGAGGTTAAAATACTTTCGCAGAGTCATACAGTTAGATATACAGAATAAAGCAGGACACAAATTCAGGTCTTCCTGACTCCAAGTGTGGTACTCTATCCAGGGCTTATTAAACTTTTTTTTTCCCCCCACTCCACCCCCTATCAGCACTGTATATTAATCTGATAGAATGGGCTTCCTTGGGAGGTATGTGATTGCCAATCATAAAATCTTTTCTTCATGCCAAAGTTAATTGACCACATATTACAGATGTCCAAGAAATTTCTGTTCAGAAATAAGTTTTACTAGTTAGGTTTCTTAAAATGAGAATAACTTCTTTTGAGATGACAAAAGAATGTATTGAATGTGTATTTTAAGACAAAGAAGAAATACTTTCAAGATATCACATAGAATGTCTCTGGAAATTTCATTGAAGAAGAACAGTAAAATATCTCTATAGTGTGAGTTAGAGCTGCTCTTCTACACATAAGTAGACTCAGATGTCTCTAAAGTATAGATTGCTTTAATTATGCCAAAAGAAACCAGGTTATACAAAAGTTGTGTTATGGAATATTCTGTCAACTCAGCACCAAAAATAGATTTTAGGTTTTGAGCATGAGAACAAAATTGATAGAGAAGGGAAATGTAACATAAATGATATTGACTGTTGTTATTCACCTAAAGCATTTCCTTTCAACCATGTTATACAGTTTTTGTATATTTTTGATACAAATGCAATATGGGGGTAGCTAGGTGGCAGAGTGAATAGAGCACTGGCCATAGAGGACAGGATCTGAGTTCAGACCTGGCCTCAGACACTTAACACTTACTAGCATGTGATCTTGGGTAAATCAAATCACTAAATCTCAATTGCCCTGCCTTCCCCCCTCCAAAAAGCAAAAAGTGAAAAAAAAAATGCAATATGTGCCAGTTGTATAAACAAATGACCTTCATGAACCCTTCCAACTCTCAATTTCTATAATTATAGATGCTTTTACCTTAAGATTTTTAATCATCAGAGTATATCTTTTGTTTATTGTTATCACAATGAATAAAGAAGCAATTGGTGTAGTGGCTTGAACATTATATATTGAGTTAGGAAAGTCTAGGGTTCAAATATCAGTTCTACCACTCACTAGCTTTATCATCCTAGACAATTCATTATGTTTCTCTGGACACTTAGTAATACCATAGGATTTATGTGTAAAATCTCCTGTTTTTAATCTGCTTTATTGGAGTGAGTTCTCACATTACTAGTTGAGCTGATGATATCATAAATCCTTCATGTAGTCATTTTAAAAATATAGCTTAAAAAAATCACCATTTATAAAGTACGCTCTAGACCCCTAGAACCGGTTATTCAGCAACAAGAATGAAATAGACCTTGCCTTCAGCTTATATCAATAAATATAATTTACTAATACTAATTAATATATGTGTATTTATAACTTGATAAGGTGATATTGGAATTCAACTGAAAAGGAAGAGGACAGGGGGTAAAATTGGGGACCCCCATTGCACTGAACATATCAAATATAGTTTTAGCTGTTAATTAGAAGCAAGCTATTTGGTTTTTTTCTTCCTGTAAAATGCTCAAGCTCTCTTGGGAATTTTACTTATTGTTCTTTTGAAAGCCATTACTGTAGAATACAGTGCATTATGCACAAGGAAGGCACCAATAAACAGTTATAATAATGATACTTTAAAAGGTCTCTAGTGAGTTTCATGTACTTAGTAATAGCTTATATAGCAAACTCAAACTGTATAGGAAAGAATAATAGCCAAACATGTGGATATATATCATACTCTTTGTGGTCTCATTTAGTATTATTAGATGTGCATAAATTGTTAGGATAATAAAAACAAGCTCTACTCAAGACAATGCTATTAAAATTGAATGTTGTAATTACAGAAGGAGGAGAATCTGAATGTAAACTTAAGAGGCAAAATGGAAAATAAACACTGATTTGAGGCAGAATTTCATGGTAAAGAGAGACTATGACTGTACACCTAACATAATGCAGTCTCCAAAATCTTGGCATGATGCCACCATGTTTGCCTTTTTGAACATCTGGATTTAGTTGGTGACTTCAGGAAATTCAGAGGGATTTTCCCACCTGCTGTCTGCATTCTGGCTGAGAGTTGGGTGGATTCTAATGCTGAAAACACTATGGAGATTCAGTGGGGCTAAAAAGATAGCCCTGTGGTATATTGATTTTGTCACAATATGCTCCCCCAGATGTCATATAATGTTAGATTCTGAGTGTTTCTACACTGATCAATCATCGCCAGACCTCACCTAGGACTCATAGGTACAAAGGACTGAGCTTAATTTTTTTTTAAGTCAAATTGATTGACTTTAATTGACTAAATTTTGACTAATTAGAAAGAAGAAAGTAATCACTTTGTCCTGTGTGCATAATTATTGTTTTAAAATAGGGAATAGATTTAAAGTGGGAGAACATAGAATCCATCCCTCTCATAAATTCATTTTATCACATAGGTTGAAAAAATGATTTTTATCATAGGAAAGTAAACATAATAGGTGAACTTGTGTCATTGTAAAAAAAAAACTTTATGAAAGGACCAAAATCTAAAAGACCAATGGCACAAAGAGAAGAAATCATTATGTTCATAAATATGGCACACTCTGAGAACATTACTGGGGGAAAGAATAACGGAAAGAAGATATCACTAGAGAAAAATACAGGCTGATTCCTCTGAAGTCTTCCAAAGAGATGGGCTTAATAAATTGGGCAGTTGGGAGCTAACAGTGAGGTATAAAGGCAGAACTGGAAGTGGTATTTTAACATATTTTTCGTGTATAATACCATACCAAGAGTAATAGATTTGAATCATAAGATGACAGCTTAAGTCTCAATTTGTACTCCTAATGGATGTGTGACCATGGGTTAATTGGTCAGCTTCACTGAGCCTTGGTTTTCTAATCTATAGAGCAAAAGTGAAAAAATAAATAAATTCTCCCCATTTATTTCTTTGACCTTTTCCCCCTTTTCTTTTTTGGAGGGGGAAGGCAGGGTAATTAGGATTAAGTGACAGCTGAAGGTCACATGCTAAGTAAGTCTTAAGTGTCTGAGACCAGATTTGAATTCAGGTCCTCCCAACCCCCAGGGGCAGTGCTCTGTTCACTGCACCAAGTAGTCACCTGCTTTCCTCCTTTTTCTCAGAGCATCAGAGGGAGGATTCAATTCCAAAGTGATAAGATCATTTTTATGTTGTCAAATGACTCCTTTGACTTCTATTATGAAATATGTGTCTGTGGAAAATGACAATAATATGAAAAAAAGAGTTGAAAATGAAGCAAGCATTTAAGAACACCAACTTAAAGAAAGACAGCAATTTTCTAGTTAAATATTTATATTATATGATGATTTTTTTTTCATTGTTCAGATCCCTATCAATGTCTCATTATGCCATCAAGGTAAATGTGAGGGTAAATGTGAGTAAGTTCTTGAACACAACTAAACCTGGGCATAAGCCATGGCAAGGTCTTCTATTTTTTTTAATTTTTACTTTTTCTTCCTATGATCATGGTGACAGGACATAATATAATGATTTTATGAGGGCCTGAGTAGCTAAGTGCAGAGATGGTTGAGCATGGGAAAAGGAGTATTTGTTCGCTTGTTTTTCCAAGAGCAATGAATATTTTTTTTAGTATTCATTTTTTTACTTTATATTATATTATTAAAATAATATAGTATTTTAAATATTAAATATATTTAAAAATATAAAATTTAGCACAGTGCTTGACAAGGTGACAGAGAAAGAAAAGAGGATAATAGATTTGGAGGTTAGAAGGGACCTTAGAGGTCATATCTCAAATCCTTTATTTTATACCTGAGGAAACTGAGGCTTGAAAAGATCTAGTAATTTGCTTAAGGTCATATAGCTAGTCAACATCAGAAACAGACATGGAACCCACATCTTCTTGACTCCAAGGACAGTACTTGAACTAATATATTAGCATTGTTGATGCTAAACCTTACTATATAATAGCCCATAACTTTTCTTACTACATCTGTAATTGAGAAAAATGTTTAACAAAATAATATTTAAATATATATGAATATATGTATTAGTTCTCTAATTTTGTAGAAGTCATTTCATCTCTCTGAACTTGTTTTCTTATCTATAAAATAAAAAGGTTGGATTTGTCCACCTTAAAAGGATCTTCTGGTTCCAAATTTATGATCCTAAGAGTAGAAATTTTCTTCAGGAAAAACAAAAAATAGAAGTAACTAGACACTGAGTTTGCTGAACTACATTTAAAAAAAATACATTTGGGATTTCACTTTTAGAAGAAATACCCTGAGAGTTAATTTCCTGTAGCAACTGAGATATCTGACAGTCTCAGAGAATTTCCTTGTGAGTACTAAGAGGTTAAGTGATTTATCCAGAATCACATTGCCAGTGTATGTCAGAAGACTTACTTGGCCCAGGATTTTCATAATTCTGAAGTTGGCTATCCATTAAGCCATGTTACCTCTCAGGAACAGCAGGATAAAAATGAAGCTGACTTTATCCTAACAGATAGAGAATGACTGGTTACTGTTCTCTTACCCATTATAAAATATGCTGTCTGTATACAGTCAGATTATTAACTATTAAGAACAGAAGAAAAATTCAATATTAAATTAAAATTGGGTGTGGATGATAGCACATGGTTTGAAATTGTCCCAACTCAACTTTGTATTATTTTTATAAGATATTGACTCTGAAAAAAATGGGAAAGGCTGGAAAGTAAATTATTTTTAGTTGATAATAGCTGTTAACCTTTAAAAATCAATTTAAAAAGATGATATATTGAAAAGATGATTTGAAAGGATCCAGAAACCTTGTTAGATAAGAGACACTTATCTCTTCTGACCAAGCAGAGAGATATGACAGTCAAAGCTTACACTAGCTTAGAATAAAAAAAATCACTTTCAAAACATAAGTCCAGATGCTAACAGAAGATTGTGAGTAGCATAATTTCACAGAAACAAAACAAAACAAAAAAAATATCAATAAGAAACTGAGCTTGTAGATGGCTTGACAATATACCAACATAAGCCAAATAAATTTTTCTTTTGTTTTTCAAAATCCATTATTTATTTATTTTAAAGTTCTTTTTAAATTTTAGCTACAAATTTTCTCTCTCCCTCTCTTCCAACCTTCCACTACCTACTGAGAAGGTAAGTTAAATGGTATCAATTATACGTATAAAATCAGGCAAAATATATTTCAGTATTAACCCTGTCATATAAAGAAAAAAGAATAAAAAAAGAGAAAAGGAGAAATGTATACTTCAATTTGCCTGGAGAATCCAACAATTCTCCCTGTAGGTGGGTGGCACTTTTTCATCATGACTCCTTTGGGATTTCCTTGGATCTGAGGGAATTAATTCTTGATCTTGAATTTTATATTTGATTGAACTCTGTAGCCATATTCCTCTTCTGTGTCTCTGAGAGAAACTTACATGTGCTAAAGTTCAACTTTCCCTCTCTGAAATGGGGTACAAAAAGTTAAGTTTTCCTACAATGACTGCCAATTAAAGAAAAATAAACATCTCAACACTCTCATAAAATATCTCAGCATTCCCTACAACATTTTGGGGGTATAGTTGAGAACTTAGAACTACTGACCTTGTCCCATCTTTAGTAATTAAGTGGTCTTTTCTAATTCCCCAGTTGCCAGAAAATCTGCCCTTACCTTAGGATGCAACTAGGAACCATAAAATTTACAAAAGTATTTCTTAGAGAAAGAGGTAGCTACTCATATAGATATTGTTGTAGTTTTGCTAAAATCACCCCACTTGTCATTTCTTACAGCCCAATAGTATTCCATCAAAATAATTTGCCACAACTTCTTCAGTCATTTCTTTTTAAGTGAGGATTCTTTCAATTTCCAATTCTTTGGGGGGCAGAGCCAAGATGGCGGCGTAGCAGCAGCAACATATCGCAGCTCTCACATAGCCACCCCAAAATACCCATAAAATAGGACTCTAAACCAATCCTAGAACTCCAAAACGCACACAAAGATACTTCGCACTAAAGTCAGCTCAGCTATGAGGAACCATATCAGCACTGTGAACCCGAAACCAGCCTGCCCTGAAGCCGCGGCTGTGCCCTGGGGGCAACTGCACTGGAGGAGTGGAGGAGCCTCTCAGGTGAGCAGATTAGGAGCAGCTGCAAGTGGGATTTG
>CM053581.1:356291915-356314954 GCA_028627135.1 Pseudochirops cupreus | reverse complement strand
TGCTAGATCCTGGGTTATCCTAATTGTGTTTCCACCATATTCAAATTGTTTCTTCTTGGGATCTTGTAATATTTGCTCCTTGATCTGGGAACTGCAGAACCTGGCTATCATATTCCTAGGAATTATCTTTTTGGGATCTTTTTCAAGAGGTGATCAGTGAATTCTTTCAAGTTCTATTTTGCCCTCTGGTTGTAAAATATCAGGGCAATTTTCCTTGAGAATTTCTTGAAGGATGCTTTTTAGGTCTTTTTTTGATTGTGGTTTTCAGGTAGTCCAGTAATTTTTAAATTGTCTCTCCTGTATCTATTTTCCAGGTCAGTGGTTTTTTCAAGGAGATATTTCACATTGCCTTCTATTTTTTCATTTGTTTGGATCTGTTTAATAGTATCTTGATTTCTCATAAAATCATTTGCTGCCATTTCCTCCACTCTAATTCTGAAGGAATTATTCCCTTCAGAAAGCTTTTGAGATTCTTTGTACATCTTGCAAATTTGACTTTTTAAGGCATTCTTCTCCTCATTGGTGTTTTGTGCCTCTTTTGCCATTTGAGTTAATCTATTTTTTAAGTTGTTATTTTCTTCAGTCAGGTTGTTGATTCTCTTTTCATGATTTTCTTGCATCATTCTTATTTCTCTTCCCAGTGTTTCCTCCACTTCTCTTATTTGGTTTTCAAAATCCTTCTTAAGCTGCTCTGTGGCTTGTAGACAGACTTTATGTTTCTGAGAAGCTTTTGGTGTGGGAGTTCTGACTTTGTTGTCTTCCTTATGTTCCATGCTTTTATCCTTCTTGTCCTCATAGAAAGAATCTAGAGTTTGGTTACTGTTCTTACTTTGCTTCTTTTGCCTGCTCATGTTGCCAGTAAATTACTTGATTATTTTTTTTAGCTCTGTGGTACTCTGCTTTCAGAAGGGAAAGCTGTGTCCCAAATCACTGGGGTTTTTGCAGCTACCAGAGCAATTGGGAGGCCACCATTATTTTGCAGCTCCCACCAGCTTTGGCTCACTGAAAATGCACCCCAGGACCACTGCCCAAGACCACAATCCTGATCCAGGCCACTCAATGCAAGAGCACTTAGCCTTTGAACAATTGCTTGGCCCCCCTACAGTCTGCATGCTGGGAGCTCTGAAGTGGCCACGTAGAGGTGGCTGCAGGGTCTCCACTTCTACCACTTCCTTGCCCTGGAGACAGTTCGGCCAGACTCTTTTCTCCCCCAAATTTAGCTCAGTTGCACTGACCTTTCACTTTGTCCTTGTTTCTTATGGATTGATAATTCTGGAAAATGCAACAGCTGCCACCGATCCACTCTCAAATAAGGCTCCACCTGTGACTTGTCCTGGCCACCCCAGGGCCAAGTCATGGTTTCAGGCTGGCCTGGTTTCGGCTCCCAGCATGTTGTGATAAGCCTTTCCTTCAGAGCTGCCTTCAGTGGGAGATGTGTTTTTCTGTATTTTTGTGAATTTTGGAACCCTAAAATTTGTTTAGAATCACATTTTATGGGTATTTGAGGTGGCTACATGGGAGCTGCAGAACCTTGTTGCTTCTATGCTGCCATCTTGCCAGTGAATTCTTTCAAATTCAATTTTGCCATCTGGTTCTAAAATATCTGGGAAATTTTCCTTGAAAATTTCTTGAAGATGATTTCTAGGTTCTTTTTTTGACCATGGCTTTCAGGTAGTCTAATAATTTTTAAATTATTTCCTCTGGACCTATTTTCCAGGTCAGTTGTTTTTTCACATTGCCTTCTAATCTTTTTCATTTGTTTGGTTCTGTTTAATAATATCTTGATTTCTCATAAAGTTATTAGCTTCCATTTGTTCCAGTCTAATTCTGAAGGAGTTATTCTCTTCAGCAAGCTTTTGAATTTTTTTTTCCATCTGGCAAATTTGACTTTTTAAGGCATTCTTCTCCTCATTGGCTTTTTGGGCCTTATTTGCCATTTGAGTTAATCTATTTTTTAAGGTGTTGTTTTCTTCAGTAAGTCTGTTGATTTTTTTTCATTATTTTCTTGCCTCATTTTCATTTCTCTTTCCAATTTTTCCTCCAATTCTCTTACTTGATTTTCAAAATCCTTTTTGACCTCCTCCAAGGCCTATAACCAGTTCAGTTTTTCTTGAAAGCTTTTGGTGCAGGACTTCTGACTTCATTGTCTTCCTCCTCATCCTGTTGTACAGAAGATAAGAACGACCCAAGACCTGGGTTCAAGGTAAATTTAGATACGGATTTATTGGTCAAGCGCATGACTGTTAGAGTATTCAGTACTCAAATTGGCAGTAATTACTGGAACACAGATCTTGGTTATAAAGGCTAAAACCACAAAATTATAATAGGGAGGGGAGCTAGCAGAAGCTATGATGTACAGAAGCAAAGAATAGCCATTTTTAAATCTGTGATTCAGCAGAGTATGGCGCATGACCCAGGGTTGCAATCTTCCTGTGAAGTGAGGGTCTTTCCCAGAACTGGGTAGAAGGTATAGGGTAGAAGGTCATGGGATGAGGGGGACTGGAATTCCCCAGGCTGTCAGAGCTGATGCAGGGGGCTGGAATTCAGAACAGGCTAGGGTCATGTTCTGGGTGAAAGGGGGGCTTGATGCCCTGCTTGGTCAGCAGGGCAGGAGAGGATGGTAACTAGATAAGATCCTTGCTCCATACTGATCCTGGTACACTGTAATGATTCAAGGAGAAAATATGAAATCCTGATTAGGGGAGACAGAGTCAGGGAACACCTTGAGCCATATGCCCAGAAATGCCTTAAGCTGTTTCGAGCTAAAATATAAAACAGGGACAAAGACATAAATACAAGAGGGGCTTAATGATGGGCCACAAGTCAGGTGGAGTGTAGTAACCTGGGATTTGAGTTTCGGTACAACAATCCATGCTTTGATCCTTTTTCTCCCCCAAAAATGGAATCTAAAGTTGGATGGCTATGCTTGCTTTGCTTCCTTTGCTTGCTCCTGTTGTCACTCAATTACTTGTCTGTTGAGCTCTTTGCCACAGAGGAACTCTGCCTTTAGAGGGGAGAACTTTGTCTAAAATCTCTGGGGTTTTCACAACTGCTGGAGCTATTAGGGGGTGCTGTCTCTACAGCCCCCACCAACTCTGGCTTACTGGTCACACACCTCAGGACTACCACCCAAGTTTGTGATCCAGATCCAAGCAGGTTAAAGCAAGAGCTATTACCCCTCGCTTTGCCCCCGCTATGATCTGTAGGCCAGGAGCTCTGAAGCATCCACATGGAGGTGGCTGCATGGCTGCTGTGTCTCCACTTCTTCTTACTCTGGGGATCGAGGACAGACCACTCTCCCTCCCTCCAGTTATAAGAGAGTTTCACTGACCTTTTACTTTGTATTTGGCATATATGGGTTGATATTTCTGTAAAATGTCATAGCTACTGTTGATCCACTCTCCTGAAGTCCTCTGGAGTAGCTGCTGATCATGGCCACCCTTTGGCTAAAACTACGGGCTTACACAGGTCTGGGCTTATTTCCCAGTGTGCTGTGAAAGACCCTTCCTGTCAGCCTGCTGGGTTGCCTTCAGTGGGAGATCTGTTTATCTCTGTCACTTTGTGGATTCTGGAGCTCTAAGATTTGTTTAGAGTCATATTTTATAGGTATTTGAGGTGGATATGGGGTGAACCCCAGAGTTTTCATGCTTCTATGCTGCCATCTTGGCTCCACCCCAAGCCTAGATGTCTTGAAACAGAATTTCAAGTCAGTGGACTTCAGTGACAGTGAATAAAAGGGAGGAGATTCTATCTCCTAAGGTCCTCACAGGGAATGCATATACCCAAAGTTCAATATCCAAAATTTTGGTTTCATCCTGAGTGGTCACTTACTACCTAGATCACAAGAAGAAAGTCACTTAAACATGTTCAGTCTTAGTCTCTCGATCTCCAAAATGAGGATGGGGGTGGATTAGATAATCTCAAACTCCCTACTATCTCTACATTTATAATCCTATGATCCAATGGCAAATAGAACTCAATGCTATTTTAAAATCAACTAAGTTATTTGAGAATATTATATAATAATTTTACCTGGAGCCCACAAATTATCAACAATGCTATTTCCATGAAGAGATAGCATTTTGGAGTGCATGTAACTTGATATTATAATCAAGGATTTTCCCTAGATAAAACAAAGAATGAGAAGTAATTTGCTTTGAACACATACTAATTCCTACACATTCTTCCTTCCTGATTTTGATGGTCTCCCACAGCTAGGTTGTCCTTGCTGTGGTGTCCTAAATCAACCATCCCTGTTTTCAATTGTCTGTCATTTTGGAAGGATCTCATTAGTTAATTCATACTAAGATGTTAATGTATAATCTTTCCCAGAGTAATTGATATTTAATAGGAGGCAATACCTTTACTCCAAAACAGTGGTTTTTGTGGATGATTTTTGTCATCAGTGGCAGAAATGGGATTGAGATATTTGTGGGGTAAAAGACCCTTTATGGTATCCCTCATCTATTTTATTCATAAGCACACATGGTATGTAGGAAATAATGTAATAACAGATATTTGGAGTTAATGAAATTTTAGGCTACTTTATATTATGTCAGGTGACAATACCTACTAGCAAAATGTGATTTACAGGCCAGGACTATTAGGCATTATAATTATTCAGGCAAAAAGAATTAAGGAAAAGGAACACAGTTCTGGCTATTTTAAATGTGGCAGATGATTCCTTTGTCTAGCTTCTTTCTGCATCCCACAAAGAAATTGATTAGGAGTAGAGAAAGTCTTAACAGAAGCGAGAACTTGAAGGTTAGAAGGGACTAGAAGGGAGTGGTCTGGGGTCAGATAGTTACCTATAGATAGCACTTAACCTAATAAATATTGCTTATGCCAATATATAGAACTATGCTATAATGCCAATTTATCACATGGCTGATTCAACATCCTTTAAAATTCTTTCCTCTCCACATGTTTCTAACTTCAATTATTGGAAGAGTTTTTTTTTAAAGACAAATGCATTATAAGTACATAATTTTTATAATTACAATTAATGAGAGACCTAAATTTTCAGTAATCTCACACATAGAACCACAAAGATAAGATAGACCCAGAGGTTATCTCATGCATCCTATACTCGAAGAATGAATCTTGACAAGTGGCTATTCAATCTACACTTGGAGACTTTCAGTGACAAGGAATTCATCCCCTTCAGGAAGTGCAATCATTTTGGATAGTCTTGATAAGGATGATTTTTTTTCTTGTGCTAAAATCCTTCTTTCAAAAATTTCTACTCATTGTCCATATTCTGCCCTCTTGGAACACAATAATATTGATCTAATTGCAGTTGTTAACTGTAACGCTTTATATATTGTAATATACTGATCTTAAATTGATGGTATTTATTTTAATGCAGTGTATCTGCAGTATTAAGGCTAAAAAAGACCAGTTTCTAGAAATGAAAATCATACATCTTTGCTTTAAGTATCATTTACCTTTCTGTGAATGCACTACAACTTAACAAGTTCCACACCTTATTCCCCCTTAACATGTGACAAGCGGAGTGGAACCAATGCTCCAGATGCTATCTGAACAGGGAAGAGTACAGTGTAACTATCATTTCAGGCTATTTTATGGGGTTCCAACACATTAGATTATGTATCTTCCTCTGAACCTAATCCATGATTTTCTTGGTCCATGTCTTTCCTCATACCAGTCTCTCTGCCTAGCACAACTTTTCCTGGAAATAATATAATATAATACTGAAATCCTACCCATTGCCAGTTGGATGTAAATTCTCCTTTTCCTGAACCCATATTTCATTATATTTAGGAACTAATTATATTTTAGATTTTCATATCTCCCTTAATAGATTATAAAATCTTGAAGGCAAGGACAATTTCTTTACATATATTTGCACTTCCTTCAGCACATAGTGTTCTTGAGGACAGCAAGTGTTTTATTTTTTTTTTAATCTTCCCAATATCTATCATCCTGCTTTATATATAGTAGATACTTAGCATTTTAAAAATTGAATCAATTATAAAGGAGAATTTGTTCAATACAAATCCATTTTACATCCACATGAGCTTGAACATTTCACAAAGAGGATGCTTGTATTTGTCCATTAGTTCCAATTCTTACTTGGGGAGTTAGGTGGTCCAGTGATAGAGTGTTGGGCCTAGAATCAGGAGGACTCATTTTACTGAGTTCAAATCT
The DNA here is from genome assembly GCA_028627135.1 of Pseudochirops cupreus. Lineage (NCBI taxonomy): Eukaryota > Metazoa > Chordata > Mammalia > Diprotodontia > Pseudocheiridae > Pseudochirops > Pseudochirops cupreus. The sequence goes on along the minus strand of CM053581.1, from coordinate 356,308,783 downwards.
GGCCTCAGATACTTACTAGCTCTGTATCCCTGGTTAAGACACTTACCCATACTTGCCTTACTTTCCTAATCTGTAAAATGAGCTGGAAAATAACTGTTAAACCATTCTAATATTTCTTCCAAGAAAACACTATAAATGTAGTCATAATGAATTGGACATGACTGGAAAGAAAGATTATCTTTTTTTTTTAAACTATAGAGCAACTTGACTCAAACTTACTTCTTCCCAAATGGTACATCCTGAATAATTTATGCTATAATTCAAACCTATGATCAATTTGTTCAAATTATGTTTTGCTAATATTTATGTAACACTTTATGGAAGCAAACACTAGAACAAAAGGAGATACTTAGCAATTGAGGAATGGCTATCCAACTTGTGGTACATGAATGTAACGAAATATTGCTGTCTTAAAAGAAATGATTAGTATGATAAATATAGAGAAGCATTGGGAAACTTACATGAACTGGTATGGAGTGAAGTATGGTAAATCAGAAAAAGAATATACATATACTTTTACACCAATGAAAATGGAAGCAAGAATAATGTAGTGGAAGGTGAATGTTGTAAAATTTTAATTACCAAGCTTAGAAAGAAAGAAGAGAAATGATAAAAACATCTCCCTTCTTTGCTGATGAGGACTATGTTGTAAATGATTGCTGCCTTGGTTTCTTTTTTCTGATTTTTTTCCAACTTCATACACACACACATACACACACATGCACTCTCACACCTGTGTGTATTTGTATTTATACACATACATACGCACATTTGGTGCATAATTTTCTGAAGGGAATGACCAAAGCATAATATTTGGAAATGTATGTGATATAAAATATAGCAAGATTTTTTAGAAATTGCATTCTATTTGGAACTGGAGCCTTTTCCTACCATTTACTAGGATGGTACTTATTGTTTTTTTTTTTTAAATTATTATTTCTTTAAATTTCACTGGGCAATACTCAAAACTCCGGACTCATAGAAATAACTATAGATGCCAATGGGATTCTCATTTGTATGCAAAGAATGGACAAGAAAAAAACATACTATCTGATAAGCATTTATCAAATGCCTATTATGTACAATGGACTATGTTATATGTTGGGAAAACAAAGACAAAATGTGAAACTTTCTCTGCTGTCAATGGACTTAAATTCTACAGACAAAAAAGTTAATAGAGCTGAAAATTTAGTTGAGGGAAGTAACATAGATCCCTTTTGGCCTCCATACAACTTAATATGTATTAACCAGGTTTGATGTAATTTTCTCCAGTGAAACTTAACCTCAAAGGGGGATTAGGAAGAGGAGTTTATGAATTTATGACTTATTTGCTAAGTAGATGTAAATAGTAAGTGTGTCCATATTTTAAGGAAAATGGACCAGTTATATAATAGGGCAATGATTCTAGTGCCTTCAAGACTCTCAGTAAATATGAGGGGGGGAAAGAGTACAGAATTGGGCCCTTGGATATTTTGGAATTTACTATTCTTTTTATTTTTCTCTTACAATTAGGGAAAAAAAAACAAAATAAAACAAAAAAAAACCCCCTACTGATTTCTAGATTCAAAAATGTCTGATGCAAGGGTCCTGGGAAAGCACTGTTCATCTTCCTAATAACAAATCAAGTCAAAGTTATAATGAAGACACTGATAGATCTTAAAGAATAACTTTTAAACTTGATTAAACACTTAATAAAAATGTAGAGGAAAGTCTTTTATTTGAATCCAGGTTAAACATTTCATTTATCTTTATGCAAGTTAATGGATAAAATATTAAGTATGCATTTAACTTTATAATTCCTTAAAATAGAATATAGAGATTAGAATTCTCTTTCATATGTTTCATATTTGGATAAAGAATATATGTCCCCAATGAACTTTTTTTTTACTCAGAAATCCACTAGATGGCATTAAAAACTGTGTTGTTTTCAATAATGCCTTGATTAAACACTTAATAAAAATATAGAATATGGCACTTGTTCCTAATTTCCTTCCCATAATCTGAGATGAGACTATTTATAAGCGGATATTTTTCCCTACAGCTTTTGTTTGATGATTTTTGTAAATGGAAACTTCATCTCTTTGGGGTTTATTAAACTTTTTTAAAAATATTCATAATTAGAACATTTATTCATGGTTAGCTATTCATAGCTGTTATGCCTAAAAGAAAAGAAAGGAAGTGTTAAGTAATGGATAGAAAACAAGTCTTGGAATGAGGAAGGCATCATTTCTAGTTTGGCCCTTGACAAAAATGGTGCTACCATGGAAAATACATTTAAGTTCTCAGGGTCTCTAGACAACTCTAAGAACTGCGTTATAGAGGAGTTGTAGACCTGAATTGCTGGAATTTCCATTATGGGTCTCTCCTACTCCACTTCCCAAAAGTAGATTTAAGACTTGTTGAAATCCTTATAATTTGTTTTTTCTAAAATTTATTTTTGATATTTTTATATCACCTTTATTTTAAAACATATCTTGCTCTTCTCTCTTACTCAACAAATCATCCCTTGTAATAAAGTATTAAAGGAGAGAGAGAGAGAGAGAGAGAGAGAGAGAGAGAGAGAGAGAGAGAGAGAGTGAGAGAGATTATACAGCTCAACAAAGTCTGACATACTCCCTCTCTCTCTCTCTCTCTCTCTCTCTCTCTCTCTCTCACACGCACACACACACACACACACACACACACACACACTAAGCAGGGATAAGAAGTTATAAAACATTCCTTTCCTTTTTTTCTTTTATTTTAATTTTCCATTTTCATTTTATAGTCATTTTGTGTAAAAATTTCCTGATTTCACTTATTTCATGCTGTTTCATTTAATACACCTTTCCTATGTTGCTCCAAATTCTTCACATCCATATTTTTATAGAGCAGTAATGCCCCATTACATTTATATACAACAACTTTTTTAGCCATTAAACAATCAATACAAATCATATTTGTTTCCAGTTTTTTGCACTATTAAATATGTTCATTAAATTTCCCTGAGACTCTTAAATTTTGATTATTTTCTTCAAAATCCATGTAAAATAGTGATTTTGACAAACTTTGAAAAGATGAAAATGAAAAGAAAAGCCTCAGCAAGAATGTAATTGTTTATTAATATGGGTTTAGCTACTTAAATAGATGCTGTCTTGGCACAGAGATCAGCAAAATAGAGTAATTTCTCAATTCTGGGAGAACTTTTATTATTTGAACTGATCTTTTATACAGAAGGGAGAGGGCAAGCATGGAGGTTAGGATGGTAGTGGAACATCATTAGGGAAAGTGTAGTACATTTGTAATTAGGTGAATTAAAATTCTGCCACTTCTTAGTGATACAATGATAGCAGTTGATTAATTTGTGTTTTAATTCCCTCATGTCTAAAATGGAACAATTTGTCTGGATGGGCCCTGTCAGTCAGGGATAACAAGGATGTTTTCAGGGGGGGAAAAAAAAGAAACCTCAGGAAGAGTTACATGAACTGATGCAAAGTAAAATTACATGAATTGGGAACATATTATAAACAGTAACAGCAATATTCTTTGATGATCAAGTGTGAATGACTTACCTATTCTTAACAGTAGAGATCTAAAGAACTTATGAAGAAAAAATTCTCCCCATCTCTACAGAAAAAACAAAAAAGCTAATGTAGTTCAAATTCAGATGTTGGAATCCCTTTTTTAAGCTTTATTATTCTTGGGTTTGGTTTGGTTTTGTTTTTTGGTCTCAGTTTTCTTTTGCAACATGGCTAATATGAAAATGTTTTGCATGACTGCAAATACACAAACTATATCAAATTGCTTGCCCTTTCAAGAATTTGGAAGTCAAAATTTAAAAAAGATAATTTTTATGTTTTTGTTTACATATAAAGGGAAAAATAAAAATAAGCAATGTATGCACTCTAAAAAAAGGAATTACTGCCCAGTTTAATCACCTCTTAGCACATACTGACCACAGGGAAACACAAAGTGGGTGGTCAGGAGTTAAGGTATACTAAGAGAATACATATGTGTCAAATTAAATGTAAACAGTGACAGCACAGGAGGAAAATGTGTATAGAAGAAAAATATAAGCAATATGTTATAGTTGGCTCACAAAAGCTCATGCAGATACTTGGATACCCAACAGTTCTGCAGAATGTAATCATTGCAAAGTTTCTGATCCATTTTGAAGTGGATCTGAAAAAATGATGTGGCAAATTGATCCACCTCTCTATCGAGGTAGACGACAATTACAGCAAATGTTGAAATGGGTATCATGTTTGTTTTCAGTGGTGATTATTTCTAAATGGAATTTCAGTCCTTATTTTCTTAATTAGTGGTTTCTGGACTTGTCTTTTTGGTTAAACTGAGATGTTTTTCTTGATGTCAGCTAACTTTAACATTAGGGAAAATACTGATTTTTATGTATTTCTTGATGATAATGCCATACTTTTGTATAGCCCTTTACCATTTTTGTTATTTGTCATATATACTTATCTGGGTACATCATTTTTACTTTTCTAGTAAGAGGTTCCCTTATCTATAAAATGAGAAAGTTTAAAATAAATGGGTTCCATAGGTTCTTAATATATGTAATCTCTAGGCTTCCCTACAGTTCTTAATATATGATTCTGTGATCTTTATTGAAACACTATAACATAGATTGGGTAGAAATTGCCCCATCTCGCCAACGAGTGATTTGAGACTCAAATGACTTGTTTAATGTCATGATATTACTAAGTGCTAGGAACCAAGACAAGAATTCTTTTCTTGTGACATTTTATCCAATAACTTTCATTTTCTTAGGATTTTAGTATATCGCAGGGGTCTACAAACAATGTCCCATAGACCAAATTTAGCCCATCGTCTGTTATTATGCAGCCATCAGTTTGCAGGCCATACAAAAATAGTCAGCAGGCTGTATTTGGTCCAGGGAGCAGTTTGCTGCCTTCTGTCATATGGCATTAGAAAACAAAATTTGGCTTAATGGAAATACTTGCTTTAGCCACAGAGTTCCTAGATTCATATCCTAAGTAATTCTGCTCCTGCAAAGCTGTGAGATCAAATAATGAGCAAGTATTTATGAAGTATTATATTCTAGGCAATGCAAAAATAAAGCCAAGAAAGGAAGCAACCCTATTCCTTGAGGGAATTATATTTCATCAGACAGAACATGTGTTTGCACGCACAAAATATGGATGACAGAAGTACAATGTGGGTGGGGTTGGTAGTAGCAACTCTAGAGATCAGAAAAAAAGGTCTTATGTAGAAGGTGTCATTTGAATGGACTTTTGTAAGATACTAGAGACTGTAAGAGTAAAAGGTGAAGAAGGAATTGATTCAAGGGAGAAAATAATGCATACGTACAGAGATAGGAGATGGAGTGCAAAGTGTAATGGCATCAAGAAAACAAGTTGAATTTAAGAAAAACCTGAAAAGATTTACATGAATTGATGCAGAATGAAGTGAGTAGACCCAGAAAAACATTGTACACAGTAACAGAAATTTTGTATTATGAACAAATGTAAATGACTTAGCTATTCTCAACAATGGTGATTCAAGACACTCTCAAAGGATTCATGTTGAAAAATGCTATCTGCCTCCAGAGAAAAAGGTGATGGAATCCAATTTGAATTTTCTTGGAAAAGATACTGGAATGGTTTGCCATTTCCTTCTACAGCTCATTTTATAGATGAGGAAACTGAGGCAAACACAGTTAAGTGACTTGCCCATGGTCACAAATCTATTACATGTCCGGGACTGGATCTGAAGCCAGGTCTTCCTGATTCCAAGCTCAGTGCTCTATCCATGCCACCTAGCTGATCTTTTAAAACCTATGATTCTAGAATTATTGGAATGAATTGAGATAAGATCTATTGTGAGAAGGATTATGTTTGAAAAATACCGTTTTATCCTAAAGAGTTACTTCACTTATCCTTTAAAGAAAAGTAGAGAAAAAAATGCCTCCATACCTTCTCCCATCTTTGAATGCAACTGGATCAGTACTGTTCAGATTTTCTTTGCTCAAGTTCCTTACCAGGGTCAGATGCTCCCAGTTGAAGGCATGACTCAAGGAAGGAATAAAGCTCTGTAAAAGGGAAAATAAGAATTATATTTAACACAATGCCTTTCACTGCACATAGTATGGCCACTGAATAATACAGCCATATTTGAAAGAGATCTGAGTCCATTTAATCCAACTCTAATTTTACAGAAGAGGAAACTGAGATACAGGGAAGTTCCAAGACACATGAAGTTCCAACTTCATGCAGTAGGTGTCTGAAGCAGGATTTGAAATTGGATCTTTGGAAAACAATTAGTTTTCTACTGCTACTCTACTTTATTCATATATATCTATATGTACATAAATATAGAGACAGGTATAGATATAGATATAAACATATGCACATATAAATGTAACTGAATGAATGTCTTTTGGGGGGAGTGGGGTGGGGGTTATTTAGCACTTTTTAGTTTACCTCATCTCCTGGGAGCCAGATTTCAAAGAAAAGGCTATTGCATGTGGTTGAGCTTTTCTCACCAGCTGTATGGAACTGGAACAGTAAAGTCTAATTCTAATCACTTCAGAAACCCCAGGAGGGTTGACTTGCCCTGGAACCTAAGCAGATACATTTTTATACACCTGCATGAGGTCAAAAAGAATAATTGCATGCCTGGAAATATAGTGTAGAAATTCTAAAGTTCCAAAGGCATTTATATTACTTTTTTCCCTGGAAAATAAATGATTAAAAAAAAACTTTTTTTTTTAAGATATAGTGGTCAAAATCATGGGAAAATAGGTGAATATATTAGCATGGAACTCGATATTTAGAAAATGGATTCTTAATGTTTTCCCTATTGTAGGAAAGACATTAATAGGACCAGGGGCAGATTCTCTACATATGTTTGCAATATTCTGTTATCAACACATCTGTATTAAATCTTTCTCTAATCTAAATCAGTCATTCATGAGCAGCAGATATCATAATAACTCATACTAAAAATAGGAAATTCAGGTATTGCTTATGGCACTTTCTACTACAGTAATGACAAAAGGGAAAAGAGTAAACAGGGAAATAATTAAATTGAAATATTCTTTAACTTTTACATTGTCTTTTCTATCAGTTTATTTTGACTTTCCTTTTCTTATTCCTTTAAACATTAAAATATGAATATTGTCACATGCAAAAGAATGAAAAAGAGGATTGTATAGAAAACCATGAATCTTCACCATGCACAACTTATTTCTTTAAAAAAACAAGATATTTAATTTAAAATGATGCCCTGTTTCTCTGTGTTCCTTTTGGACTTTTACTCTCTGTTTTATGGTTTAATTTTTTGTTTTCATTCATTGTCTTTTATTTCTTTTTGCATGAAAATCATTAACCATTAACTTCCCCTGTGTTTAGAACTCCCTCCACTCCCCAAATACCCAAAAGCCTTCTCTTATTTTAATAAATCATTACATCTATACAAAACATATTCACATGTAAATCGTATTTTAAAATGTCTCCTTTCATATCTTTAGTTCAGTAATTCTGCCTCAAACCAAGAAGTATAATTTATCATCAGTCTTCCACAATAATTGTTAAGTATGTTAGGATGAGTTATTGAATATTTCAAAATTGTTTGGTTTTACATTTTCTCTAATCATTGTTAAATTTCTCATTCTGGTACTTCTCACTGAATGATTATACTATCATTTGTGCAATAGTTTCAACATTGTTAGCAACCTACTTTATCCAAGTTCTTTTGACCACACATAATGATGCCATCAATGATTGTGTGCATTTAAACTTTTCCCTCTGTTTTTGATTTTGGGGGGTCGTATGCCTTTTAGTGATATCACTGAGATACAGGAAATACATAAGTCAGGGGAATAATATTTTATTATAAAACTAATGGTTGGGACTAAGACATATCTTTGAAGTTTTTATGCATAGATGCAGAGTGATATAAGCAGAACCAGAATAATGCATTTAAAAATTATTAAGGAAAATATAAATCATAACAGCTTTGAAAGTTATCACACATGCTTCCCCAGGGTTCAAAATTAGCACCTTCTCCTGCTATGGTTCAGACAATGCATTGACTTGGAGTAGACAAAGGCATACGTAAAGTGCTTGGTCTTGTTTTCTTCCTACATAGTGACCTATGACCTGGTGTTATGGCATTTTGTTGCTCTGACAAGCCATGGCATTGGATTCCACTGTCTTCAGATACCATACACTGGAGCTTAAGTTGACTTCTCCTTCCATGACACATGCCTTCTTCAAAAGTCTGTCCTTCTTCATATACAGTCCTGGCATGGTGTTTCTGTTTAGTTTCATTGATCAGAGTTATATGTTGTGTGTGCACTGATTGATCTTGTTGAGTGGTTAAGGTATAGCTTAGTTGCTTTAAGAATTTGATGGTCACCGTCTTACCTGGGATTTCTACATTGTATATGTGTAAATATTTATTAAATAAATATAAAATCAGTTATGTTAATATGATAATGTTAATAACTTAGCACAATGGATTTGGAATGAGAGGGCTTGTTTTCAGATTCTGACTATGCAATTATCTACTTGTGTAACCTTAGGTCGAGAATCTACCCTCTCTGTTTCTATTGTTTTTTGATCTGTAAAATAAGTGAGTTCAATTAAGTGACCGCTAAGATTCCCTCAAGTTCTAAATCCATGATCTTATCACCTAAAAAAAATGCCCGTATATTTTAACATTTATTTTTGCCATTTGACAACAGAAAATATGTAATTTCTCTTTTAATTTAGGCAAAGATTAGTCAAGTAGAATTCTTCATTTCTACCATCCTGTAGGAAAAAAATAATCTTTCGTCATGATATGTGCCAAATGGGGAGCAAAGTCAGCATTAGTTATCAGTTATGCAACAAGAATTTGGCAGACTGTAGGATCCATGACTCTGTATGACTTACTTCCATTGCTTATTGCTAAAGAATAAAGGCAATTTTTGATGACCCACAGGGGCATCCATCCATGAAGCTGATGATGGTGTTATTATGCTTGGAGTTTGTAGTTTTGTGATTGAATTTAAATTTCACTGCTTCAGAAAAGCTTATTCAAGTTTTTTTTTCCCTTCTTTTTTTTCCTGATTACCAGATATAATGTAAGAATAGCTTACAGAAATAGCGTCTGGTATTGAGAATGAATTAATATCCATAAACAATACAAAGATAGCTATGGTCTGAAAACAACAATTCTGGGACCTAGTTCTAAAAATTAATGATAATTAACCTAGAAATGTCACTCTTAGGCATATATCCAAAAAATGTTAAAGAATAAAGGAAAGGTATGCTATTTAACAATTATTAATTGTGGCATATTTTGTTTTGGTCATAAAGAAATAAAAAACAATAATTGTCTATTAAGTGAGAAATTGCTAATCACATTTTGGTTTATAGATTCAATATGATATTACCAGTGTATGTGACATGAAGAATATGAGGAATTCAGAGAAGTGGGTAAATTTGTAGGAAGCCAGATTATTTTATTCATATCATCTGTCCGGGGAACAAACAATCATAATATTTAAGATTTACTGTGCAAATTTCACCTTTTCAGTCAACTGGATTTTTAGAAATGCTTAAGAAAACTTTTATTGCAAATGATAACAATAACTCCCATTTCCATTGTATTTAAAATTTTATAAACTGGTCACTCAAAAGAACCTTCTTAGGGTCTATGAAAGTATCTTTAAGCCCATTTTGGAAACCACATGGCAGAGTTTGAAGCAAACTCACAGACCATCTTGTTCAGTACATAGCTGGAGAAAAAAAGAAAAGCAAAAAGAATGATTCCTTCTACAACAGTGAAATCAAACAATTAAAAATGGGAGCCACAAATCTATACATAAAGATCATTGTGGGCTCCATATTGAATTAGTTTTGCAATGATATACTATTTATACTTTATTATATTTTTATTTTGTTAAATATTTTGCAATTACATTTTAATCCATTTTTGGCCACACTTCGGGCCACATGAGGCCCCGCTCAGCAAGTTGTTGAAATCCAGTCTTTGTTTAAAGACCTCAAGTGACAAAGAATCCATCCATTACTTGTAAAGATAGCTCATTCTTTTTTCTTTTTTTTAGACAACTTAACTGTCAGGAAGTTATTATTTATGCAACTTTATTTCTTATCAATTCTTGGTTGATTTTTTGGAGGGAGAGACCTATGTCTCTCTATGTGGTACATGTAAGCAAGAATGATTCCCAATTGTCTGAAAGACTGAAAAAGATATTGACATGGCACAGTGAGGGGATGGATTTCAGTAAAGGAATGAGGAAAGGTAATTGTGAGACATGCATATTAAATTTTAAATGACAGAAAGGGTATCTCCTTGGAGCCACAGCTGTGTCCCTGGATTCATGTCACCTAGAACCTCAGAGATTTTTGAAAATTGGTTCCTTTTGGTGAGATGATTATTTTTCTTCTCAAGGAAGACTTCTTGATCCCAGCCAAAGAGCTCATTCACTCATGCATTAATTTATTTTCCACCTGTTGTTCTGGATTACTTATTTTCATTAAATGAATCTTTACTAAATAAATGTTGAATGGCCATTTATCTTAATTAATTCCTTCACTTTCCTGAGGATAATTACCATTTAAAAACGGAGGTAAGAATATTTCCATTGAGTCATTCCTTCATTCATTTCAAGAACAATTAAGTACATATTAGATGCCATGTATTATGGTAGACCCTGGGGAAACAAAGACAAAAACCTAACAATTCCTGCCCTCAAATACTTTATATTCTTTAGTTGAGAAAGCATTACATAAAGAGAGGATGAAATCCTGAATATATACAAAATATATATACTGAGAAGGGGGTGACTCTTGAAATTGAAGGTGGAAGTTTTGACATCAATAATAATAAGAGCTACCATTTGTATAGTGTTTTAAGGTTTGCACAACACTTCTCATGTATTCTCTTATTTGATTCTCACAAAAGCTTCCTGAGCTAGGTGTCACTATTATTCCAACTTTATGAAAAAGGACTCTAATGCTAAGAGGTCTTTTGACTTACCTAGATTCATAGTACTTATAAGGTAGGATTTAAACTCAGTTTTTCCAGAATTAAAGTACAAACCTTTATCCATATGGTACCTTCTTTCCTAGGAAATGGCCTAGGAAATAGAGCCTTGGAGGGCCCTGGGAGTTCTACAAGGAAAAATGTTATGGTAGACCTTCCCGAGCATGAGAGAGAGTCTATAGAAGGGCACCAAGCAGGTGATGGAATTTACATGGGCATATTTGACTATCACATCAAATGTGTGAAGGACATTAATGTTGAATATAATTGGAAAGTCAAGAAGACCAGAGAAATTCTGAATATGTAACATGAAATTATTTTGGAGGGGATGTAGAAAAAAATGGCAGGACAAAGTAGTCAATTGTGTCAAATGCTGTTGATGGGGCAAGAAGGATATGAGAACTGAGCAAAGGCCTCCTGATCTGCCACTTAAGAGATCATTACTGGCCTTGGAGGGAGCAGTTTGACTTGAGTGACCGGTCAGAATGCAAAGGGTTGAGAACTGAATAGTGAGTGTGAAAGAAGTCAATAAGACAGAAGCAGATGAATCCTCAATGTTGTGTCCAATTTAATAACTTTGCATACGAGAAAAGGGACTCTGAGAAAGGTTGAATGGTCTAGAATGGATCACACATGTAATATTTGGCAGCTCTGTTGCTACAAACTCAGTTTCTTGATCCATAGTCTAGTGTTCTAGTTCTATGAAATTTATCGTGTGCTTGTTAAATGCATGTCTCTGTAATTGGTTAATGTTAAAATTTAGTAATATGTCTTTTAGACAAAAATGGTTCCTGCCATCAATGAACTTATGTTCTATTATAGCTACAGAAGAAATATATAAACGTGCATGTGCATCTCCCCCTCTCCCCAGAATTTAACATCAATGAAGGTGACATTAGCAGGTGTGATTACCTGACAAATTTGAATTTAAGTTAATAAATGAAGAACACATTGCAAAAGAATATCGAGTCTGGAGTCTGAAGAATTGGCTTCAAATCCTGCCAATGATGTATATGGACTATGTGACTTTAGACAACTGACTACTCTAGATCTTTGTTTTATCATTTATAAAATGAGAAAACATTGGTTGGGTCTGATGACCTTGGATATCCTTTCAAATATAGTTCTATGATCCTAAGTATTACATAGCTTATATTTGTACATGGCAATCAGAAAATGAAATCAGAATCTTTATGAGCATACACAATATACTTAGACTGATGATAATTAAACCCCACGTAGTATATTAAGTAACATTATATACAATATATATATATATATATATATATATGTATATTATTTTTGCTTTTTGGACGGGGGAGGGCAGGGCAATTGTGGTTAAGTGACTTGCCCAAGGTCACGTTGCTAGTAAGTGTTAGGTGTCTAAGACTGGATTTGAACTCAGGTCCTCCCAACTCCAGGGCCAGTGCTCTATTCACTCCACCACCTAGCCACCCCAATGCAATATAATATTAATGATAATTAACCCAGAAATATTACTCTTAGCGATATACATAAAATGTTAAAGAATTAAAGACTAATATTCAGCAAAATATTAATTATATAATTTATTTTGGTTTCGGTCATAAAGAAATGAAAACAATATTTATTGGTTGAGGAATTGCTAAATACATTTAGGTGCATAAATTCAATGTGATATTACCACTTCATATGCCATTTATATGAGGAATTCAGAGATATGCAGTGTAGAACAATTATAATATTCATTATTAAAGTAAAATCAATCATGTTATATTATATCTTGCACATGGGATTCTGATTAAATGAAAATACTCTCCGAATGTTTCCTATCTGCTTAGTTCATAGTGAGGAAAGACTTTTTTAAACTGGTATTTGAGTCACAACTGAGCTCTGAAGCTCAGAGCTGTGAAAGTCTCCAAAGAGTTAAATATGGTCTCTTTCCATCCTGGCTACTTTCTAATTGGGAGAATATAATGGCTGTAAATCTGCACATGGACAGAGTGCCAGTGGCCTGCTCTTACCAGCCAGTTGAGATAAAACCATGAGTGTATCATTCTGTCATTGTTTCTATTCCTGTTGACTATATTTTTTTCTACATGGATTAGAGAAGGAACAGACTAGTTTACCGTATGAACTCAGGGAGGTCCACAAAATACCTGAAGCTTACGAATTAGAAAAGTGAAGTTCACTGAGGGCCAAAACCTTGATCTACCTTCTAGATCCAGCCCTCCCATGGAAACCAATGTGCTATTCTTCCAAAAGTTAGACCAATTCTGGGAGTGACCTTGATTGAGCAAACATTTTGAAGCAACTACTATAAGTCTGAAGCCATTTTGCCCAGGAATTAAGGCAGTGTAAGGGGAAATGTGCCATAGTTTCAAGAATTGTTCAGTTATTCTATTCTTATTATATCTTCTCAGGAAATATTACTTTATAAAAGTTAATGAATGCTAACTGGATAAATTATTCTAGGTTACTATTCACTATATCAATAAAATGATAGTTTCTTCACAAAGGGAATGATGAATACCATGAGTTAGGTGGGAACCAGATAATTTTCAAAATGAAGAGGGACAGAGAGAGTCAGAGACAGAGAGAGAGACAGACAGACAGAGAGACAGAGAGAGACAGAAACAGAGAAAGAGAGAGACAGAGAAGGAGTGAAGGAGGGAGAGAGAGGAAGAGAAAGAGAAAGAGAGAAGACTAGAGAGAGGGAGAGAGAGAGAGAGATTCCTAAATATCACTGGCTATAGATATTATACATAATACACCTGAATGGAGGTTCTTGCCAATGGAATTAGTCATTCAGCTTTATCTGTAGGACTCTTAAGGGAAGATGTAACAAATGGGACTTCGTCCTTGCATATTTATTTATTTCTAGCTCAGAAGCCTAAAGAAAATGTTTCATCATATAAGCAGACAACAAATAATCAGAAACTACCTGCGTATACTTTGATATCTACAGGGTGAATTATATTAGTTTGAATTATATTATTGAATGTGTTACTCATGTCCATAAAAGCTGGGATTTCATTGACCACTTCTCCATTACATATTTACATAGATTTCTTGGTCACAAAGTGTTGTCAGTTCCGTTATCCCTTTTCAACATTTCTGGGTTGAGATGTCAAGAAATGCTTCAAGAAAGAGGTGGAAAACAAACAAAAGGAAGCAAGGGGAGAGGTGGGCAGGTGGGAAACATAACTAACATTGAGACATGGTGGATAAGTCAGACAAGTCCCAGAACAGTGTAGTCAGATGAGGAATGAAATTACCTTCCTGATATCCCTCATTAAATGGGGATTTTGAGTTCCTGTTGCCCTTTCTTTCTCCGTTCATTATGATTCAATCAGCTAACATTTATTAACTACCTACTGTTTTCCAGGAACTGTTAGCTACTGGGTATGTGAGTACAATAAATAAGGTAATCCATCACACAGGTAGCTTACCAGATCCAGATGCCAAGGGAACAGGGGATGTTTAAAATGTAAGACTGTGTAAGGTCTTGTATTAGAAGGAAAACAAAAGAGAAGCCTCCTATTTTAGCTAAGCTTTCCTTCCACTGAATTATGTCTAAAGGTTGGAATGAGCATAACTTGTTCTTAAGCCATTATTAATTGATTGGGGGCAGATGAGTTATTAGGAGAATGATATGAAATAAAATTGGAAAGCTAATGGATATTTCTGAATGTTGATTTAAGGAATTTGGATTTTTTTGTGATAAAGAATATTTCGGCATTTTTTGTTTTGAGCGTATTTGTTGGGAAGAAATAATGTTGTTGTGGTATAGATAATGATTGTAAAGACCTGTGATTTACTCATTGTGGGTGGTTGAGGCAGCAGGGGACCACCTAGGACCACACACCACACTAACCAGACAGTGTGGGGGTATGAAGGATTCAAGAATCAAATAAGACCTAAAATTTCAGAAAGCAATTTGAGTTCTGACAGTGTACTAACCCCTGACCTGTAACACCTTTGTCTTCAGCATATTCCTTTGACTTTGAACTCTGACTAGAAATTCATTCACCCACTCATTTCAGGTTTTGGGAATCAACACCCTGAAGTCAGCCTGCTAACAGACTACTATGGCCACCATTGGGTTACATCTGCTCTTTCTATCTCAGCCTTTCTCCTTTTTGCTCCCAGTAGGAATTATCCTTCCTGTAATAACTGTGCTTCCTCTCTGCTCTGCTGAATTTTCCTGCCTATTGGCACTTATTAGTCCTGGGGCCAAGCAGCACATGCTGATGATATTGACACCTTATTTGTATGTAGAAATTAGCTATTTCTCAAAGTGGATAGACACATGCTAATCTCATCTCTGAGTATAATAGCCCACTGTGGGATAGATGGTCTACATATCAACATTTTCATCTTGCAAATACTAAAATGAAAACATCAAAAGGTAAATGAATTTCCATAGCCAACTAAACAGTCAGGAATCAAGGGACCTCCAGAAGCCAAAGGAACTGGGTAAAGCAAGCCAAATAAGTGTGAGGTGCCAAGAGAAAGGAAAAACAGCACACCTTGTAGCTTGGTTAATCAGTGGGAAGTGATGAACTGAATCTTGGTTTCAGAACAAGCACTACTTCCATTAGAATTTGTAGAAAAGTGGATTGGACTAGAATCCTTCTAACTTCTTTGCACTTAAATCTATGAGTCTTGATAATCCATGTACTTTTGTTGGGCTTTAGGGTTGAAAGCAGCTCTACTTACATAGAGTTTGCCAAAATGCAAACATTTAAAAAAAGAGATTTTGATATAAAATCACTGTCACTGGTCTTAAGGATCACCACTGTAGTTATCATTTTAAGACATCAACTTTATCACTTTAGCTTCTATTCCTCTCTCCTCATCCCCATTCCAAAACATGAATAATTTGCTTATTATATTGGTTGAATGTCTTTGTCTACCCACCTTTGGACGATGGTATATGACAAACAAGTTTCAATGGTCATTCACTTTAATCCCCTTATTTTATAGATTAGGAAACTGAAGAGTCAAGAAGTGAAGTGACTTGTCCAAGGTCATGGACATTGTAGGTGTTAGAGACTACTCTTTTGAGTGTAAATTCCAAATTGAAATATTTCTTCCACTAAGCCTTCTCAATTCCTTATGTCCACACACAGAATCACAGAAGTTGAGTTAGAATTGACTAAGTATCTATCTGTTCAGATACATTCATAAGAGAATCCTCATTATATCAAATATGACAATTAGTTCTCCTTTCTCTAATTGATAACCTCTAAGGAAGGGGAGTGTACCACCATTCTAAGTAAGACTTTCAATTTATGAACAACTCAAGTTGATAAGAAATCTTCTTGAAACCAATCCTAAATTTGCCTCCTTGCAGCTTACATTAATTGTTTCTAGTTTTTGGCTCTAGGGCCCAAAAGAAAAAAAATATATTTGAACATTGATATCTTGTTTCTCCTGAGAATTCTTTTTCTCTAGGTTAAAAAAAAAAGATTACCCTCGTATATATATGCATATGAATACACATCTGAGTGTGTGTATATAAATGTACATAGAGGGCACAGGAGCAATTGAATAGGAAGGGATGATATTTTAAAAGGTGAAATTGTGAGGTGGGAAGAGGAATAGATTGAGAGGAGACAGGAAGAGACAAAATGGAGTTAATTATCTCTTATAGAAGAGGCAAGGGATAACTGTTATAATGTAGGGGAAGAACAGGAAGGCAAAATGGAATGGGTCAAACTTAGTCTCATTGAATTTGGCTTAGGGAAGGAATGACATACACTCTAAATTGGGAATCTTGTCCTACAGGAGAGTAGGGGAGATGGAAATAAGAGAAGAGATGATGGAGAGAAGGGTAGGGTTGGGGGAAGGGTTGTTAGAAGCAC
>CM053581.1:356281157-356291415 GCA_028627135.1 Pseudochirops cupreus | reverse complement strand
TCCAGCCACCCCCGGGGCTCAGCCAGGGCTTCAGGCCAGGCTGGTTTTAGTTGCAGTGCTGATGTGGTTCCTTGTAGCTGAGCTGACTTTAGTGGAAAGTATATGTGTGTGCTTTTTGGAGTTCTAGGATTAGTTTACAGTCATATTTTATGGGTATTTTTGGGTGGCTATGTGAGAGCTGTGATATGTTGTTGCTCCTACGCTGCCATCTTGGCTCTGCCCCTAGGGGTTATTCTTTTTAAAGAGATGGCTGTTTTCTTTTTTTTATTCTTTATTGCAAAGATTTGGTCTCCTTTAAGGGAGAAGGAAGGGTGCAGTTAGAAATGATTATGATACAAATAAATAAAGCTTAAATAAGTACTATATACATATATTACATATACATATATACATACATTATATATATGTTTACACAAAAAAAGAGATTATTTTATTTGAAAAATAAAAGCAGAGACTAGTGTTTTTAAAAGAAATGCTTTATCCCAATAGGCACCGTAGGTTTTTACCAACATATCTAGGGCAGCTAGGTGGTATAATATTTCAGGTCTACAGTCTAAGAAGATTCATCTTCCTGAGCTCAACTCTGGTCTCAGAAACTTAATTGGTGTATGACCCTGGGCAAGTCACTTTATCCTGTTTGCTTCAGTTTTCTCATCTGTGTAATAAAATGGAGAAGGAAATTGTAAAACCGCTCCAGTATCTTTGCCAAAAAAATGAGGTCACAAAATCATACACAACTGAAAAATATTCAACAACACCACCACCAATGTCTAGTACATTTCTCAGAGTTTTTCCAAGTAAGGAACAGTGAACTTGTTGACTCTTATTCTATTCTTCCTCAAAAGAATTAAAAATAATACAGAATTGAAAAGAATTAAAGGACATTTCATAAAGTATCCATTTTGAGTTGGTGTAATATGGAATCTATTCCAGATATTATAGGATGTGAGATGCAGAATTGGAGGGAAACTTGTTAAAAATATAGTTCAATCTCCTAATTTTACAGATGAGGAAACTAAGGCACCAAGAAGGGATGAAAATTACCCCAGAAGACACAGAGAGTAAGTGGCAAATTGGGGATTTGAACCTAGATCTTCTTCCTCCATATCTACCTTTAACGGTTCTGTGTTTCAACTTGTTATAAGTAATTGAATACAAAGAGAATATGAAAAAAGAAGCATCCCAGATTCATTGGATGCATATATTGGTTATGCCTCAATTGAATGTACTTTTATGAGGAGATATGATTTATATTTGGTCACAGAGACAGACAGATGGTTAAAACATACACATAAGTATAAATAATTAGTCATGTATAATAAGGAAAGGCAGAGAGAGCTTAAATTACTGTTTATTCATTCTATATACTGTAGTGAGTTATAGAAAAAAGATAAAGGACTATGGAAATAAGGTACAATGAAATTTCATGGAGAGTTAAGTATTTATTCAAAACATCTGTTTCTGCCATCTCTCTCTCCCTCTCCCTCTCCATATATATGAATATGTGGATATATGTATATATGTGTGCATATGTGTTTGTGTACATCCTTTAGCAGACATCCTAGAATGTATTTGTATACACACATACACAGATATACAATACACACATATATGTAAATATGTATGTGAGTATATATCTACATACATACACACAAACACATATATATGTATGAATATACACACACACATACACATAATTCAAACCTTTTGCTGACTGCATTATATCTCATTTAAAAAAAACAAAAACAAAACAGTCTGAACCTGTGCTTTTATTCATCCTGGAAAGTCTTAGTGAGGAAATTCCCTCTGCCCATACAGTTCAACACTAGAAGTACAATTTATTCTCTTAGGGACTTATCTTTATCCCATAAATTAAAAATAAAAGAATTTTTAATGAGAAATTAAGTGATTTGTCAAAGGTCAAGGAACCAGTATTGTGAACAGTAGGATTTGAATACAGGTCTTTTTATTTTCTACCCTCTACATCATTGTTCTTTTCAACCAGATGACTAAGACGAGGCAAAAGGTTCACTCAGCGTATTTAGTCTTTCATTGTTTTATTTTGTTTTTCTTTCAAAAAAGAATTTTTAAAAAATAGGGCCCAGACTTATGATTTCTCTGGTTTAGGGCACTACCAATGGAGGAAATTCTCTACCAATGTAGACTGAAATCTTTTCTGTAACTTCTGATATTAGAAAGTTGCCTAGTGCGGGTCACATAGACAATATACAAAAGAGGCTAGACTTGACTACGGGCATCACTGGAAATTATCAAGACCATCTCTCTATTCATTGTTCCACGCTCTCTTTACTAAGAAATCACAACAGCAACAACAAAACATTGACCAGCCAGTATGTCTTCCTTAGGCTTTGTATCACTTGAAACTTATCAAACAGGCATCCCTAAATATATCCAATGAAATAATTTTAACTTAAAACTTTAAAGAACTATGTTTTCATATGGACATCATCTGCAATAACATGAATCATAAGAACTTATTAGAAGGTTTTTAAGTGTTTGTATGTTCAAGCAGTCATGATTAGACTCTTTGAATTTGGCTGAATTAATCACCCTGTGACATGTAATGTGGCCCATACTCAAAGACTCCCTAGTTTGATTGATTGCCTTAGAGCCTGAAAATATATTTTGCTTTTAGACTCTAGGAAGGAAGCTTTTCAGAGGAACAGAATGATAATAGAAACCCAAGTACATAAACACATCCAGAAAGAAGTATAACTCTCTAATATTTGGAATCAGAGGGCCTGGGTTCAAATCTTGCTTTGGATAATTATAATTCTTGCAACTTTGCCCAACACATAACATCTGTGGATCTCAATTTCTGCATCTGTGAATCAAGAGTCTCAGATTAGATGGTCCTTGAGGGTTTTTTTGCCCCAAATTTTTAAGTTTTCATGCATGCTTAGGGATATTGCTGTTATATATTGATCTATTTTCTATAATTAATTAGTCAGATTTTGATGTTTAGGGTTTTTTTGGGGTTTTTTTGGTGCTTTTTGTCTTTTTTCCACCACAGTAGTTACTCACTGTAACCCCCATAGACTGTTCCTTTGTAAAAATAAAATGATCAAACAAAACTGATCAACATAGAAACCAAATCTAAACCAAATCTATACATATTCAATTTTCTGCTTTCCACACTGGTAGCCTTGCACTTCTTTACCAAGAAGAGATAAATAAGTTTTAGCATTTATCCTCTGGATTCAAGATTTTCATCTGTATTTTTTTCTTCACTCTCAGTCCTCACAGAAACAAAACTCAAATGACAGCCCTTCCATTTAAGTCTCATTGGCTCCCTATAATCTCTCTTACAGTGACTTTTGAAGAAGCTATCCTGTATCCTTTCTTCTCAAGATATGTAACTCCAACTCTTCCCCCTATGAACACACACACACACACACACACACACACACACACACACACAATCTTTCATCAGATGACTTCACTTCCTCCTTTTCTGAGAAAATAAATCCATGTGTCTTTTACAGAGTGTATTCATCATCCATCTCCCACACTTCAAAACCTCTCTATGACCTCATCTTTTCTCTCCTGCTTTTCTCCATCTGCAGTGGTAGAAGAGCACTCACTTTGCCATCTTGCTGAGACTAAGGGCTTCAGTTTGACCCTTCATGTAATTTTCTCCTGCTTAATTCATCTTTTTCCTAACTTCCTCTCATTGAGAGTTCTTTCTACTGGCTACAAATATTTTCTAGTCTCCTGTATCCTAAAATAAAACACAGTCCTCCCCTAAATCCTTCATTGTCATGCTATCATAGGATCACAGATTTTAGTCTTGAAATAAACAAAAAGGTCATCTAATTCCACTGTCTCATCTTACATATAAGGAAAGTGGCAACAAGTTATTTGTTTTATACTTGATGCTCTTCCCATTTGTATTGTTGTGGTCATTCATCATAGTATTTTCCAGGTTTGAACATTTAATTTTCCATCAGTTTGCATAAATTTTTTCATACTTCTTTGTTACCATCATGTTTGTCATGTCTCAAAGCATAATATATGCATATATATACAGATATATTATTACCATAAGTTATATTCACATAAAACGAATTGTTTGGCCATTCCCCCAATCAATTGACCTCTACATTTTCTAATTCTCTGCTAGCACAAAATCTCTGGCTATAAATATTTTGGTATGTATGTGGCTTTTATCTTTGTCATTGACTTTATCATCTATTTGCAGAATCTCAGGGTCAAAGAGTATAGATTTTATAGTCAATTTATACACATAACTCTAAGTCACCTTCCAGAGTTGTTGGACCAACACACAGTTCCATCAACAATACTGTTGACATGATAATATCTCATAATAATAATCTTTTTTTATGCCATCCTTAAGAGTTTATGGTATTTCTTTCTTTTTTATGCCCATTTGTATATTTATTCTCCCTCTTCTTACCTTATGTCACAATGTTTTGAGACTCAGTAATGTGTCTCTTATTAAAGGATGAAGACACATTGAAAGCAACTCAACAAGAAACGGTTTGCTGCCAAATAATGGATTTATTTAATCTTAACCACTCAGAAGATGGTTTATTAGAGGGAAGATGATTTAAATCTCTCTTTTTTCTCCTTTTCTCCCTAACTGTTCCTTGGGCCAAGGCCATTCATTCATAGTTTTCCTTTTGTTACCTATGAACACCAGAGCTTTGTTTTTTTCTTTGATGTTATTCCCTCCTTTTTATCTACCTTCCTTAGGCTTCACATCTATTCACATTATTTAAAGCATTACCTTCAGACATATAATTCCAAAATCTTTATATCCCAGTCACTATATCAAGATCCAGTCCTACAATCACATCTGCCTGTTCAAATCGACATAGATACCCACATACCCACAGCACCTTAAATTCAGTAAGTCCTAAAAGGAGTTTATCATATTCCTCTTTCCAAAAGAAACCTGTGCATCATTCATTTTCACTATTTCTGTTGATATCTCCCTATTACTCGAGCTTGAAATGCAAGTATTTTTTTTAACTCTTTTATTCTAACATCTAATCAGCTGCCAATTTCTATTAGATCTCCATTCATAAAAACACTGACATCTATTCCTTTCCATATACACACTGCCATTTTCTTATTTCAGGTCTTCATCACCTCTTGCCTAGATTAATATAATAAAAGTCTCCTAACTTCTCTCCAGTCTCTCTCTTCTCCATGAATAAAGCATACAATTTCTATTCCAATCCTCTTAAGCAGAGGAGTGACAATATCACACACACACTCACTCACACACACACACACACACACACACACACATCACCACCTTTGGTGGTACCTTAATTTCTCTTCAATAAAATACAAATTTATCATCCTGGTATTTAAGGACCCCCACAATTTGTCTCCATCTTACCATTCTAGCTTTATTTCATAAAGCTCCCCTTTGTACAATGTATTACTTGGTTTTCAATCTGACTCAAAAACGTTTATCCTCGTGTGATTGTATTCTCCTATATTCTGTCTTTTATGCCTAGAGTGCACTGTATTCTCATCTCTTTCTATGTGCTAAAATTGTTCTCTTTTCTCAAGGCTCAGTTAAGTTGCAACATCTTTCATGTATTCACTCTTCATGCTTTCAAATTGAAAGTTACCTTTTCCTCAACAT
Organism: Pseudochirops cupreus; assembly: GCA_028627135.1. NCBI lineage: Eukaryota > Metazoa > Chordata > Mammalia > Diprotodontia > Pseudocheiridae > Pseudochirops > Pseudochirops cupreus. The sequence goes on along the minus strand of CM053581.1, from coordinate 356,285,771 downwards.
ATTTTTTCTAGGACACTTGTTCTGTACACCTCCATTGATCTATCAAAATATTTCATATTTCTTTATATACATATCAAGCCCAAATACTACACTAGCCACTAGCTCCTTCAGGTAGTGCCTATAACATTTTTTATTTTCTTCTTTTGCATTCTCAGGACCCAGTACAGTACCTCACACATAGAGGGTTTGTTTAATTAAGTTGTTAAACATTTTTCACCATTACTGCAAGGGACAATCCTTAAACACTGCAAGAAACATGCACATCTCCAATAACTGAGAAAGCATCTCTTCTAAATAATATATGACATCATCAAGCCAGGGTAGAGGTGATTTACTTCCCCTAAACAGACTAAATAACTAATATACCTTGGTAAATTTGATGTAGACATCAAGCAAAAGCAGAGGATGATGACAATTTAATCCTGTGCCTCTATAAACAAAATATATCTAGCTGGATAGTATTTGACTCTGTGCAATGGAAAAGAGTTATCACATTTCAACAGATCCCGGTATCTATCCTACTTCAAACAAATACACATTCTTTATTCTATTTCTCTGAGCATCCTAATTTGAATGTCTAACTGAACAAAAACTACATTACTTAAAAGCTGACTTGTACCAATTTCTTTTCTTTCGTTACTAGCTTTGTTCTGCTGAGAGAAAACATTTGTCCCATGAAAATGCAGAAAAAGGAATTCATTCTATTTATGAGATCATTTCCCCCAAAGGAGTTCAGAATTTAAAATTAAAAAGTCTTCTCAAGAAAATCAGGTTAATGTCAAAACATTTAATTTAACAGAATTCTTATTCAATACGCATTCTTTCCCTAAAAGAGAAATATTGCTTTTTAACTTTTAAACTCTGTTGACTTATGTTTCAAAATCCTGTGTGTAGGATTCATAAATTTACTTTGGTTATGACAGGTTTCATCTAATTTTATTCCCATTGACTAGCACTGTGTCCTCAGCCCGCTTCCCCCCACCCTTTATAATTAAGATTACTGATTCACTAAGAATGTAATGTCTTCTCATAATGTCACCTCAACTCCACTGCACACAAAAGTTCTTACATAGTACATAGTGAAAGTGGGCACAAGTATAATTTAATGATAGAATGATAAATAATAAAATTGGATATTTTAAATATTTGATCAATTTTTCTTGCAGTTCTAGGACTGACTTATCTTGATTTGGTTTGTTATAAGACAATTGGTCCATTCCCCAATTGATAAATGCTCAAAATATATGAAGAGGCAGTTTTCAAAGGCAGAAATTAAAGCTTTCTATAATCATAAGAAATGCTCAAAATCACTATTTATTAGAGAAATGAAAATCAAAACAACTCTTAGGTACTGCTTACACTTATCAGATTGGCTAATATGACAAAACAGAAAAATTACACATGTTGGAGAAGATGTGGGAAAATTGGTACACTAATGCATTCTTGGTGGAATTGTGAAGTGATCCAATCATTCCAGAGAGCACCCAAAGGGCTATAAAAATCTGCCTATCTTGTAACCCAACTACACCACTTCTAGATCTGTATCTCAAAGAGATCATACAAATATGGAAAGGACCCCCTGTACAAAAATATTTTAGCTCTTTTAGCTCTTTTAGCCAAAGAATTAGAAATTGAGGGGATTCCCATTAGTTAGGGAATGGATGAACAAGTTGTGGTATATGAATGTAATGGAATACTGTTGCACTGTAAGAAAGGATGGTCAGGCAGACCAGGAAAAAAAATGGAAATACTTGAATGAACTGATGCTGAGTGAAATGAGCAGAACCAAAATATTGTACACAGTAACAGCTGCAATGTGCAATGACTAACTTTGATAGACTCATCTCTCCTTAGTCATGCAAGGATACAAGATAACTCCAAAGAACTCATGATAGAAAATGCTTCCCACATCCAGAAAAAAAGAACTCTGGAGTCTGAATGTAAATTGAAGCATATCATTTTCTCTTTTTTCCCTTTTTTTGTTTCTTCTTTCTCATCATGTTTTCTTCCATTGTTTCTAATTCTTCTTTGTAACATGATTAATGGGAAAATAGGTTCAATATGAATGTATACATAGAGCCTATATCAAATGACAGGCCATCTTGGCAGGGAGGGGAGAGATAGGGAGAAAATTTATAACTCAAAATTTTGTGGAAGTGAATCTTGAAAACTAAAAATAAATAAATAAATCATTGGAGGCAAAATTAATCCCCTACCTTTCCAAATCAATGATACATAGGATCTCTAAAGAGTAAACAATAGAACATTTAAGTAAGTGAACCCTGAAGAAGAAGCAAACAATTTGCTACAAGACAGAGATATTTAATGACATTTAGAAAGGTGATGGATGTTGGTGTAAATTTCTTTTTCAATGCAACTATGGGAATTCACCAAAAATGACTTCTTTACAATGACAATACAAACTTCTGACAAATATAAGACATGTATCACTCCTTTAAAATGGATGGAATCAGATCAGATCAACTCTCCTGGCTGAATTAGGTTTTCCATGATACCAGGTCACGTATGCTTCCTAAATCCAAACTTCACTAAAAAAAAAAAAAATGAGAGAGATTAATAATTCAAAGAAGAACAAAAGAAAAAAAAACTTTTGATGTCTACTGTTACGTTTTCCAGGAATAAAGTATGAAGGGAGCGAGACTAGAAGACTTAAGCATCTTTAAGAATTTCTGATCTATATAGATCCTATGCAATGCCCTTCTTCCCTCATATATTATTGAAAATCTCCTCATCGGCAACCCCTGAAAAATAAAGGCAGTATCACATGGCCTTCCTGGTAAATGGTTTTCCAAACCCGCTGGCCAGAAGAGAAGTTGCAGTTTTATAAGTGACAAGTTACCTTTAAGTCAAGCAAATCTAACCCAGATAAGAGTTAAAGGACATATCCCAGTTGTCCCCACACCTTCACTCACTGTTTATGCTTCCCCATATCTTTTCAGCCGTCTTATGAGTTGACTTCCTTTCTTAGAATATATGGTCCCACAGGAAAAGAACTGTCTTGCTTCCTTACATTTGTATCTCAAATACTTAGCATGGTCCCTGGTATATAGTAAGAGCTTAATCAATGTGTTACTCATCTTTTTGTACTCCAGTTATGGCATGTAGCTGCTTATTTTCTCAAGACTTAGCTTTCCCGAGCTAAACAGAAGAGAGGTGAATTGTTTTGCTACTTTCCCCCTTCGAAATAGCCAGTAGGCAACAATGTGTTGTGTGATAGTTTCCATGATGTCTGAAAAGGCAGGATCCTTGTATTTGGGGCATCAGCAAAAGATATGTAATGCCCTACCTCTGTTTAATTTTTAGATAATGTGCTTTTACAGCTGTGATGGAAGTCCAGAGTGATATGGCAGAAAAAACTTTGACTTTAGAGTCTTGGAACCTGATTTAATATTCTGTCCCTGATATATACTACCTATGGGACCTTTGGAAGGGTGTTTAATTTCTCTTGGGCAAATAACTTTTTTGGGGGAGAGGGGTTGTATGTATTAGAAGCTCTCATCGAGTGTCTGAAAAATTGTAAGCATTTAATAAATGTTTATTATTGAACTGACTGATTTCTTTGGGTCTCAGTTCATCTATCTGTAAAATGGAAAAGGTGGACTATGTGATTTTTGATATGACTTTCAGATATAAATATATAATCTTTGAATTTATTGAGAATGGACATATTTGTATTTCTAGCATATCTATATGTGTGCCATACTGCTTCCTTTTTGTTTTTTTGGCCAACCTTCCTCCTAATATAATTTTTTTCCCCTTATCAACATGGCTTCTATTTTTCATTTGATGATTTATTTTCTTCTTTTTTTTTCTTTTAGCTCCTGTTGCTAACACTACAATTTCAGAAACTCTGGCCAAAAACAAGACTATGGAACTTAGAAATTTTACCAGTCCTGCGAGAATGGGATGAGGTCATTTCCCTGTTGTGGTTCTGAAATTCCAGTTAGACAAACTACTTGTGCGACAAAGACATTTCAGTATTATCAGACAATAGCAAGCTACCTAAATGAACAGATGTCAGAGGGAACAATGCATGTTCTTTGTTATACTTCTAAATCACCTGAATCTTACTGTTGACATAATAAAACAGTGGCATTGAGAAACATTTCATTTAGTTAAAATAATTGAAAAAATGTGGTGAGCAAAAATCTACTCAAAATAGTAGGTGTTCCTGTTTATTCTGCTCCCATCCTCAGTGATCCCCTATGGGAGCAAAAGATTCTATCTCCCCTGCTCCACCTCCCATAGACCCTTGTTCTTTTCCTGTCTGTCTGGAAAAAAACTTTCAATGTTTGAAAACATCATTTCATCCCTTTGGGGGAAAGAAGTAAGCAGCCAACTTGTATTAAAGCCAATTCCTTTCAAAAATGACTATAATAACCTCTTTCTTGTGATTTAACTGGAGTTCATGGAGGCAAACTAATCTAGTGGGAATTAACTCCAACTTTGCCACTCACAACTTTGACAAATCACTTAACCTCTGTGTGTCAGTTTCCCCACATGTAATGAGGGGATAAAAGTACTACCTTTTCCTTGCTAGGATGTTAAAGATAAATGCAATCATTCAAAGCAAGGTTTGAGACAATATGACTA
>CM053581.1:356199363-356281057 GCA_028627135.1 Pseudochirops cupreus | reverse complement strand
AGAAAGAAAGAAAGAAAGAAAAAGGAAGGAAGGAAGGAAGGAAGGAAGGAAGGAAGAAAGAAAGAAAGAAAGAAAGAAAGAAAGAAAGAAAGAAAGAAAGAAAGAAAGAGGGAGGGAGGGAGGGAAGGAAGGAAGGAAGAGAGAAAAAAGAAAGGGAAAGAAAGAAAAGAAATGAAGGAAAAGAAGGAGGAAGAAGAGGTAGTGAGCAAGCAAGGGAGGGAGAAAAAAGGGGTGAGAAAAGGAAGGAAGGAGGCAGAAATGGAAAAAAGGAAGACATTTTAGTCTTTATGTATTTTAAGCACATCTAACTTTTGATTTAAAATGTCATTATTTGGCTTCTATATCTCAGTTATACAATGTGAGCATTTCAGGAAAGTCACATACTCTTAAAGGGATGATGCTTGGTCTCAGTCGGCAGCATTTAAAATAGTGAGTCAAAAGTTAAAAGCTGTTCAAAAAGAAATGGCCTAATATTTAGATAGTAATATTATTATAAATAATATAATATTAATAATATAAATAATAAATATTCTTTAAATAATATTTAGAGTATGAGAACAGTTGTGGCACAAGTGAATAGCCTACACAGGTGAATGTTTGCAAGGGTCTCTATTTTGAATTCACAAGTCCTCCTGAGAGGAAACTTATATAGAACAGACAAATGTGTAGAAGACTTGAATTTGAGTCCCGCTCTGAACATTCACAGTTTTTATGTCCACTGACAAATCCCTTAATCTCTCAATGTTCAGAACCAGTACCTAATCAAATCCAAAAATATAAATCCTATGGGAATATGAAGAAAGAAATAAAACAACCCTTACCTTTAATGAGTTTTTAGCCTAAAAGTATCTCTAAAACAAATTTATTGATAACTTGTACTCATAAATGCAGGTAATTTTCTAACTGGGGGCAGCCTTTCTTGATCAAATCACAGGTCTTAAAGAACAAGAACAAACAAAACATTTTAGAGATTGGAAGTTGTTGGTAGTAAGGGAACTGTAAAATGGAAAGATAACACTGGCACAGGAGGGTAGGGACCAGATTATGGTGCACTTAAATGATAAATTGATGAATTTGGATTTGAACCTATACACAAGAGGGAGCTTCTGTAAATTCTTGGGTAGGGAAAGGATATGATAAAAGTTGGGTTTTAAAAATTGAGTGTGGCAGTGACATATAGTTTGGACCAAAAGAGAAAAAAAGATAGAAGAAAACAATGGCAATTGCCATAATCCAAGCATAGACTTCAAAAGGGTGCTTAGGGATGGAAACAGAAATTTAAAAAAATTCAACTCTAAACTCTTCTAATAATAATTGTTTATATATATATATATATATATGTATATATATATATATATATACACATATGTGTGTGTGTGTGTGTGTGTGTGTGTGTGTGTGTACACACACACATTTCATTATCCCCACTTTACTGATGAGAAATTCAAAGGTTGGAAAATTTAAGTGGTAGTCCCAGATCAACAGACCTAGCAAGTTTCAGAGGTAAGATTTGAGCTTAGGTCTTTCTCAATCCTTCCCAGTCCTTTATCCATGTTATAGAAGGGAAAATAAGCTGCTTTACAACTGGGACAGTGAAATACTTGGAAAATGTTAATTTATTTTAGAGTTCTATTATTATAAAATTGATAGTTAATAATAACAATGGTGATAATACCAAAATGTTTATATACCATTAAGGCTTATCATACGGTAACAGGATGTCCCTCTGTTAACTAGTATTATCAGTTCATGATTGATATCAATTGCTTTCCAAACTTTTCAGTGCTAGATGAATCTAAAGTGTCATCATCATCATCACTATCATCATCATCCATTTCCTGAGTAACCTACATTATTCTTTTCTTCCATCCTTGATCATCATTGAAAATATGTTGAAGCCTATCATATGTGTCCATATTGACTATCAGACTACCTATAACTTCAGACTTTTATTGATCAAAATCATACAGCATCACCATGAGAAATTTTGTGTTAAAAATATTGGGTTCTTGTAGCAGAGAGGAATATGAAATTTTTTTAAAAAGATATGGCTCATACTTTAAATTCTAGATATCATACTTACCTGGAATATAATCCAAGAAGATAAAAAGTAGATATAAAAAAATACATGTACAAAACTATATATAACAATACTTTTTATAGTAGTAAATACATGGAAATAAAACATATGCTCAATGATCAGGGAATAACTAAACAAATTGGATTACATGTGGGTAATGGATTATTGCTACCCCATAAGAATTTATGAATGGGAAAAAATATTGAAAAACATTTAAAAAGTCTCAGATCTAGGGGTGGCTAGGTGGTACAGTGAATAGAACACTGGCCCTGGAATCACGAGGAACTGAGTTCAAATCCAGAATCAGACTGTATAATTTTAAGCAAAGAAGTATTTAGCACCTTGATTCAGTTCAAGTTTCTTTTGAGCCTTGTCCATGATCATACCAAGTCTTTGGTAAGAAAAAGAACTTGTGAAACTCACAGTGGGAGGAACTTATTGATTCAACAGAAAGGAGCAGAACAATGAGGAGCTAATGATGACATATAAGAACTAGCCCAAGCTGGAAAGAGCAGAACTGAGAAGGGGAATGGTTGTGGAGGCTGGCACTCTGTTTATCTGTTGGGTCTGTGTTGATTTTTGCTTGTGATACTTTGTAGAATATCCCTGGGACTTTACCGGAAACCCTTAAAGAGGATTTTCTTCTTTTCATTTTACAGAAGTCCTGGAGGAGGGTTTCAGAGGTCCTGGGACAATACTGATGATTTGTGTTGAGTTTCACACCTTGTTGGTGGGTCTGTATTGATTTCACAGGCAGATACTGAATTGATGATGGTGTTGGCAATGTGGATGAATGTTGTTTTGACTCTGTTAAGCTTTGACTTCCCAGAAACAGAAACAGTGAAGGACTTGATGTGCACTGGACACAGGGAGATTCAATGGAACTGGATGAGGAACTGGATGAGGAGCTAGATAAGGAGCTGAGAGCTGCCTACCTGTGAAACCAGGTGACACTTGGGTAGATTTAGGAAGGAGCTGGACCCATGGGAGAGGAACCATGGAATCTGAGAGCCAGCCTTGAGTCAAGATGAAAAGATTTCTCCTAGGGTATTTAATGCTGACTGAGAAGATCATGATTTACTGTGGCCTAGAGGTGGAAGACCTTTGTATTCTGTACCTTTTATACATCTTAAGGATGATTGAATTAAGGATGATTAGAAACATCTCTAATCAAGAAGAAAGAAGACTTTTTGACTGAGAGATTAAAACAATGTGTCCTAGGGGTGGAGAACTTTTAACTTTGTGTCCCTTAAGGAGGATTTCTCCTTAAGGCTGCTTTAGTTAAGAACCTACTGAACAATATGTTTTGTTTAAAACTATCTGGCCACTTTGGTGAAAAGTATGTGACCACTTTAGTGGTAAGTTGTTATAACATTGTGAATGTTGTACTTTGATTTCTGGAAATGTTTTCTTTTAGATTATTACTGAATAAATAGAGAGTTCACTATACTATGCTGTAATGCCAAGCAAAAGCAACTTCCAGGTTTGGATTACTAGCATAGCAAACTCCATTTATTCAGTGACAGATTAAGGCAAAACATTCACAGAAAATCAAAATATAGCCTAACTCAATAATTTAGTAAATCCTCCATTCAATTGCAAAGTACCAAGGTCCAAGTATGCCACCCCTGCCCAGTACATTAATCAAAGTAGCCCACCTCTGGATAGTACATTCTTTTAGTCAATCACAAAGCCTCAAATGAAGATTAGTTTCCAATCATAAACAAAGTACATTCATTTGGTCAGTCACAGAGCACAAAAAAGTAAAAAGTTTCCCATCCCTGGATCACAACTGAATTACAATACATCCATTAATGCCAAACACTTTTCTCAAAAGGTTCAGTGGAGAGCACAAAAGACCATCTACTTTCAAGCTACAACAAGGTTAAGATATCATCACAGCAATTAATACCCAAGGAGAGGTCTTTTTCTTCATCTTGATATAAGGCAAGTTCTTAGCAATCTCTGCTCCTGCAGAGATAAAGCTTAACAAAGCCACAATGTACATTGCCAGTGTTCTCATTAATTCACTCTCTGCCTGAAGAACAGTCCTAGAACATCAGCAAGACCCTCTTCCAGGATTTCTGTAAACATACAACAAGAAAATTCTTCTTCAGGGCTTCTGAACCAACAGCAAGATTCCAGGACCTCTGCAACAACAGCACTGTCCTTCAACAGCAGATGAATCTGGCAAAACAACATCAAGACAGACACACAAAATGCTGGCATCACAACCATGCCTCATCAGTCCTTGGCAGCTCTGGGTAGCAGTTCTCATAAGTCCTGGGCAACTCCAACTGGCCATCAGCAGACTTCTCTCAGCAACTCTATCCCCCTGCAATTCTTCTCTCTCTGCTTCCATGATACTGCTCCCCAAAAGTTCTTCTGCCACTCTCTGCTTGGGCTTTCTCTCTAAATCCATAGCACCAGCACCTCCCAGTTCAGCCCTCTCTCTTCACATCAACAAGTCCATCCCAAAAGTGGGATTCACAAACTCTGGGTTTCAACATTCAACCTGAAAACCAAGCCAATACAGGGGGATCTTTAAAATCTATTACCATTATATACATAATCAGAACTTTAAAGTTATTCACAGTAGCAGTCCTCTGGAGAGCTCCTCATGGTTAGCTTTACAGACACTTAACATTTACTAGTAATGTGACCTTAGGCAAGTCACTTAACCCCAATTGCCCTGCCCTAACCCCTCCAAAGAGCAAAAAATAAATAATCTCAGATGTAATGAAATATTGGAGTATAAGACTTAAAATACCCTCTTTCCAACACCTCTTTAAAGTACATAGTTTGAGGTTGTTGTTGTTGTTTTTTTTCTTTTCTCCAAGTTGCAGATAAAGAAAGTGAGGCTCAAAGAAAGTAAATTACTTGGGTATCCATGGTCATTCATCTAGTGTCAAAATCTAAAGTTCAGTCTGGATCTCCTATATCCATTTGAGCCTTATTTTTACTACATCAGAGTGCCTTTCAAATACAAGCAATAAAATTAGAGTAATAAACAGGGACAAATTTGTCATTCTCATACAAGATATTAGTGTCTGAACAATATATTTTTACTGCCCTTTGTGAACCATCAATTTTCCATGCAATACTATGTTGATTCAGACACATATCATCAATGCCAGCTTTTCTTTGAAGTGTATCAATTCAAGAAAACTGAAAAGAAATATTAGGATTTTCAAAATTCTGAGATATACAAATAAAACATAATAATATTCTGAAATTTGGAAATAAATCTATGCATAATTGAAAGTTTCTAAGAAGAAGAAAAGGAAGAAGAGAAGAATGATAAGAATGGACAATCATATAGCTCTTCAAGGTATACAAAGTGCTTTAAAAATATCTCATTTTATCCTCACAACTCTGAGAGATAGGTGATATTTTATCCCCATTTATAGAGGAAGAAACTGAGGCAGACAGGGTAAGTGAATTGCCTAGAGTCACATAGATCATGTCTGAAGCCAGATATGACAAAGCAGGCCTCCTACCACTCTATCCATTTTGTAATAGAGTATAATTTTATAGCAAGTGTGTTGTCGTACCTCAAATATTCAATATCGATATTCCAAAGACATCAGAACAAAGTAAAACATTATTATATTTGCCCCAGAACTGTTAGCTGGTTCTTTTTGATAAAGGAGAGTTCCCCAAACTCTTAAAATAAAATTTAACTTATAGAAATGCAATGGACCCACAAACTTCAAATAAGGTGATGTTTAAAGCAAATTATTCTTAAATTATTTATAATCTATTCATTGTCAGTCAATGAACTCTTATTAAGTGCCTACTACATTCCAGGTTTTATACTAAGTTCAAGCAATCTAAGTCTGGGTGGGGAAGACAATAGAGAAAGATGAAAGATAGACAAATAGATCAATTGATCAATAGAGAGAGAGAGAGAGAGAGAGAGAGAGAGAGATAAATAGACAGATAGATGTGTGTGTGTAGTTCATAAATAAGTAACATGGAAAGCAAAATGTTGAGGCAATGAGATAGAGAAAAAAAAGGTCTGGATATAGAGTTTGAATACTTAGCTTTTATTCTGCTTTTGAAAATTTCAATCTATATAAATCAGGACACATCACTTATCCTTTCTGCACCTCCCATAGTGTGGATGTTGTTGCTATTTTGTTTTTTTCTATCTAGACAATGAGGAGTCAGTACTAGCTGGCCCTAGAATTCCTTCCCAATTATTCTGATTCTACAGTGATAACTGGGAGACACAGTAAAGACCTAGCACAGAAGATATCAATTGAGTTGAATATTAAAGAAGCTCCTGCTCTTTAGAAAGGGAAGTGAAATGGAAGTACATTTCAGGCAGGTGAAGGGTGCTTTGCAAAGGCAGCAATGTAGGACATATGCTGAAATGTTATATAGGTTAAATGGGCTAGAAATTAAAGTGGCAGAAGAAAAGTAATAGGCACTAAACTTGAGAAGATGATGTCACTAGATGCAAATTGTTGAAGAAAATTCTGTACCAAATAGGAGTGTGCCTGTGAGTGTGCACGTGTGTGATTATTTTTCCTCCTCCCTGGAGACAATTGGCAGTCAGGGAGTTTACTTGATGAAGGGAACAACTAGGTCAGACTTAAGTTTTAGAAATATCAACTTGTCAGCTGTGTAAAGAATGGAGTAGAAAAGGGAGTTAGGACCAAGGTGTCACTTAGGAGATTAAATGTGATTGCTTATTTATATTGAAATGGAGATTTATGCTAAAGTGCAGGGTCTCCTTTAGTTGCTGCAACAAATGTGAAGAACTAACAATATTTGTTTGTTTTCTGTTTTGTGGTTGTGACTCTTCTTTTTCCATTGAGACCAAAGGTGATGTTAACAATTAGCTTTCTGGAAAAGGGATATTTTATGTTTATTTAATATTTATTTTTTCCCAATTGCATGTAAAAAACAATTTTTAACATTCATTAAAAAAATAGTTCTAAATTCTCTTTCTTCTTCCCATTCTCACTCCCTCATTGGGAAGACAAGTGATTTTATATGGATTACTGTATTTCACTGCATAATCGTCACCACTGTATAACTGCCGAAACCTGGATTTTTTTAATTTGTCGGCTTGTTTGTTTGTTTGAATCCAAGAAAGGATTTATAACCTTTCATCATGTAATGGTCACATGCTATAATTCTGTTCATCATGCCACTTAAAAGTTAAATAGAACAGCAATGTATTCATCAGCGGCATATGGATACACATTTATCTCTCACACATTGCCAGCCTAGAATTCTCAATGCATGTGTGTTGTCAGAATAGTCCTGAAAGCCAACTTGCATAGTTTGTTTAGAACACTGCAGCACTAACAGTATTTTCACTCAACCTAAGGAAGAGACATAGGTTGGGCAGATAAAACTGCCATGAGTAGGTCACATGATGTGGTAAGACTTGTATCTTCCCAATTTTAATGTATATTTATGAGTTTTCCATGCATCCCAATCTGGCACCAAAGGCAGTTGAGTAATAAATAATATTAAAAGTAATATGGCATGATTTTTTAAAACTCCACATAATGGTCATTCTCCACTTTCTTTTTTGCTATACATACATATATCATATATATGTATATATATATGTATATATACATATATATGTATATATATATATATATACATACACACATATATGTCATAAAATCTATGAGGACTGTGAGTTGAAATATGACATACATGTCCAGGCAAACAAATATATTTCCATATTGGGTATAATGTGAAAGTAAACATAGACCAAAAAAAATCACCCCCTCCAAAAAAAAAAAAAGAAAGTTTAAAAAGGCATACTTCAATCTGTATTCAGACTTCATCTGTTCTTTCTCTGAAGGTGCATAGTATTTTTAATCAGAAGTCTTTCAGAATTGTCTTAGATCATTGTATTGCCGAGAAAGGGTAATTCATTCACAGCAGATCATTATACAATATTGCTGTTATTGTGCCTATTGTTCTCCTGGTTCTCCTTACTTCAATTTATAACAGCTCAAGTAAGTCCTTCCAGGTTTTTTTTTCTTCTGAAATCTGCCTGCTCTTAATTTCTTATGATAGCACAATAGTATTCCATTATAATCATATACTATTACTTGGTCAATCTTTGCCCAATTGATGGACGTCACCTCAATTTCCAATTATTTGCCACCACTAAAACAGCTGCTATCAACATTTTTTTTGTACATGTAGGTCCTTTTGCATTTGTTTTAATCTATTTGGGATGCAGACTTAGTAGTGGCATTGCTGGGTCAAACAGTATGAATGATTTTATAACCCTTTGGGCAAAGTTCCCAATTGCTCTGCAAAATGGTGGAATCACTTCACAACTTCACCACAGTGCATTAGTGTCTCAATTTCCCCACACCTCCTCCATATTTGTCATTCTCCTTTTCTGTCATATTATAAATCTGATAAGTGAGGGTATAACTGTATAACTGCCGAAACCAGGAAGAGGTTGTTTTAATTTGCATTTCTCTAATAAAGATAAATTTATGTAGCACTATAGATAGCTTTGATTACTTAATCTGAAAATTATTTCTTCATATCCTTTGATTATTTTATCAATTGTGGAATGTCTTATATTTTTATAGATTTAATGCAGTTTTGTATATAGTTGAAAAATTATGTCTATCAGATTTACTTGATGTATTTTTTTCATACTTACGATTACTAACTGTATTTCCCTCCATCCTATTTTCCCCATTTATCCTACTGTCTCTTCTCTTCTCTTTTCTTCTCTTGTCTTTTCTTCTCTTGTCTTCTCTTGTCTTCTCTTGTCTTCTCTTCTCTCTCTCTCTCTCTCTCTCTCTCTCTCTCTCTCTCTCTCTCTCTTTCTCCTTTACCATCCTGGAAAGTGTTTTGTTTCTAATTATAGCCTTCCCCACCTGCCCTCTAGATTTAAGCAACTCATTTAACCTCTTAATTCTCTAAGCCAGTGGTATCAAACTCAAATAGAAATACAGGCCACCAAACCATACTTAAGATACCTGCAATCTGAATATTGGCAGAGTTTTATAATGAAATTTATGGATGCCCATCAATTGTGAAATGGCTGAATAACATGTGGTATATTATTGCAATGGGATATTATTGTTCTATAAGAAATGACTAGCAGGAAACCTAGAAAGACTAACATGAACTGATGCAAAATGAAGTGAGCAGAACCAGAAGACTGTACATAGTAATAGCAATATTGTGATGATGATCAACTATACATGATTGAACTATTCTCAGCAATATAATGATCCAAGATAATGTCAAAAGACTTTATGATAAAAATGTTATCCACCTCCAGAGAAAGAACTGATAGATTTGAATACAGATTAGAGCATACTTTTTTAAACTTTTTTTTTCTTTTCTTTCTTTTTTGGGGTGGGTGTATATATTTTCTTTTATAATATGATTAGAATATAATATATTTTTGAATGACTATACATGAATATTGTATATTAACTTGGTTGCCTTCTCAAGGAGGGAAAGAGGAGGGAGGGAGGGAGAGAGGGACTTTGGAACTCAAAATTTTGAAAAGATAGTGTTAAAATTATTTTTACTTGTAATTGGAAAAATATTTTCAAAATTCACCAAATCAGAAAAAACATTTGATCTATTTTTAAAATGTCATCTATGTTTCATTGTACTTTATATTTTATAAAATATTCATCAGTTTCACTCCATTGCATTTGAGAGTGTGGATGACTACATGCTGTCCAACAGGCCCCATGTTTGACACTTCTCCTCTAGGCAACTTCCTCATAAGCTGATCAGTTGCAGAGAAGGTGCTAAACTGCATTAATAGAGGGAGTTCCCTCACTTGTGAGTTCTTTATACTACTGAAATCATAAGTCTAAAACCTATCCCATACCTAACTAATTAAAATGATAAACTTTAGTGTTTCTTCATCAAATCTTAACTGTTTAATCATTCGATCTACTCCAAATTTGCCCTACCTCCCTTAAACAAGGGGTATAAACTGGACACACTATTCTAATTAAATAGAATGTTGATATTAGCAAAATGATCATATTCTCATAGCTATGGAGCTGAAAGGGACCTTGGAGTTCTTGTGTTACTACTTAATATGACAAATGAGGAAACTGAATTTCAGAGGGGTTAAGTGATTTGCCCATGCTCATCTATCTAGTGGATTGGAGAAGGCTAACTAGAACTCATGTCCTCAGAATATAAATTCAGGATTTCTTTTTTCTGCACCATGCTATTAATTTTGTCCTGTTTTCCACCATGTAATATTTTCTATTGTCATTTCTACCTAATATTTAACATTAGCAAGAGTCTCCTAAACCAGGGCCAGTTTTTGACCATTTCACAATATAGAAAGTGTATAGATTGAACTAAAGAGGAGCTGAGGTCTTTTCCAACTTCAAAGTATGTGATACTGTGATGTTTACATGATTAAGTCATCATATTTTTTGCATGCTTATATTCATTGGAAGATTCATCATTAGGGCATGATGTCAACTTTTGTTAGGAAGTTGAGATGAGTGATGACTGACAATAGGTAAAAGAATTTGTGGTTCTAGTAGCCAGTTTGCTGGTACTTTGTTCAGATTTGTTCAGATGGTACTGTTCTTTCAGTGACCCCTATTTGTCTTTTTGCATAAATACCTGTCTGTTTAACTCAACTATTTCCTGAGATGTTACATGGCTATAAATCAGACAATTGAGCCATAGTCTCAAAGGGATCAAAATTTTATCAATGGATCTAAGAATTACTGGAGAAACTAAGTCTACCTGCCATTTGTCTTCAATATGTTGCCAACTAAGACCTGCATGGTTCTTACACACAACATTTCATTTCCCATCTTGGTGCTTTTGCTCTGTCAGCACCCCACCTACCCTACTAGAAATGCATTACATCATTATTTCCATCTGGTGTCCTCATTTATTTCTCCTGTAGGAGGGTATACTCTAAAGGAAGGATGCAAGAGTGAGCCTAAAGAACTACCGTACTACTTTGACAATTCAGCACAAGAAGTAACTTTTACATGCACCTTTACAGTCTCACCCCAAAAAAGAACTTTGCCCTCCCTCCCGATCTTTCTTATGTTTATCAGGCTTTCATTTAATATTCATTTATTATGTGCATACTATCTCTACTCTACCTCACCAATAAGATGTAAACTTTTTGAGAGTGAGAACTCTTACTTTTTGTTTAACCATTGTCTATCTAGAATGTGATATAGGCTTTATGTATGTTTATTGATTAATTGATGAGAGAAGTGATAGAAAAGAAATCAACACAGACAAATATGATTGATTAAATGGTAAGAGAAAGGGATAAAGGATAGCCTGGCTACTTAACTGATATTTAAAAAATAATAATAAATAAATAAAGGAAAGATCAATCAGGTGGCACAGTAGATAAAGACCTGAACCTGGGCTCACACTAGATTTCAATTCAAATCCTTCCACAGATACTTACTAGTCATGTAACTTTGAACAAGTCACTTAACCTCAACTTTTCTATTGACAAAATGGAGTATCTAAGTCCCACAATTGTGGTGAGGTTAAAATGAGAATACATTTGTGAAGCATTTTGTAAATAATATAAAACTATGAAAATGCATGATGATGATGGTGACGGTGATGATGATGATGGTTGGTAAATCCTTGATGGGGAAATTATAGAGACCTGTACAATTGCATAAGATGAAATGCTAGACAGTGGCTGCAATATGTTCTAATAGGAGAATGTTCCACATTAATGTGATAATTAAAGCATCACAAACTTTGATAAAGACATGGGAATTAATATTACATTGAGTGATACTGAAAGTTTGCAATTTATAATTTATGGACATACTATCAGTACAATATTTTAGATTTTTTCATAGTTTTTGAGCCGGAAGGGACCTTAGAAATCATCAAATCCAATGAGAAAACTGAGGCTCCAAGAAATTGGAACTTAATGGAGATCATACAGGAAGTAAATGATCAAGTCAAAAGCTGAAATCACATCTTCCAAATCCTCTTCTCTCTCCGCTTTGCTATCTCTGTAGCCATTGTTGCATAATAGGTAATATTTCCTTATGTATAAAAATCATCTATGAATGCAATGGTAGAAAGAAGTCAATCCTTTTATAACTTTCAATACTAGAAAAACTCTAAATGGCTGGATATAATATGTTCTAAATCTTTTCTTTCTCTCAGAATGCATTTTGTTCTTCCTCATTATATTTGATGTGTGGAAGATAAAATTATTATGGAATGATCTATTGTACCATTGTATTTCTCATTTGAAGGCACATATGGAACATTTCATCCCATAATCTTAAAAAGGGCTACAACTACATATACTAAGTATGCAATAAAACAAACTTATGTTTCACACACACACCAATTATATTATCCAAGGATCTGAAAACCACAAGGTTTTTACTTGTACTATATCAGAGTCAAAGAAGGCAAAGTAAAAGATCTCTCAGTAGCTTTAGAGAGATAAGCATTACCTTCCCATGTGGCCTCAATCCTCTATCACATCTTTCTCTATCTACTCACATTCAAATTATGTACATTTGAGGAAACAGTTTAATTCCTAAGATATATTACATTACTATCTTCCTCCACAAAGGGAAAAAAAGACAAGAAAAAGAGCTAGTACTCTGTTCAAGATGGCTGTTTCTTATTATGTAATGACAGATGAAGGACATCTTACTTTGTCTTGAACAATTTGCCACATCTTAAATGACAACATATGGATTAACAAATTTTCCAAACAGCTGGGCCTGCTTCTTTATTTTATTTAGGCATATATAACATTTTTCCCTTCCTCCAATTCCTCTCCTTTTGGGTAGAGAGGGCAATAGGAGGAGTAGGCACTAGAGAATAAGTTAAATACCAACTTTCACTATCATAAAAACATTCATTATAAAAGGATGTTGAATATGGAGGAGATGTATGATTTCACTGGTATAGGGAGCTTGTAGTGAGGAATTAACTCTACTAATGCAAGCCAGTGCCTCCTTTACCATTTATAAGAATAGAAAGTTTCCTAGCATACCACAATGCAAAATGACTTGCCCAGTCACAGAGTCCGTAGATATCAGAGTTGGGATTTGAACCTGGGTTTCTCTGTCTGTGAGGAGAGCTCTCTACCCACTCCAAAATTCTCCCTCTCTCTTAATAGAAGGAAAATATTAAATCTAACTTGAAATTCTTCTGGAAAACAAGAAAATCTAATATTCAAGAATTCTGGTGAAAGTGTTATGCCAGAATTTGAGATGGAGGAAAAATCACTTCCTCTGACTAATATAAAAATATACAGTTTGGTAAGTGTTCCTAAAATATGAATTTTCTACATTACTACATCTAAGACTAAGATTCATGTTAATAGAAAAAACAAGGAGTTAACATAATGGTCACAGTTTTTTGAGTGGGGATATGATGGGGAGTATTTTGGTCTTTTGTTTGTTTTTGTTCTGAACAGCATAAAAAAGTGTATTGGTTTTGGAAATAGAGGAACCAAGTTTAAATACTGTCTCAGGAAACAATTGATTTTGCAAATAGAAAAATGTGGAATAGGAAGGAAGACTAGATTTAGAGAGAGAAGATCTGGGTTCAAATTCTGACCTTGTCATTTATTATGATATAACTTTGTGCTAATCAGTTAACCTTTATTGGTCTCTCTTTCCTCACCTGTAAAATGAGGGAGTGAAATAAATTACCTCTATTATCCCCCTAAATCTAAAATCATGTGATTTCTTAAATCACAGCTTGTTGTTGTTGTTGTTGTTGTTGTTTGGGGGGGCTGAACTTGGAAGGGCACGTAAGTGGCACAGTGGGTAGAGCACTGGACTTGGAATCAGGAAGACATGCTCTTGAGTTCAACTCTGGCCTCAGACATTTGCTAGCTGTGTGATCCTAGGTAAAACACTTAACCTTATTTGCCTCAGTTCCTCATTCATAACATGAACTAGAGAAAGAAATGGCAAACCAGTCTAGTATTTTTGCCAATAAAACCCCAAAGAGGGCCATGAAGAGGTGGACAAAATGAAACAACTGAACAATACCCGGAAATAGACCAAAAAGTTACATCTTCCTTTTCATTTACCTCTAAGTGTAAGGAAGGCTTTCCTTCAAATATTTAAAAAAAAAATTAAAGAATTGGTCTACAGGTTCACCAGACTGCTAAAGGGGTCCATGACTGTAAAGCCAAATACAAGCAGCTCTCCAGAGGACTGCTGCTGTAAATAGCTATAAGATTCTGATCATATAGTATAATGGACTCTCTATTCAACAATAAACTAAGGAAAAACATCCACAGAAACCAAAGTACAGCATTCACAATGATATAACATAACAACTTATCACTAAAGTGGCCACATAGCTTTAAACAAAAGATATCATTCAGTAAGTCCATAATTCAATCATCCTTATGGAGCAATCCTCCTTAAGGGACACAAAGTACAAAGGTAAAAGTTTTCCCACCCCTAGGTCACATTGCCTTAATCTCTCAGTCAGAAAGTCTTCTTCCTTCTTGATTGGAGATTATTTTTCAATCATCCTTAACTCAACCATCCTTAAGAGGTACAAGGTATAGAGTACAAAGTTCTCCCTTTCCTAGGCCATAGTAAATGATGATCTTCTCAGTCAGCATTAGATACCCTATGAGAAGTCTTTTCATCTTGGTTTGAGGTTGGCTCCCAAATTCCATGGTTTCTCTTCCACGGGTCCAGCTCTTGCCTGAAACTACTGAACTCTCACTTGGATTCATAGGCAGGCAGCTCTCAACTCCTCATCCAGATGTTTGTCCAGCTCCTCATCCAGGTCCTCATCCAGTTCCTTGTCCAGCTCCCATTCCATACTGAAGCTCCAAGTGTCCAGTCTAACTCAAGTCCTTCACAGTTTCTTTTTCTGGGAAGATAGAGCTTGACAGAGCCAAAATAACATTCATAAACATTGTCGGCACCATCATCAATTCACTATCTGCCTGTGAAATCAACACAGACCCACAAACAAAGTCTGAGAACTCTACACAAATCATTAGTATAGACCCAGAACCACTGAAATCCTTCTCCAGGACTTCTGTAACCAGAGAACAAGGAAATCCTCTTTCAGGACTTCCCTTAAGGTCCCTTGGCTTCAGTACAAAGTATTACAAATGCAGATCAACACAGACAGAACAGACAAACAGAGTGCCAGCCACCACAAGTGTTTGCTTCTCTGTTCTGTTCTCTCCCAGCTTATGCTTCTACTTTTATATGGTCATTAGCTCTTGCCTGTTCCACCCACCTCTTACATCCTTCCTGCTCCTGTCTTTATCAAGTCTCTCCCATTGTGGGTTTCACAAGTTCAGTTTCTTAACAAAGACTTGATATAGTCATGGCAATGCTCAACTGAAATAATGTGCTAAGAACTTGCTTGCTTGCCATTACAATGACATGCAAAAATAGTTGAAAAACCTTGTGGTATGTTTATGTATAGGTATATTCTTTTCTTGCATCTTTCTAGTATCTTTTTTTTTAATTTTTAAGAGACATGGATAACACAGAAAATATATCTCCCTAAATAAATGATTAACTTATTCATGACAAAAATATCCATATAAGATTATTGCTAAAATGATTAATTGTTAAGTCAAGTATGGAATACTTGATATGGAATACCAATAATGGAAATGATATCCTCTACTTATGACATTCCTGTTGACTCCATGACTTCATTCATGTGACTCTTCCATCTATGAGTGTCAAATGCAGCCTCTTCCCCACTGTAACATCTCATCCTATCTGATTTTTTGTCTATGGCTTTCCATAAATCTCCTATAGACTTACCACTGGTTCAGTTCTTTCCATCTTTCAGAGAAGCAAATGAACCACAATCCCAAAATATTAACTATGAAGGATCTCAGAGTTGTTCCACAACAAACTATTGAAATGGACTCTTTTAAAGAAAATCCCTTACAAATCGCCACCTAGTCTTTTGATAGAATACCCCAGTTTGAGAGCCCATTCTAAATTGGGGTATTTATAAATGACTAAAATAGTCACAAGGTGACTATTGTTATGATTGTTTCTTTTTCACTTGTTTTGAGTTAAAATCAGTCTCTCTGGAACTTTCATTCACTCCTTCCAGTTCTGCTCACTTAATCTAAGCAGAACAAGTTTAATCTCTTTTTACATGGGAGCCTTTCGACTATTTCAATTCAGTTCAAGTGTTTCTTAAACGTCCACTACATGAAAAACACTGACATAAGCTCTGTGATGAGACTTAGAATTCTTACAGAAATCAAAGTCAAGCTCACTGGCCTATTTTGAGACTGCAATTATTTTTTGTATTTTTTTTATTTTTCAGGTAACTCTTTGCCCTTATCCAGTAGCTGTCTTGGGTAGGTTGATGGTACAGTGGTTAGAGTACTGCACATGGAATTAGGAAGACTCAATTTCATTTCAATTCTGGCCTCAGATACATACTAATAGTGTGACCCTGGGCAAGTCAATTAACCCTATTTTTATCATTTCCTCACCTGATAAAATGAGCTGGAGAAAGAAATGGCAAATTACTCAAGTATCTTTGCCAGGAAAACCCCAAATGGGGTAATAAAGAGTCAGATATGACTGAAAACAACTGAATAACAAATTAGCATTCATTAAGCTCCTATCACATTTTCCAGCAATATGTCATGCTTTTTGAAATTAAACCCCCTCTGCTTACTCTTTATCACAGTTTCAACACATTTGTTTAATAATCTCAGTTAACAGCTAACAGTATGGCTGGTAAGGTTTTGTGTCTAAACCCAGATACTTTTATTTTTTCTCTCAAAATGACAAGAAATGTGCAAAAAAAAAAAGGAGAACAATAACAAGCAATGAGAGAATAGGAAAAAAAATCCATCACAAAGAGAACTTCACTGACAACCCAATAGATAGAAAAATGCCTATTGTCCATAGGCATTTTGTTAGTGATATGTAGCCATTTTGTTGATTCATCAGTATACATATATATATATATATATATATATATGTGTGTGTATGTATGTATATATATATATATATACACATATATATACATATACATATATATATATGTGTATATATATATATATATATATATATATATATATATATATATATATCTTCAACAAATGCTAAAGATGGAAAGAATTGGTCCCAGAATTAAATGAGAGGAAACCATTGGGCCAGATTGAACTCAGCAAAAATTAGGCAGTACTTTAATGATACCAAGCATCTCACTGAAACTGAATCTAATATTTTCCATATTAACTTGTAATTGTGTTCTACTCTCTAATGAATGAAAGTTTCTTCCCATCCAAAGAGCGACAGGGAAATACATAGTGGGTGAGAAGAAGTAGAAACATATTAATGGGAATGAAATGTGTGCCAAAGGTAGCAAAAATCTATGTCATGAAGGAGATATACGTTGAGAAAAGAAGGTGGAATAATTATGGAGCAAAAGCAAAGGATGACAGTTTGTAAACACTGCTTTCTTGGTAACGGTGCAACTGAATGTGTTGCAATCTACCATGTTGGTGGAGTACAAATATCAGTTGAAATCTCAATTGCTTTGAAGCATGCATATTGGTTATTTGTCTCATTCAATGTCTTCTTTCTAGAAAGAAAAATTAATGAAGCATTTAATGAATCATTTTAGCCTATAATTGTGCAGGCACGAGTTCTTTGATAAATCTAAAAGCCTTTGGGAATTTTTTCTTTTTTCTAAAGAAATTTCTTAAAATGTAGTTTCCCTACCACACATGTCTATGTAGGAGGGTGAATATGAGTATGAATACATACATGAGTGTTTTTATATATCTGTACATAGAGGGAAAAGGCTAATTGAATAGGATGTGATAATATTTTAAAAGGGGAAATTGAGAGGTGGGCGAGGAATGGTATGGGAGGAGACAGGGAGAGAGAGAACAGAGTTAATCCTCTTCTATAGAAGAGGCAAGAGATAACTGTTACAATGGAGGGGAAGAACAGGAAGGCAAATTGGAATGGGTCAACCTTACTCTCATTGAATTTGGCTTAGGGAAGGAACACTGTACACTCTAAACTGGGTATCTTGACCTACAAGAGAGTAGAGGGGGAAGGGGATGAAAGCCATGATGAGGGAGGTGAGGGCAGGTTGGGGGTGAGGGTTGTTAGAAGCACACACTTTTGTAAAGGGACAGGGACAAAGGGGAGGATAGAAAAAGTGGGAGGCAGAATAGGAAGGAGGGAAATATTCAAGTACTGGGGTAGGGAGATCCATCTTGCCTTATCAGAAAGTCAGAGGGGTGATGGGGGAGGATATAGGAGAAGGCAGATTGGGGGAGGTGGTATACAGGGGGATTGCTGTTTTGGGGTGGTGGGTGGGGTAAAGATGGGGAGAAAATTTGTAAATCAAAATTTCATGGAAATTAATGATGTAAACTAAAAATAAGAGTTTAAAAAACAAATAAAAAATTTTAAAAAATAAAGGTATATATTCATTACTTTTGGAAAATTTCATTAACTTTCTCATTAAATGCATTTACTTCATTGGGAAGAAATAGAAAGTAACATGCCATTATCTCCATGGTGGTCTGTTTACTTATATTCAATGTGAGCACTCCAAGGCAAGATGGTTAGACATCATATAAAATCAAATATTCTATGAA
Source organism: Pseudochirops cupreus (assembly GCA_028627135.1). Lineage (NCBI taxonomy): Eukaryota > Metazoa > Chordata > Mammalia > Diprotodontia > Pseudocheiridae > Pseudochirops > Pseudochirops cupreus. The sequence goes on along the minus strand of CM053581.1, from coordinate 356,262,362 downwards.
ACTGACTCTACTACCTCATTTATATCTCTTTCCAAGGGGAACTTCCATTTATCTTCTTATTTACCTACAATATCTTTATGTCTTCTGGCTTTGTTAATGTCAGGAATGGCAATTTTGAAACCATGCCACTCTTCTATTAGTTAACATATTAACTCATGTTATCAAACAAAAAAATATTCATATTACCAACAGCAAAATCAATGTTTATGAATAAGCTAAGAAAGGTGCCACCATCATAAATGTATATATGAAAGGAAGTCACACAATACAATATTTTATAATTTTGCTCATTTCACAGCTTTCTACAATGAAAACCACTTACACACACAAAGACACATATTTCTATTTACACAGATACAAACATATATTAGAACAACTAAAGGTTTTATATACTAAACTGGCTTAAAGTAAATCAGGAAATGGGAGTTCCAAAAGTGCAGTATTATTTGCATTTTTATTTCAAATACAGATAATAACAGTATGCGTATTAGATCACATCCTTTAGTTACTGATATTTACATTGTATCCAACCATTTATTTCTATCTTCTCAGAATTATAGCAGATCCTCTCCCCAATAAAATGTGCTCATCAAGTAAAGGAATAATCTAACTCTCCTTCCAGTTAAAGTTTAGGAATGCATTTTAGTGTATGGAAAAAAATGTTATTGAGGGGGGAGGACAAGTCCAAAATCATTGCTTTCACATAGCATGTGTATCCTGAGGTCTAGTGACTTGATTTATGTGTATTTATACAAAATAGAAAAAATGGGACACCAGAGCTAAGCAAAAACACAACATAATTCAGATCCTAAAGGTAAATGTGATGAAATGCTGTGACTATATGCTCTAGTGTTTTGAGTTTTTCCCTTTTTAAAAATAAAACAAACAAAAGCTTGGCTTTTTATTTATAATTTATACCTTATTTGGTAAAGGAATGCAAAAGTGAATGTGTGGGTGAATTTTCTCAACTACAAAAAAATAAACCCTCCCACACAGAGAATAGGCTATCTATGCTATAGAAAGAAGTGACTATCTTTTGATTATGTTGAATTGCCCTTACCAACCCCCTATCATGCCTATCTGAAAGCTAGTATTTTTAAAATTTGGCTCAAATAGCACATCTTTGATTCAACCTTTCCTTATGTTACCTACTGAAAATGATTTTAGCTTCATCTGATTTCAGTCCATTTTTTATTCCTCTCATGTTTTTATCATATGTGAGTTTTCATTATCTATGTATCTGGGGAAAAATGCCATCTCCAGTCTGAAATGAAAGTGATACCAGTTTGTTGAAGGAGATGTCAACAGATTAAAAGATCTGATAGACTTTATACATTATAAAGGCTTCAAGGAAGGGTATGACAATGGACCTCAGGCCTTTTCACTATGGAATTACTAACCTAAATGCAGAGAAGCTCACCATTCTCATCAGAAATTTCGTCTCCAGTTGATTCAAGTGTTGACCAGGGAAAGTCATGAAATGGGGCTTGTGATTGTGTGTGTGGAGGGGAGGGGGGAATGTACCCTAATTAAACCAGGAATCTTTCAAAGAGTTAGAATTTTATTACAAATGACTCTTACCTCTTTCAAATAGTTTGGAAGCTCCAGAATACATGTTTTATTTTCTGCTGTACCTCCCCCAGCACCTAACATAGTGTTCTGCATTTAAAAGGCAATTAATGTTGCTGAATCAAAGAAAAGGCCTATTCATGTATTTCAAAACTGTGTTTTATGCAATTCTTTTTTACTGTTATATTTTTATTTTGAATAGTGCATTGTGTTAGGCACAAAACTTTAATAGGACATTTCTCTTGCTCTCATGGGCTCTGTAGCCCAGTAGCTCAGAGGTGTTAAACTCAAATAGAAATGGAGGCCACTAAAACTAACATAAGAATTTCTACAGAATGCATATTGACATAAAAAACCATAGGTTAACATTATGTATGATCCATCGCATTTTTATTTTACTAAACATTTCCCATTTCCATTTTAATCTATTTCAGATCACAATTGTAAATGTTATGGGCAGCCTGTTTTGACACATCTATAGTAGAGGAATACAGAAAATATACATATAATTACAGGCGTACTATAATGAACAAAATAGGACCATCAGAGAAAATTATATTATATCAATTGATGAGATAAAATGGTTGATGCTTTTAATGTAACTTTCACTGCTGCCTTTTCAAAAAATATCACATGCAAACACTTCCTTGGAACCAGTCCCAGTAGTGGTAGAAGGATGGCAGGCCAGACTAAAATAAAGGATGGTATAGTTAAAGAATTTTGGGGAAAACAGGATGTTTAAACCAGAACGCTTTCATGAGAGACACTCTGGGGCTCCAAGAGAATTAGCAGGTGTTATTATAATACTATCCCTTGTAAAGATAAATGCCACAAGGATTTTGAGGACAAAAGTATGTCCATTTTTTAAAGAAGGAGCAAAAAAGTGCACATGACCATGTACACATTAATCCGTTTAACATGAAATCTAGCAAAGTGAAGAATAATAGAGTTTAGTAGAAGACATCTGTTGGAGAGAAAGAAAGACATTTCAGAAATGTGTTAAATGGTGTCAAGACTGTATTCCTATGTTTCTAATGCTAAATACCTGTTGCAATGTAATTGTGGAAAAAGGAATTACAGCATTTGTTATACTTAATAATTTCAATGAAACTCTCAAATACTAGCAGTGGCAGTGCTGAAAATTTTTGCTATTTCTTTAAAAAAAACCTTTTATTGTGTGATATACTCATATTCAACTACCATGAGCTCCAAAATTAGCATAAGTATAAAGCATCCCTCTCACTCTACCTTCTACTCACCCAGTTACCCACACACCTATCTAACATCAAGGCTTTTGACAAGGTTTGGGTTGGAAACAAGAAAGGGATGTATGACAGAAAGTGAAGAGACATTCAACTGGGAAGGAGGAAGGGGATGTCATGTAAGGATAAAAGGTGAGATTGAATTGGTGAGATGGCACAACGTTAGAGTTCCATCCACTCATAAGGCAGCTAGGTGGTGCAGTGGGGAAAGTGTTTTACTTAGTCAAAAATACCAGAGTACAAGTGCTGTTTCAAGCACTTATTAGCATATCATAGCATTAGTTTTCTCATCTATAAAATGGGAATAATATGGTGTATATCTCATAGTGCTGTTTCAAGGTTCAAATGAGATATGCAGAAATGTGAAGTATTTTGTAAACTTTAAAGTGTTACATGAGTTTTAATTAGCTCTTTTGCTCCATGATCAGATAAATGAGGCCAAAAGGAATCAGAGACCCATAAGAATAGCTGAATAGTGAATACTGGGTAAAATACTGCACTTCACCAGTTACAGTTTGCAAATAAAAAAATTGGAAGCTCAATGCTCAGGCTGAGCACATAGCCCATAGTTTCAGTGTCTTTGACTCTACACTTAGTCCTTACAATGTGAATTAAGCATCATTTGAGCACTAAACTTAAATCACAGGAAATGGGCATCAGGAAGTGGACAGAATGTAACTATCTTCCAGATCTTCTCCATTTAGATCAATCATGTGAGCATCCCAGAATGTTCAGGAATCTAAGACATCATTGATAAACTACTAATACATAGTTGTATTAATGTATTTTTTCATTTCTTCCATTATTGCTATGAGAAGCATAAACACTGTCCATACAATACAACCATATATTTCTATTTTATGGAGCTTCAAAATCATTATTCAACTAAATATAGCAAGTTCTAGAAGTGAAATTTACCAGGAAGATAGGATCACAATTTTTTTTTCTTATTGAGGAAATCCAGAACGTCACAGATATTTTGAAAAAAATTTCTCCCATGCAGAAATGCAGCAACTGGATAATGCAACTTATTGACTCAGGGAACCATGCATAGAATTCTCCACCATTCCACTCATCAGAGAGCATACATGTAAGCAGAAATGTGACCAAGGGCCCTAAAATCAAATCCTTTTATTATTAACTGCATCAGATAAAAGGCTAGCAATGTCATTTGGTGGTTAAAAGCACAAAAAGATTGGAAATAACAGATGATTAAATTGGAATCTCCAAAGTATTAGAAATCAACATCAATTTCCCTCATTCTATAGGACATGAGGGGAAAAAGAAACACATTTATTGCACAGATTTTTATTATACAAGCATGTGGGTGCTGTGTAGAGTAAGCTCTGATTGATTCCATAGGTATCAAGCTTTAAAATCTACCCTTTTCCTCCTTGGGTAAATGGCAAAAGAATAGTATAAGAAGGAGAAAGAATCAGGTATATTTTTCTGTACCAATGGTACATAGTAGATCCTTAATCAACACTTATTATTGCTGCTGCTGCTGCTAATGATGATAGTATTGCTGTGAACAATAAACAAAATGAGTGAGGAAAACAAAGGTTGATCTTCTGAGCATATAGATTTATTAAAGCAATGCATGAAAATTGCCCAAAGAATTGGGACAAGACTTCCTCAAATTTGGTCTGGATCCAAATATATGGCAAGACAGTCTTTTATTCATGAACAATAACTACACAAAAGAGGCCAATTGATGAAAAGGAAACAATATATCTTTAGATAATGTGATTTTTAATTGGATGAAAGATTAGTAACTTCCCAAATTGAGAGGAGAATAAACAAGTGCAATTCTTTGTACTGAGAAAAGGCATTTGTAATACCAAGCAAAGGCAAATTCCAATGTTTGGATTACCAGCATAGCAAACGTCATCTATTCACAGAACAGAGAAAATCAAAATACAGTGTAACTCATGCATTTAGCAAGTAAATTCTCAATTCATTTGCAAAGTACCAAGGTCTAAGTATCTCACCCCTGGCCAGTACATTAGTCAAAGAAGCCCATTCCTGGCCAGTACATTCATTTAGTCAGTCAAAGTCTCTCTTCTCAAATGGAGATTATTTTCCAATCAAAAACAAAAGTACATTCATTTGGTCAATCACAGAGCACAAAAAAGTCAAAGGTTTCCTACCCTTAGATCACAACTGAATTACAATACCATCCATTAATGCCAAGTATTTTCTCAAAAAGGGCAGGAGAGCACAAAAGGCCATCCACCCTTAAGCTACAACAAGGTTAAGACATCATAACAGCATTCAATGCCCAAGGAGAGGTCCTGTCTTCATACTGACACAAGGCTAGTAATCAACAATCCCTGTTCCTGGGGAGACAAACCTCAACAAAACTACCCTATACATTGCCAGTGTCCTCATCAAGTCACTCTCTGCCTGCAGAATAGCCCCAGAACTCCTAAAAACATCAACAAGGCCCTCTTCCAGGATTTCTGCAAACATACAACAAGAAAATCCTCATTCAGGGCTTCTGAACCAACAAGGTTCCAGGACCTCTGCAACAGTAACCCTGTCCTTCACCAGCAGGTGAATCTGGCAAAACAACATCAAAACAGACAGACAAAATACCAACATCACAGCAATGCCTCCTCAGTTCTCAGAGGCTCCAGGTGACAGTTCTCAAAAGTCATGGGCAGCTCTAACCGGCCCTCAGCAGTCTTTCTCTCAGCAACTCTGGCCTCCTCTGCTTGAGTCTTCTCTCTAAATCCATGGCTCCTCCCAGTTCAGCCCTCTCTCTTCACATCAACAAGTCCATCCCACAAGTGGGATTCACAAGCTCTGGGTTTTAACACTCAACCCCCAAACCATGCCAATACAGGGGTATCTTTAAATTCCATTACTATTATAGCATTGTACTCCCCAAGCATCTGTAAACAATCAAGAGAACATGGAAATAATAGCTGACTAACCAGGAAGGTGCCAGTTTTCAGATAAGACATATGAATTTCTTGAGATGTATAATTGTGAGAAAATTGTTTTATTTTATATTTATTAATTTCCAACATTCATTTACACAAGATTTTGAGATACAAATTTTCTCCCTGTCTCTCCCCTATCCCCCATTGCAAGATAGTGAACCTACTGAATCCCCTTCCCCCAGTCTGCTCTCTGCTGTATCCTCCCCCATACCCTCTCTAACTTTCTAGTAGGGAAAGACAGATTTCTATACTCCAGTGCCTGCATATTTTATTTCCCAGCTGCATCCAAAAAACATTTTTTTGTCATTTGTTTTTAAAACTTAGATGTCCAGATTCTTTTCATTCTTCCTTCTTCATCCATCCCCACATTGGGAAGATAAGCAGCTCAATATAGGTTGTACATATGTAGTTACACAAAACATTTCCATAGTAGTTATATTGTGGAAGTCTAACCACATTTGCCTCCATCCTATCTTGCCCCCCACACATTCCATTCTCTACCTTGACCCTGTCCCTTTTCAAAAGTGTGTGCTTCCAACTACACTCTCCCCCAACCTGACCTCCCCTTCATTATCACCCCTCTTATTCCCTTCCCCCCACTTTCCTGTAGGGAAAGATACCCAAATGACTGTGTATGTTATTCCCTCCTTAAGGGAAATTCAAAGAGATTAAAGTTAAATCACTCCCTTTCAACTTCTGGCTCTTCCCTGTCATTGTAAAAGTTTTCTCTTGCCTCTTTTGTATGAGATATTTTACCCTATTCTATCTCTCCTTTTCTCTTTCTCTCATTATATTCTTCTCTTACCTCTTAATTTTATTTTTTACATATCATCCCTTCCTAGTCGATTGATCCTGTGCCCTCTGTCTATGTATACATGTACACACATATACACATACACACATACACCCTCCTGTACATACACATATTTATGTGTTTTATATATTCCCTTCAACTATCCTCATACTGATAAAAGTCTCATAAGTTACAATTATCATTTTTCCATGTTGGCATGTAAATAGTTCAACTTTAATAAGTTCCTTATGATTTCTTTTCTCTGTTTAGCTTCTCACGCTTCTTGTATTTGAAAGTCAAATTTTCTCTTCAGCCCTGTTTTTTTGATCAAGAATACTTGAAAATCCTCTATTTCATTGAATGACTGTATTTTCATCTGAAGTATTATATTCAGTTTTTCTGGGTAGGTGATTCTTGGTTATAATCCTAGCTCATTTGACCTCCAGAATATCAGATTTCATACCCTTCGATCCCTTAATGTAGAAGATGCTAGATCTTGTGTTATCCTGGTTGTGTTTCCACAATACTCAAATTATTTCTTCCTGACAGCTTGTAATATTTTCTCCTTTACTTGAGAGCTCTGAAATTTAGCTATGATGTTCCTAGGACTTTTCTTTTTGGGGTCTTTTTAAAGAGGTGATTGGTGAATTCTTTCCATTTCTATTCTGCCCTCTGGTTCTAGGATATCAGGGCAATGTTCCTTGAGAATTTCTTGAAGGATGCTTTCTAGGTTCTTTTTTGATCATGGCTTTCAGGTAATCCAAAAATTTTTAAATGATCTCTCCTGGATCTATTGTCCAGGTCAGTGGTTTTTCCAATGAGATAGTTCACATTGCCTTCTATTTTTTTTTTATTTGTTTGGATCTGTTTTATAGTATCTTGATTTCTCATGAAGTCATTAGCTTCCATTTGCTCCAATCTAATTTTGAGGGAATTATTCTCTTCAATGAGTTTTTGATATTCCTTTGCCATCTAGGCAATTCAACTTTTTAAGACATTCTTCTCCTCATTGGATTTTTGGGCCTTTTTTGACATTTCAGTTAGTCTATTTTTTAATGTATTATTTTCTTCCATATTATTTTGGCTCTCCTTTAGCTGACTGTTCACTTGCTTTTCATGATTTTCTTGCATTATTCTTATTTCTCTTCCCAATTTTTCTCCACTTCTCTTACTTGATTTTCAAAATCCTTCTTGAGCTCCTCCTTGGCCTGTAACCAATTCATATTTTTCTTGGAAGCTTTTGATGCAGGAGTTTTGACTTCATTGACTTCTGGTTCCATGTTTTATTCCTTTTTGTCTCATAAAAAAGGATTCTATGGTCTGGTTGCACTTTCTCTGCTTGCTCATATTTCCAGGCAATTACTTGACTTTTGAGCTCTTTGCCATGGTAAAATTCTGCTTCCAGAATGTTGCAAGCTGTGTTCCAAATCACTGGGGTTATCACAGATATTGTCAGAAGTCTGAGGAGGGTGCCTTCTCCAGAGACACCCCACCCTCTGGCACATGGTCACACACCCCAGGACTACCTTCCAAGACTGGGATCCAGATCCAAGCAGGTCAAAGCAAGAGTGATTACAGTCTGAATGGTTGCTTCGCCCCCTGAGATCTGAAGGCCACAAGCCTGCTGCAGGCACTTCTCGCCCGAGGGGGGAGAGGCCAGACCACAGTCTTCTGTCACCTGGTTCCAATAGAGTTCCCCACTTTCCTTTTACTTTCTCTTTGGTGTTTATTGGTGGGGAAGTCTGGAAACTACCACAGCTGTGAGTGATTCACTCTCCTGAAGTCTGCTCCAGCCATTATGTGCCACTGGTCATGGGGCTCACAGGGGACTGCATGTGGTTCACCAGGGACTTTGCTTGGCTCCCAGCTCAGTGCAATAGAACCTTCTCGTTGGCATGGCAGGCTACCTTCAGCATGAGTTTTGCTTCCCTCTATCACTTTGTGGGTTATGTAGCTCTCAAATTTGTTTAGTCATATTTTACAGGTAGTAGAGGTGGTTGGATGTGGAAAACAGCTGAATTCCTGTTTTTACTTTACCATCTTGGGTCCATTCCCAAGAAAACTCTTTGCATCAATCTTTTGATCTTTCTGGATTTCTGGTCAGCATAACCTAGGTCCTTAGTTAAGTGTCTCTAAGCAGCAGGGAAAGGTGGTCCAGTTTTTCAGCAACACAGGACTATCTTCAAATACTGCATTAAGGTTTTCTCCCAGTTCCCACTAGAGAATAAAATTTTCTTGAAGACAAAATTTAGACTAAATCAATAACTGAATGAAAACTAAGTTAGCTCCAGAATTGAGTCACAAGATAGGTCAATGTGGTTCACTCAATTCTCATAATTAACTACTTGGTGCCCTAATCTCCTCAATTCACATGAAAATGACTGAGGGCTGCAGGAATGGAATGAGGAGATAGGGAAAAATGGAAAATGAAAGAGTTAGAGAGAATGAGGAATTGATTGAAGGGAGAGTAATAATCTATGGGCGAAAATGGAAAGGGGTGGAATCAAAGGTTCATATAGTGGAGTTCCAATTGATAGGTAGCATAATAATCCCATTTTCAGACTGGTAGAATTGGGAAGTAGAGAATGGTGTCAAATCATTTTGAAAGAAGTTATTGGAGGGGAGCTTATAGCATATGACCTCTATTTTCTCATTAAAGTAAGAGCGGATGCCCTCAGTTACAAGGGAGATGACAGGGTATATGAGAAGAGAGAAGAGAAAAGAGAATGTTTGCAAGAGCTTTTGTGTGGAGTAGGGTAGGGAATCAGAGGGATAGAGAAAATTCAAAAAAAGAAAAAGAAGGATTTCATTGTATAGCTAGAGCTCCATGAAGATTTGCAAACTTAAATTTGTAGTGTATTCAGTCATCTCAGTTTTGTGATTTAATCTGGGTCCAATTTGCAGCATTAAGAACAAGTAGAAAAAAATGGATCTTTAACCTAATCTCGGACTTAATACCTTTAAATATGAAATGATCTGAAGAGAGTAAGAGATGATAGGACTTAAATCCAATAAAATTTATTAAGTGCCCAGGCACTGTGTTGATCACTAGGGTTATAAATAATAAAGAGAAAGGCTATCCATGTCCTCTAGGATCTTACTGCCTAAAGGGGAACACACAACACAAGATGAGTCAGGAAAGGTAGTGGAGGGGGGCAGTGTTTAGAGACACTGGAGATTGTTCTGTTGAATTGAAATCAGGCAGGGAAGCAGATGAAAAACGGAGTTAGTTGATAGTCCACTTTCTTCTCTCTACAAAGGAAGGCATTGGGAGGAGTTTGGTACTCCACTAGCTCTCCAAAAAGAGGGAAGAGGAGACTGAGGTAGATGAAGTCAATCAAGGCTTAAGTTAGCAGCATAATTATGGGTTTAGAAATGATGAAGTTACTCTGGGAGGGGCATCTTGTTCAATGGAATCGAAACCAAGAAAGGTAGCAGTGAACTGAGTAGAGTGAACTGAGAGTTCAATTTCTGTGCTCTATAAAGAAAGGCATTTTGAGGATTTGGGTACTCATTCCTCCAACCCTCCAATCATAGAGGAGAGGAGGTTTAGTTCAATCAAAGCTTTAGTAGCATGTTAGTGAGTTTAAAAGGGATGAGATTAACAGACATTGTGAAAGTTAAAATATTCAGAAAGCTTCCTTTCCTTTTAATTAAGAAACCAATAAATTCCTGTCAACAAAGGGAAGCGTTTAAATTCTTCAGAGTCCTTAAAATATCATTGATAATGTCAAAGATTCATATGACAAAAATGAAAATTTAATTATGTGAAAACTGATCATTTGTATGTTTTTACTGTCTTGTGATTAAAAAAAAAAGACTTTCAACACTGGCATATAGTAACTGTAACCCTGGATTAATTATTTAACCTCTTTGGACTTCAGTTTTTTTTATTTGTCAAACAGGTAGTTTGAACTTGGTAATCCCCCTTCCAACTTTAAATTTATGAAGTCTTAGGAATGGAACTCACTAACTTAGTAGATAAGAATTAAATCTGTGATTCCCTTGGTATAGACTTTATATAGAGAGAACTGCCAGAGGAAGAAACTTCTATCAGTACAGGTAAATGCCTTTCCTGCCACCTATATCTGACTATTTCAGTGGAAATTGAAGTGGCTTGCCCAAGGTCACTTAGCCTGTCTTTATCAGAGGCAGACCTTGAACTCAAATCTTCCTGATTCCAAAGAAGTCATGCTACGTTGCCAATGATTGTTGGCTAATTGCTGACAATAGAAATAGCATGCCACTAGAGGACAGTGTTTGAGAAACTGTGATTAGGTTTCATCAAACACGTCTTAAAATATTGAAATGAAGAACTTTTGGCTTTGAGACATGAGATATCTAGAGAAGATCAAGAAAAATGCATTTACTTAGATACTGACTTGTTTGATTAAGAGAACTTTAACACATAAAGGAAGGGGATGAGAAAGTCAATCTAGCTACTTCTAAGCCAGATTCTATAGAATTCTTTCAACTAGTATTTAAAAAGATTAAATATTTAGCTATGGTAGGGACCTTTAAAAATCATCATTTTGACCACCTTTAGCTGGTACAATTAATATAGTTTTGAAATAAGAGTAAAAAATTCAGATAACTAGTCAAGAAGTAATAATTATGCACCTACTATTGCTATCCACTGTGCTGGAGGAAGCAAAGAATGGCAAAAAGAAACTCTGATCTTGAGGAATTCACATCTAATAGAAATACCATGTGAGTAACTATGTATAAATAATACATATAAAAGATAAATTTAGTGTTATTGTTGAGCCATTTCAGTCATGTCCAACTCTTTGTGACCCCATTTGGGGTTTTCTTAGCAAAGTTATTAGAGTGACTTCCCATATCCTTCGACAGTTCATTTTGCAGATGAGTAAACAAAAGAAAACAGGACTAAGTGACTTGCCCAGGGTAATACATCTAGTAAGTTGTCTGAGACTGGTGTTTGAACTCAGGCCTTCCTGCTCCAGGGCCAGTGCTAGATTTGCTATACCACCTAGCTACCCACAAGATATATTAGAGATAATAAGGAAAGGCATTATTAGCATTAAGGGAGAACCAGTACAGGATTTTAAACTGATATTTGAAGACAGTTTGGGAAGCTAGGAGATGGAGAGAAGGAAGGAAAGAATTCTAGGAATGTGGCACAGTAATGTTGGGGTGGGGCGTGGGTGGTGGTGGGGTGTAAGTGGATGGAGTTGGGAGACAGAGTATTTAACTTGAGAAATAGCATGTAACCTATTGTCACTGAATTGAAGAGTATGGGGGGGGGTGAGTAAATTTTAAGAAAACTGGAAAAGTAAGAGAGTAGCACGTTATAAAGAGATTTGAATGCCAAACACAGGAAATTTTATAATTGATCCTCAAAGCGATAGGAAGCATCTGGAATCTGTTGAATAGGGGGTGACATGGTCTGATCTGTGCTTTAGGAAGAACATTTTGACAGCTGACTGGAAGATGTATTACAGTAGAGACTTCAGGGAGGGAGAACACCCTTCCTAGACATGTGATCCTGAGCGAGCCAATTAAACTTTTTTCACCTCAGTTTCTTCACCTGTAAAATATTGATAAAATGGAATAATATATGGATACAATTTGCAAACATTATGGCACTGTTTATATATACATATATATATAAAATTGCTATGTAGGAAAGCAAACCAAACACCTGAAAAGCTATTTGTCTTCTTAAGTTCTAATATGTGGTACAAATCTTCTCTAATGCCATGTCCAGCATTCTGTCCACTTAACCATGCTCTCTGCCTATTCAGAAATCAATAGGATGCTATCATCAGTCCAGCAATAGAGATTTCAGTGCCAGGTGGTAGATGCAAACTATGCATCTTCTCAAAATGCAGAAGACTGTAATTCAGGAATGTAATGCAGTAATAAATATAAAAGCACATCTTATTTACATGGAACTGAAGAGTTTTAAAGAAGGGCAGGATGATATTGTACAGTGAGAAAATATTCACATGAATGAATGAATGAATATTTATTAATCACCTACTATCTGCCAGGCAATGTGCCAAATACTTTGGATACAAATACAAAAGTGAAAAATTTTCTGTTCTCAGGGACTTTATATTCTGATAGAGGGAGACGACACATAAAAGAGAGATGGGACCAGACAATGGAGTTTTTGTCTGGAGAATAAAAGAAATAATGAAGTAGAGTGATAGGCCAAACCATTGTCATGACCCTTTGAGATGTGAAAGTGAGACTGATGTGGTTGCTTTTCCAGGGAAATAGGTGCAAAGGGAAGTGAAATATATATGACAGCCAGTCAGATAGAAAAATTACTCCCAAAATATTTGAGACAAATACATAGATGTGAACCAAATCTAATTCTTCAAGTTCATTGTCACTCATCCAATAGATAATCAAACCTCAATCCTGTGGAAGAGTTCCAAGTTCAGTGTCTTAATTCAGGGAGTTAGTCTGAATGGGGTTGTTTCCATTGGAAAATAGAAGGGTGAATGGCAACCTATCCCAAGATATCTTGAATGGAAATCTATCTATTTAAGTGGGGAGATATGGTGAGAAGCATTTAGGCAAAGACATAGCAGAAGTTTATCCTCCAAGTAAGTTTCTCCAAAAGGGGGCGCTTAAATGCAATAATTATTGATCAGTTATGTACAATCTTATAATCAAAGATGAAAAAGACTGAGATATGTAAGATACTTTAGAGATTATATATTCTGATGTATTACTTTCACACTTTGTGTTGGGGAACTGAGATTCAAGAAAGTTTAGGTCGATGAGGTAATAAGTGACTATCTAAATTTATAAAGCTTTTCTAATTACCATTTGAAACTTAACACAAATAACTTGAGTTGTTCTAAGAGGAACACACTGAATCAAGTCGGTGGTAAAGTCCAGGTATTCATTTTACACTCATAGAATTAGTTCCTCCGACTTTCTAAGAGCTTAATGTTTTTGATTGGTTGATAGTGAAAATGAGGAACTAAAGTATATTCCTTGTATCAATGATAGTAATATCAAAGTAAGTTATGGTGTCTAAATATAATGGAGAAGTAGCATTGCATAGTGGATTGAACATATGCTCTAAATTTATAAAGATCATGATTTAAATACTGCCTCAGATATTTATTGGTAGCATGGCATTTCACAAGTAATTTTTATCTCTCAGTATCATAGTCAACTGTATAATACTGGTAAATTTCAGAGCAGTTACCAAATTTGTTTTGGGAAATAGGATTTCTTCACTTGGAATTCCCTACACCACTCAAATTGCAAGTTAGGACCTCAAAAAGTCAAATATGAAAATTTCAGAGAATTAGAATAAGATAATAATAATAATGATAAATGAAGATCATTGTAACACTAATATACACAACAAATAAAATAACGTAAAATGAAAGGAGTGTTAAGAAACAAAAGAACTCAGTTCAAATATAATGAATGTTCAATGCTCATTCAAGATGAGTGATGTTAGAGACTTCTTCCTTTCTATTAAGAAATGGTGAGGTATAAGGGCAAAATATTGTGTGTGGTGTCAGTTCTGACACGAGGTAGTTTTGTTTAACTGCATATTTCTCTATTTTTTTTTCTTTAAGGGACATACAATAGGGTAAAAGTAGGTTTGTTTATGAGGAAGTGATTGTTCTGTCAAAACAAAACATATCAATAAAATACAATACATCAGAAAAATGCTGGGAAGGAAAAATAATTTCTACTATTTTCATTTATAGCAGTAGATCCCTTCTATTAACAACTGCAGAGTAGTCAGTTCTGTCTTTAATCCAAGTAATTAATTTTATGTATAAATGAAAAGAGATTCTTTTTGAGGCAACCCCTGCCCTAACCCCCACCTGAATAGTTTAGGTTAGTTGTGAAAGCTAAGCACTCATCTAGGTGTTCTTGACAAGTAACAGCTTTCAAGTGTCTGCCTGAAAAGTCACAGGGCACTTGTAGCATTGGGGTTGATGGGAGTTCAGTCAAAGATCCTTGTTTGGGAGCGTAGGGGAACATTCCAAAGTAAATGTGAAAAACAGCAGAGCCTATATGGCACAGCACAGATGATTTTAACAAATGGGCCCTTCCTCCCCTGCCCTCTCCTATCACAACACGCACACCCCTTTCCTTGAAAAGGAACAGATGCAAAACTACATTTAAACTGTAAGAGTGAATTAGTAAAGGTCCAAAAATATCTTTTCCTTTTTACTGTGGATGTGTTTTCAGAATCCTGTGGACAAATACACTTTGAACCAGAATTTTGAAGTGTTGTATCATGAAAAAGGCTCTGGATTTCAGGCTTGATCATCTATGTTCAAATTTCAGTGTTTCCACTTGCTTCCTTCAATTGTCACTTATCATTTCTCAGTCTCAGTTTCCTCATTTGTAACATGGGAGACATGAACGTAAAGTTGTCTGAAATCCATTCCATACCTAAATATATTATCCTACAATCCTATGAACTTCTAAAAGGATTCCTGCTAAGTAAATGCTTCTTAAGTCATAGATTGGATAGGACTAACAGCATGAAAAGGGAAATTGATCACAAGTTTTGTTAAAAAATTTTACAAATTTTATTCTTGAAAGGTAAACTTTTCTCACTCTGAACCTCCTAATTTCTCTAATTAGATATTAGCCCTTCTGAAACCAGCAAATATAAAATGCCCCAAACCAGGTAAATATTATAAATATGAAGATTAAAATATAAGAATTAAAACTTATGATATAGGAGTAGGAGTTCTTTTTGTTGCTCTCTGAAGAATTTAGGATTCCTACTGAACTCCATCAGCCATGGATCTATATCACTTTCTGGTACAGAGTATGTAGACCAACCCTTTCATTTTGCAGAGAGAAAACAAGGCCCAAAGAAGCTTAAGAGACTTAAGGACAAGCAGAGAGTATACATTACTAAAACTTTCCTATGATACTTCCATCACTAAAAGTTTTCTGGACAAACACATACATGTGGTTTCTAGACAAGATCATAAAAAGAGAATTGGCCAGAACCTCAGAAACAGTCCATTCCAGCCTTGTCATTTTACAGATGAGAACACTGAGGCCCAGGAAAGTAGTGATTTGCCCAAATTCACATAGTAAATGTCAGAGGTCAGATTTGAACCTTAAATATTCTGCTCTCAGAGTCAATGTCCTTCCCATTTTTACCCATTTACTTCTCAGGGACAAATGTAAGGTGATTATATTAATTCAAATTTAAATTTTACTTAATAATAATTTTAAAATATTTCAATAAATATTAGAAGACATTAAAAAGTTTTGGAGTAAAATGTTGTGTCAGGAAATACAATATTTTTTTTAATTCCTGATAATTTTTATATTATAAATATCATCTTTAATAATACAGACACTTTGGTTTAATCTCTTAATGTAAGTTTCCTCCTTTCATGGTACTTTAGAACTCTGTTAGAACTTTAGAACAGTATTCTCTTCACAGATATATGTGTAAACAATTCCATCCTTCTTATATTATCCTATTATATTCTATATTTACCCTCTGTCAAGGTAGGCATTGATATAGAAATTATAACCAACTTATACTTATCCAACATAAAACAAAGAATATTTCCTTTTATGCCTTCCTAAATTCATGATTCTTAGCATTAATTTGAAAATAACTGCCCCATACACTTTAGTATGTGCATTTTGAAAGAATATTACTGAAAAACTGAAGAATAGATCAATAAAAATTTTAAGTGTAGCAAATATGCCCTATAACAATTATTTCAATAATTTTTATATTTATATAGAAGATAAAAATAATCACATAATACATAACTTTGTTATTATCGTTATCTCATTCATCTAATCTTGTTCAATGGAATTTTGATGAAGATGGTCTGGAATAAGTATCTATTTTGCTATTCCTTTCTTTTTTAAATTGCATTTTCATTAGATATTTTGTTGAATTTCATATAAAATAGTCTGAGGAAAAGCTGATATTGCTGTATTTTTCTTTAATATTTGATGCCCTTTACTTATTTCTTATGTTTTAATTAAGCTGATTTTTATTTAATTAACAGAAATCTACTTTTTCTCCTTCCTATTCTACTTCCTATGGAGGAATGAAGGAAATCAAATTCCTTTTAACAAATGTGCATGGATAAGCAAAAATAATACCAAACTATTGACAGTGTTCAAAAATATGTGTCATTATACTTCCTTAAAACATCAAATCTCCATGATGATGAATATTGGATATGTAGGTAAAATGGCTGGTCTTTTCATAAATAAAAAAAATATATTATGTAAGTTAACATTTAGTAAACTCAAATGAAAGCATTTAGTA
The DNA here is from genome assembly GCA_028627135.1 of Pseudochirops cupreus. Classification (NCBI taxonomy): domain Eukaryota; kingdom Metazoa; phylum Chordata; class Mammalia; order Diprotodontia; family Pseudocheiridae; genus Pseudochirops; species Pseudochirops cupreus. Next base: position 356,245,511 of record CM053581.1, on the reverse strand, counting down.
TTTAGTATAGAGATATCTGTCAAATTCATAGTTCTTATACTTAGCATTTAAATTTACATAGGTCAATTTTATGTCTGGACAGTAGTGGGCGATAGTTTTGCCCATGAAAATCTTCCAGTCCCAATAGTTTATTGGATTAATTCTAATGAAGATTTTGGGTTTGGGGTTTGTAGTATGGAGGCATTTTTCTATTAGTTTACAAATGATAGAAATTTTATCATGTATGATTCAAGCTACCTGCATGTGTAATTCTATGCATGATCTTCTTTTATATTTTCACTTACTTGGTAATCTCGTTACCTCCCCTGTATTTATTTCTCATCTCACACATATGGTTTTCACTAAGAAAATAAGGATTAAATCAGAGTTAAGAAAAGGGGTTGGAGTAGAATTTATTAAATGTGAATACAGGAAAACATGAGTGGCAATCATGGTTTCATCTACAGTAACAATAAAATATAGATGGATAAAGAAACAAATGTGGAGATTACTTTAATAGCAATGGCACAATATGTAATTAAATCAAATTAACAAATAAATATATACTGGATGCATAGCACCTAAATATTAAAAGGAATAGTTCATGGAAATAGGGCATAATAGAAAGTAAAAAAATAATTCTGGAGACTTTAATGTGACCTTTTTAGACTTAGGAAACTTAATCAAAATGTAAATAAGAAAGAAATTAAAGATTCAAGTGATCTTTTTTTTTTTTTTGCAAATGTGATGTGTGTCAAATATGACCAGTCACCCAGGGCTACAAAACTGTAATTATAAAAACATACACACATTTCTCATACTTCTATAACCCCATTAAAAATACATGCCATGCCATGGAAAATATAAAGAAATGAAGAACAGGATGAATAAAAAACATATTTTTGTTAATCACAAAATTAAAGTTTATCAATAAGCAGCTTATATAAAGTAACGCTTAATTGGAAATGAAATGATATAATCCAAAGAACTAATGAATGAAAAACAAGTTGTTAAAATGATAGTTTTATAAAAGAAAATGATAAGGATAAAACAGTCTTAGAAAATATTTGATATCTGAAATAGAGACAAAACAATTTATATTCTCAAACACATTCCCCAACAAAATCAGCAAGAGATCAATTAATTAGGCATGCAATTTTAAAAAGGTTAAAGGAGCAACAAATCAAATATGCCAAATACACACAAAAGACCAATTTCCAAAAATAAAAAAATGAAGTAAATTGAATAAGAAATCAAAGACATATGTTTGATTATGTTTATATTAAAGACTAGACAAACTGACAGCTAATTTAGTTTAGGAATTGGGAAAATCCCCCCACACTGAGGGGGAAAGTACAAGAAGTAACACTTGAAGGTTCTCTTATCACCTAGGTTGATTTTAATTTCTTACTTTCTCTAGCACTATCATATTATTCTCTTATAGTTCTAATCTCAGAGTCAAAGACCACATTTCCCACCTGTAGTCTGTAAATGACCATCCCATCAACATTGCTGTCCTTATCTAGGCAGTACCTACTCTCACAAACTGCTCCTCTGCCTTCAAAGAATGCTCCTCAAAAACCAAAAGAACATTCACATCTGAATCCAGTCACTGAATGAAGAAAGAAAATAGCCATTTGCCTTCTGCCAGTTGGTTTGCAATTTCTCTAAACCTGTTAGCAAGAGCCAGGAGTTACTGGCTGAAGGTTTAGCCAGTGAAAAAGAAAATTTTAGGGAAAATTATAGAATGACTGTCATGTGAAAACACAGTTTTGCCCCAAAATTCAAAAAGAAGAATAATGTATGTTAGTTACATAAATCCAAATTAAATTTTCTGAAAAAAGTAAAAAAAATAAAAATAAAAATACCTAAAAGCAAAATATAATGCCATTGAAGGTCATAGGTCACTCAATTATTAAAAGTTGTCAAATGTATTTGTTAGATTTGTTATCCTTTTTAGGCATGAGTAAAAAATAGATGATCTCTGAAGTTTCATTGTTACTCATAAATTCTCTGATTCCAGTCAAATAAATTGAAGTAAATAAATATAATGTCCTGGAAAGGAATGGGGCACTACAAGATCATTTTAGCTAAACATAAAAAGTAAAAACAATTCTTACAATATTTTATTAATGTCAAGTGAGAAGGGCATAATGAAAAGACCATATAAAAGGAAGACAGGGAAAATGAATGGAGGAAGTGAATCTTGATGGGCACATAGAAGGAGTGACTAAAATTATGTTGTATACATTACAATTTAATGTAACTATTTCATGAAGAATTTACTTGCATTGATACTCAGTATTAAATTTTAATAATCAAACTTAAATTTTAAGATAAATCAACTAGTGTGAATGAATAAGACACTGATGAATTTTTATTTTAAGAGCAGAAACAAGGGTTTCAAAGCAAAAGTAGTTAGACACAAGGATAATTGCAAGAAAGTATTAGATTTGGAAAACAGTGAAATTAGTGGTAATGATACTCAATACTCTAATTGTTCTATGACGTTTTTTTTGATTGGCAGTTCCCTCTAGTGATCAAGAGCATTACCTATTCATGACTGGTCATTATGTGACTCTCAACAATCTCCTTGCTGACCTGGGTGGGAAAATTATACAATATTTGGGAGTCCTTCCTCAATTTCTCCTGATGTCATGTGAGCACCAGTGGAGCACTCTTTCTCCACCCATCATCCCTTCTCTTGATCATGTAACTAGTTCATCTTTTGACATCTTGCAATTATTTGAAAATCTTTTACTTATATAGTTTTAAAAAATTTCTCATTCATTATAGGACAAACTTGTTTATTGTATTCTGAGTTTTCTTTAATCTTCAGATACTCTTATATTCCATATTTCATTGCCTTCAAAAAAACAGTAAAATATTGGTTTTATAAGAAAATGAGCTTTTGCTTTTCTGGGAAGCTTTCATCATTAAATGAGTTTTCTAGTCTCCCAAGGGCATGCCACTTCTTTTTCCCTCCCTATTGTCTTTTTCAGATATAGAAGCCAAAGAAAGTCTATGCCTCAGAGTTAAATAGGCATATATTCATTAGTGTATACATCTAAGAAAATTAAATGGTAACACTCCAAAAGGCAAATTTTTTGTCTTTTTTTTTTCATACTTACAGCAAAAAGGGAGAGAAAGCGTTTGTAGAGTAATACTTAAGGGCAGATAGAATTATGGAGAGAAGAAATAAACATTCCAATCTGACTTTTCTTCCTCTTACTCTCCCAAGGAGAATATCTGGACTAGGGAGAGAACAAAAGCAGTTCATCTTGAAACCTATGATGAGATTGTAAATGAAGACCTATTTTCCCACATAAATTCAGTTCACTAGGTGTAATTGCCAGTAAAATAGCATTTTTTGTTGTTTTTCTGGACTGAGTTTTATCTAATCAAGTGCCTTTGAGCTTTGCCTTTGATTGTATCAAGAGTCTTTCATTGAAAGCAGTATACATTGTATTGCCCTTAATAGGCCTAAGGGAGTTTGAAGATCTCTGCTACCCCCTTCTCTCCCCTGCCCCTTAATAGGCCAAATGTAATTACCTGGGAGCCCACAGTGGGAGGAGCTTACAAAAAGGGTGGGACAGGAAGCAGCAGATAAGATCACGGGCAGAGCTGGGATGATTGTGATGTTGTCACTCTCTGTCTGTTGATATGTGTTAATTTCTCAGACAAAAGCCTTGTCTGTTGTTCTGTATTGGTTTCTCAGATAAGATGATAGTGCTGATAATCTGAAAATATTTTTGTTGCCCTGTTAAGCTTTGTTTTCCCAAAAGCAGAAATGTAAAGAGCTTGGAGTGGAGCAGTCCCTGTGAGCTGAGATATGGAACAGGAGTGGAGAACTGCCCATGTGTGGATCCAGGCAAGAGCTGGGAGCAGTCAGCCTGTGGAGAAGGAGCCCATGACGCCTGGAAGTCAACCTGAGTCAAGATAAAAGAGGGCTTTACTTTGGATATTCTATATTGATTGATGAGATTTGTAATTTACTGTGACCTAGTTGTGGATGGCATTTGTAATTTCTGCTACCCCTTAATGATGATTGACTTAAGCATAATTGGAAAGAGACTCTAGTAAATATAAAAGAGAATTTTACTTGGATACTCTGTATTGACTGAGGAAATTGTAACTTACTATGACCTAAGGTTGGATGGTAGTTGTTTGTATTTTCCATTACCACTTAAAGATGAATATAATATGCACTGAATATGTTTTCTTTAAGACTATGTGACTGTCTTAGTAATAAGTTGTTATGTTGTTGTGAATGTTATTCTTTGCTTTCTTGAATGTTATGGTTTAGTTTATTTCTGAATAAATAGAGTTCATTATATTATGTGATTAGACCCATAAAGTTATTTACAACAGCAGTCCACAGGAGAGCTGCTCATGACTGGCTTTACCCTAGGCTCTAACTCTAGCATGCTTTTTAAAAATTATTATGAGACTGGTGAGCCACTCTTAGAGAGCTTTTTTTTTTTTGCTTTTTGGAGGGGGGGAAGGCATGGCAATTGGGGTTAAGTGACTTGCCCAAGGTCACATGGCTAGTAAGCATTAAGTGTCTGAGTCTGGATTTGAACTCAGGTATTCCTGACTCCAGGGCTGGTACTCTATTCACTGTACCACATAGTCACCCCAAGATCTTTTGTTTTAAAATGAAAAAATTGAAATTTGTCACAGTTTTAGAGGTGGTACTTGTTCTCATTTTCTTTCAAGGGATGTGTTATTTTTGAAACACGTTCTCATGGTAAACATACATCCTAGTAAAATAATAGAATCCACTTTTAAAGCAAGATTTATTAAAGTGAGGTCTATGAACCAAGAATCTTTGAATAGATGCTAGTAGATCAATTCAGAAAAGATTACATATTTATTTTTACTAGGCTCTCATTTCTTTTGTAGTACTAAATATTTTGTTTAATCGATTAAACATCGTTATTTTAAAAAGGGATAGATATGCTTCACAAGAGTCCTAAGGAGGACTATGATATTTTTAAGGGGTTAATAATCTCTGATTTAAAGAATAGTTTCTTAGTGCTATGAAAATGAATGCATAATTACTGAGATTTCAGCAAGGGGATTAAAAATGATCATTCCATAATGCAATGTTTTTTGACATATTTAAAGGACTTATAGAGGTGAAGAATGTTATATATGTTGCATGAATATGAAGAAAAATCATTGACAAAGTTTTCCATAATTTCATCATGAAAAAGAGAAAGATGTGAAGTAATTGAATGTATGGTTAGATGGATTTTAAATTGGTTGAATAACAACACAGTAGTGATTAATGCATCTTTATTAGCCTACAGGGAAGCCACTTTCAGAGTGCCTTGATGATTTCTTCTTGGTCCTGTCCTGTTGAACCTTCTCATTAATGGTTTTAATGAAGTCTACAATGAACAGCTGGCAATGATAATTAATATTCTGGAACATGTAATTTGTATCTAAAAAGGTCTTGACAAACCAGAATGATGAGCTGAATGTAACACATTTCACACATAATATATATGCATATAAAATGCAATAATTACTGTGTGTGTGTATATAGATAGAAAGATAGATAGATAGATAGATAGATAGATAGATAGAGTCTGTATATATACATATATCTATTACAATAAATATAATGATATAATGGAGATAAATATAAAAACCTACACTTAGGTTTAAAAAAATCAAGTGCCCAGGTAATGACAAAGTTGATATGGACGGCAAAAATTCATTGTGTTTCTTACTGTATTATAAGATAGATATGTATCATGACATCAAAATCACAATAGCTAATAGGATCCTAAGTTCCTTAAATAGGAAAGGTACAATGTCCAGAATGAGAGTTACAATAGGCCTTGTGTACTCTCTTTCTGTGTCAGACCATTTCTGTATATTCTGTAATATTCTATTCAATTCTGAGGAACATGAAAATTTTAGTAAGAACATCAACAAAACTGGATCTCATACAGAGGAGGTTAACTAGGGTGATAAAATGACTGGAAATCATGCTGTATAAGGATCACCTGAAGGGAAAAAAAATGAATTTTATTCTGGGGAAAAGATTTGAGGAAGGAGATGTGAAAACTGTAAAGTAAAGAAAGGAAAAGAAAAACTTATTCTTGTTGGTCCCATATGTCAAAGCTAGGAGGAAGTTTAAGACATGCCAGTCTTGATTTCATATTGGGGGGTGGGGTGTGTGTGGATAGTTACACCTAGAAGTTTTCCAGAAGAGAGTGTATCATTGATTAGATACTGAGTTTCACCTCCATAGAGGTCTTCAAACAGAAACTAGATGAATACTTATTAGGTACATTAAAGAGAAGATTGATAGCAGCCCAGTTTTAGTTGGACAAAAATTCTGACGTTCATGCTCATTTTCTAATTTGCAATTTATCTTGTACACACATACAAATTAACTTAATTATTTCCAAGACACATTATTTTCTTTTTTTTCTTTTTTAAAACTATTTATTTATTTTTATTTTTCAACATTCATTTCCACAAGATTTTGAGTTATAATTTTTTCTCCTAGTCTTTCCCTTATCCCCACCCCAAAAGAGCAAGCCTATTCAATGCTCCTTCTCCCAATCTGCTCTCTCTTATATCCTTCCCCATTGCCCCCTAACTTTCTAGTAGGGCAAGATGTATTTCTATACCAAAGTGTCTGTATATCTTACTTCCCAGTTGCATGTAAAGAATTTTTTTTTTAACGTTTGTTTTTAAAACTTTGATTTCCAGATTCTTTCCCTTCTTTCCTCCCCACCCACTCCCACTGGGAAGATAATCAATTCAATATAGGTTGTACATGTGAAGTTACACAAAATGTTTCCATAGTAGATGTATTGTGAAAGACTAACTGTATTTCCCTCCATTCTATCTCACCTCCCACTTATTCCATTTTCTATGTCTTTTTTCAAAAGTGTGTGCTTCTAACTACCCTTTCCCACATTCTGGCCTCCCTTCTATCATTCCACCTCTTATCCCCTTTCCCCCTACTTTCCTGTAGGGTAAGATACCCAGTTGATTGTGCATGTTATTCCCTTCTTAAGCCAAATTCAATGAGAGTGAGGTTAACCCATTCCCTTTCACCTTCTTGCTCTTTCCCTCCATTGTAACAGTTTCCTCTTGCCTCTTTTACATGAGATAATTTACCCAACTCTACCTCTCCCTTTCTCCTTCTCTCATATTCCTCCCTCACCTCTTAATTTTATTTTTTAGATGTTATCCCTTCCTATCTGACTGACCCTATACCCTCTATGTATACCATACACACACACACACATATGTATTTATACACACATACACCCTCCTATAAATATATATATGTATATATTTACGTTTATATTTATACACACATATATATACATATATATACACACATACATATTCCCTTCAACTATCCTCACACTGAGAAAAGTCTCATGAATTACAATTTTCATTTTTTCCATGTAAAAATTTAAATAATTCAACTTGAATAATTTCCTTATGATTTCCTTTTCCTTTTTACCTTCTCATGCTTCTCTTGCTCGTCATATCTGAAAGTGAAATTTTCTGTTCAGCTCAGTTATTTTTTCCCATTAAGAATGATTATAAGTCTTCTTTTTCATTGAATGGCCATATTTTCCCCTGCAGCACTATAGTGTTTTGCTGGGTAAGTGATTTTTGGTTTTGGTCCTAGCTCTGGAATATCATATTCCAAGTCCTTCAATCTCTTAATATAGAAGCTGCTAGATCTTGTGTTATCCTGATTGTGTTTCTACAATATTAAAATTATTTCTTCCTTGCTGCTTGTAATATTTTCTCCTTGATCTTAGAACCATGGAATTTGGCTATAATATTGCTAGGAGTTTTCTTTTTGGGATTTTTTTTTTCAAGAGGTAATCAGCAAATTATTTCCATTTCTGTTTTGACCTCTGGTTCTAGAATGTCAGGGCAAGTTTGCTTGATAATTTCTTGAAAGACCATGTCTAGGCTCTTTTTTTGATCATGACTTTCAGGTAGTCCAATAATTTTTAAATTATCTTTCCTGGATCTATTTTCCAGGTCAGTTGCTTTTCCAATGACATATTTCATATTGCCTTCTATTTTTTCACTTGTTTTGATCTGTTTAATAGTATCTTGAATTCTCATAAAGTCATTAGCTTCCCTTTGCTCCAATCTAAGTTTGAAGGAATTATTCTCTTCAGTGAGCTTTTGAAATTCCTTTTCCATCTGACTTATTTGGCTTTTTAAGGCATTCTTCTCCTCATTGGATTTTTGGGCCTCTGTCATTTGAGTTAGTCTATTGTTTAAGGTGTTATTTTCTTCAGTATTTTTGGGTCTCCTTTAGCAGGCTGTTGTACTTTCCATAATTTTCTTGCATTATTTTTATTTCTCTTCCCAATTTTTCCTTCACTTCCTTTACTTGATTTTCAAAATGCTTCTTGAGATCCACCATGGCCTGTAACCAATTCATATTTTCCTTGGAATTCTTTGATGCAGGATATTTGCCTTTGTTGACTTCTTCTGGTTCCTTGTTTTGATCCTTTTTGTCCCCCAAAAAGGATTCTATATTCTAATTTTGCTTGTTCTGCTTGCTCACCTTGCCATCCAATTACTTGACTTTTGAGCTGTTTTCCACAGTAGAACACAGCTTCCAGAGTGGAGACCTGTGTCCCAAATTGCTGGTGTTTTCTCAAGTTCTGTCAGAGGTCTGAAAAGGACAGCCTTGCTACCGCCACCACACTGTCCTTTCTCACCACTGGACCACCAACCAAGACCGGGATCCAGATGCAAGCAGGTCAAACAAGAGTGATTACTGTCTTAATGGTTACTTGGTCCCCTCCTATTTGTAGTCCAGGAGCTCTGGAGGCAGCCAAGGAGCAGCAGCTGCAGCTTCCCCACCTCTACCCCCAGGGGCTAGGGGCCACCCCATGCTCTTCTATCACTCAGTTCCAACAGAGTTCCTGACTGACCTTTTACTTTCTCTTTGGTGTTTATGGGTTGAGAAGTCTGGAAACCACTATAGCTGCCATTGATTCACTCTCCTGAAGTCTACTTTACAGGTCTGTACTGCTACCAGGGGATGCCCCAAGTCTAGACCAGTGCAGTTCAAGCAGGACTGGGCAAGGCTCCGAGCTTAGTGTAATAGACCCTTCCTGTCAGCCTACCAGTCTCCCTTCAGTGGGAGATTTGTTTCTCTCTCTCACTTTATGTTTCTGTGGCTCTAAAATTTGTTTAGAGTCATATTTTACAGTTATTTGAGATGGTTTGAGCAGGAGCTCAGAAAGATTCCTGCTTTTACTCTGCCATCTTGGCTCTGCCCTCCAAGATCCACTATCTTTATGGGTCTGAATAAATTCAACCTCCAAGGTCATTATTTTAAGTCACAACTTAATTGTGCGTGAGTAAATGAATTTCCAAAATTCTTGTGCTGTCTTTCATACAATATGTAAATCCCCAACAGAGAAAATGTGAGAATGGAGAAGATGGAAAGACAGAGAAAGAGTGTGAAAGAAAGGAGAGGAAATGAGAGGGGAATAAGAGAGTAGTGGTGGAGAAAACGTATTACCACATGGTAGAACTTCTAATACAAACCTCTGAAGTTTTCTAGAATAAGACAATATTCAAAGTTTTTTTTTTCCTAAATTGCACTTTGATGACATAATCTCAGATAATCATGTCCCTTCTACTCCACTATATGGAATCCGAACAAGAAAGAAGTGGGGGAAAGAAATGTCCATATTTTCACATTTCTGCATTTCAAGTAGGTATGAGAGATATTGCATGTCCTTACACACTGTAAATACATACATACATGTGTATGTAAATAACAGAGTTTCTGAGAGAGAGTAAGAGAGAGAGACAGAAAGACAGACAGACACAGGGAGAGAAACAGAGAGACAGACAGAGAGAGAGACAGAGAGAGAGAAGGAAGGAGGGAGGGAGTGAGGGAGAAAGAGCAAAATCCTGGCATAACTTCTTTAAAAAATTGTTACTGAATAACATTGTCCTAAGTACTAAGATCTGGAGTATCCTCCAGGTGAGATGAGACCACATACTGACACTTAAAGAACAATGGAGATGAATGAAACAACATACCCAGCCACGATACCACATGGAGCAGGAAGCAAGTACCATGAAAGCAGCACCGTTCTGGTCCTATACTGTTAATTATGATCCCCCACACACACATACCTTCAATATATGCACTCTAGTTATATGTATATGCCATTGATACATGGTCTCATGATATTTTTGCATACTGACTGACCTCACTGATGGTTTATGTATTTCTTTGAGAGTGTACCCCAAGTTTATTGGAAGTACTCTATTATGACTGTGCTTTATTAGCTTGTAAAAACATTAAATCTCATAATTTAGAATAACTTGAGTCCTCTGGCTTACAAGAAAAAAAAGTAGATGCACTAGCAAGGATAAATAAAACACAATTCTGAGTTTATGTCATCCTACAAAATGCCCCTTATATGGAAGAGCAATTCAATAGGACACACTATAACTTATAATATTATAAGCTTATAATTCCCATGTCACTATATTTATCTATATCTATACATACACACATGCATACATACATACATGTGCATATATATGTATGTGTATGTGTGTATATATGCATGCATATATGTATGCATACTATGTATATCCATATATATAAAATTTTTCCTGCTATCAAATTGGCAAAATCATTTTTAACTTAAAAAAAATAGTTCAGAATGTACAACTAGTGCATAATGGAGGATCATTCAATATTAATTGTCAGAAAAGTATGGTTATATGACATTTGTCATAGAAAAATGTATTCAGTAAATACATTTATAATAAAAAAGAATTAAGCAGAAACATGTTCAAAAAAGAAAATGTATTCAATATGACTGGAGCTGCTTACATCTACTGTCCCTTCATATCTACCCATGTTGAACCCAATTCATAACTAAAAACTGGTCACGAAAGTACAATGATAATTCAGTCACACTAAATAAAGTTAATAATTAGCAACATTTTTACCAAATATTTCTTTGATGAAGTCATAAAGATTGTTAACTGCAAGAAAAAATAATACACTGAGTCAGATGGTGATTATATGGGAAATTATATTGAAAAATAATTTACATTTCTCAAATATACTTCATTAATGATCTCTTAATACTATAAGTTTCAGAGAAAGCAATGATCTGTATTGTTAGAGGAAATTCCCTAATAGCTTCAGAAGCTGACAAAAATCTCAAGTCAGGTAAAAACATCATCATCATCCTCATCATCATCAACAAAAACAGAGACAACCCTGGTACATTTTGCAAGTCTCTTCTGTTATAAGAGCATAATATCTTTTTTGGAAAGTTGATTTAAATTTTTAAAAATTCCCAAAAAGTATTCTTGTCTCTATTAAAATATATTGCCCCATGGTAGAACTTTATTTCTATATTTATTGGCAAATAGACAGTTCTGAAAAGAAAATGGGTGTCTTACTTTTTTAAAAGCCAATTAAAAAAAAAAGACCAGTTTATTTGTACAGAGGCAAAAGCATTATGTTCAAGAAACAATAAAATGTCTTTCTCCGACTTGGGAGAACAAACTTGCAAATGAATATGAGTAAAAGAAACATTCAAAAAGTGACAAGGAGTTAAGAAGAATGTATTATATCAAAGTTAGGGAGGTTTCTTTGTTCATTTGTTTTTACTGCAGTTTAAACAAACATTAGTCAGTAGTGTGGCCTTTAAAAAAAACTAAACTGGCTTATATACAGTTACATATGTGCAGTGCGTGTGTGTATTCTAAAATGTAAAGATATACATACATAAATAATTCATATTGTTGAAAAAGAATACATATGTTTTCTGCAAAATTTGCCCTATATAGAGGAAGAAAGTGAGGACTGAATCAAAGACATGATTTCAATATTAATTGACTGGAAAATGAATTAGATCAATGATAGTAATAGAAAAGATAAAAGAGAACATCTTTTGGGAGAGGAGATGTTTGTTTTCACATACATTAAAGTTTAAGGAGGGCAAGAAGCAGAAAAGTTTATATGTATTTGTAAGGAATAAACTAATGAAAATGTATTTATCAAACACCTTTTATATACAAAGTACTGAGCTAGGTACTAGAGATAAAATAGAAAAGCAAGACATCCTTACTCTTAAGGAAATCAGTTTTCGATGGGAGAGTCAACACGTTGAGGAGATTTCTGCTGCAAATTAGATGAAAATATTTTATGTTCTTTAGCATTCAGTGGGCAAATAGATGGTGATTCTACCAGATATCAGAGGTTAGAGCAAAGTGGCAATATTAAGCTGGAGAGCTCACAGATTTTGGGGTCCAGCATAGAGGTGACATTTCAAGGTACAATAGTGATCTCAAAAATTATGAGTAGGGTTGCTTCAGAAAGACCTTGGAAGACTTATATGAGCTAATTCATATTGAAGTGAATGGAACCAGGAAAACATCATATGCAGTGATAACACTATTGTACTATGATCTACTGTGAATGTCATAGCTATCCTGACCAATTCAGTGATACAAAACAATTCTGATATACTTATGATGAAAAAATGCTATTTTCCTTTAGAGAGAAAACTGAAGTCTGACTAAAGATTGAAATATTTTTCACTATTTTTCCTTCCTTTTTTGCAACATAGCTTACAAGGAAATATACTTTGCATGATTTCACATGGAATTAATATCTAATTCTTGCCTTCTTAATCGGTAGAGGTGGAATGGAGAGAATTCAGAACCTAAAGTTTTTAAATGAATGTTTAAAAATGATTTATTTAAAATGCCTTAAAGATTTATTAATGAGAAAGTATGGAAAAAAAAGTAGAACAGTATTGAATGAAGAAATTTAGGAGTTCCAAGAGTTAAGAGGTAGTAGCTTCAACAAAGGAAACAGAGAAGAAATGATCAGAGGTTGGGAAAACAACCAGAAAATGAGAGTACAGTGAAATGGATGGAAGCCACCAACCTTAAAAATATCTAAGCTTTCATATCCTTAGTCCTTGTGGGATTTTAACAAATGTTATTTCAATGAAATCAGTACACTCTATCTATGTTAACCTACTTAACATTCTGTCTACCCATGGGTCATCAGTCAACACTTATTGAGTGCCCACTGTGTACACAGCTCCATAGGGAGTAACAAAGAAAATAGTTGGACATGGTCCTTGCCTTTCAGGAAAGTAAAAGCTAATACTCAGTTTCACCTTTGGGAAGGTTGAATTTTCGGTATACACTGGAGGAAGTTTTTTACAGCCTCCTAAATTCTGAGAATTGCTTTTCTGCCTTTTAACAATCTCTGTCCATTGTTACTGTCACAATGTTCATAAAAATATAATTATAAACACATGGAAGTAGTGTAGAGTATTTAACATATCAAACACCTGTGCCTTTGATCCAAATCAACAGATGTGCCAAGTCTTAGTTTGCTGTTGCAGGAAAAAAGGGTGATGGACTTTTCCAAGATCAATTAGTAAGTTATTGGCAAAGTTAGGCATTAGAAGTCAGTATTTAGGAGTCTATCCTATATTTAAGCTACTCACCCATACTAGATGAACTGACACTTTTTAAACAACATTCGTTATGGGTGATCTATAACAGAAGTAAATTATGTTGCTGATATTTGATTGGGCTTTTTTCCCCCAATGCCAACAGAGTATTTTAGCAAATTTCAAAACTACCTATATTTCTTATTGCCTTAGAAGACTTCCTAAGACTCCAAAGTGCAGAAGTGAATAGTATATATTCACAACTATTACCATGACCTTAATAACACCTTTTTCATTTTCCAAAATAAATAAATATGTAAATAAGCATTATTCATAGTTAAATGGTCAATCTGCTATGATGTTACATTAGCATTAACTTCAAAGACAGTCTTACACAGAGATCTCTTGTCACAAGGGACCTAATACACCAGAGACAGTGTGGTGGAATGAAGAGGGCACCACCACAGATAAAAACTTAGGTTTAATACTACTTGTGACAGTTTCTAACTTGTAACTTTGGCTGAATTAATCTACCTGGCAACTATTTCTTCATCAATAAAATTAGGGGCAGAACTAATTTGAAAATATGATTTTGATCTTAAAGTTGATCAGTAATCTGTATCCCCATGTGGACACTACCAAATGGCCTGTTGCTGCTGACATAATGCTTTCTGCATATCTCTCAATATCATAGTCATTAATATATTGGGATTTCCTGGAGGACAAGGCCCATGAATTTTGATTATTTCCTTAATCTATTCATTTGTAAGAGCTTCCCAGATGTGTTGGAGTGTAAATATGACCCTAGGCTCTAGATTTCTTGTTTCAACAATGTTCATTGCAGTATTAGACAGTTTTGTTTTGTTTCATTTTTAACAATACTAGACACACTATTTCTTGGTTATGGGTAATGGATCTGCCAGGCCACTGTCTGTTCTGAAACAATTGGGCATTCCACCATGCTGTGGTCTTAGGATTTTGCTGGACCTCTCAGCGATTAAACTTATTTCATAGGAGCCAGAGGCCAGGTCTGCTCATGGTGTTAAATACCTCCTTTTTCCCTTTGTAAAGGCAATGAAAACAGATGTCACTCTGGATGTCATTCCCTGCAGTTTTCCTGCTCATGGTATAAAGCAATGACCAGATCTGGTCTTCCTTATCAGGACTGAAGTCACATTACACTGTAGGAGTTTGCAGGTGGCAACATGGTGCCTTTGTCCTGGAAAAGAATTGATATATACACACACACACACACATATATATATATATGTAGATATATATTTATATAATATACATCTTTGGACATAGTCAGTTTGAGAATCTGTTTCATTCAACTTGATGTATTTATTATAATCCTTCCTTCTTGCTCCTTCCCCCAGTGGTATACTGTAGGAAGGAAAGACAATAAATGTGTGATTGAGGGGGAAAAAAACTACAAAATAATAAAAAGTAAGAAAAAAACACTAGACTAGTAAGATCTAGTCTCAACTTTATCACTTACTAGTTGGGTTAACATGGTCAAGTCATTTAACCTCTGTAACCTTCAATATCATCTATAAAGTGAGAATTAGACTCAGTGGTTTCTAAAATCCTTTCCAGCTCAAAATCTATCGCTCTATAATAACTCATGGCCTGTCTACCTAAACAGATTATTGTGTGAAACAAAGGAGATAATGCATGTCTTCATTATTTTGAAACATAATATCCTATATAGGTAGCAGTGACATAACAGTTGTGACCATGATAATCAAGATAAAGAGTATGAAAATTAGGAAGAAAGTAATGAACATAAAAATTATGACTGGGGCTGGGGAAGGCAATAGGAGTCCCAAAACCCTACCCTCCTCATTTTATAGATAAACAAAGTGAAGTTCAGAGAAGTGGTGTCCTTGCCAAAGATGCAGTTTTAGGTTCCGGAATTGGGAAGAGAACTCAAGTTTTCTGATTTCTAAGTCAATGTTCTTTCCATTGTATCATGTTATCTGCCTTGAAGCATTTAATGATTATCATATGCAAGGCATTGTGCTAAGTGGTGTAGATTTAATTAGAAAAATAAAATAGCCTTTGCTTTCAAGCATCCTTAAATTTGAAAGGAGGAGGAATTTGTGGAAGGTTTCTGCTGTGATTCATAAGGAATGGCTCAGTGGTCTTTATGGTGAATGGCAAAGCAGACGAGAATGTTTCTTTTCTCAATTCATTTTTACTGATAAAAATCTTATTAGTTTCTAATGCTGAACTACCTGACAACCAGTGCTTGAACAAACTCAAGGACTTTGGTGGCAAGAACTTTCCTTTTTGCATCTTCAGTAGCTGTGGCTATAAAATCTTTAGCATCAGTTGCCTGGCTGAATGTCTATAATTACTGCTTGCCAGGAAGCCTGAGTATTCTGGACTGGAAGTATCGATATTCCCTTGCCTCCTGGGTTCAGGGTTGAGGGCGTTCCCCATCAGAATCTAAGGAGAGATAGAGGTCAAGATCATGGTGGTGGTTCAAACTCTTTCGTATATGCTTCTTCTTTCTCGCTCCAAGGATTCCTTGCTGCCTTAGCTAGTCTTTCTTGTCTGGTCTGTAGGTGGAATTTGGTTGGCAGTTGATGGAAATGGTTGATTTCTTTTTCAGATAAATCTTTTTCCCTGGTTGCTGGTTGTGCCAGCTGGGATGGAATCAAATTGAACAGCTGGGGAACATTGCTATTAACAAGGCTCTTGGAGTCAATGCCCTAAGAGGGCCTCTATTTGGGTTTAAGGGAAGATGGTAAGTAAAGTGATGGTAGAGGTTTGATGTGCCTGGTGCTTTGCACTCTGCCTCTTTTCTCTCATTCAGTTTGCATAAGAAATCTTAGCTTCAAATTTGAATGTATCTATATCTATACACACATATATGTACACACATATATCTATATGCATACATACATATATATGTATTTGTGTATATATGCATATATCTCTACATCTATCTATTCAAATTCCTCAAGCACATTCTATGTTGAGAATGTCACTTACTAGATATGATTCACAGCACACTTTTAAGTTTAATCTATATTTCAGTCATTTTCTCCATCACTTTCAAATAGACAAAAAAAGGACCTGATTTGTGGATTCTGCCAATTTTCAAGGTGTAAATGCAAGTACGAATAATTTATCATTTGGCTCCAGCACATGCCTAGATATATGGAATTTATGGAGAGTGCTACCTATGGCATAGCAGACAGAGTGGTGGATTGGAATTCAGGAAGTTTTGGCCTCAAAATCGACCTCTGACACCTCTGTGTGACCATAAGTCAATCACTTATGTTCTCCAAGCCTCAGTCTTCTCAACAATAAAATGGGGGAAGTTGAGATAAATGACCTAGAACACATACTATCAGGTTCTAAATCTATAAATGTAGAATTCTCCTTGGTTTCTACAATGCCCCCACCTAAACCCTCAAGGTAAATAGTATGAAAGGTGATTTTCAGTTAACTTTTTAAGGTAAGCTTAGTTAACAGAGTAAGCAGATGCCCTGGGATGCAAAATCACACCTGGGGAGAGATTTTATTGAAGGAGAGAAAAAAAGATTTCTATTAGCCTCATGACCAATGCACAAGAGGCTGCTATCCTGGAGGTCCCAAAAAGCATAAGAATATGACTGGACATGATAGGAATTGATCAAGGGTTTTTTGTTAGTTTTGTTTTGTTTTGCTGGTGGGATAGGGAAAAAAAAAACCTTCTCCTTAGTAGTTTCAAAATTTGGCTAATGATTCTTTCTTTGCTACATATTCACCAGAGTTGTTTCTGTCCAAAAGGAGTATACATTCTGACAGCACCATCTGGTAAAATTGAAAAGTCAATGACACGGGAGGCAGAGAATGTAGATTCAAATCCTGCTTCCTTTGTTTACTAGGTATATGAGCTGGAATAAGAAATTTGACCTCTGTTGGCCCTCCAGTAAAATGGGAGAATTAAGCCTTTAAGATTACCTTAAAGAAGATCTATGATCTGAAATCTTGAAATCTTTTGCTAAATTTTCACAATTTAAATCTATTTATGGCTATGGTAGGTACCTAACACAGTAACTGCAAAGTCATATATAATTAATAAATGTTTTTTGGATTAGTCAATGAAGTAAATATTAAATAAAACATTGCTGAATTAATATTAGTTTTCTCTTTTTTTTATTTCTTCTCTTCTCAAACAATGGGATCTAGAAAGATGACTACTATCATGCAAGGATACAATAGTTGGAGTATCTTGTGGGGATACAGGTCCATGATATTTTAATAGGGTTCTCATGAAAATCGAGACACAAACTCAGAAGAACACAGTGAAAGAAAAACAGCTACCAGCAAATCCTCAAAGGAAAAAAAAAACCGGACACAATACCAATAAGAATTTTGAAAGACCTAAAAAGAAATTTTCAATGTCAGATAGGAGTGGTGGAAGGGGGAGGGAGGCAGGGAGGATAAGGTATAGCAATGAAATGAGAGAGAAACATCTTTTTTTAAACAATTAACAACTTGGTAAAAGAGGCGCAAAAATACTGAAGACACCACCTTAAAAAAAAAAACAGAAACAAATGGAAAAAAAATAAGTCCAGAAATTCACAAATGAAAACAACTCTTTCAAAAGTAGAGTTGGACAAATAGAAAAAAGGTACAAAAGCTCAATGAAGAAAAAGAAATTAATTTTAGAATTTGGCAAGCCTAGAAAGAAGGATGTCCTGGGAGATGGGGGAATGGAGAGGAAGAATGGAGAAAATTATCTCACAAAAAAGAGACAGGTAAGAAAAAGCTTTTACACTGGGGAGAAAATGTTTGGGGGGAGGGGAAAATAGTTGAACTTCTTTCAACTGTAAATTGATTTTATACATATATACATACATTCATATCTGTATACATGCATATGTGTATTTTTGTATATATGTATCTTATGCATGTGTGTATACATACAGTCAATTGGTTAGAAAAAGCTATCTTATACAACAGGGAAACAGGAAGAGAAGAATATAAGAGAAAATGAGGATGATAAAAGGGAGAGTACATAAAAGAAGGCAGTGGACAGAAGAAAAAGAGACTTTAGAAGAGGATAGGATAAAATGAGAGAAAAATGGATAAAGAGAACATAGGATAGAAGGAAATGGACAGTAAACACTTATTGCTGCAATATAAATAGAAAGTACAACAATAAAATGATAAAATGTTGCAAATTATAAAGAAAAAGGTTGGCCCTGCAAAGGGAGATATAAGAAAATACCTCCTCCAATTCATTTCAGAGCTGAGAAGAGTGGTTTACATGGCTGCAATGGTGTATATATTGTCAGATTCTTTCAATTTATGATAGGTGTTGCTAATTTATTCCTCTTTTTCTTTAAAAGTAAAATTTCTGCGAGGTGCAAGTATAAGCTTATGGGGAAAATGAGGCATCTAAAAAGAAAGAAAATAAGATTTATTTTAAAAGCAACTTTGCTTTAAAACTTTTTTTCAGTTTAAGAAAATGCAAAATTGGGTGGAAATGTTATACAAGGAATTCTTTAAAAATTATTCATGTAATTCTATATGAATAGACATTCGTATCAGTGAAAGTAAGAATTATGAATAAATATTTCAAAATAAATCTGAAGCTAATATTAATTAATTGGAAATTTTAAAGAAAAATCTTAAAGGTATCACCAAACACCTCAAATTAAAATAAACAGAAAACAAGAAGCTGATAGAGAAACTCATGCAGTGCTGATGGAATTGTAAACTCATAGAATTATTTTGAAGGACAATTTCACTCTCAAAAATAGTAAATTCATAATATCAGCCTACTCTTTTACTCAAATAATTTCACTGTTGAGAATATACGATAAAAGTGGGATCAACAATGAGAATGACAAAAGTGCTTTAATCAAACTAAACATCTAACAAAGGGGAGGAGGTGACTAAATAAACTTCTGATATAATAGAATACTATGATGAAATCAAGAAGTTCCATGTATTATGAATATAAATAAATACGGAAATAACTAT
Source organism: Pseudochirops cupreus (assembly GCA_028627135.1). NCBI lineage: Eukaryota > Metazoa > Chordata > Mammalia > Diprotodontia > Pseudocheiridae > Pseudochirops > Pseudochirops cupreus. Next base: position 356,226,060 of record CM053581.1, on the reverse strand, counting down.
TGGTATTATTCAAAGTGAAAAAAAAAACCCAGCAACAAGAGCAAACGGCATCAGAAAAATATACACAATAATTATCCACATAGAAGACAATAACCAATGAGAATAAATGAACAAAAAAAAATTTTGTGGAGATGGAATTGCAAAACATGTTTAATTAGCAGTACTGATGCTCACTATAAATTATAATGAATTATTTAAAAATTTTAAAATAGGTAGTAATAACCAGTTGATTTCCTTAATATCATTACAATGTGAAAAAAAAATACTTAAACTATATATAAAACGAAAGACAATTTGGTATAGTATCTAGAGAACTAGAGTGAAAATGAGGAATATCTGAGGTCAAATCCTGTCTCTGTCACATACTGGCCATGTAATCCTGGGCAAGGACCTCATGGTGGGCACTTATGCGATATTTATTGACTGAGAACTTTCATTGTTCTCTAACACTCAAATTTGCAGTGAAGAAGCCAAACTCAAAGTCTAGAGGGAATTTCCTCCCTCGAAAGTCCTTGTATCAATTAAGTCACATTTGCTTTCGCTATACTTGAAATAGACTAAATGGTTTTGTTTCCTTTAGAAAGTAAAAGCAATGACTGCTAGTGGCAGACAAGGTGAATGAATGTACATTTCCTAGTGGAAGCATACTTTCATTACCTGTTAAATCAACATACCAAAGAAAAGTCAAGTAGATGAAGTAACCATTGATTAACTAAATGAGTATACTCTGATCAAACGGATGTTCAAGATACATGATTTGGAAACTATGTTAACTCTCATTAAAAAAAAAAAATCAGATTAGTTTCACTTGGAAAGTCTTCTAAGGATACTCCAGGAAAATAGACCCCTATGACATCCTGGGGTAAACAGATTCAGAGAGAAGGATGGCTTCAAGTAAAGCCAATGGAAAGGTCACCATCTAAACAGCTCCTTATCCAACTCTAATACTTCAAGACACCAAATGAAGTCTAACCTCAGGAAAAATGGTACAGACCTGGGTTGGGATTTGTGAACAGCTCTAAGAAACTACAGATTCAAATGGAGACTACATGATGACTGTGCCCTGGGATATAGATAAATAATAATTGGTAATAAGAGGAAGAAGTGGAAGGATGCCAATGTCATTGCAAAAACATCTGAGAGTAGTGTTTGTTGCTCTGTAAATTCTTACTTTAAATTGTAGAATCAAGAATGTCAACATGGAAAGTGACTTCAGAGCTCATCTAGTCCACCTTTGCCAGGATGAAAGCAAGTTTCATAATGAAGCCACTAAAGTCACAGTTGGTCCTTGCAATATTGAGAGTTCTTAAGTCATTCAAAGTTAAAAGTACTTTTCCTGTACATTGTTTAATCATTTCACAATTCTTTTTTTCTTTTTTCTTCTCACTTCCCTCTGAATCAGTTCACATGTCATCCCTGATTATTATAATTACCATATTAGGTATTGGTCAATTTATTCTTATGCTCTTTAATATTTTTAACAAAAGAGTGTGATGCATTTTGCCAAAAATATTTTCTGTATTAATTTATACAATAATGTTTTTTATATTATTTAATAGTTGACATAATCTATAGTGTTTATAATTTTCCTAATACTGAAGGAATATAACTCTCAAACCAATCTATTCGTAGTTTATTGCCATTTTAATGTATCACTACACTCTTTCATAATATCTTATTAAATATCATTCTATGTATATTCACTAGGGATATTTGACTAGTGTCTTTTTAGTTTTGTCTCCTCCTGGTCTAAAGAAACAAAATCATATTTCTGTCATACAAAGAATTTGATAGGATTTTTTTTCATTTTTTTTAAAGACAGCTTATGTAATATTGGAATCTTTTTTGACTGTTTAATAGAAGTGATTTGTAAATCAATATAGTCACTACTGACTCTCCTCTATCCCTTTGTGAGTTATCTTTTTCATTTCTGTTTCTGAGATTGAGTTATTAAGATTTTCTCATCTTACATTTTTGTAAATAGTCACTCATTGCATTTGTTACTAATTTTGTTGGCATATAAATGTGCAAAAGCGTTTCTAATAATTGCCCTTATTTCCACTTCACTTTTTGAGTACTCTTTTATTTTACTTTTATGTCAGCAGTTGGTCGTCCTTTCTTATTTGTGCGATGATACATTTATGTGCTTTATTAGTTATTTCATTTTTAAAAGTTTCTAGTTTTTCATTTGATTTTTTGTTTTCAATATTTATAACTTACTTGATTTTCAGACTTTCTGTGTTTTCACATTTGGTTGGGATTTTTCAAGTCATTTAGATACTCCCTGATGCATGTCTGGTCTGAAAACTTATGGGTTCCTAGTTTATCCACCCGTGTTTAGTCCGAAATTCTCTGTGGGATCTTTTTCACATTGCCTTTATGTTTCTGGCTATATATTTTTAGCCATCCTGGGCTGGGTGGAGGCACTTTTGATATTTTGATCTTTTTTTGTTGTATTTTATATATTTTCATTGGAGCAAATTTGAGGAGTAAGGATCCTCCCTGACCTGTCATGTCACTATCTTACATCGATTACTTGGATATCAAACCCAAAGAGTTTAAAAGCTCTCTCTAAGGTTCCCTAAAGTATTAAATGATCAAGGCAGCATTTTAACTCAAGTCATTTGATTCCAAATCCAGTGTTTTATTCACTGTGAAATTATACTATTTTATTGTTAAGCATTCTCGCAACAAGGTATTTTTATAGTAGTTTATCCCTTTCCTTATACTTCCATCTGAGTAATAAAATACAAGAAAATAAAATGAGAAAGACCTGTGAAGCAAAGTGAGAAGCACTATGGGAAGTATCACCAAGAATCAATTGACACCTCTATTTGTGAGCAAATTTCATTCTCATCCCCTTCAACAAGGCAGCTTGAAACATTCCATGAAAGACTATTTCTAAAGTATTTTTTGTAAATACAATTATTGGCAATAATGATGTAATAAATATCATTTATCTGACATCAGATTCATCTATCCTTTGCTCAGTATCCTACATTTTCTTCCTCTTAACTACATAATGTTCTACTCACCATGAATAGCCTTTGAAGCAGAAAGAAGATCGAAGACAGCCAATTCTATTGGACAGCCAAGAGTTGTCAATACCACGATTCATGCCAAGGGAGGCATTTTGTTTTAAAGCCCAAATTGGGAAGTAGATATGAGATATGTGATAAAACTTCCTTTGATGTGGACCTCATTTTCCCACTATTTATTATAATATTGAAGCTTAGAACTCTAGCTAAACTGAAGATTGCCTTGTGAATATATAAACATTTTTGGTAACACTTTCCTAAACCAAGTAGGCCCAGGAAATGAAGCCAAGGGGTAACTGCTTTGTTCATGGCTCAGTGGCAAAACCCCAATGCTACTGGTAGCTATGAGACTTAAACTAAGATAAGATATTCTGACTGAGTTCTGGGACCAAATTAGGTAAACTGTAACTGAGGGACAAGGGATTCATTCATTTACAAGAAGCTCAGGAATTCACTACTTTTCCCCTCCTCTCCTGGCAATGTCCTAAGTGGGAAAGTGCTAGAGGGAGTTAGGTGGAAGAAGGTACTCAGCTCCATTTCAACAATAACAAATAGTTTCTACTACTTTCTGTATGAAAATACTCCATTGCAAACACATGATATACAAAGTTGTGTAGGTGTGTGTTTAATAGCATAATTCCTTCTTTTAATAACAGAGAAAGAGATGATGGCAGAGAGGGGAAAATGGGTGAATGAGGGTGATTCAGAGCTGTCACATCAGTTTTAGATACTCAAGAAATAGTCATACAGCCACCCACACCCCATGCTTCTAGCCATATTGCAATGCTGCCACCTAACCTATTCAGCAATGGCTATATTGAAACACCCAAAACAAACACAGATATATTTTCTGGGCTTGTACTTGAGCCTGTACACTCTCCAACTCTGATGGGACTTTACTGGCAAAGGGGCCTCAGAATGAAGTCATGCAAAGAAGCCTGTGTTTGCATCTAATCAGTTCCATGTGGTATATGGTTCCTTTTTTCCTATACTGTGGAAGTCTTCCTCTTTGGTTCACGCAATGGATAGGCAACAGTCTAGCAAAACTGGGCCTTATTTTCCTTTTACCCAGAAGTTGTTTTTCTGTGTGTCTGTATAAATTGGGGTTGAAGGCTTTGGAGACAGATTCTAACCTAGCCAATTTTCCAGTGGTCAGTTGCTCTTTATGAGATTTAAACTTACAGTATGCTGGTAGACTTTTGTCTGAGGGTACAATTCTGTAGCTCTAAGAGTAAATATCAGTGACTTCCTTCTATAAGCCATTTAAGTTTTCTTCAGAGCCATAATTATCTATAAATTTACCTAGGGCAAATTAAATTGAGGAAGGACATGGTATAGCAAGAGCAATTTAAGAAATCTCTATAATAAATTGATATAATAGCAAGAATTTATGTAGCAAAAAACTGTAACACATTTTCTCCTTTGAATCACATAACAACCCTGTGAGATAGGTGATAAGGTCTTGGCTTAGTGTTCTTTCTTTGGAGCGCTACAACGTACTGCAGCATGATCTCCCAAAGGAATCCTAAATGTCCTACCAATACAGAAGTTGCTATGAGAATAAATCACACCCCATAAGCGTGAAATGAACCAACGTTGGGAAGAAAGGCACCCTCAGGGTAGTAGCAGCTAAGGGAAAGCCCTGTTCATCCTGTGATAGTTCTAGTTCTAGTTATCCAGCATAATAGGTAAAATTCTGGTTTCTAAAAAATATGGAATTAAGTCAGCACAGGAAAAGTTTTAGACTGACATATGTTACATCGAATATTTATACTAATTGTCCTCCCTTCATATTATACAAAAGCCATGTTGCTCTGTACAGCTTTGAACAAAGCTGTAAAAGCAACAAAATACATAAAACATGGACCACAGACCTAAACAGAAGTGTGTTTACATGGTTTTCAGAATTCCAACTCCATAAAATCGAATTTTGATATTAAAACCAATCTTTTATAATAAAGTACAACAAATGTAATATCTATCAGTTGTTTCTTCTCTCTCTCTCCCTCTCACTTTTTCCTTCCCTCCCTCTTTGTCTGTCTGTCTGGCTGTCTCCCTCTCTCTCTCTTTCTCTCTCTCTTTCTCTCTGTCTCTCTATCTCTGTCTCTCTCTCTCGGTCATTCCTTCCCTTCTTTCTCAAGAATTTTTGGATGATTTCCTAAAAGAGGTAAATCAAAAATCCTGCAATATGTTGTGGACAGGGTATGTTGGAGGAAATTAATAACATCTGTAATTGGAAGCTCTGTTGAAACAAAATCTCACATGGTGGGCACTACCCATACCATTATTGAGCACAAGAAATGCTGTCTAAAGAAAAATGAAAATCCATGGTTCAGACCTTTTTAACTCCCTTGCCTCAAGTTAATTTCCTATACATTCACTTTCCCACTGACTACATCCACTGGTGCTCTTGCAACCACAAGCACATTACTATTTCAGATGCCACTAATGGGTCAGACATATGTCAGTATGGAGAAGAAAATGGCAAAGACATGGAGACCTCCATTCAGGCTCTATTAGTCATGATGATAACCAGATAGGACTTTCATCCCCAAATGGTATTCTAGGGTCTTAAAATAGCATCTTTCTGTACAAACATCAAATAAAATATTAACTTCCTGTGATATCACCCATATTTATGTGGCACAGATTTTTTCCGGGAATGAATAACCCAAAGCTTATTTGTATTCTTACATTTCTTTAAAAAGAAAATATGTCTGCACAGAAAATTATTTCTACAAAAAAATCTTTGGCTTTATTTAAATGTCCCTAAATATCTAGTGACACTATCACTAGATTACTGGACCAGAGTTAGAAAAGACTTGAATTCAAATCTTACCATTGACACATTCTGTGTCGGTTTCACCAATCTGAGCTTCTTTCCTCATCTATTAAATGAGGATAGTCACAGAAATAGAAGGACAGTTAGGTGGGGTAGTGGATAGAGTGGCAGGTCTGGAGTTAGGAAGACCCATTTTCTTAAGTTCAAATCTAGCCTCAGATGCTAACTTGCTGTGTGACTCTGGGCAAGTCACTTAACTCTGTTTGCCTTAGTTTCCTCATCTGTTTAAAAAAATGAGCTAGAAAAGAAAATGGAAAATCACTCTGGTTTCTTTCCCAAGAAAACCTTAAAATATGGTCACAAAAAATCAGACACAACTTTAAAATGACTGAACAACAAAATACAAATAGAATGTAACTCTTCGGGTTGTTTTAAGGCTTAATAAATATCTTGAGTGTTAGGTATTTTGGAAACTTGAAGTACAAATGTCAGCTATTGTTACCATGCATATCTTATTGTCAATGGGATACCTGTACTGGAGTACCTACTCTACTTTGTATACACCATCATTTTGAACTCTTTCATTCCTGCCAGGTACACGGAAAAATTGGAACAAATATCAGTATGAGTTTTAGACCAAACAAAACGATATCATTCAAAACTATACATGTATATATAAAACATACCTCTCCCACAGGTAACTTAAGCTACTGATAGGTTATCAAAATATTCCTTTACTAGCTTAAAATAACTTAAGTTACTAAGTTATCTAAATATTTCTAAGTGTTCTTAGTAACAATATATTACATTGTAATGTAATGAAATAATCTTAGTGAATGAAACATTTACATTTATAAATGAGCATCTCACCATTACATGAATAATACAAATACTAATCTGCTTTAGGAATGCTCCCATATGTTTTAGCAATCTCCCACTATCAATCTCTCTGTCTCTCCATCTATCTATGTATATATTCACATACATAAACATATACATACACACATGCATATGTATGCATGTGCATATACATTCACACATGCACCTGCACCTCATACACATATTCATATACATGTACACATACATATGCATGTACATGTGCATATGCACACAAATACATATACACACATACGCATATACATATGGATATACATGTGCATATACGTATACTATGGATGCAAAGATAGAAATTAAACATTCTCTTCTCTCAAAGACCTTATATTCTACTGGCAGGGTAGGGGGAGGAATATACATAGCAATAAGTAATAAAAGGTAAAACTAAAATAATTTTAGGAGTCAGAGTGAGCACTCTGGCAGAATCATTAAATTCCTAAACAAGTCACCTGAGAAGTACTTGAGAGAAACCAGATCTTATTCTAAACAGGAATAAAAAAGAGGCCCATCTTAGACATAGGGAGCTAAGTATAAGAGAACCTAAAGAAATTATATTTGTAAAGTACTTAGCCCAGTATGACACATAATAGGTACTAAATGAAAGTTCATTCCCTTCCTCTCTCTGTCCATCCAGCTATCTATCTATCTATCTATCTATCTATCTATCTATCTATGCATCTATCTATGCATCTATCTGTCTATCTATCTATCTATGCATCTATTTATCTATGCATCTATCTATCTGTCTATCTATCTATCTATGCATCTATCTGTGCATCTATCTATCAATCTATCTATCTATCTATTTATCTATCTAAAGCATGGAGTTATGGAATTGAGAAATGAGAATAAAAACTAGAGCAACACTAGAAATTCAACTTGACTGCATTAGAGAGTATGAGAAGAAGTTAATGTCAAATAAGGTAGGGAAGGTAACTGAGAGTTCTGTTTTTGGTCATCTCTAAAACTCAGACCAAATGTTTCACTTTTTTTTTCCTTGAAGCAACAGGGAGTCACTGAACATGTTTGAGTTGACACAGTCAGATTTATGTTTTAGGAATACAATTTTAACAACTATGAGGTGGATGCAATGGTGATGAGAGATAATGAAAGCAGGCAGAACAATTAGAAAGCTGTAAAGAAGGTCCAGCAGGAGTTTATCAGAGCCAAGTATGCTAAGAGTGAGTGGGACTTAGAATGCTGGCAGGGTAATCAGTACAAGAGTTTCTACAGATGTGAAATCAACTCAAATTGGCAACTGAGTGAATAAAGAACAAAATAAAGTGGAAAGAGATAGAAGAGTCTAGGTAAAGACCTTGAAACCTGGTGGTGCCCATAGCAGAAAGAGGAAAATTTTGGTAAAGAGTAACTTGGTAGAGGATCTAACCAATATTCTAGAGATTTTTATCTATTTAAAAAATGCTTTTGTGTGTGCCAGTGCAATATTCTAACTATACATCTAGAATCACTCCCTTAATATGTGATGGGCTGATAACATTTTCAGTACAAACACACACACACACACACACACACACACACACACACACACACTTGTATATCTGTATGTGTATAATATGTGTGTATGTATATGTATATTGTTTGTGATTCCTTTCATAATATTTCACAAAAAAGGTAAGTACTGAAATTGTTCTGACACCTAATTACACTTTTCACACATCTTGCCATTAACTTGTGTGTCACTTGCCATTTGGATTTTTCTTTTCTGAGACTATGCTGCTCCATGATTCAGAGCCTTGTAACATCATGGGAAAATATTATTTAAAGGACTGTCCTTTAAAGTAGAGTATAGCTTTGCATCACTGAAAGCACAATGGTGTTTATGTTCAAATGAAATGCAGCCTGATCTCTGCCTCTTATTCAAATCTTCCCAGTTCATTATCCATCTAAAATGCACATCTGTAATAGCTACATAGTTACCTGTATATTTAAAGAGTTCCCCATGTTATGTGTCTCCGTCTTTATCTGTCTATACTGATCCATTTTTTATCTGCCTATGTTGCTATCACTTCATCATCATCATCATCATCATCATTATCATCTATCTATATTGCTGACTCAGCAGTGTGCTGCTCATTATTGAACAGCCAGTTCTCTGAAAATTCATGACATACTTTGAGCTTTATCTGCATTATTAACATTTTATTAACATTTTCACCATCACTTTCTTTAGTCTAAATTATCAATAGGGCAATAAATGAAGCCCTGACTTATAGCATTTACTGATTTCTGAATTATAAATAGTTACAATGGCAATATTTTTAAATGACTCTTGTAAACTAGTATAAACTGTGTGTGTGTGTATACGTGTGTGTATGTGTGTGTCTTGCTATCTTACTATGTATCTTTCTACATTTGAGGCAGCTAGGTGGAACAATGGAGAGAGTTCTGGGTCTGAGGTAAATAAATTGTTTTTCAGTCAAATCTAACTGTTCATGACCCAAGGGACCATCCATAGCTCACCAATACTTTTAATACATGTTTCAGTTGCTGTTGTTTGTTTTAAAATGATACCAGAGTAGTTTGCCGTTTACTTCTCCGGTAGATTAAGGCAAAGAGAAATTAAGTGACTTGTCCAGGGTCACACAGCTAGTGAGTATCTGAGGTTGAATTTGAATTCAAACCTTCCTGATTCAAGACCCAGGGCTCGGGAATATCTGAATTCGGACTGACACAATATGATGCAGAGCATAGTGTTGGGCTTGGAATCAGAAAGACTTATCTGAGTTCAAATGTGGCCTCAGATACTTACTAATTATGTGAGCCTAAGCAAATCACTTAACTCTGTTTGCCTCAGTTTCCTCATCTGCAAAACGAGCTGGAGAAGAAAAGGGCAAACCACTCCAGTACCTCTGCCAAATAAAGCCGAAATGGAGTCATGAAGAATTAGACACAACTGAAATGATTCAACAACAAAAACTAAGAAGTATGGAATGCCTGAGTTCAGATCTGGCCTAAGACACTGTTTCCCTCAGTTTTCCCCAATAGTGAAATGGGGATAATAACAGCACCTACTTCAAGAGTTTTGTGGAGATCAAATTGCATAAGAACTGTAAAGCACTTAATACAGTATCCAGCACATAGTAAGTAGGTGCTATAGAAATATTCATTCCTTTCCCTCATCTATCTATCTAAAATACTTTAGTGCTATTTTGGTGCATACCTTAGCGTTACCAGGTCATAGCTAATGAATTGTGTGACCTCAGTTTAAACTTTCTCATGCTGGCCATTAAAGTGGAGATATGAGGGTGGAGGTGGGAAATAGCACTCTAGGTTTTAACCCAAACACAATATCACTGTGATGTGTGAAATGTACAAACATACTTTAATAACATTGCATCATTTGCCTTAAAGTCTAACATGATACTTCTAATCCATCCACATTGCTGGATATCCTTAGCGGAGTAACTGAAAGGCTGTCAAGGCAAATATAGGACATAATCTGGGCAAAATGTGTTTTTCAGGGGTGGCAAGATGGTGCTGTGAATAGAACACCGGCCCTGGAGTCAGGAAGACCTGAGTTCAAATCCGGTCTCAGCCACTTAACATTACAGCTGTGTGACCTTGGGCAAGTCACTTAAGCCCAATTACCCTGCTTTTCCTTCTCCAAAAAGCACCAAAAATGTGTTTTTCATCCACTCTTCAATAATAATTCAGATGATTAGATTTAGGTGTTCCTAATGACTATACATATTTTTAAGAGTACCTTACATAGAGGATATAGTATGAGCTAGAAACTTGTGGTTGTTGTTGAGTCATTCAGTCATATCTGACTCTTCATGACCTCATAGGCCATAATGTGTCAGGCCTTTCTGTCTTCCACTTTCTCTTGAAGAATATCTAAGTTCATGTTCATTGTTGCATGACGCTATCCATTCATCTGTTCCTCTGGGATCCTTTTTTTTTTCTTTTTGCCTGCAATCTTTCTCAACATCAGAGTCTTTTACAATAAGTCTCATCTCATCATGTGCCCAAAGTATTTAAACTTCAAGTTTCACATTTGACCTTCCGGCGAATAGCCTAAATTAATTTCACTTCATATTGATTGATTTGATTTCATTGCTATCTGAGGGACTCTCAAACATCTTCTCCAGAACCACAATTCAAAAGTGGTCCTTAACTTTCTTTACAATCCAGTTCTCAAAACCATACATTACTACTGGAAAAAAACATAGTTTTGACCAGACAGATCTTTATTGGCAAGATGTTTCCCTGCTCTTTAGGATGCTGCCAAGCTAGAAAATCTGGATTCAATACCAACTTAGATGAAAGCTTTGTGAACTTGCTCAAATCACTTAACAAATTACCCTAAATTAATCCATCTCTAAATTATGTAGAATAATAGCAACTACAGGAAATAACTATTGTAAGATTCACAAGAGATAATGAATAAAGATAAAAGACTTTTCAAACTTTAAAATATTATATAAATATGAATTGTTCTTATTAAGAGGCAATTTATCTAAGTACATAGAAGGCTTATCATGGAATCAAGAAGATATAGATTCAAATCCTTCCCCTTACGTAGAGTAGCTTGTGATTCTGGATAATTAACAATCTTTCAACATTCCCATAGTCTCTCTAAGTATATAAATTGCAGGACAATTGTTGATCTTCTTTGGTAGAGAGAATTGTCTAACTCAGAATCCACTATACTAATAAAGCTGCACGTGTGTGTATATACACACATATATGTATAGATGCATATATGTATAAAACAAACATATATGCATATATGTGTGCACTCATGCATCTACATGTATATTTTCTGAGAATACCCTGTAACTTTCTGGCCGTCGATACAATATACACAATACCATTTAAGAACAGGAACATCTGTAGAACACTATAATTAATGAGTAATCCTTCTTCTATAAGAATTAGGACATTCTTCATGCCACAGATGAATGATTCAGCAAAGCATATCTCTCCAATACCTTTCTCAATTTTAATTCTCAGAATCTCACTGAACAAAGTAATCTTCATGGTAGCATCTGTTGTGGAATCTTGTATAATTATAACACATGCATAGAAAATACCTTGTTGGAGTCAAGACTTTCAGATTATCAACTTAAATGTTTCTTTGAATTCAATGAACAATACACATAGAGGGATGCTATTTTTCCTAAACTTCTGAATCATCCGTGACTGAAAATTTAGTCTCTATAGAAAATCATTTGTAAAATCCTGTTTTCTTCTTTTTCAAGGTTCAATCCAGGATAACTTCAAATCAGGTGTAACCACTCTCATAAATATCACTGAAGTAAAACAAGATACGATTCCATATTTGCTGATGTTTTCTCAATCCCCCTTCCCATTTTTTTACACATATAAGAATTTCGTTACTGGTTTTTTGTAGTCTTTCTCTTGAAAGGGTAGTTGTCCAATGAACTCCAATTAAACATGGAAGCCCCAGATATCCCAAATGAACAAATTAATCAAATGTAAAAGTTAGATATGAAGAAATCATTAATCTATTTGTTAGAAGAAGGGAATAAGCATTTATTATGTTTCTGGTATTTGGCAAGGAATGTGCTAATCAATTTAAAAACATCATCTCACTTGATCTTCATAACAATGTTGTAAGGTCAATGCTGTTATGATCTCCATTCCCTAGGTGATTAAAGTAAAAAAGAGCGAGGTTAAGTGAGTTGCCAAAATTCATACAGCTACCAAATATATGAGGCCTAATTTGAACTCAGAAGTGAGGAAACTTGATTATTTGATAATATTTTCTGATGCCAGATTGAAAATATATTAATATTCATTTAAAAATAGACATAACTTGAAGGCTATTTATTTTATAATAAGCCAGTACAAAATCAAGCATTCCAGTGGCCAAGAGGTAAATGGGGGTCAACAGAATAATGCTGGGAGAGGACATTGGGAGAATTGAGTTTCTGCTCCCCATCCACTGACACTGTGAAATTTATAAGGTGGAAAGATCCGAAATTCCACTGGTGTTGGTAGTGGTAACTTATTATCATCATTGACTGATGGAAACTCCTGCATTGGGAAATCAGACACACAATGAGTACAAAGTAAACACACCAAGGAAAGGCAGTTTCAGGATTCTGCAAGGGCACTGGCCATCAAAAACAAGCAGACAACTATATGTAAGGTCAATTTCATGAGTTCCAAAGGTTCCAAAGATCTGGGGAAAATAGATAGCCCTATAATATTTGCCTAGACCATAATACAATGAGGTCTACAGAAAGTCTCTGTAATTTCATCACTACAATCAAGAAAGATGTAAAATAAATCAATTTTTGCAAACTTCCCTATGACGATAATACTCTGTGGTATTTTACATTTTATTAAGTGCCTTACTTAAAATAAAATGAGTCCCAAGAGGGCTCTAAAGTGTACTGGTTCCTCTTAGAGACTGTTTGGACAAAACAATTCTTCTTTATTCACTACCAGGAGGTCACCTGACGCTATGCATAACTCTAGAGACAAATCTGTGCTCTGCTTATGTGCTTGATCTGTAAGAAAAGAAAAGAAGAAGGCAATGTGCATTCCAAATTAACCAATGAAACAGCATAATAAGCAACCATTTTTCTCAGTGTTCCTTGAAACCTTGAATGCCTTAATTTTAATATGTGTATTTTCCCAGAGCTTAGCTTCTAGGTTTGGTCTACTGTTAAAAAAAAAAAGTTATTTTAATGGTAAATTTTTGCTCTAAATTCTGAGCTAGTTGAGTAACAGAAGCATACTCCACAACTGAAGAAAAATCCCTTCAATTGCCTCACCAACAGCAGGGCAGCAAGGAGTTGCTGAGGGTTTTAAATAAAGGGGAGTCAACCACTTCTCAAGGCAGCTTACTCCATGTTAGTATAGTTCTAATTGTTAAGAAAATTTTTTGTTTGTTTATTTGTTTGTGTTTTCTTGGCATCAAGCTTAAATCTGTATCCCTGTACCTTCCACCCATTTCTTCTAGTTTGGTCCAAGAGGGCAAAGCAGAAAAAAAATTACTCTTCCTCATGATAATCACCAGAGGAAATTCACAAGCATCTTCAGAACAGTCAGGATTTCCAGCTGAATGGAAAGAACAGTACAAAGTCTACCCCCCTCACACCACATGGGTTTTTCACCCAAAGAAACATTTAAAGCACCAGTAGTTATTAAAAAAAAAAAAAACTGATCCTTCAAATGTTCCTCCTTTGTTAGTCAAAACTAATGTTCCTCTATGGAAGCCAGTTGGGTGAATGTCTTCCTTTCCAGATGCTTTTTCTCAAAGTTTCACAAGATCATTTTCCAAATATTTCGTCATGTTTCAGTGGTTGTCATGGACTTGCCCAAGCCATTGATTTTAGCTGACACACTTTCAATTGTACACTCCAGAAGGTCCGTAGCATTTCCTTGTTTCCTGATCCAGAGAGGGTTTTTCTGAACATTTGGCGGCATCAAAGTAGCAGCTGCTATGTTTTCTGTTAATAGGGACACTCATCAGAAACCTTTGCATCACGCTTAACTTAGGTCGTGCTGAAAGCCCTAGAGTGGGAACAGGCTGTGGTTTTGCATTTTTGTTTTTGGTACTGCTGCTCAGCCAGGAATTTTATGCAAACTATTCCCTTTCTGATCTGGGCCTAAAGATTGGTCAGGGTACACAGGAATGGAGCTATTCTCAAGCTTCTCAGGTTTCCTTGTATCCTGTGCATCCAAATAATATATATTTCACATGCGGCATACATATAAAATTTGATCTGAAAGAGTAAAGGCAAAAATAAACAATAGTTCTGAATTGTGTACATATTAATAAATGTGATGAATAGTTGAATTAATTTCTGATCAAAATTAAAAGAATAAAAATAACCTTTACTTATTTCATTTTTTTAACTAGAGTATATACTTCTGAGATGAAATAACTTTATGTATCATCCCAAGGAAAAAAAGGATGTTCTTCTCTATTATCATAAAATCATTTTAAATTGCCTAACTAAATAGGTTCATAGCTTTAGGAACTATCAAATTCAAATCCTTCATTTTACAGATGGGGAAAGTGAGGCTCAAAAACACTAAGTGATTTACCTAAGATCACACACCTAGTAAATGTCTAAGGCAAAATAATGAACTCTGGTCTTCTTGACTCCATTTATATCCAATGTTCCATGTAATATGAAACCAATCTTTCATTAGAACCTCCCATGGGCCCTTTATTTAGAAATAGTCATAAAGAAATCAAGATGAAATTCATTAGGGAAAAATGGAAAGTCCTACAGAGATTCCAAAAGAATCAATTTTTACAAACATCACTCAGGTTTCTCAGACTACCTGAACTCAAATTATACCTCTAATACATGTTATCTGTGTGACAACCAGGCAGATGACCCAATTTCTCAGTGTTACAGGCAACTTCCTAATATTATAAGTTAAAGAAAAAAATCTAATCAGAATTAGTAAAGGAAGTTCTTTTTTCACTAGGAAAGCCAAATATTGGTGAAATAAAACACTTGTCTAGACAATAAAAGCCCAACGCAACCTTCTTCAAGAGAGGTGTGACTTCTTGGGAAAAAAAAGTCATTGTCCCATGGTATTCTTTCCATATCATAACACATCTACAGTTTTATGTTCAGTTAAAGGTACTATGAATTAAGAAGGACATTGATAAACTGGAGTTTATACAGAGAAGGGTCAGAAGTATTCTGAAGAACATCAAGGACATGGCATTTGAAATTGTGTTGAAAACTAATTTAAATTTTGGGAAGAGGACATGAAGGAACGGGATAATTGGCCTAATGCCCTTGAAAGACTGTCACATGGAAGAGGGATTTGATTTACCCTGCTTAAAGCAGGAATCAGAGCTATTGTGAGGCTCAAATGAGGTCATTGGTACATTCCCAATTAAAATTCCTATAAAATTCCACTTGTTACCATCATCATCATCATCATCATCATCATCATCATCATCACCATCATCATCATCTATTGTTCTTGTTGTTGTTGTTAACATATATTCACCGTTCTTACAATAGTGACCACAGGATACCCCAACCAGTAAGTGAAAAGTAGAAAAACTAGGTGGAAATTGGAACCTTTAAATTCTTCATTTTTTTTTAAACATCCTACTTCAGTAATGGTGCGCCTTATAAAGGAAGAGGAGAACTATTTTTATTTTCATTGTCTTTCTTGTTAGTAAGATAGAGGAAAATGTTTAATTTTCATTGGGGAAGAAAGACAATGGACTTTATAGATCTTGGAGAGATGAAAATTTGAGTCTTTCTTTTGGAGAAAAGACAATAAATCGTAAAAGATGAATGAAATGTAATCTTAAAGTTCTGGAATTAGAGAACTATGAAGAAATTAATTGTAACTTCTAGGTCCCATTGGCAATACTCCCCAACAAGTGATCACCCAACATCTACTTGAATGTCATTTTCACAGGAAATTTATAACCTATGAAAGTAGACCGTTCTATTGGAGTATTGTGATAATTTTATAAAATCCTCAATAACTGATTACTTAACTTAAGCTCAAATACATTCAATGACACAAAATTCACTTCTACCTGAAGCAATACAATGAATTTGGGGACAGATCTCATTATTAGAAAATTTAATTACAGCAAACTACTCTATGAGAGACTTGTCAAATGGGAGTGATGTCCTCATTAGTCAAACTACGCATGTATGTATTAGTGCTTGGAAAAAAAAAAACACAATAAAAATTCTCTTCTCCCCCAGCCTATAATTTCTCTCTTCTATAAGCTGTCCTTCACATAACCATCAAAAATAATCCTCCTAATGCATTGCTTTGATTATGTCACTATTTGTCTCAAAAAAATTTTTTAGTGGCTCAACAATTTCTAGGACAGGAGTTATTAATCTGTAATTTATGAACTTGTTTTAGACATTTTGATAATTGTATTTCCACGTACTTGTTTTCCTTTATAATCTCCCATGTATATTATGTTACACATTTAAAAAACATTCTTCTAAAGAGTACATAGCTTTCACCAGATTTCCAAATGTGTCTATGATAGAAAGAAAATTTAAGAAATCCTGTTCTAATGGACAAATTATAAACTCAAAAGCCTAGATTTTGAACCCTCTATTAACTAACTCTCACTAACTTTTCCAGTTGACACTATTTCCCCTCAATCTTATATTTTGCCCGAGTTATACATATATAAATTTTGTTTCCTCTATAATAATGTAAGATACTTGAGAATAAGCACTATTTTTTACATCTTTTCATGTCCAACATAGTACTTGCATGTATTGGGTCCTTAATAAATATTTATGGGGCACTGGATTTGGAGTCGGAGGACATGAGTACAAATTTCACCTTTTCATTTATCAACTGTGAAACCTTAACCAAGGCACTAAACTTCTCTAACTCTTATTTAACTTACCAGTAAAAAGTATGTGGGGGTGTAGCATTAGATGGTCACTGAGGTTGCTTCTACCTTTAAAATATAATCTTCTGACCATGAAAAATCAAATGAACTGAAAGATAAATTAAATTCACTGTATGTCCTTACAAAACTGTGAACTAGGATCAATGGATAGAAGTTAGTGGGGGATAGATTTTGAGTCAAAATAAAGGAAAATTTCCAAAAAGAAAATGTAGTTATAATAAAATTAAATGGGATTGCTTGTAAGATAATGAGTTTCTCCTTATTAATATTGTTCATAAAGAAGACAGATGGCTATTTTCTGTCAACGTGGTAGATCCTACAGATAGACATCATGGATAAAATCTGACTTCCCTTTCTCCTCTAGGATTCTTTGAATCTATAAGTTTGCATAGACATTGTCAGGAAAGATGTGATGATTTGGAAGATAGCAAAAGTGGAATTGAAAAGATATGAGCAATTGACTAAAGGATGGAGTCATATTATGTCAAGACCAACCCAATTTATTGTGATTAATAAGTAACACTCTCCTGACTTCAAGTCCATCATAAATGCTTGTTGCCAATTGTTTCAATCAAACATTTATAACATGAATACTGAACTCAGCTTTTGGAAAATCTAACTCTTCAGAATGTTTCAAAATTCTCAGTCATCCTGTCTTGGGGAAGGGTAGGAGAAATCCTTCCCTGTCCCATACCACCCCCATTCAATTACTTCTTGGAGATTTAGATGGAATTGTTCTCTTTCATAGACTGGTAAGCAACTCAAATCTGAAGTTCTTGACTGACTTGCTACTTTATGTTGTGGTTTAGGGATTTTTCAGTCTTGTCTGACTCTTTATGATACTGTCTGGAATTTTCTTGGCAAAAATATTGGAGTTGTTTGCCATTTGTTTCTACAGGTGATTTTACAGATGAGGAAACTGAGACAGTGTTAAGTGACTTGCCCAGGGTCACACAGCTAGTAGGTATATGAGGCTAGATTTAAACTCAGAACTTCCTGACTCCAGAACCAGCACTTTATTCACTGTGCCACCTAGTTGTCCAACTATTTTATACAAGTCACAAAAATCATCACTGAGTCACTTCAACCAACCCCAATACACTTCCGACTTAACATCATTTTCTTCTTTCCATAGACTTGAACCATTGTACTCTAAGACACTTGCACTCATGTTTTTCATTAAGGTCTTTATTTTAAGTGGGATGGGTTGATTGAATAATCCATTCAGTCTGACCTCCCACTTTTACATATACCACCTTACCATTTACAAAGCTTTTTCTTTCCATTACCTTATGAAGTAGGTAGCTTAAGTATTATGCTTCCCATTTTACAGATGAGGAAACAGATTCAGAGATAAGAGATTTTAGTAGAGTCCCATAACTTATAAGCACGGGAGACAGAATTTGAAATCAATACACCTTGTCAGGAAAGTTTTGATGGCTGATTCAAAATCCAGCCCTCTATCCACTAAACTATACAATATTATGAAGCATATTTCAAAGTATTTCTAACAAAAATGTCTTTAACTGTATTTTGACTTAAAAATATAATAGTAACTTATCACACTTCACCACAGGAATGAGTAATTATGGGTTACTTGGTGTTGGTTATAAATGTTTCAAAATCAAACTGACAATCTTGTCAGATGTTCCTGAATCATATTTTTTTTCCGTGTGGGTCCTTATGTTGGACTTGAGATTCCATTTACATGTTTACAGTTCTATCAAATAAGACTGATGTTAAGATAACTTTAAATTAAATGAGAAAGCCTAAAAATCCCTTTTTTTAAAAAGTCCTTTATTGCCTCGCATCTGTATGGTACAATGAAAGCCAGATTTTAACCTTGGAACTGAGGCTAGAACCATCTGAAATGCCATAGGTCTGCATTTCAGCCAGTTGGAGCCTATATCCTTGAGGTTAAAAGAATGGTTACTGATGTCTTGAAATATTTTTTAAATGAATGATTATTAGCCTTGATTTTAACAGACTTTGTTCCCACAGGTTTTTTTTCTCTTTAAGAACATTTATCTCTTTATCCTGACAAGCAGACTACCAATCGTCTAGCTGTGAAGTGTTAAGGGCCTGCACCAGTGTGTGGCAAGGTCAGAAGCAGTAATAAATAAATGAAGATTGACTGATTGATGTATGCCTGTATGTTATCAATTATCGGTTTTAAAAAATGGTCCTCCCACATTTTTTTAAAATCTCAGAAATTAGTTCACCACATGATATGACCCTGAAACTATGACATGTTAATGGACAGTTTAGTGTTGTAGCAAGATAAAAATTGTAGCAATATTAATTGGGTACATTTAAAGATATGTAGATTTTTCTGAATTTACAGTGCTTAACATAGTCAATTCAGTAAGCAATTATTAAGCACATACTATTTGGCAAATAGTGTGATTAACATTGAGATTATAAGGTAAGGTTAAAATAAAAAGATCTTTCCTTCAAGATCTCAGTCTAATGGAATAGATAACTTTCAAGCAACTACTTGCAAACAAGATGGATGGATGGATGGATGGATGGATGGGTGGGTGGGTGGATGGGTGGATGGGTGGATGGGTGGGTGAATGGATGGATGGATGGATGGATGGATGGATGGATGGATGGATGGATGGATGGATAGACACATCTGCAAATACATACATACACACATAGACATATACACATACACATATACATACAGATAACATATATACACAGATATACATATGCACACGTAGAGAGAAGTTAAATTAGAGGAATCTCAGAAAGAAGGAACTAAGATTAATTAGGGATAGGAAGGGTTCTTACAAAAGGTAGCACTTTAGCTGAGACCTGAAGAAAACCATGGAAACTAGAAAACAGACATGAGGGAAAGAGGTCCAAATATAGGGGACAGACATTGAAAATGCATACAGTTGAGGATGACATATCATGTGCAAGGAATAGAAAGGAGGCCAATGTCTTTGGATCACAGAGTTTGTTAGGAAGAGTCATATTAAAGAAGAGTGAAAAGGCAGGAAGGGTTCATATTATAAAAGGCTCCCTTCTAAAATACTCTATTTTATCATTTATTTCAATTAAAATGTATACATAGTCAAAATTTGGGCAGAAAATAAGAGATTAAAAAGTAAGAAAATATCAGATACTATAATTATATATTCATAGTCTAATATCTCACAGTCAACAGTCTGATGGAAAATTTATATATGATGAGGATGTTCATATAAAGCTAATTATCTCTTAATTTAGAGAAAAATAAATGAAGTTACTACTTAGAAGAGTATATTAGGGATTGCCTACTCATAATGCAGCATCTATTATTTATCTGTACATAGACAGAAAGGTATATGTGCATATATCTATCCATTTCTCTATCTACTTAATGTGGGAGGGGTCTGGATCTGAGATGTCATTAGTATAGACAATCCCCTAGTATGTTAAATATCTCCACCAATCCAGATACGCATTTTTCATTTAAACTCATCATTGCCTGGAATAGTGAGGGACTAAGTGCTTTTTCCATCCTCATACAATAAATACCTGTCAGGGTCAGGACCCAAAGCCAGGACCTCAGGACCCCAGGACTGAAGTTATACTCAATATGCCATGTTGCCTCTTTATCTATCTTGTATATTCTGGGGCAGACAGATGGTACAAAGGATAGAGCACTGGTCCTGGAGTCAGGATGAATCACATTCAAATTCAACCTCAGATCATTCCTACCTACATGACCCTGGCCAAGTCCCTTAACCTTGATTGCTTCCCCCCAAAAAAGGAAATAAATCTTATATATTCTGAAAATTGATGAACAGAAAAGAGACATCATGAAAATATTATTTGTCTACACTGCATAATAGTCACATATAGCTATCTTGTATGTGTTTTTCTTTCTTTCTTTTCTTTCAGCTCAATGTTTAGTTGGTGCTTTATTGTCTAAGAAGTATTAAATGTCAATTATAAAATGACATTAAAAAAATCTCCATTGTAAACAAACATAAGGGCTCTTTTCTTCTCTCCCTCCAATCTCCCGTCTGCTTTCTCACCCTCCCCCCACCCTTTCTTTTCTATTTTCAGTCAGCAAAGGATAATCATTGCTTGGAAGCAAGAGTCAGTCTGGCTCTACACTTCCTGTCAGAAATCTGACTGACTTCCCTTGAATTGCATCAATAGAAGACCAGTTACTATGAACAAGACTCCCTGAAATGACAGGCAGAACTTAAAAAATCCAGGCATCTAAAAGCATGTTCCTCATATACTATAACAGATAGTTAGAGAAGGAATTTTTTAATAAAATAATTTTTCCCTGATTGCATGTAAAAACAATTTTAACATTCTTTTTTTTTCAGAAATATTGAGTTCCAAATTCTCTCCCTCCTTACCCTCTCTCCCTTATTGAAAAGCCAAGCAATCTTACATAGTTTAAGCATGTGTAGCCATGCAAAACACATTTCAATATAAGTCATTCTGTGAAAGAAAAAAAATAGACCAAAAAGACTCAAGAAAAATAAAGAAAAAGTATCTTTATCTGCATTCAGGCTCTACTAGTTCTTTCTCTGGAGATGTACAGCACCTTTCAGCATAATTTCTATAGAACTGTCTTGGATTATTGTATTACTGAGAATGGAATAGTTAAGTTATTCATATCAGATCATCATACAATATTGTTGTTACTGTGTACATTGTTCCTCTGGTTCTGCTCATTTTATTTTGCATCAATTCATATAAGTCTTTCTATATATATTTTTTCCCCTGAGTGCATTCTGCCCATCATTTCTTAAAGCACAATAGTATTCCATCACAACCATACACAACTTGTTCAGCCATTTCCCAACTGATGGACATCCACTCAATTTCCAATTCTTTGCCACCACTAAAAGAGCTGCTTTAAATATTTCTGTATACATATGTACTTTTCCTTTTTCAAAATTTTTTTAAAAATCTCTTTGGTATTGCTTGGCCAAAGTGTATGTGTCATTTTGTAACCTTTTGGATGTAGTTCCAAATTGCTATACAGAATGATTGAATCAGTTCACAATTCAACCAATAGTGTAATAGTGTTTAATTTTCCCACATCACATCCAATATTTGTTATTTTCCTTTTCTGTGATATTACCCATTCTGACAGGTATGAAGTAGTAGCTCAGAATTGGTTTAATTTGAATTCCTCTCATCAATAATGACTTAGAGCATTTTTTTTTCATTTAAATAAAGATAATTTTGATTACTTTGTCTGAAAACTCTCAGTTCATATCATTTAACTATCCATTGAGGAATGGCTCTAATTTCTATAAATTTCACTCAGTTTTCTATATGTTTGAGAAATTAAGTCTTTATCAGAGAAATTTACATTATTTTTCACATTAATGATTATCAATTATATGTTTCCCTCCATCCTACTCCCCTCTCTTTATCATATCCTCTCTTTTTAACCTGTCCATTCTCAACAGTGGTTTGCTTCTGACTTTTACTCCCTCCCAACTGTCCTCCCTTCTATCAGTTCTCCCACTCTTCTTTTATGGCTTTCCCTTCCTAATTTCCTGTATGGTGAGACAGATTTCTACACCTAATTGAGTGTGTATATAATTCTTTCTTTGAGCCACTTCTAATCAGAGTAAGGTTCATGTACTCTCCTCCATATATTCCCCATTTTACCCTTAACTGTAAAATCTGAGGTCACTTTTATGTCAGATTCTTCTTTCTCATTCCTTAATTTTAAGTTTTTTTTTTTAAATTTCTATATTATCGTGCCATCCCATTCAACTCATACCTCTACTTTCTGTCTTTGTATACTCCTTCTAACTGCCCTAATAATGAGAAAGATTTTAAGCATTATAAGTATCATTGTCCCAGGTAGAAATATAAATAGTTTAACCTTGCTGAATCAGTTATGATTTCTCTTTCTTGTTTTACCATTTCATCCTGCTTTTGCCTCTTGTATTTGAAAACCAGATTTTCTATTCAGATCTAGTATTTTCATCAGGTGTTCTTGAAAGTCTTCTATTTCATTGAATTCCCATTTTTCTCCTGCAGGATTATAGTCAGTTATTTATTTTTCTTTTTTTCTTCTGGGTTGGTGATTCTTGGCATAATCTTAGCTTTTTAGCCCTGCTGAACATCACATTCCAAGCCCTCTGATCCTTTAATATAGAATCTGATAAATCATGTTTTATCCTGACTGTTCCAACATGATATTTGAATAACTTCTTTTTGATTGCTTGTAATATTTTCTCCTTGATCTGGGAGGTTTAGAGTTTGACTATAATATTCCTAGGAGTTTTCATTTTGAGATCTCTTTCAGGAAGTGATTAATGGATACTTTCAATTTCTATCTTACCCTATAGTTCTAGAATATCAGGGTAATTTTCCTGATAATTTCTTGAAAGATGATGTCTAGGTTCCTTTTTATCATGAGCTTCAGAGTGCTCCAATAATTCTTACGTTATCCCTCTTGGAACAATTTTCCATGTCAATTTTTCTTCCAATGAGATATTTCAAATTTTCTTTTTTTATATACTTTTGATTTTGTTTTATTGTTTCTTGATGTCTCAAAAAGTCATTAGCTTCAGCTTGCCAAATCCTGTCTTTTAAGGAATTATTTTCTTTGGTGAGCTTTTGATGAAGTGGGGCTCTGCTTCCCAAATGAACAGTGGACTATCCCAAACTTCAGGGTTTTGTGCAACTGTTTTCAGAAACAATTTTGGGGACTTGTATGATTTAGGCTCTTCCAAACATCTCTAGGGAGAGGTGTGCTTTCTATTCTGTACTGTGCACTGGTTTGTGAGTGACCAGAAACACTCTTTTCAACACTGGAACTGTGCGCATGGTCCAAGCTTCCCTACAGCAGCAAGTTCTGCTGTGCTAATACTTCTCCTTGAACTAGGACCTAAGAATGCTAACCAGACACAAGTATAGACAATGCAACAGAGTCCTGTCCCTGGTGCCAGCAAAGAGGTCCCTGTCAATCTTCTGACCCATTGTCCAATCCCCTTAATATCTGTGGGCTGAGAGGTCTGGAAACTGCCATTGCTGTACTGATTGAGTTGTCCCAGGGTCTCCTCCTGGTTTGCTCAGCCCTGCTCTGGACTGGTGTAGCCTGTGCTGAAAGTACACTCCTCTTTCACCCTGGTGCAACAGACCTTTCTTGTTGACCTTCTAAATTGTCTTGAGCTAGAAAATTGTTTCACTGTATCTGCTGCTCTGGGATTTTTAAAAAATTCATTATTTAAATGTATTTGTAGGGTTTGGGGTGAGAGCTCAGGCAAATCCTGACTTTCCTCAGTCATCTGGTACCACTCTCTATAAAGGACTTTAAAAGTCAACTGCAGATTTTGTATTTCATATTGGAGGTAAAAGGAAGTTACTGTGTTTGACTGGAAAATATAGTCATATATGGGCTTTAGAATCATCAACTTGACAGCTATGTCAAATTGGATGGAGTGAACAGGATTGCCTAATTAAATTGGAGAATGGATTGGGATAGGGAGAGACTTGACGAACAAGACCAATTGACAAGCTATTCCAATAGTTCAGATGTGAAGTGATGAGGGCCCATACCAGGGTGGTAGCTGTGACAGAAGTAAGAGAGATATGTGGTGACTGAATAATATATATCTATCTATGCATGTGTATGTGATTCTTGTTTTATATAATCTCTAGATAGAAATGGTAAATCATTATTATTTTTACAACCCAGAATTTGAAATCACTTTATGCTGGTCTCCCCACATGATTTATCTCATTATCTCTACTTACCTGCCTTATAAAAAGTTCCCCCTGAAGCCATGTATCACTCACACACACTGCCTTTCACATAATTTTTTAAAGGATCTAAACAGCTGGAGTTTCATGCAGTACTGGGCCCTCATCAAATAGAGCTCGAGTCTTCTCTGCTTCCCTCGATATAATTTCGCTAGGTTAATTCTTTGCTGACAGTTTTTCCTTGCCTGAGTCCGTTATAAAAACATTCAGTTGTTCCTTGGTCTCTGTGCCAATGTGTCCTGGATGATATTGTCCCCAAATTAAAAAAAATAAAATAAAATAAAATGTTAATTATAGACCTTAGGGTCAAATAAAATAAAACAATATAATACGTGCATAAAATAGAGAACACTAAGGTTAGGGATAGTGAACCAGACGAAATTACTTCTAGTCTTTCATACCTAGAATCTTAGGGCAGAAAGAAGAGAGATTTAGGGTGAAGGAAAGGGACTAATGAGCAAAGTGCTTAGACAAGAAAGGGTGAGACATGGGAAGTGGGGGAAAAGACAAGCTTATGTTTAATCAGGGTAGCCACAGATAGAGACAGGAAAGATCTTGGAGGTCATTGAATCCATACTCTTCTGTCCCACTCCCCTAATTTTATATGGAAACAAACAGAAGCCCAGAGAACTTAAATGACCTCCCCAAAGTCACAAAGGTAAGCATCAGAGTAGAAATTTGAATTCATTTCCTCTGACTTGAGAACCATTGCTCATTATACCATATCATACTTGCCCTGGGACTGTAAATGGAAAAACATAAAAAGTTGAAACCATTCTACCCTTTCTGCCCTCAGCTTTTGATATGGTTCTGAGGTATAAAAAGTATCTATAGACAGGGAAGCCTTCCATTCTATTCTTCTGAGGGTAGTGAAAGAATAAGCAGGTTGATGGATGACTATGGACTACTTCTGGTGATATTGTGTATCTAAGATACCCAAAGATATAGATATAGATACATCATCAATAGATATATCATATATACATATGTATATACATACATATATATGCATGCAAACACATATACATACATACATATGTGTTTATATATATATATACATATATATCTATATCTATATCTACCTATCTATATAATACATGTGTCTCACACACACACACACACACGCACACACACACAACATACACGGTGGTGCAACAGATAGAGCACTGGTCTTGGAACCCAGAAGACTCATCTTTCTAAGTTCAAATCCAACCCCAAACACTTACTAGTTCTGCAGTTGTATGATACTGGGCAAGTCATTTAACCCTATTTGTCTCAGTTAATCATCTTTAAAATGATCTGTAAAAGATAACAGCAAACCATTTCAATATCTTTGCCAAGAAAATCACAAATTTGGTTATAAAGAGTCAGACACAATTCAACAACAACACACAGAAATCTATCTATCTATCTATTGATAAATTATTTAAATTATTAATTACTATTAATTATTAAATTATTATTAAGTATTATTATTAATTAAATTTAGAAATGCACTAAACCTCTTCCTCATACCTCTGGAAATAAGCAGAAAAGTTAAGACAAAAAGGGGGGGGGAGGGTGGAATGGGAAAAAAAGTCATTTGGAAAAGAGAATGTGTTTTTGCTATGACTGCCTTGGATTCTCAGCATACTTGAGAATACATTGAATACATTGACACTACCTCCCTGGGAACCCTAAATAGGCCCACCTATCTCCTCCTATCTTCCTGTCAGGCTATGAAAACTTAATTTACAGGAAACATCAATTATGTTTAACCTCAAGATAATAAAGGGTCACTGTAGCTTACTGAATGTGCATGGCTTGGGGTTGATGATATGAACAGTCCTATGCTTTAAAAAAAATCACCTTGGCAG